>JAJQWJ010000015.1:13862500-14462500 GCA_023637945.1 Phaethornis superciliosus
CCTCCCTCAGAGTTTCTTTTTCCAGTTTCTTGGATTTTTCTTTTCTCTCCAAGTCTTTTTCATCTTTTTCAGGCTTCTTAAGTAGCTACAAAGAAAACAGAAGTCTCAACTAAAAAGCTCACTCTAATACATATTGTCTGGCACAACACCGAAATTGCATCAAAGGAACCATAGTCCAGTAAGAAATAAAGATTAAGGAAGTAGTACTACTGCAAACTGTAGTATTTCTAAAAGCTGGAGTGTATGAGTAAGCATAATTCACACAGCAGACTAGGATTTTTCTCCTAAAACAGGCCAGTTTAGCTTAAAAAGTCTCCATTCCATAGTGAATTCACAGTCCTGTTTACCACAGCATGTACAACAGTCACATGACAAAAGCTTTAAATATTCCTATGAAGCAGTACAGCATGTAAACCTTTACAATGCCTAATATTGACTATTACAAAAAAAAGTGGCAATTTACTAACACCAAGCTCATGAGATTCTTCACACAATACTCAAAGCACATTTTGAGAGACTGATATACAAATAATAGGGGAAAGGGAGTGTAACAGTTTATAATAAAGAACTGTTCTAGACCTTAATCTTTGGTTCTTCTTTTGATCTGTCCCTCTCTTTTTCTGGGCATCTGTCTACTTTCTTCAGTTTTTCTGCTTCTTTTCTCTTTCTTCTCTCCTCCTCTTTCCATTTTCTTCTTTCTTCTTCTCTTTGTCTTTTTCTTTCCAGTTCCCTCCTCCTCCTCTCCTCTCTTTTTTCTTCTCTCAGTCTCTGAATGTGTAAAAGCAAAGAGAAATAGTGTTTCCACACTAGAAAACATCCCTTTAAGCCTAACAAGATACTTTGTCACTTGGTGGCCAGGTATTTAATCACCAAATAAATGACCTCAAAACCATTCCTAATTATAAAAAGAAGAAAAAAGCATCATCTTGATTTTTCTGTTGTGAACCTGAACATGTTACAGCAGCATTTCTTTTTTTCCCCAAGCATAAACCTTGATCCAAACTGCCTGGAAAGGCACAAAGACAACACGAGCCTCAGCCTTTATCACTCCAGTCTTAGTTTATCTGCCTCATCTGTGATTTTCTCTATCACTTAAGGTTACAATTATGTGCTAGGAGAATGACCACCTCCAAGAACTGAGTAATAACTGCATTAAAAATGAAAGCATTAAAATAGAATCAAGTTTGGCAGGGCCACAAGAGACATCTCACTGTGACCAGAACACACACAGAGCACCACCAGAGTTCTTGTAGTTTGAAATATGTGAACCAAATGTTAACAAGTCAGTGGGGTCAAAAGCATCTTCTTCAAAAGGAAGTGCAGAAAGGTATCAGTGTACACACTGCAACAGACACACCCAAGCTATAAACAAGCAAATTGTATTTGCAAGCAATGAGAAGATTCTGGGGAGAGGTCTTACCTGTTTATTTTTCAAGAAGTTCAATAAAGGAGTAGTCTTTTTAGCTAGGGAATATATAAAACAAATGTAAACAATTTGCCTTATTTAATACTGCAACACCAACAACAAAACCCTATGTAAAATGAAGGAGCCTTATGGATTATCCATCCTCTCTCCTCTCACACACTGCAACAAGTATTCCACCACCAGCTTCCTCTGGACAATGGCAAATATTAGGATTCAATAAACTTCTTCAGGACATTAGTATGACATCCAGTGCACCCATCTGTAGCAGGATATTCACTCTGCATTATGCTTTTCCTGGATTCTTTCACTTGGAAAGGAATCCCTGTAACATGCTTAAAAACAAAGCATTTTTGTGGTATTTTACCTGATCACAGGACCTCTTTAACTTGTGCCTGCACAAAACATCACTGCTCACAGCATTCCACCTCAAACATCACTGCATCTCTCTGAAAGACAGCCCCTGCACAGCCTTGTCTGGCTAATAAACTTCTGACCAGCAGTTTACAACCACAAGGAAAGTTATCATATAAAACTTAAACCCAGAGAAGAATTCAGAGCACAGAAGCAAAATGAAATGCAGTGAAAAACACTAGCCTAAAGGTTTAACAAACACCAAGCAGACACACAAAAGAATTCAGCCTCCCCAAGGTTGAGAAATCACAGCTTCAAATTAGACCACATGCATCTCTCTGTGCTCTAGGAAAATGTAACTGCAGCACACAGATTTCCATACCGATTAGCTCTTTGTTTCTTGCCTCTATTTCCTCCAACAAAGTTTCAGGAGTGGAGGTTAATTTTTCATCATCTGCACTGTAACTTTCCAAAAACTTCTTGTACTCTGGATCTACAGGGGAGGGGGGGGTAGGGGAGGGAGGAAGAAAAAGGGGAAAAAAAGAAAAGATATATATACTGTAGCAAGGAAAGAATTTGCATTGCTCACTGCTGGAGGTCTGGGTGAGATCTGAGTAAGTCATGTTGTTTATGTGTCAGCTTTTCATAAGCTGACAGCTCTCAAATGAGCTGTTGCATTATGCTTGTTTAGGGCAATCCTATCTAATAGATTTACAGCTGACAAAGCAGTGCTAATAAGCTTCACATGTAATTAAGCAAACATTCTATCGATAAACTACAGTGTCACAGTAAAAACATTCAATTCTAATTACTTGTAGGACTTTCAAGCCTACACGTGCAAAACAAAGGAAGAAGCTGTTATACCATCTTCAATAGTTCCAGTTTTGGCATCCTTTTTCTTGCTCTTCTTTTTTGCAGCTTTTTGGAAAGGTGCAAACTCAACTATGGCAGCATATTCCTGACCTGTTAAGAGGAGAGGGGAAAAATACATTAAAATAGAGATGGAACAGACACAAAATAAGAGCATATTGTCCACGTCTTAAGCAGGAAGTTAAGCCTCACAGGATGTATGCAGTACCAGAAAGGACTACTTGGACAGCACAAAAACATTCTTGTATTTTAAAGCCATTTAATAAGACAACACTTTAGAGAGAGCAGAATTCACAACCTAAATAGTGTCACTATGTTAATAAAGCCAAAATCTTGTAGCAGACTCACAACAAGAAGGCAACCCTAGAATTAAGACTGCTTGTCCCTGCCAGCTCAGCCACCTCAGATACACCACACCACGAAACATCCTCAGCCTGCAGACTCTGCACTCATTGTGCAAGCAGAAGAAAACATTTTAAGGAAATGCAACTGAGGCAAATCTCAATTTTTGGCAAAATACAATAGAGTGTAGCACATCACAGGCAGGCTTTAAAGTTCTCTCTCCTGACAAGAATGCTACCTTTATGGCTGCATAAATCCCACCTTGCTGTTGGGTTTGGGAAACACTGTGTGCTGTGACATTGTGACTGAAGATTCAGGAGTTACTACAGCTTGACATGCAACCCTCCTAAACAAGGAAGAATCTCATGCACAGAGACTCACATAGAACACCTGGCTGGCTAAAATGTAAAACTCGCGCTTGGTTCAAGGTGAAACCTTGGAATCCCTGGTTTGGGTTGGAAGGCACCTTAAGCATCATCCAGTTCCAACCCCCTGCATGGGCAGGGACACCTCCCACCAGCCCAGGCTGCTCCAAGCCCCATCCAGCCTGGCCTGGAACACTTCCAGGGATGGGGCAGCCACAGCTTCCCTGGGCAACCTGTGCCAGAGAAGAATTTCTTATTAATACCTAATATGAATCTCCCCTCTTTCAGATTGAAAACATTCTCCCTTGTCTTATCACTCCAGGCCCTTGGAAAAGTCCCTCTCCAGCTTTCCTGTAGCCCTTCAGGTACTAGAAGGCTGCTATAAAGTCTCCCAAAGCCTGATGAAGCCAACAGGAAGGTTCTTGTTAAAGCATTTGATAAAAATGTAAATTGAAGGTCTACTGTTGAGAGACTAGCAGCCTTTAGTGCCACTCAATGCAAGCAGTTTCAAAATGCAAAGTTAAAAGAGATGTACTAAAAATCAACTTGTATTTAGAAAAAAGGTAAGTGGAGCCTAAACATTTGGATGTTTAGCCAACTAACTAAACAAAATTTTTGTTTCTTACAGAGAAATGTCCTCAGAGAGTAGTCACTTTCATGACTTAAGACTGCAAGGAACAAGCTGTTCCTTTTACTGAGTCAGGATGACAGTTGAGAACTGGAAAAAGCAATAATCTGAGTTAAAAACTGACAAATAAATCACCATGCTAGGAGCATAGAGAACAGGTGAGGGAAACAGCAGAAGGTGGCATCATTAACCTCAGCTTCATTTAGTTTGGAGAGTGAAACCAACTACCCACCTCCACTTTTCAGACTTTATACTTGGGCATGACAATGCAAGGATGCACCTCAGCAATACAGCAGCTGCTTTCTGATACCACAACTGCCCCAACACACACTTCTTTGGGTGTTACAACACACACAATCAATCCCCACCGGTTTCCACAAAGCATGAGACATTTCCTTTGCCCTTTGGAATACTGCCTGGCGTTGATGTAAGGCACCAGAGCCCAGCAGAGGGGCAGTGTCACACTGGGCTGTCACCCCCACCCCTCCCCCCGGGCAGGGGGGCACCGGCACAGATGGGGAGAGGCAGCCGAGGGCCTTCACTCGCCTTTGTGATCCACAAAAACGTAGCCGTCAAAGCGGTCCCTGAAGAGGACGATGTCTTCCTGGTTTTTGAAGTTGATGTAGGCTCTGGAGAACATGTGAGGGTACAAGCTGCAGAGAGACGAGAGCAGAGCGTGACTGAGCGGGCACCGGCGGAGCCTCCCGGGGCCCCGCTGAGGACAGAGGGGGGGTCCGGCGGCCCTACCTGGAATCGTTGGCGAAGAACTCGAAGTAGTCGTGCTCGGGGAGGGGCTGGAGGTGCTCCTCCAGCTGCTCCTTCGTCAGGCTGGGCGGCAGCCGCCGGATCACCACCTGCGGCGGGCGGCGGCGTTAGGACGGCCACAAACCGGTCACCGCTTCCCGGAGGGGCCCGGCTCCCCCCGCTGCCCCTCTCCTCCTCCCCCTCCTCCTCCACGGCCGCCGTGAGAGTCCCGTTACCCGGGGATGGCGCAGGCCTCACCTTGCTGAGCGTCTCCTTCTTGTCCTTAGGCCGCTCCAGGCGGTCGAGCTCGGCGCCGCCGGTCCTGCCATCGGTGCCGGCGGTGGCCCCGGTCCCGGACCCAGTTCCCAACAAGGCTCCCGGTCCAGCAGGCGGTGCCCGCCGCTCCTTGGGCCTGGCGTTCTCCTTGTCCTCCTTCATCCCGGGCCGCGGCACAGCGCGACTGCGCCTCACGGGGCCACGAGACGCGCTCCAGGCCGAGCCCCCCTGCCCCGGCCCCGCCGGAATACAGCTCCCGGCATGCACTAGGACTTCCGCACTACAAATCCCGGCATGCACCGGGACCGTAGAACTACAGCTTTCTCCATGCGCCGGGACGCCGGACTACAGCTCCCGGTATGCACCGGAACTTCCGGACTACATCTCCCGGCATGCACCGGAACTTCCGGACTACATCTCCCGGCATGCCCTGTGGCCCGGCGAGGCGGGGCAGACCGGGAGGCGCGGCGGAGCAGTGCGGTAGTGCCCGCAGGGATCCCGGAGCGGCGGCGGGATGTGGTACGAGATCCTGCCCGGCATGGCCATCATGGGCATCTGCCTCAGCATCCCCGGCCTCTCCACCGTCTTCATGCACCGCTTGTCCAACGGCGGCAAGGTCAGCGCGGGGCGGGGTGGCCGGGCCGCACAGGCCGCACAGGCCCCTCCTCTCCCCCCGTCCTCTCCGGTGACCCCGCGGCCCCGCACCCCGGGGCTCCGCTTCCCCCCGCGGACCTCTCCCCCCAGCCCCCTTCTTCATCCTGGGCTCCTTTACGCCTGGGCTTCCCCTTCCCCCGAAACCTCTTTCCCCTCACATCCCCCTCGGCCCGCCGTGCCCCTCAGGACCCCTTCTCCTTGGCACCCATCCCCTCCCGACCTCCCCGCTCCCCCGCCCCTTCCCTCAGGAGCCCCGAGGTCTCCCGGGGAGCCCTTTTCCCGGGCTCCGTGTCACCCGGCTCTCTGGTTCCCGCAGGAGAAGCGAATCGCCCGTTACCCCTTCCAGTGGGTGCTGATGGAGAGGGACAGGCGGATCTCGGGGGTCAACAAGTACTACGTCTCCAAGGCAGGTGCTCCGGGATTTATTTGGGCGGGGAATCGGGAGCCATGGGCTGCTCCCCTAAGCCCCGAGCTCTGGCCAGGGGTTCCCACAGCCTCTGAGCTGGGCACTGGGGGCTTTTGGAGCTCAGTCGCAGCTGCCCTCTCTCTGGGAATGTGCATTTTAGGTTTTTTGGTTTTGGTTTTTTAATTAGGACTTGGGTGTTGCAGAAGCATAGTTTGCAAACCTGTATTAAGTCTTAACTCGATGGAATGCATATAAACAATAATATTAGAAAGGTTGGACCAGATGATCATTGAGGTCCCTTTCAACCTAACATTCTACGATTTTCAGCTATGCCTTCTTGTAAGGTAGCAGTGAGAATGGCAAAGATACAGCTGATACTATTTCTTTTTCAGGGTCTGGAGAACATAGACTAAGGTGGCAGCGTTTTGAAGAACCCCCATACCTATATGAAGTGATTTAACTCTTTAATAAAGATGTGCACTTAATTTAACTCGTGTGTCTGTGTTGCTGTGGGGGGTTGACCCCAGCTGGATACTGGGTGCCCACCAAAACTACTCTTACTACTCCACTCCTCAGCCATTACCATCATAACCAGAATAGACTTGACTTGGGGACATTAGTTTAACTTGTTACCAATTAAATCAGAGCAGGGTAATGAGAAATGAAAACAAATCTTAAGTTAATTCCCTCCCTTCTTCCCTGGCTCAGCTTTACTCAACAATTTTCTCTACCTCCTTACAGTAGCCCAGGGGAAGAGGGCATTGGGGCTGTGGTCAGTCCATCACACCTTGTCTCTGCTGCTCCTTCCTCCTCACACTCTTCCCCTGCTCCAGGATGGGATCCCTCCCATGGGAGACAGTCCATGAGCTGGGTCCCTCCCACAGGGTTGCAGTCCTTCAGGAACAGACTGCTCCAGCCTGGGTTCCCTGTGGAGTCACAAGTCCTGCCAGCAAACCTGCTCCAGGATGGGCTCCTCCTTCCACACGTCCTCCCAGGAGTCTGCTCCAGCACAAGCTTCCTGTGGGGTCACAGCCTCTCTCAAGCACCCACAGCTCCCTTGAAGGAGGAGGATAGAGAGGTTTGTTTTCAGTTGGGAGGGAATCCAACACACCTTTGACAGGCTCCCAGTGGGGAATAAACCCACAATTGCTTGTGCTGCACTTGCTGCACTGTCTCACTTGAAGATGTGAAGTTAAACCAGTTCACAGGTGATATTCTAACTGGGGCATCATCCCCTGAGAAGATGGAAGGAGTGTCAGCAATAGAAAGGCAAGCACTAAATAAAGCAGAAACTGAAGATGTCAGGGGCCAAGTAAAGTGGTAAAATCGTGAGGTATTTGGTGAGTAGTGGGCAGTGCAGTGATTTCTCCAGATGCTGTAAGAAAAACCAAAAAGCTGCAAAAGCCCAAGTCAAGGAAGGCGTGAAGAAATTATTGGGACCTTTAGGATTGGGACACAGACCTGGGAGTCTGGATTGACAGGAAGCTGAACAGGAGCCAGCAGTGTGCCCAGGTGGCCAAGAAGGCCAATGGCATCCTGGCCTGGATCAGGAACAGCGTGGCCAGCAGGTCCAGGGAAGGGATTCTGCCCCTGTACTCAGCCCTGGTGAGGCCACAGCTCGAGTCCTGTGTCCAGTTCTGGGCCCCTCAGTTCAGGAAGGAGATTGAGGTCCTGGAGCAGGTCCAAAGGAGGGCAACCAGGCTGGTGAAGGGATCCAGCACAAGTCCTGTGAGGAGAGGCTGAGGGAGCTGGGGGTGTTCAGCCTGGAGAAGAGGAGGCTCAGGGGAGACCTCATCGCTCTCTACAACTCCCTGAAAGGAGGCTGGAGCCAGGGGGGGGTTGGGCTCTTTTCCCAAGCAACTTTCAACAAGACAAGAGGGCATGGTTTTAAGTTGTGCCAGGGGAAGTTTAGGTTGGATATTAGAAAGAATTTCTTCACGGAGAGGGTGGTCAGGCATTGGAATGGACTTTCCAGTGAAGTGGTGGATTCTCCGTCCCTGGAGATATTTAAAAAGAGCCTGGATGTGGCACTCAGTGCCATGGGCTGGGAACTGCAGCAGTGAATCAAGGGTTGGACCTGATGATCTCTGAGGTCCCTTCCAACCCAGACAATTCTATCATTCTATGATTCTATGATTTTGCAGGAAGCAAATACTTGTGTTTTCTCTAATTTCCTGTCCATTGTGCTCATGCCTACAGAAAGGCAAACCCTGGCAGTGGGTGAAGTGACCATGACGATGTGGTCAAAACTCAGGTGAAGAATTAAAACTGTCATTCACTGGGACCAGTACACCCTCCTGACCCTATTGCAGTCAAACCGGTTTTTTTACTGGTCCTGCTGCTCCAAGTTGGACCTGATGGGCCACAGGGACCTTTCTGCTGCTGGTGTTTGAAAAAAAACAAAACAGAACGACACCGGAGAGGAACACCATGGCAACACCGAGCAAACACTCCCGGGATCAGCGGGTACCGGGGGCAGGGGAACCACTGTGAGACTCTGGGAGAGGGGGAAAAGAACAGCCCAGAGACACTGCCAGGGACCCAGTACAGCTCCCCCGGTCCCGGGTCCGGACAGAGCCACCCGCTGGGCCGGGGGAGGTGACAGAGGGACAGCAGCTGCTCTGGGCAGTGAGTGGAGCTGAGCAGAGGCCAGGGAGGGAGCAGGGGGGGCAGGGAGGGACATGGGGCACGGCTCTTCCTGTTGTCTCTGGAAAATCCCTCTCCGGCTGGGCCTGAAGTTTCTCAGATGGGTCCAGCTGTCTCTTTTGTGTTTGTGTGTTTCTGAAGGTGAAGACAACAGACAAGGGGGTGGAAAATGCTGCCAGTGAGGGGAAAACCTCACATTCGGATGGAAAACGGGAGAAGCAGTACAGAGGAATGTCTTCCAGAGCAGGAGGAAGAGAAAGGTAGGGTGTCTGCTCTATTTGCATGTGTCAGGGTCTTCCCAGAAGGGTTTATCAGCATTTTATCTATTTTAGAAACCAAGTATGTCATCAAAGATATTCAGTGGACCACAGGAGAAGACTTCACAGTAGAGAGAGGACAGCAGCAGATTGAAGAACTCATTTCTGTGAGTGACAATTTCACTCACTCAGGTCACAGCTTCTCACTGTTAAGGGCTGTGAAAAATGAAAGGAGAGCAGCACCACAGCTCCTTTTTAGGACCTCCCTCCAGTCACCTCCGCTAGAGAGGGAATGTCAGTGCCACCTTTCTGTCCTGCAGACATGGGAGGTTCACGAGAGCTGGCTTCACTGGTCAGAATTCCTTCAGGAAGAAGAACTGAAGGACAGCAAGAGGTACCACTACAGGGTTTGCTGGAGCATGCCAACACGCAGAAAACCCATACCACGAGCAACAGCAAGCCTCTACTTTGTTATAGAGATCTCCAAAATTAAACCTGCTGTAAGCACTCAGAAGCAGCACGCAGCAATCCTTGAAGGGACAGGAGTCTGGGGAGTCCTGAGGCAGGGAAACATCAGGGCAGTGGAGAGACCAGCTAGGAGCCCCAGCTCTCAGGAGAGAGGCTGAAGAGGCCTGAGCACTGCCAGAGCAATGGCAGGAAATTTAGACATGGGGAAACTAGCAGTCAGTTGCTGAGGGGAGCAGAGCACAAAGTCAGAGGCTGGTTTGGTTTCCAAATTGTGAAGACTGGCAGAAATGTTACAGAGAATCTGGCAGGATCCCACATCTGCTTTCCTGCTCATACATCTTCCCATTCTAAGCAACAGCAACTGCTTTGGGCAGCTGTAAGAAGGGCTGAGCAGGGGCAAGTTAAGGAAGTTAGGGAAGTGTAAAATTGAGATACCTTGTGGGTTGAGATAAAAATAGCTCAATGAATAAAAAGAAAAAAAAATGCAAAGGAAAAAATAACCATGAGTGAGAAAAATAAAAACTAACACAAGCAGTGCAATTTCCCACCACAAAGCAGCCTGGTCCCTGAGCACTGGCTTCCCCAAATACCTCTCCCCTAGTTTTGTTGTTGAGCATGACATCTCATGGTCTGGGATGTCCCCTTGGTCACTTGGGCTCAGCTGTCCCTGCTCTGTCCCCTCTCACCTTCTTGTGCACCCCTGGCCACTGGCTGGGGGGGGGTGTGAGGAGCAGGAAAGGCCGGGGCTCTGGGTCAGAACTGCTCAGCGGGGACAGAACCAGTCCTGTGTCCTCACTGTCCTCAGCACAAATCCAAACCACAGCCCCGGAGCAGCTACCATGAAGAAAATCAGTTTTACTCAGCCAAAACCACCACAACAGCTCATAGACACAGGCCAGAAATCTTCTATCTTAGCTCAAGATTAAAATTCTATCTGAGTCTTTGCCTTCATGAGCCTCACAGAGGCTTTAAACCAAAATTATTCTAATCTGTATCAGAAAAATTGTGCAAGCACACAAGGTTATTTTTCAAGTAGAGAGCAGCTCTCACTTAATCAGTGTCTGCTTTTTGAGGTCCTGTATGTGAACTCTGTCCTGTTTCTCCTCTCTCTCAGAGCTCGCCTGTGGAGGTGTTCTTCACTGTGGAGTCCAGCAGGCTGATTCACAGGTAAATGTAATTACTCTTCCATCACTAACACAACTTGGGAGCTTCTAGCAAGCTTTCCTATGCCAAAAAAAAAAAAAAAAAGGGAGGAGATTGATGTAAGGAAGCTTGCAGTAATAGCAGAGAGGTGGAGGAAGCTGTCCAAACTTATCCATGAGCTTCACTCCAATGCACAGATGGACAGGCACCCCATGAGCTGTCTCCATTAGGCATTTGTCCTGGGATTACAGGTAGAAGTGGTGGTGTCTTTCTTCAGCAAACAAGCTTGCCCTGTGAGTAACAGCCTACTGGCCAGACTTGGATGCAGTATTATTCTTTCCATACACCCTGTTTTTATTCTATCCTCCAGGCCAGAAGCGTGTCGGTTTAGAGAAAAGTGGCTTAAGGACGTCATTGAAAATAAACTAATCCTCATGGAAAGATCTCATTTCCAATGAACAGCCCCAACTGACCATCACCAAGACTCTCTTGGTATTTTGTGGAGAATCAAACACAATGAGAAAAGAATGGCTCTTCTTTATTAGCATTTCTGCTTTGTGGATACATTAAAACCTGTGCAAAATCAACTACAGCCTGACCTGGCAGCTTGCTTTGCAGGATGGTGCCTTGGGGGAATGGGAGGGTGTGTCAGGACAGAACCAAATTCCAGAGTGTAAACGGGAAGAGGCAGCTGGGCTGGATGGGCTGCTTGTGAACACCAAGTCTGCAGAACTCCAGGGCAAATGTTATAGGATTTTAATTTTCTTTATACAAATATACAAGACATCTCTGCTGCCGAAACTACAACACAGAGATTTAAGAAGTTCCTCTGGAAAACACTTGTTTTTTAAAGCATTTGAGAATAAGAAGGCTGAAGGGGGGATGTTTGGAAATATGCAGTTGAATCACAGGCAACCACCACAGAACCACCACCTTCAGAGGAGTAGGCCTCTGAGTGCAGAATTTAAAAGACAGACATGTAATGCTGCTGAAAGAACAAATTAAGATACTGCAGGAGTTAAAATAAAGTTTTAATCTAGAACCCTTCTCTAGACAAAGAAAAAAATTTCAAATAAATTGAAAGATACATCCTTGTTACCACCTGTGTATACCCAGGGGTTCCAATCACTGCTCCCCACTGTTCTGGTACCTATGTATAACATAGGAGAAAAAGAAGCAAGCAACTTGATCTCTTCACCATGGGCTGTGGTGGTGTAGATCTGACCTACCAGTCACTATTACTTTACACCCCAATTGTTATCTTGCTTGCTTTAAAGTAACTGAAGCCCAGCTGTATTAAATTACAAACTCATTCCTATTTACAAGTCTAGTTTGAACCACAAACCAAACTCAACTGTTCTGAGAACAAAAAATAAATCTAGAAGACTTATGAAAAAATATTTGAGTGGACAGTCTTAGGTCTTGAACAGGAACTTGGGAGCAGCTTTGTTTTTGCTAGTTACTAGTAGTTTGCTTATGATGGCCAGGCTGCTCTCATTAGCCAAAACAAATGGAAAAATTACAATTATCAGCATCAGGTAACAAAGCCCTCTCATGGAATCTTCCCTCTTGTGAGCACAGAACACTGGCAGGTCTCATCTTCCCAGACTGTTCCTGCCTTTCTTGAAGCCTTTCACTTTACAGGGATACCTTGTAGATGGCTCAACGAATCATACGGGAAAATCTGACAACAGTAACCCTGTTTCTTTGATAGAAGTAATCCACACTCCCCAGGTTTGGCCTTGCTGGGTGAAAGGCACCGCAGCACTTGCGGCTTTTTCCAAACTACCTCCAGTACAGATTTGCAGCTGCTTGGCAGCTGAAATAAAAAATTATTTCTCCTCTTTGCCCTTAGTCTTTCTGTAGACCATCTCTCGAAAGCTTGCAAGGATCTTATTCTCTCTCTTCCTCCTCTCCTCCTGGTTGAAGGATGCCAGAGCTCTCTTCTCATCCGCGCTGTAGATCTGGTTCTCCTTCCGCAGGCGCACAGCTTCCATCCGGCGGTGCCTGGGGAGCAGAGGATGGTGCAGGGATGGGACACCCACCACAGCTTCCCTCCACCTCCCACACCTCCCACTGTCTTGAGGGTCTTATAAATAAAGATACCCACACAAAAGAATCTTAGCTGCACACAAACCTTCCCAGGAAGGAGCACTGCAGAGCAAGAAACTGACTTCTGGAGGTGTCTGCGCTCAGGTAGTGAGCTGGAAGATTCACCTACCCCAGAGTGTCAGCCAAAAGTGAAGTGAAATTTGTGTGGAATTCATGGAGAAAAAAGTGCAGCCAGCATCTCATTCTTTGACTTGTCTCCTGCAAAGAGCTAGCATGTCACCCCTGCTGTCCAAACAGATCACCTCTGAGCCACCCGACACAAGCATCTCCTCATTTCAAACAGAAATTACAAGTGTATTTACTGGAATTAATTTTTTTACTCCTGAGGAGAAAGTGTCCTTAAAAAACCCTCACCATCTATCTATAGTTTGTTATTTATCACTGCAAGCACACAGAGCACCTTCTGTGCTTGCAACCAGAGCCTGGAAACAATCTTCCAACCAATCAACAGAGGAAGCAGCTCTGGAAAATTTCACTCAACCATAACCATCAGCTAATCCATACCTGCTGCCACTCATGACATAACCAGAGCTCTCAAATGATGCAATCTCTTCACTGGTCAAACCGATTTCACCTCTCCGGGGGATCCGTTTTCCTGCTTTCACATACTCAGCCATTGCTGCACCTTCGCCAGGCAGGAGGGCATGCCCATAGCTTGAGAAACAAACAACAATCAGGGATTTCAGCCAGCCTGCTACAGAGAACCGGAGATAAACATTCAGCTTCCCTGCCTGCTTCTTGCTAACGCTGCATTTTTAAGCATTTTCTTAATTTTTCTTCCCTGTGGCTAACACTTGTAACACCATCTGAAATAACCAGTTGAATCTACTCTGATTAAATAGCAACAAAGATTGGCTTGACTGAGTTGATCCAAGTACTGTGAGAGCTGGATACTCACTTCAGAGGCCTGTCATCCTGAGATGCATGAGTTTTTGGAGCTTCTGGGCCAATCAAACTATCAGCTTCTGTATTTCCTGCAACAATAAGATAATGAGGAAGATCAATATTGCACCCATTGTTCTTTGTTATCAGAATAGTTACACAAGTCAGAGACACCTAAGAAAGAACTCACAAAAAGGACAAAGGACACCAAGAAGTTTCAATCCAAGTTTAAGGTCAGGTGAACCTACTTGATCTCTCTATCCAGAGATCTTCCCCTTGAATAGTTTCATCATCAGAATCTCCACTACTTGAATCACTGGATTCCTTTCTGCTCTTCTTATTTTTCTTTTTCTTATATTTCTTCCTGTGATAAAGTCAAAGACAATGTGCTTTAAATTTACCACAATTTAAGATTAAAGAAAGTGCTTGGAATCATAATCCAGTCACTAGCTTCTCAAGGCAAACTCCCCCTGTGGGAAGGCTGTCTGGCTGCTGAGAGGTTGCTGTGTCATTAGAAAATGTCTTGCAGTAAACAAAGACAACACACACACTTTTATGTCTTTTATAGCATTACAATGTGCCTCCCTAAGTTTGCAGTGAGTCCTCTATGCTGCATGGTTCTGTAGATTTAAAGAAAACCCATAAAATTAAGATTATTTGACAGCATCTGTAGCCCTGATTTCAGGAGCTCTCAGCTTCCCTCACTGCCTGCTAAGAAAGTGGTGGTGCCCTCTAGTCAAAAGCAGGTAGAATGACACATGACAACCTGTAAACTTGCTTTCTGTTCTTCTTTTTCTTCTTCTTGCTTTTCTTTTTATCTTCATCTGAAAAAAAAGCATATAGATTATAAAAAAAAGAAATTATTAGCTATAACTATGTAGTTTACTGCACCGCTGAATAACTCACTCCCTCCACCAGAATGTCTCAGAACACAGCTTCTCAGAGGTGATTTGTTTAGATACCAAAAAAAACCTGAGAAAATTTCAGCAGAAAGCTGCCTGCAGCATTGCTCGATACCAGAACATTCCAAATATGTTCCTGGCACCTGATGCCAACTGGATGTGATATTCAGAATTCCTCCTTCCTGAGGCCAGACCACAGGCACGCAAGGAAAAGACCCCACAAAGCCAGGAAGGTGATGGCAGACACCAGATGGATGCTGCAGCTCTCTATGGAACTTGAGAACATTTCAAGTGTGCAACCAAAGCCAGCAGCACTACTTTGTGTTCAGAGGAGCAGAAGGAGATGGGCACCACACACAGACAAACCCAGCCCCTCCTTTCTTACCACTAGAGTTCTGCTCAGACTCCGATTCACTGTCGCTGTCCTCAGAATGTTTTCTGTGTTTTCTTTTGGATGCCTTCCGCTTTTTCTTCTTTCTTTTCTTCTTCTTTTTCTTCTTTTCCTCTGGAATATTTTTTTAGGGATAACATTAGATGACAGACAGAGATGATCTATCTCCATGTGCATTTCCTGATATCCCCAAAGCAATGCTCTCCTTTAAGGAGATTGAGGTCCTGGAGCAGGTCCAAAGGAGGGCAACCAGGCTGTGAAGGGATCCAGCACAAGTCCTGTGAGGAGAGGCTGAGGGAGCTGGGGGTGTTCAGCCTGGAGAAGAGGAGGCTCAGGGGAGACCTCATCGCTCTCTACAACTCCCTGAAAGGAGGCTGGAGCCAGGGGGGGGTTGGGCTCTTTTCCCAGGCAACTTTCAACAAGACAAGAGGGCATGGTTTTAAGTTGTGCCAGGGGAAGTTTAGGTTGAATATTAGAAAGAATTTCTTCACGGAGAGGGTGGTCAGGCATTGGAATGGACTTTCCAGTGAGGTGGTGGATTCTCCATCCCTGGAGATATTTAAAAAGAGACTGGATGTGGCACTCAGTGCCATGGTCTAGCAACTGCAGCAGTGGTCAAGGGTTGGACTTGATCTCTGAGGTCCCTTCCAACCCAGACAATTCTATGATTCTATGATTCTAAGCAGAGCCCATGGGTCAGAGTCAGTGAACCTCCTGCAAGGTTCAGCAGCAGATTTGAGACATCCATAGCCTTTCATTTTTGAAACAAAGCCCAAACAGAATACCTTCTGAGCTGGAATCTGAAGAACTGCTCTTGGATTTTGCCTCTTCATCTTCTACTGGTGTATGCTCATCAGAACTGAATAAAGATAAAGGTTTGCTCTTAAAAATCTGTTTTGTAGTAAAAGGTCCAAAAGTACTCTCGTGATGAAACACTTGTGCAGATTGGGAGTAAATTCTTGCAAAGAATAAACTGTTACACAACTAACTTGCAGCGTGGGAATTGCTTTCAGAACCACAGCACGAAAGTTACCTGACCTACAATAAATCGTGTCCTACACAGCTGCCACATCGGGAATATTTGGGAAAAAGAAAAGCAAAGATCTCGTTACTGTGATTCAGAACCAAACGGACACAACATAATTTGTGGCAGGGATAAGAAAACTTTGTAAATTCAAGTGACATACAAGCAATATCATAAGGACCAGAAGGAAAGCAGAAAGAATGTGCCTTACTCGGGGTCAGGAACCTTTGGTGACAGTCCCCAGACTTCAGGTGCTCCCAGTTCTCCGATTCTCTCTCTCTCATTGAGCCTCCTGTAAGGCAAACACCTCACTGAGTCCCGGGAGCTGCTCCCAGCACACACCCCGCGTACGCCTGTTGCAACAGCCACCGTCAGGCACAGAAACAACCCGAGAGCCCGGCGGCACAGGCCCAGCCCTCCTCCTCCTCCTCCTCCTCCCCCCGGGACCCGCTGCCCCTCCCGTCCCTGCCCGCCCGGCTCCTCCGAGCCCGGGGGAGGCACGGGCACGACCGGCGCCGTGCGGGGAGCCCAGAGCGGGGCCGGTGCTGGGTGCTCGCCTCTGCCGCAGGATCTCCTCCTTCTCCTTCTCGTAATACTCGGGCCAGGCCTTGCCGTGGTGGTGCCCGTGGTGCGGGGCGGAGCGGGGCCCGCCGGGCGTGCGCTCACGGGAACGGGACCAGCTGCGGCTCCGCCGGTGGCTCGTCCGCTTCAGGCCGTTGCGTTCGCGGGACCGGGATCGGGATCGGGACCTGCGGCCCCGCCGATCGGGGCTGACAGCCGGCGGGCTGCGCGAACGGGAGGCGGGCGCCATGGCTGCCCCTCAAGGGAGCCGCTTCCGCCAGTCGGGTGACTTCCGGCGCCCTCCCGCACGGGCGGAAGCGGGGCGGTACCGGAGCGGAAGCGGGGCGGGTCCCCCCCGGCGGGTCACGGCGCACTCTGCAAGCGCCCGTGCGGAAACACGGCGCCACGGCGGCGGCGTTCCCGGCGGCCGCTCCCTTTGTACTGCCGGTGGCGGCCCGGTCCCGCGGAGGCCGAGTCCGGTCCCGCGGCAGCGGCCGCCCGGCAGCATGGACGTGCAAGCGGCGGCGGGGCCAGGTAAGGCGGAGCGGGAGGCGGCGGGAGGGAGGGAGCTGTCCAGGCCGCCCCGCAGCAGCACCGCTCGGCGGACAGCTCAGGGTCCGCCCCGCCGCGGGACAGAGGGCGGGCGGGGGGAGCCCCGGTACTCACCGGAGCCCCCGAGGTTCCCCCTCCCCGGGCACCTGCGCGGTCGATTGTTGGCGATTAACAAGACTGGAGAGTTGGGCTGATTCCAATGGGATGAGGTTCAACACGGCCAAGTGCCGGGTCCTGCACTTTGGCCACAACAACCCCATGGGGAGCTCCAGGCTGGGCACAGAGTGGCTGAGAGCAGCCAGGCAGAGAGGGACCTGGGAGTCTGGATTGACAGGAAGCTGAACAGGAGCCAGCAGTGTGCCCAGGTGGCCAAGAAGGCCAATGGCATCCTGGCCTGGATCAGGAACAGCGTGGCCAGCAGGTCCAGGGAAGGGATTCTGCCCCTGTACTCAGCCCTGGTGAGGCCACAGCTCGAGTCCTGTGTCCAGTTCTGGGCCCCTCAGTTCAGGAAGGAGATTGAGGTCCTGGAGCAGGTCCAAAGGAGGGCAACCAGGCTGGTGAAGGGATCCAGCACAAGTCCTGTGAGGAGAGGCTGAGGGAGCTGGGGGTGTTCAGCCTGGAGAAGAGGAGGCTCAGGGGAGACCTCATCACTCTCTACAACTCCCTGAAAGGAGGCTGGAGCCAGGGGGGGGTTGGGCTCTTTTCCCAAGCAACGTTCAACAAGACAAGGGGACACAGTCTTAAGTTGTGTCAGGGGAGATTTAGGTTAGATATTAGAAAGAATTTCTTCACGGAGAGGGTGATCAGGCAGTGGAATGGTCTGCCCGGTGAGGTGGTGGATTCTCTGTCCCTGGAGACATTTAAAAAAAGACTGGATGTGGCACTCAGTGCCATGGTCTAGCAACTGCTCCGGTGGGTCAAGGGTTGGACTTGATGATCTCTGAGGTCCCTTCCAACCCAGACAATTCTATGATTCTATGATTCTATGAACAACAAGGGCACCCGTCAGGCCAGCCTGCCGTGGCTCTGCCCGCCTGTTCCCCGGAGCAGCAGCCGTCTGAGGAGAAAACGATAGAAATGGTTCAGTAAAACCAGACCCGCACCGCCCCCTTCCCCAGCTGCCCCCCTCCCTGCTCACTGAAACCCCCCGGGACCCCTCTCTGACGCTACCGGGGCATTTGGGGCTGCTGCTCCCTCCGGGATGGGTTGTGCTGTCAGGGTACATCGCTCTCTTCTGCACACATGAAACGCAATTTTGTTTCCCAAACTTGCCGTAAACGTCATAAAAAAACAAATTAATCTGTAAAGAGGAAGCCCATTTTAATTGTGGATTATCTTTCGTGCAGAAAGATGTTACCGGAGGTTTGCACATATTTGTGGTGTAAAACTGCCCTGGGTATGTCCGGGACAGGGACCCTTCCCTGCTGCGGGCTGTGTGAATGTTCTGAGTGTTGGGACTGCTGCATGCCCAGTCAAACCCCATGTGGACACCTCGTCAGGGGCTGTGGGGTCACTGGAATGAGACAGCCAGGAGGCTGCAGTGTCCGGGGCTTTGACAGCTGAATCCCTGCTGCAGGACTTAAGGCTCAGTGATTTTGTCTCCGGAGGAACCTGAAACTTGGAGTCATCCTTATCAGACAGCCCATACCTGTGGCTCACAGGCTGCAGTGTGCAGGGCTCAGATGTCCTCAGGAGGAAGTCCAGTGCATGGCCAGCACCAGTGACAGGAGATTGTGCCACCAGCCCGTGAGAGATGGAGCTGCTGGGGCAGACACATATCACAGAGACCCATCCCTCTGGCCCTCCCCTGGGATTCCCCACAGTGGGGGCTGCCCCAGAAAAGGGGTGGAAGGCTCTGAGGGGTGGCTGTGTGCTGGAGGCAGGGGTCACTGTGTGGTGGGGGGCGCTGGGAGCCAGGGGTTCACTGCCACCACGCTGAGCAAGGAGGGCCTACAGCCCTGGGTCACACACATCTGCACATCTGGGCACATCTGCCCAGGGTCAGTGGTGGCTGAAACATCCACGCTGCTCCCCTGTTGCCTGATGTTGTAAACTGACTGGAAGTCTCATGATGCACAGGTTATACCATGCACGTAGTACAGTACATAACAGCATCTGCAATGACTACTCAGGTCCGTAAAAAGTAGCACTGGGCTTTAAGTTCAGTCAAATTGAGGCTTTGCTTAATGGCATTGGCAGGAAAAATACTTCCTGAAAATTCCTCAAGGCACGAATGGTGGAAATTAGTATTTTAGAGTCTTTCAGAAGTAGTGGTGTTTTATTTGAAATTCCTCTGTGGACAGTATTGTGTCCCCAGCAGCAGTCTTAGTTAGGGTTACTGTTGGGTTATGATTTTACTGAAGGCCCTAAGGGGAAATTCACTGTCATGTTTATCAAATTTAACTTATTTTAATGTAAAATACATTTTCTCATTACAGAGAAAGCTTTTTTGTCTCCCACATTTGTCAAGACAATTCTACATTCAAGCACAGGAGTACTGAGTGGCAGCTTCAGTAAAATTTTTTAAGCATGTCAGAGCATTAGTTCTGTCCCAACCATGGCAAGGTTCAGATTTTACATCTGATATAAGAGGTTGCCCTAGAGAGAAGCTTCTGCAAAAAGGAGATGAGACAAAGAGATGGGGCAGCTCTCACAGCTAGTCAGCATCTTTTAAATTAGCCAGCACTGTTGTGCCTAAGGCTAAGCAGTTCAAACCTGATTTTTGAGAACTTCAGGAGCAGGACTCCTTCCAAATCAGTGCTCATCTTGATCTAAAAATTTTCCCATTAGTTATTTAGAAATCAGATAGGCAATGAGGAGAAAAAACCTCCTTGAAGCTGAAGGATGAAGAGCCAACAAATGGATTAATTTGGCCCATCAGGCATTTTTGGAGGAGAAATAAAGAACATTGGATTATACATTAAGAATTAAAACAAGTATAGTATTATTTTCATTTAATATAAACCCCTGTGCAAAAACAACAAGTAACTTACATCAAAGGAGAAAACTTAATTGAAGGGTTATGTGAGGAAGGAAAGCCTATGTTTTCCCCAGTTATTCTTCCCTTTTGTTTTTCTTCACTCCACTCTCTGGAAAGACCTGTAAATAAAAAGAAACTGGCTTTGTAGCATTTCAGATCTGAAGGCACACTTCAAAAAGGCAGTTCTGCTACTACTTATACAGGTAACATGGCAGGTGATTTTCTTGCTGGAAGGGCTCCTGACAGAACCATTTTGTTGCTGATACATGTAGTGAGGGATTGCAGTAATTTGTGCTGGTGACTGTGGCCTGTTAATGGTTTTGGTTGAACTTGATAGAAGGACGTTTGTTCTTGGCAAAGTTTTTGAATCTTAAAAAAATTCAAGAGCCCCTGCTGGGATTCCATAGGAATATATATACATATATTAAAAAAAAAAAAAAAAAAAAAAAAAAAAAAAAAAGGGACAGTTCGGTTACTGAAGATGAAAAATACCTTTTATGATCTTGGTGCTCTTTGAGCATTCACAAACAGCAACAGTTCCCACTGTGGGCATGTCAGATGTCGAATGCTGCCTGTTGTCAAAGGACTTCATGTCTGCAAAGCTCCTGGTGAGGTTAAACACGGGCTCCTTGCTGCCAGGAACACCAGATCCATCATCCTGCGGTGCCAGCAGGGACATGGGGGTTACAGCTCTGCCCGCTGCTGGCCGGGGGTGCCCCCCGGAATGAAATGAGCCAGCAGTGTGCCCAGGTGGCCAAGAAGGCCAATGGCATCCTGGCCTGGATCAGGAACAGCGTGGCCAGCAGGTCCAGGGAAGGGATTCTGCCCCTGTACTCAGCCCTGGTGAGGCCACAGCTCGAGTCCTGTGTCCAGTTCTGGGCCCCTCAGTTCAGGAAGGAGATTGAGGTCCTGGAGCAGGTCCAAAGGAGGGCAGCCAGGCTGGGGAAGGGATCCAGCACAAGTCCTGTGAGGAGAGGCTGAGGGAGCTGGGGGTGTTCAGCCTGGAGAAGAGGAGGCTCAGGGGAGACCTCATCGCTCTCTACAACTCCCTGAAAGGAGGCTGGAGCCAGGGGGGGGTTGGGCTCTTTTCCCAGACGACTTTCAACAAGACAAGAGGACACAGTCTTAAGTTGTGTCAGGGGAGATGTAGGTTAGATATTAGAAAGAATTTCTTCACGGAGAGGGTGATCAGGCAATGGAATGGTCTGCCCGGTGAGGTGGTGGATTCTCCGTCCCTGGAGACATTTAAAAAGAGCCTGGATGTGGCACTCAGTGCCATGGTCTAGCAACTGCTCCGGTGGGTCAAGGGTTGGACTTGATGATCTCTGAGGTCCCTTCCAACCCAGACAATTCTATGATTCTATGAAAGGAGCCACCGCGGGCAGTAACGCTGCCACGGTGTCCCCGCAGCTTTACGCTCAGACACCCAAGTGCCGAAGTGAGGCCCGGGGGTGCGGCCCGGGGTGTCCGAGGCCTCCGCGGGAGCTCCGGCCCACACACGGGGCCTGCAGCCGCCCGCCCGTGCCCTTCAAGGCGCTGACACCAAGGGGCGGCCGCCAGGTGATCCGGGAGCTTCCAGCCCCCTCAGCCCGCTGCACCGCTCCTGCGGCCCCGGAGCTCCCAGGCACGGCAGGGTGGGGGTCAGCGGGCAGTCGGTCCGGGGAGCACACGGGGGGGGGACACAGGCTCCAGAGAGGGGCGGCCCGGACCCGCAGCAAGCCCCGGTCTGAAGAGGGCCCCGCCCCGGGCCCCGCTCAGCTCCGAAGGTTCCCGAGGCCGTTCGGGCCGACAGCCGAAGGGTGACGAGCGCGGTCGGGCGGAGCGCGGCGGCCCGCAGGGGAGGGCAGAGCCCTGCAGCGCTCTCTGGCGGCCGTGCCGCGGGGGCGGCGACCGGGACCGGGACCGGGACGGGGACAGCTGCCGCAGCGCGGTATCGTGGGCCCTCTTCCGCGCCGCGGACCCGCTTTCCGCTTCTCGCTGCCGGTGGGGCCGGCTCCACTCAGCTCGCTTCAAGCAGGAAGTGCCGGGCACGGCCTGGCCGCTCGGAGGCGGCGGAGGGGCCACCCGGTTGCCGGCTACGGTTGCCGCCACTGGGCCGCTCCCTGGGCCCGACGCCTGTCAGTGCCGCCGCTGCCTCTGGCTGAGGCGGAGCCGCCCGGAGGCTCACACCCTGCCTGGGGAGCCCGCGGCGGGGCCCGGCCCGGCCCGCGAAACACCTCCCGTGACCGTGCCTTCTCCCGCGACGGCTTCGTCTCCGGCAGGAAACGTTCGTTTTCATGGTAAACTTCACCGGGGCTGCGGGAGGACCGAGCGCGGGCCTCGTCCGGGAGCGGGGCGGCCTCCGGAGCACGGGGATGCCGCCGCTGGGCCCTGGGGGGGTCTCGGCCTTTGGGCTTGCCCTGCCCTCCAGGCACATGGAAATCTCTGTTGGCAGCAGAACCCAGGGCTCTCGGGCTTTGGACTCGCTGCTCCTGTGTTTTAGCGTTGGGTTTTTTCACATCTTGTTGGGTGGCATCGAATGGGAAGCGCCGAGAACTGGGTTAGTTTGACTTTGCAGTCAAATCGACTTTTTTATTACCGTGCTGCCTTGGTAGCTTGGTTTGAAACACAAGGCGACCTTGGAGACATAAGAGGAGGGTAAAAACAAACAGTTTATTTTGGAGGGCAAGGAAGGGAAGTACCAATAACTTTTTCATTAACTTCAGTTTTCTGGTAATACATGGATACACAGGGTTTGTTGTCTGGCCCATAAATTAACTGCATTTTGGTGGGCTTTCTCATAAAAGTTTATGTAATATTTTCTCACGTAAAAAGAAATGTGTTTAAAGCCTTTTGAGGGATCCAAATTTTCCATCTTGTCAGTTTTTGAATTTACCTAACTCGCTCTTGAATCAGATAAGCAGTTGTTTCTCTATTCCTTCCTGTGTAAGAGTAGAGGATATTGAACAGAATTGCACATACCTTTTGTAGCAGGCGAAGGGATAAATAAGGATAAATAAGAAGCCATGGGTGCCATAGTGTACAGGCTCAAGAACAGTATCTCATAGTTGTTTTTTCAAAAGAAGGAATAAGCAGTAAATGTGGGAACATCATGCAGTTAAATTTGTAAGCCAGTGTTTTTACTATTTTTTATGCCTTTTGCTTTCTCTTTGCAGGAATGGAG
Organism: Phaethornis superciliosus; assembly: GCA_023637945.1. Taxonomy (NCBI): domain Eukaryota; kingdom Metazoa; phylum Chordata; class Aves; order Apodiformes; family Trochilidae; genus Phaethornis; species Phaethornis superciliosus. Next base: position 13,885,644 of record JAJQWJ010000015.1, read on the forward strand.
GGGAAAAAAATGATTTCTGCAACAGACACACAGTATTCTAGTGTGCTCCTTCAGTCTCTGAATGAACAACGTGGTCATGGACTTTTTTGTGATGTTACTGTCATTGTGGAGGACCGGAAGTTTCGGGCTCACAGGAACATCCTTTCAGCCTCAAGCACATACTTTCACCAGCTTTTCTCCGTGGCTGGGCAAGTGGTTGAACTGAGTTTTGTAAGAGCAGAAATTTTTGCAGAAATTCTTAACTATATTTATAGTTCTAAAATAATCAGCATACAATCCGATTTACTTGATGAACTGATTAAATCAGGGCAGCAGCTGGGTGTTAAATTCATAGCTGACCTGGGCACACCTCCACCTGAAGGAAAAACCACGCCAAGTGAGGTCAAAGATGGTGCTTCAGAAACTTCAACTTCTGTCCCGGGTCAGAAGGATGCTGAAACACAAGTACCTGTAGTAAGGCCAGAGAGTCAGGAGGTAACAGATGGCATGCCTGTAATAACACAGTCTTTTTCCTTGCATGGCATAGAATATGAGACTACAAAAATTACAGTGAGTGATTCAGATGATGAGGATGATGATGTTATTTTTTGCTCAGAGATTGCTCCTCCAAAAGAATGTACTAAAGATACAAATGCTGCCACCCAGAATCTACCTTGCCCAAGTCAAGCAGGAGATTCTGACCAAAAATCATGTGGCGATGGAGGTTCTCCCCATCTGACAAGCACCCCAGCAGCTCAAAAACTGACTTTGTCTGCCAGTCAGCTAAACCCAAACCCAGCACAAGCGAGTGCCACGCCACTTGTCTCTGCAGCACCACAGCATTTGACTCCTAACATCATAGTGCTAAACAAGCCTCAACTTAACGCGTCACTCAGCGCCAGCACCTCCCTTCAAACACACGTGACCCCTACAATTGATTTACTGGAAGAGAACCAGCAGCCACCTAATGATAGCACTGTAACTGGTGTGGAAACCACTGCTGTTGATGTTGAAGAGGTTGTAGAAGATGATGTCGATATCATTGGCTCCTCTAGTCCTGGTTCAGTCGGCAGCTCGCTGGCTCAGCCACCTTCTGTACCCAAGGCAGCAAGCACTGAAGGATCAGGTGTGCAGAAAAAACAGGTTGTTACACTTTCACAAGAACCCTTTTGTAAATCTGGAGATTTTAAAATAAAAATTTCAGATGTCCTTAGTGGAAACAACAAGGAATTCAGTTCAGGCGTAGCATCAAAGAATGCAGCAGAGGGGCAGAAAATCATCACACTGGATACAGCAACCGAAATAGAAGGCCTCTCCACAGGCTGCAAGGTTTATGCAAACATTGGGGAGGATACATATGATATAGTCATTCCTGTTAAGGGCAGTTCTGAGGAAGGTGAAACCAAGCCTGATGAAACACCCAGAACATCTGGTGGTGCTGATTCTCCGAACAGGAAACGTATGAAAGTAAAGCACGACGACCACTATGAGCTCATAGTAGATGGAAGAGTCTACTACATTTGTATTGTGTGCAAGAGATCATACGCCTGTCTGACGAGCTTACGGAGACATTTCAATGTTCATTCCTGGGAGAAGAAGTACGCGTGTCGGTACTGTGACAAAGTTTTTCCTCTTGCAGAATACCGTACAAAGCACGAAATTCACCACACCGGCGAGCGAAGGTATCAGTGCTTGACGTGTGGCAAATCTTTCATCAACTACCAAATTATGGCCTCCCACGTAAGATCAGTTCATAGCCAAGACCCTTCTGGAGACACTAAGCTTTATCGGCTGCATCCCTGCAGGTCTCTGCAGATCAGACAGTACACCTACATCACCAATCGCTCCAGCAGCTTACCTGTAATAAATGAGGGTGGAATTGTTTATCGTGTTGGCTCAGGGAAAGATGACACTGAAGGGACAACATCTAGCTCTCCAGCCAAACAAATTACCTGGGATGACATTTTCATTCCGCAGGGAAATGAAGCGATTTTAAAACAAAATCCGTCAGAGGGAAGTACTGAATTTGAGTTTGTAATACCGGAATCTTACTGAAATGCATTAAATGCTGAGAAAACTGTTGCAGGAGTATTGCAGCTGTTCTAAATGAACTGTTCAAATCACTGTAAAAGCAAATGTTAAAGTTTAAGCAATTAACTTGTTCTACCAATTCATCACATGTTAGTACTTGGGTGGATCATTAGCAGCTGTGATTTGTGTAAGCGATCTGAACCTTTACTTGAAGAGAGAATAACATGTTTCCAAGGATTAGGCAGTGTTTTCTGGGATGTTAATTTTGATCAATACATGGGGATTTGTAGCTTGGAAAGGTACAATTTCTTTTGAAGAGCTAGAAATTTCTCTTCTAAAGCGAATGAGGTATTTCCAGTACCCGTACTTACTATGTAAACCCTTTCTTTCACATTAGCACTTATATGCTGCATTCTGTTCAGCTGTTACTCAAGAGAACAATAAGACTTTTCATCCTAGTGTCTTGAATATCGAACTGTAAAAAAAAAAAAAAAAAAAAAATCCAGAAATCATACTTATTTTTGTGAACAACACATTCCTGCAGGAGTCCAGAATAACTGATCCAGCAGTTTGGAGTAGTGTACTTTTAAAGTAACATTGCAATTCTGATTTTATAAGCACTGATTCATCTGTCTTTGTGCAAACAGACTTACCAACAAGAGATACTTGGGGCTAACTCGAACAGACTTTGTTTATACTTGGCAGTATGGTGAGAAGAGTATTCAGTGTCTGGACCATTATATAATTATATTTCTTTCCCTGTGAGGGTGACAAGGCACTGGCACAGGCTGCCCAGGGAGGGCATGGAGTCTCCTTCCCTGGAGACATTTAAAGCCTACCTGGACACATTCCTATGTCACCTTTTATAGGTGACCCTGCTTTTTATTTTTGAGCCTAAGGCTTTGAAATTTACTTCTCAAAATTATTGAATAATCTAAGAGCTGTTTCGGTTTAGCACAGGGACTGCTGGGGCTTGTATACCTATTTGGCTAGATTTTTTTTAAGTAAAAGAGGGATTTGGCTCCCCCCCCATTCCCCTCCCCCAACCCTGGTTATAGGATGTAGAAGCATGAGAACTAAACCAGCAAGCAAAAAATGCTCTCCTTCCACAGCAACCACAAGTACAGTTTCTCTGCTGTTGTCATCTCATTTTGGTTTTGGATTAATTTTTCCTCCGTGCAGTCAGGACATATGTAGGCACTTACAAATGAGATGTCCAACACTGAACAGCAAACAGCAGATCTGACCAAATAAAAAAGCTGTTTACTGGAGTCCTAGTTCAGCATTTTGGATTTAGTAATTTGTTGAATTTTTGTAAATGGTGATATAAAAACTGCTCAAGTTCTAGAGATGACTGAGGAAGATTGTTGTGCATTGTGCTGGTAAGCTGTCATAGTCTTTCATTGCTTAAATTACATTTAAAGGTTTTTCTTTTTTTTAGGATACTTTTTGACTTCTTTTTAAGTAAACATCTCTATTCTCGGTTAAGTTCTTAACATCTCTACAAGGTTAAGGTTTTAGACATACAATACTTTAGACAGAAAGGCATTTCAGTGGTAAATGGTTCAATACAACTTGAGCTATAAACAAGGGTACCAGAAATCTGTGTGAGTAAAGATGGGAGAAAGAGGAGGATTTACCTTATGCATGTAATGCTCAGCACTCCTTTTTTGTAGGGCAAGAACATGATAAACATGAGTACTTCAGCTCATATGGCAGACCCCTTTGAATATAAAAGGGTATGGTTTTGAAATGTTACAACTTGGATGGTATCTGAGATAGCATTTTGGAAGTCAAATGTAATCCTCATGAGACACACCTATTGATCGTGTGATAGCACACATTGATCCTGGGTTAGACACACCTGTGTTAGCACAGATGGCTCTGGTGTAGCTGGCTGCCTGCTACACTGAGACTTCCTAAACTTTCTGACAGGAAAAATCCAATGCTATTTTTGTTACTGATGTGACATGTCTGGAATTCAGCATCCATTTCAAAGTGTACATTCAGTAATCATGAAACATAATGGCTATCAGGATTTGCTGCTGATATATTTAAAACCTTAAAATTAAACTGTGCCTATTAAAGGTCTCTTTTTGTAGGAAAACTGGAAAATTAGGGCTTTGTAACTATTTTTGCTAGAAGACTCGTGCTTGCATGTGTCTCAGGGTCTTCAGTTTTCCTTGGAAGTGATTTTTGATACACATAGTCCAGAGGTCATGTAAAGATTTTTTTTAGTTCACTTCCAGTATTTATTGGTTTGGAAACATGACAAACACCATTCTTTTAAAACTTTTTATGTGGCCATGAGCTTTATATATTTAGATTTCTGGCTTTGTACTTACATTTGGGGTTTTTTTGTTTGTTTTTGTAAGCCATTAGCTTCCAGTTTAACTTAATGACAAACCTTATGTAAATATTAAGAAACTGGCTTTGGGGTGATGGAAGAGAAAGATTGAATCTGAAAAAGCATTTATATAAAAATTAAAAATTTCAATAGAGTATGGTATCAACCTCACAGCCATTTATATGCATAAAAAAACATTAATGGATCTGCTGCAAAATATGATAATGGTGGCTGCATCATCACTGTATGATTTCTTTGGAGATTCATACCATAACATTCCAGTGTATGAATTAAACAAATACTGAGATTAAAAATTGACTGCTTATTTATTTTGTACTGGTAAGGCATGCAGCTTATAAAAAGGTGCAGGAGACGATGACTGTATAAACTCAGCAATTACTTTTACAGCTATTGCCTAGGAACTGGCCCATATGAAACATTTATCTTTTTTTGCCAGATCTATAATGTATATAGTTGTACAGTCTTTCCTTAACATACTTTTTTAAGTTGTGTTCTACTTTTCATTAATCAATACTTGAGATTAGTTCCTAGAGCTTTCTATGGCAAAAATAAAAAAGTTTAATCCTAAGGATGGGTGAAGCATGTTTCTTTTTAATGACAACTCAGGTTCTGAAGTCTAACATGTTAGATTACCAACAATTTGTAGCTTCCTTTTCCAGATTTTTGAGAATAGCAGGGAACTCCCTGGGGGGGGATGGGGGAAGGGGTAGGGGACATGTGTTTTTATTTGGGGCTTAGGTTTTTAGGCAGGTTGGAGATTGGGTTGGTTTGAGCTTTTGGTTTGTTTTTTTTTTTTTTTCCCCAATAGAGTAAATTAGCTGAAAAACTGCACTGCATATTCTTAGCTAAAGGCAGTGACATACACTTTAACTCTTGGCATAGGGCTTCCACCTACTTCTGTTGACATCAAAGAGCAGCTGACATAATCAGGACAGAATTAGGCCCCAAATCATTGAATAAACATGAAAGAAAGTAAAGGAGACATGGACATTGCACTGGCTGGATTATTTGCCTCTATCTTAAGCAAAAATCAGCAATAACAGCTTTACAGTGACTGAAGTCACAGTACTCTGTTATGTGGGCAGAAATGCATAATTTTGAAGTGTGGGGACATCTGGGACTTCTAAAAACAGAACTCAAAAAAAGGTGTCTGGCTACTCTTGGTAGAAGCACCAGCTTCCAGTACAGCAAATATGGGGATTTTGGTACTTTTGTTGTTGGTTTGTGCTTGCTTTTTTTAAATATATGATACACTGTGATTCCTTAACTACTTTTACAGATGCTTATAAAACAGAAAAGTAGCTAAAATGTAAAATGCAATTTATAAATGTTTACAAAAGTCACACAATTTTATTTAATTTGGTAAAGTAATAAAAGTGTACATATGATTCACAATCTTGACATTCTCATAAGAAATGATGAATACAGTGCAGAATGTTGCATTTACATTAAATGCTTAGTTTTACGCAAGCAGGAGGAAACGGGTAATTCAACAGAAAGTTCCACCAGTATTTTTTTGTTAAAATGGACTTGTCCTTTTATAGAGAATTTAAAGCAGCAATGTAATTTTTGCTTAAATATTCCCTAGGGAAAAAAAAGAGAATTTGGATAATTTCTTAAGTTTAGCAGTTGTCAACTGAAAACCAATGACGCAATCGTTTCCTAATTGTCTCTCTGCCACATAAGTTATGTTCCCCTCAGGAGTTTCTTAGTCCTGTCCTGTAGTATCCCCTAGTCCTTCTAGCCCTATTTAGCTGACAGGCACAAATGGTGGAGTGTATTTGTCAGAAGTGGGACAGAACCATTAGCTTTTATGCAGCAATAAAATATTTTCTGGTATTAAATTAATGTGCCCTTCTGATTCTAGTTTTGTGGGGAGTTTTAAAAGTAGAAGTACTGTTTATTTTGAAATTGCCCATGATCTGTTTATCAAGATTTAATTCAGGAAAATGTTACATAAAATGGATGACATCCCAGTACATAAATTTATTCCCAGCATGCAAATTTATAGAAGCTGCACTTCAACAGTCTAGTAAACGAAATGTCACCAAGGTATGTTCTGTATACACTACTGCTGCTTTAAATCCCATGAGTTGTATTCCTTTCTCCAGCCTTTTTTTTTTTTTCTTTACTGGAGACGGGTTATGCTTGATTCTAGAGAAACAATGTCATCCTTCAGCATTATAATACATTGATTAGTGTTTGACAGTGGGAATGATAAGGTTAACACATAGCCTAGCCTAAGGGCTTTGCAACTGCATAGGATTAAAAATGGCATTATAAAGTGTGGGTGTACTTTGAAACGTGAGATCAGAGACGTCAGTGTTTGTTTTCTGTGTTGACAGTATTTCGAGGTTTGTTTTTTTTTTTAGATTAGAAGCAGAGAGGTACCATTGTTTAAAAAACAACTAGATTTTTTTTTTGCCCTCCCCTGGCATGTATTCCACTTTTACATTCTGAAAGCCAGATTTAGCTTTTAGGTACTTTTTTATCTGCATCAGTTGAAAGTAAAGGTAGAGAATTGAGGATTAGGGCCAACAACCTGATGCCAAGGAAATTAAATTTTTAGGAATTAAGGAGTAAAATGTCAATACCATATTTTTATCCCTGAAGCAAGCAGTTGAGAATACTCAGGTTGAGCAGCTGAGACCTGAGTGCTGTCACCTGAAATCACTTCCTGGAACAGAACCACACTTTACAGGACAGTGTGTCACACAACAAAGCTGACCTTTCTTTTGTTATGCAGGATGCATGCAAAATCTGTTGGAATCTAGATCAATCAGCACAGTCATCAGCTGAAGATTAAATGCAAGTCACAACAATAATTGCGAATTCCTATCAGTTTCATCCTATATTACAGGGTGATGAATTTTATCCATGTGAGACTTACATCTTGGAGAAACAGTAGTGGATATCCCTTATGTACAGCCCATAATGCAGCTACTAAAACGGTGCTTATTCAGGGTGCTGATTCCATTAATTAAAAAAGTTAGAAGTACAAGCATAAAAAAAAAATCCCCAACTGAACAGAAGGGAAAAAATAATAATGATGTTTTCATTGCACTGTTTCAGTGATTTATGGATAAGTTCCTAATGTTCTTCATAGGAATACAAGGAAGATTTAGGCAGTGCAGCCTCCCTAACTGTTTGACTTCAGCATTAGTTACATGGAATTCAGAGAGAGAAAACTACATTACACCTTCGATCTTAAGAAGCATCCTGAAATAAAAACAGCTTTCCTGTTAAAGCTTTTCCCCTCCAAAAAAGCAGTATTCCAGTTGTTTTGCTAGACGTACATGAAAATATCCTATGGTGTTATATCTTTTCATTAGTGTAAAAGTTTGAGACACTGTTGTGGTTACCCCCCAAGATTTTTCCCGTGTGTAGGCTCTAACCAACACGTGACTTGAGTGAGGTCCTGTGGCCCAAAAAATCCCAGCAACTGGAGCCCCAAGACCAAACAAAACAAGCATCAAGTCATCTGGAAGCCCCCTCACCTTAACCAGATTGATACTCTCCGGCAACTATCAGTCTTGTGTACCTTTACTTCAGCTTGGCACAAGATGGAGTAAGGCAGACCAGGATCTATTAGCTGTATCGCCTTATTAAAAACCAAGGACTACATGAACCTCGCGGTAAAACAAGGAAGCTGGAATTCAGGTCACTCACTACTCACTGACACTGCAAATCACCAGCAGTACATTCCCTTCCTCATGCTCCATTGTTAAACCTCTGAAATAAGTCTTGCAATAAAGAACAGTCCAATCTAGTATTTGTTTTTGCAGTTACCACCTGAATCTATCGTCCTGTCCCTCCCACAGTAAAATATAAATACAAAATGTTCATGATTATTTGAATGGCAATGTTTTTCTTTTCTTCTTTCCCACATTCTTTATGGTGTATAAGGTGGTGGCTTTTCAAAAGGTGGAAAATATGGTGGTGAGTAACGTGGTGGTGCAGTAGAGGACCACATATAGCTGGGAGATGGTGAGAGTGACGGGGGGTCATCGGAGAGGCCAGAAGGAGTGGAGGCTGGAAACATGCTGGAATGCTGCAGGGAGACAACAAGAAGGCTGTAATGTAACCACTTCTTAAGGTCAAGAACTCTAGCAAAGAGATGCTTCATTACCAAGCAGTGCAAAATTTACGTTTCAAGGGTCACTTAGGTATACATACAAGTAAGTGGTCAAACTTGTTGCATTCTAGGTGAGCCTTTAAGTGACAGTTTTGCATAATGAGACTCATTAGACCTAAAACTGAAGAGGAATTGTTAAAAACAAATGATTAGAAGTTCTTTCTCATCACTTCTGTTTACCTGTACCTTCACAAAAGCTGAACAAATTAAAACTTCAGTGTCTCTCAACTCTTGGGTTTCACACATCAGCCAGTAGCAACAATAAAAAAAGCCACAGATAACTGCTTTTCATGCTACTTTTTATCTTTGTCACAAATAAAAAAAACCCCAGAAATTACCAGTACAAATTAATGTTTTCACTCAGTAAGTAAAAAGCTTAAAAAGGTGGAGAAACAAGACCCGTGCATGCCTAAGGATTAATTTCTGTTCTCCAAAATAGCATTGTTATAAAAACACCTTAGGTCTGAAGCCTCAAGTCACACGGCACTGGTGGAGATGTGCGCACAGGCTGCGGTCTGTCCAGAAATGGGCACTGAAATTGTCTAATAGTGTCTTTTTTTTTACGTCAGTCCCCTAAGAGCAACCTGTGACGGTTTCATAAAGCAGGTACATGGACCACAAAAGCCCAGCTTGCCCATGGAGGACCACGCAGAAAGCTGTACAAACGATCCCAGTCTCAAACACCACACACAGTTCTTCCATCACACCCTGGTTTACCTGAAGCCCAACAGGTAGGACCCCCAGGACTGAGACTGCTCACAGCATGGGGTGAGGCTCAACTTTGGCCACAACAACCCCATGGGGAGCTCCAGGCTGGGTACAGAGTGACAGAAAGGGAGCTGGGAGTCTGGATTGACAGGAAGCTGAACAGGAGCCAGCAGTGTGCCCAGGTGGCCAAGAAGGCCAATGGCATCCTGGCCTGGATCAGGAACAGCGTGGCCAGCAGGTCCAGGGAAGGGATTCTGCCCCTGTACTCAGCCCTGGTGAGGCCACAGCTCGAGTCCTGTGTCCAGTTCTGGGCCCCTCAGTTCAGGAAGGAGATTGAGGTCCTGGAGCAGGTCCAAAGGAGGGCAACCAGGCTGGTGAAGGGATCCAGCACAAGTCCTGTGAGGAGAGGCTGAGGGAGCTGGGGGTGTTCAGCCTGGAGAAGAGGAGGCTCAGGGGAGACCTCATCGCTCTCTACAACTCCCTGAAAGGAGGCTGGAGCCAGGGGGGGGTTGGGCTCTTCTCCCAGGCAGCTCTCAGTAAGACAAGAGGGCATGGGCTTAAGCTCTGCTCTTGGGTTAGATATTAGGAAAAAATTCTCTACAGAGAGGGTGATTGGAATGGTCTGCCCAGTGAGGTGGTGGATTCTCCGTCCCTGGAGGTTTTGAAGAAGAGACTGAATGTGTCACTCAGTGCCATGGTATGGGAACCACAGTGGTAGTGGATTTATGATCTCAGAAGTCCTTTCCAGCCTGGATGATTCTGTGATTCCATGATTCAGGTGGCCTTGCTGGTGCCATGGTGGCGGTGCCATGGTGGTGGTGGCACTGGTTAGCAAACACAGCCCTGGGTTTTCAGTCTCCCCAAGTGCCCGTGCCCAGCTGCCTCAGGAGTCCTGATGGAGCTGCCATGGCTGACAGCCACCTGGCTTTGTGAGGCAAGGTGTCAGCTGGGAGGATGGCACCCATTCCTCTTCCCATGGGGGGTGAAAGGCAGAGGAGGCCTCTGCCTGCCTGCATCCTCCCCATAGAGCTAAACATGGTTCAGGGCCTGCAGAAGCCAAAATGCTGCAGTACTGAGACTTCCTCACCTGCCTGCCCCCCACCCTAGGACCCTTCCTCCTGCCACGTCTCCCTGTGAGCTTCCGCTGCCTTCCTCACCGTGACCAGCCTGGTGCAGTGTCCTTAGCCATGGCACAAGTGTTGGCTGCTGCAGCACTCAACAGTTTGTGCTCCTCTAAAAACCAGAGAGCTGGGTCTGCCATTTTAGAGTGGTGTGTGAAAGCCAGGCTCTTGCAGGGCCAGAGGCTTCCTCAGAAATTCTGCAGTGTTGGTTTTTGTTGGTTTTTTTTTCCTGTGAAAGACATGTGGGATGAGTGGGAAGCACTGACACGGCCAATTCTTGCACCAGAGGGAGTGCAGCTTCCAAAAGGGATTTGTGAGGGGAGGATGGGCTTCTTCCATCTGCTCCAAGATGGCAGGGCCGTGGTGTCATGGTGGTACAGACACAGGGCAGGGCTGGAGACAAGAGTGTCCACCACCAGAGGATTCAGCTAATGCTTTTATGCAGACCCTCAAGTTCTATGGAAGATAAGCAAGGCTCAGACTCAGAACTGCATCTGAAAGCAAGATTTGGCTATTTTAAATGTAGATAAACCTCAATTTATGCTTTATGAGATTACCTCAGCTTTTGTGCCAGCTTCTAAGCCAACCAAGACCTGCACTCACTGAGACAGACACTCTGATCCATCAGCTGAGCATTAGCAGAGCCCCAGCAGTACACTTCTAGTTGAAGAGTGGAGTGAACCCCTCCCTGCTGAGCTCTCTGCTGGTATTGTGGCTGCCATACATACAAACCCCCAGTTCAGCATTGCTTTCTGCCAGCTGAGGACTCAGCAGCAGAGCTCAGTTTGCTATGCACTGAGGTTGGCATTTTGTAACTGTAAAAAGTTATACAACTCAAGTAACTCCCTCAGGTTGCATTGATCACACAAATGAGTCACAAATCTCTACAAATAAGTCCTAGAAATTCTGATGCAAGTATTCAAATACTTCTAGGAAGCCCTGACAACAGTGTTGTCTAGTGGCACTAGCAGTAAAACCAGAAAGGCTAAGATTCATGTTACCTCTAATGCATGGCTCTAATGCTGGTGGTGGCTGTCACACACAACTGCTTAGTTGACATCCAAGACCTTAAGCTTTTTTAATAAAAAAATTCTCCATCCCTGATGGTTCCAAAGAAAAGGTATGATGTATTAACATCACTGTGGTAACATCCACCTGACAGAAGAGCTGAGGAAGAAAAGTCCTCATTTGCTTCAACAAGTGAAAGCTGATGTTGACAGAAAGATTCACATGAAATCACTGTTTCCAACAGCACAGCTCCATAACTGAGATGAGTAAGGGATGTGTTACAGCAGAGGTGATGTTTTCAGGGCCTGTTCTTAGACCAGCTGAAGTGTGTGGAAAAAACCCACAAGAGAATAGCTTTTCAGTAAGTATGTGCCTTCATAAGGTTAAAAAGCTTCTTACCAAAAACTCATCTGTTTCTCTCAGACATAGCTGTTGGCCTAATAAAAATTAGCACCTCAACACCTCCTCATTTTGCCTCTATCAGAACAGTGAAGGTGCCAGAGGCAATGCCTATTTTTAATGTGGCCTCTACCTGTGAAGGGCAAGGGAGGCAGCAGCAGATTTTGTTGCTTCCTCTTCAAGGACATCTTTCAGGAAAACATGGCTATTAGGAAAGATTCAGTATTCTGAGCAGGAACAGGAAAATTAAACTGTGTGAATGATGGGAAGATGGGCCTCCAGAGTCCTGCAGACAGGTTGGATTTAACCTTGCTGCTAAACAAGAAAACATCCCATAATGTTCCTTACCTGAAAGTCGTACGCCGAGTAGGGAGGCAGGTGAGGGGTGCTGTGGTAGTAGGTGTTGTAAGATGTCACTTGTGGCCTTGAGTAGTAGGACACTGAAGGGTGTGCATTTTCCACTGTACAATTCAGCGTAGGGAGGGAAGGAGTCTGCTTAAACAACAAGAAGAGAATCTCAGGCTCCTAACCAAGTCACAGGAAGCTGACAGTGAATGATCTAAAGGAGCACTGCGTGTCTTTAGAGCTCAACCCTGTTGAATTAGCAACTGGCAATCCAGTTCACTCCGAGGTAAATCAAAAGGCCATTGCATTCCTCAGCCACCTATTGTTTCCTCTCAGATTCCACTGGCAATCACCCAGCACACACCAATTGAAGGCAAAAGGCAGGCTGGTTAAATGAGGGTATTTTAAAGCTTATGATGTTAGAACATTACTTTTTTCCACTATCTGAAGCTTGCAGACTCGCAGACCTGGTTTGGGACCTCAGTTCACCCCAGATTCTACACCATGAAGCAACGAGATGAAAAGTTTCAGCCTAATACAGCTGTCCAAACAGTCTGTAAAGTTCAGAACCCTACTAGTGGTATAAAATCAGTGATTCATGAACAATTGCCAGACATTTCCTTATGGAAGGTCAATGCTATGAAAAGGAAGATCAATTTTTAAGAAAGAGCTTATTTTTTTCATCCTAGAACCTGAGAAGGTTCTCCTTGAAAATGCAGTCTCCCAGTTCTGTTCACCTGAAGTGCTAAGGCTTGGACAACAGACACAAGCCAGAGTTGACCTATAGATTAATCCTGTTTGGTTTTTTTTTTACTCCTAACCTTTGTACCAGTGAGTATTGTGTTGGGTTACAACAATATTTATGCTGATGCCAGTAACTAACCACCCAAAATATCATTTATGCTGACTTTCTCTCTGGATAAAGTATTTTAGGAAACCCTACCAACCACACCCTGGGCTCTGGCCAAGTCCTGCTCTTCATTGGGCAGGGGGCAAACCACCAGATATTTCCACACAGCAAAATATGCAAGTCACTTTCTCCTTAGAGTTATTTCATGCCCTTCTCTCCATCCTGACTGCAGTGCTGCACAGATTGTTTTCATGATTATTTTTTAAAAGCACCTTGCCTGATTTGTTTTGTTTAATGCAGAGATATTAGTACCATCTTACCATGTCTTTAAAGCCTCCAAGTATAGCTGCTGTAATGATCCCTAGGAATAGCCCCACTATGTTCAGAATTGTTGCAGACCAAAGCAAGTGGTAAAGGTGAATGATGTCCTGGCAGCTGCTGACATCGATGTATTCATAGTAGCCTCCAGAAATCTCTACTCTGCTGGATTAGAAATAAAACAAAATACCGATAAAAAAAATGTACCACACATCATAAAACCTAAGCACTTCTGCCAGAGAGCAGAATACATCCCGCAACTTATTGATACCCTGGACCTAGCTACCAAGGGAGTGGGGATAAAGCCTCCCAGATCCCATACTTGTGGCATCTGAGATCTCCCTGCATGACAACAGCATAAGACTGCTTGACCTGCTATGAGACCAACAAGGCCTGCCAGTACCCAAATGACCCTGAATCTGCTTCTTATTTCCTGAAATCTCCACAGAGACAAGGGCACTGCAAGGCTAGGCCACCACACATATCCAACTCCACTGCTCTGCTCCAGCTGCCTGCCCTTAGCAGCTCTACAATAGCTGGCAGAACCCAGGGACCCAGGCAGAGAGAGGTTTTTCTGCTCACATTTTTAAATGTTTACACACGCACACACACACACACAGAGAAGAAAGAGTAAACTCAGGTCATATCCACTTAGATCATTATTTTGGAAAGGGAAGCACAGCTCCTGCAGTGTGGGTTGGAGTCTGCAGGAAGGATTCTTCAGTCATGATTCCTCTCTGACTGCTGCTTGGGGGAACAGGCTGGCCTTCATCTCAGCTTTCCACTTGGGCTACAGCAAATACCCCTTAAGATAACTTCTTTAGCAGAGACAGACAATACTCAGGGCTTGTGGATGACTTATCTCCCAGCTCACATACGGGTTTAAGCTCACACTGCACAAAGGCTTTGAGGAAATGGGGAAGAACAGGCACATGTCGAAGGCCAAGCAGCAGGAGATCCAGGTTCTGCTGCCAAGTTTGCAGGGATCTGCCCCCTTCCACCTTCCCTCATTACTCAGTTTCTGTTTCTTCTTTTCCTTGTTGTAGTCACTGCAGAGACATTGCAGCCAGGAGAGGGGGGTTTCAAGCAGAATCATGGCAGAGTGTAACCACAGGTTGTCAATACCTGTACTTAGACTGAACCTCTGTGTAACCTGAGCACATACCATGACTGCCTTTAACAATGCAGCCTGTGTGTACTGTTTACAAGAGCTTGTTCCTATGGAGATCTAAGAGAGGGTAAAGCCCTCAGCCACTGAGAACGTTCAGCTCTGCACAGGTAAGTAGTACAGCATGTGCTCAGCAATAGAAGGGGCTCATCCAGTGCTGCCACAGCTGGGGTTCCCATTATCAAGAGGGATGCAAGATTGCTGTCACTTTTTCTATAATTTTATCTTTTACATAACATGTGAGCTAACCAGCCTTGAGAATCTGTGCCTTTCTTAATGAGATCCCAAAAAAAAACCTGGCACCTCCTCAGTGCAGAAAACCTGTATGGCACAATACAAAACTGAGATGATTACACCTGGTATCTTTCATCAGAGGGCAAAAATGGGTCAGAACCAACCTGACTGGGAAGAAAAAAACAGAAAATAAGATGCAGAAAGGTTACAAGTTTTTCTGTCCCAATCACTTCTCTATGTACAGCTGTTTTCAGGTAGTAAAAAGATATTGTGTTCTATCAACTGTCAAAGGAAAGCAGTGCACTTCACCCCTCTGCAGTGGCTTCCATAGAAACCAAGTCCTACAGGAACCAGGGATTACCCTTCCCAGCATGTGGAACCACCTTCTCCCAACAGCAGCTTTTGATCTTCCTCCACCACAGTCAATGATTTAAGTGGGGGCCAGCCCAACTAAGTCCTGTGAGAAATGCTGAGGCTGAAAGAGCCCTAGGCAGGAGCCAGCGCTAAAAAAATCAATTTATTAATTGCTTGTTGACACATATTAGACACTCCAAATGATATAAGCAATGCATGCAGTAAATTAGGTTGTCTTAGACAGAGTAGCCAGACCTAATGGTGTGATGACTCTGTAGTGGTGCTTGATTGGTAACCACCCTTCTGACTCATCTTTGCAGAGTGATGGTACACCTTCCAACTTCTTGTGACCATGAAAGATATTCATGGGAAGAGAGGACACCTATTTGTGAACATGCAGGTGGCACCAGCCTGCAAACTCTCTCCCCTGTTAGCAGGGTGGAGAATTAAACAGCGTCCCAGTTATTACATCTTCAGTCTTCTAAACCAAAATAAAACCCAACAAACAAGCAGTGCCAACAGAGAAGGAAGCTGTCAGGACAAGGGACACTCAATGAGGGAAAAACTACAGAAGGCACCAAGCACAGAATTAATGAAAACTCCTATCCTCTTCACTTTTGCTGGACCACAGCACAGTCACCCCTACCTAGAATGGCTTTAGTGCAACTCATACCTCCTTTCTTTATTTATCTTTTGCCTGAGAGGCCTTGTGCCTAGCAACCACATCTTAAGATCCCCTCCCACAGCAGTGGTCTTTAACCCATACTCTGCTCCTGCCCTATCCTGGCCCTCCAGGCACCTGCAGACCAGCATGATCATTGCTCACCATTCCCATGGCCAGCAATGGTATTTTTAGCTTACTCACTTCCCACAGTTGTACAGGTCACAGCAGAAGCAGGTGTTGGTTTTTATTTTCGGCGTGCAGGGTGCGCGGCGCTGGGGGTGACAGATCGCCTGTGTGATTACAGAAAAAAAATACATAAAATGCATACGGAAGCACATAATCACCAAACAACAGTTTCTGCTGCTATTTGGCCTGCTCTATGTGTAGATTTTGCACTGATCTCCAGATTAGCCCGAGGCAGATTTTTCCTTTCCTTATCTTGCAGCACAGCTCCTACAGACTTCAGTGATACCTTCAGACACACAGAACTACAATAGGACAGTGTTTCCTTTCACCATGGGAAGCCATAGACAAGCATGAGCCTGTCTAGGAAGGGAGTTAAGCAGCTGTTACAAACAGCCAAGACCTTGCTGAATTAACACACTCCTCACCACACAGCAACTCAAATCAAAGAATTTTCAATAGGATTGAAAACAGATTGAGATTTAATAGACTGAGAACAATAGATTGAATAGTCTACTCAATTCAATAGATTGAATAGACTGAGAGCAAGATTCTCATATTGGTGAACACCTGACTAAACTGGTTAATTGTCTGCCTGTGGGTAGTAACACCCATGCTCACGCAGACACTGACAACCTTTGGGATGAAAAGAGAACACGCCCCAAGCAGGCATTTTGATTTGGAATAAAGTGGTTGTTCAAAACTATTTGAGAACTTGTGAGTAAATCTCAGAAACTCTCAGTGCACAGCAAAGGCAGCCAAAGATGTCCATGCACACTATCAGTGAACATCCATCCTCAATGGGCTGCTCTTTGGAGAAGACAATCGATGGCAGAGGCTGGTACACATTGCCTGCATCCAATGAAATCACTGCTATCTCAACTCTTAACACCCTGCCCCTGTAATGAATGCAGAGATGAAGATCTGGAGAAACAGGTGCATTTTCCTATCTGTCATCCTATCTTCTCCACCTGCTCCTTCCCTGGCATGGCAGTACCAAGCAGGGAGGAATTCACTCCCAGAGTCCTCCTGGCACCCCGCTCCCACCCCAGGCACAGCCTCCCACACCCTCTGGGTTTTGCAGACCCCTGGGACTGGGACACCAGAGCAGCAGCCTGGTATCAGGTTGTTCCACCTGCACCATGAAGCTTCAGAGAGACAGCACAGCTGCACCTGCTCTCACCTCGGGTGGGGTTGTACTCTTGGAGTAGTATTGACATCGTCCCGCATACAGTGGCCTCAGATCCTGCCAAGGAAAAAAAGCACCAGGCTTAGCACTGCAGGGAAATCAAAGCAGTAGCAGGTGGGGGAAAAGGGGCCAGGCTTTGGAGAGACCCTGCTCTTGCTGTTCTGCAATATCCCCACCCACCCCAGTGTCCCTGAGCCCTGGGTGATGTTGAACCCCTGTCTTTGGAGGCAAGTATGTGTTGCAGCTAGTGTGGGAGGAGCAGACTCTTAAGCTGGGTTCATTGGAGTGAGAGTGGTCATCCCAAACTGAGTCAATCATTCCTCATCTCCCCAGACACAATCCCAGGGGCTGCCTGACGTGTTTCCAAGGGTTCTTCATGATGAATCATATCTCTAATTAAATTGTTGGCAAATTTGGCTTTCTGGGCTCTTGAGTGACTTGTGGGAAATCTCTGGAGGATTACCCCTGGCTCAGCCTTCAAACACTCATTAATCTCTCTCTTTGGGGCAGCCCAGGCCCCAGGGCAACACCTCAGGAAAAGCAATGCTGGATGCACAACACCCAGCTCCTTCCCAGGAGCAGCTGGACTTGCTTGCTCTGGGTGTCTGATCCAAAGCTCAGGGTGGCAGGGCAGCAGCAGGTGATAAGGGGGACACTATGTGCTCATGTGGCAGGAGCACATCTCCAGCAAGACAGTGACATTTTTGGACTGTTTGGGGGTGAAGCGAGGCCAAAAGCATGTTTGTTCATCAAGAGACAGAAACCAGACCCCTCTGCTCCCATCCCAACTGCTCTGCCTGCCTCAGACATGCAGACATCCCCAGGGACAGCCAGGAGGAGGTGCCAGTTCATGCCATCACCCAACCTCTTAGGTCATCACCCAAAAACCCCTGAGCAAGCCTGCAGGCTCAGACTCACCAGGATTAGGAGTCAAAAGAGCTTCACCTTTTTACCAAAACAAATGCTTCACAGGCCCATGCAAGGGGAGTCAGAGATGGCCAAGACTTGCTGGTTTCATCCAGACAGATGGAGACCTCTCACACAGCTGAGCAGTGCTGCCCTTTGCTCCATCAGCAAATCCCACCATCCACCTGGCTCTGTACCACTGGGATGCTCAGGGGCAGGAAAGGGGAGATGGTTTTACAGGGAGAGTAATGATCCAGCTGACACAGGGAGTTTCCACCTCATGGGTCATTCTGACCTTCTGAAATTCCTTTCCATTCTGATCACAAATAAACCTCCAATATGTCTTTTTAATCCCATTTTGTCAAAAATTTCAAAAGAAGTCACCAAGTTGCAGATCTGTTTGCAGTTATAAATCTAAATTAAAAAATTGGAAATTGTGGATTTTTTCACTTCCATACTAAAAACTGAAGCTTTTGCACATACCCCTGTAGTAGCAATTGGTCATAACAGCAGCAGGTTGTATTTTTTCCAGTCACTGAATGGAAACTGAGAACCTACTGTGGGTTCTTCCTCTGCAAGCGCTTCCTCTTCATACTGTAACACTTTGATGATATTCCTACCAAATGGCTTCAAACTACTACAGCATCCAGTGGTTCAATCAGAATTAAGAACTACCTCTGCTAACATTTAAAATAAAAACTTGCTCATATATTGCCCCTTGGCAACAGCTCTAATTCACATTACATGTTGATAGTTTGGAGATTCAGTACACACATAAGGCACACCCAAAAAACTAAAGCAAAGTTTTAAGATTTTAATGCTTGCTGCTAATTTCAAGACATTAAAAAAAAAATTGAGTTTCCTACAGTTTATGGTTTAAAACAGTATTGCTGTATATTAAGAAGGCTGAAGTGGTCTGACAGAGGATTACAGACACCATCACTTGTTTTCCTAGAGTCAAAGCAATGCAGGACTTGTGTTTTCTTGGAAGCACTTACAATGTGTCTGGCAGCAAAGACACCGTCTACTATGGCACAGCAGAATGCAGCAATCACCCCAAAGCTGATGAAGACAATCGATGCAACCAGCTGAAAAAAGGAAAACAAAGCAAAGAATCATCTGCCTTTCCACCACCAAAAATCTCGTGCCCTCTCCACAAGGATATGTAAACCACAGTCAATAAGCCCTCAAGCAATCAATGACACAGATGCTTGCCCAGGCTGCACAAACTGCTCTCTTTGAAGGCAATGGGATGTGTGTCTGGGAGCAGAGCCCCTGTCCTCTGGGGTGGCACGAGTGCTGTGCCAGATTGGTTCTCTGGGAACCTGATATTGTAATGCAAGTTCTTCCATGAATGCAAAGTGCTGAGGGTACACCTCCTCCTCTTGCTGCTGCTGTCTGTATCACAGAATGTTAGGGATTAGAAGGGACCTTGAAAGATCAACTGTAACTCTTTCTTGGAGAGAAATGAGATTTTCTTCTCTCCCCCCCCCCCCCAATCCTGGAATGAATGCTGCTCAGTTCACAGGAGCTGTGAGAGCTGCTCCTGTGAATGCTTCCCAGGCTGCAAGGACACAGGAGATATCTGTATGTGAGCCTCTCTGGTGGGGCAAGCACAAAGCCACGAGAGCAGAAGACAGGTGACCAGCCTGTGCCACTGATGCTGTACACCCTCGCAGTAGCCTGGCTGGGCTCCTTGGTGCCAGGCTGTGGAAAGTACAGCCCATGGGGCGTCCTTGTGGTTTGGCAGACCTGCAAGGAGAGACATCTCCACCTTCAGCTCCAGGAGGGAAGTCAGACATAGCCTCACCCTGCCCATTCTTAAAATCAGGGCAAAAGCATTTGGAAAGTAAACCAGAAATACTCCAACCCCATTCAGGTGTGAGAAACAAAGTCTCTGCTCCCCCTGCATCACTTTAAACACCAGCTCTGCCAGTGCTCAGCTTGGGGAACCATGCATGAGTGGTGACATGACCCCTCCTCACTCCCAAGCAGCAGCTCCAGACCAGCTCAACACACAGAGAGCTCCCAATATGCATCCCAATCCCCCTCCCCAAAGCACATCAGGACTGCTGACAGGGCTTTGGAGAGAGGGCAAGCAGAGCACTCAAACAGACAGGTTCACAACGAGGTGGCTTGGAGAACAGCACTATTTCCATTTAAATAACTGAGTGATTTCGTGGATTTTTCCCTGGTGGTTTTCCACTTCAGCAATCACAACCTTCACGTGTTGGTCTCTGGCAGATGTTAAAAACTGCTCCTCTACAAGTACAAAGGTGCCATTTGTACAAGGGCCATTGTGAGCTTTAAGCACTAGAAAAAAGGTCACTAACAGCTTGAATAGAAAAATAGCAGTTCGTTTGGCCAGTGCTGGCAGATATGCCAGGTCTCCTGGCAAGGGATGTTTGTTTTAAAGCACCAGGTGCTAAGTTTGCTCAAAAACCTTGGTTCCTGCCACTGCTCAAGGATACAGTCCTCAGACAGGCAAGTCAGATGGCTTGACAAACAGAAGCCAGACAGATCCCATATGTGTTTTTCAAACCCTCTCAGGATTTTTAGGTTAATCACACTGTTTTTACCTAAACCTCCCTCAGTGAAAACAGACCTTCCTCCAGCCACATGCAGACCAGGTCAGCTCAGGCAATGAATGGAGGTGCAGGAGGACAGTGGGAATGGTCCTTGTACAATTGCTTACTCCAGATATCTTCAAAATGAGAGAAAAATAAAATGGTTTTTCTAGATGAGGCAAGTATCCAAGACATACACTGTCCTGCAAATAAAAACTGCAGCAGTGGATAGAGCAGGCTTTGAAATAACTCAAGGACTATACAAACAAGTCACAGCCACTAACAAGAAGCTGCTAGTGGAATCTCATGATGCTGTGGCACAAAATACTTGCAGGTGGCAGCAGGTGACAGATTTTCCAGAACAAAGTCCTGAGCTAGGACTCTGCCAATTGTAAACACCATTTCCTCCTCACTCACACCATCACCACATCCAGATCACAACTTGCATTACCCATGACACCAATCACACTGTTTCACTACCACAACCAGTGAAACCACACCAGGGGAAAAAGCACAGCTGCTTAGTCTCAGTGGAAAAAATGGGTTATTTGGTAGCAAGTTCAATGTTTTTCTGTTGCTCATTGTTTTGTACACAGGAAAGAGGATATTCTTCCTAAACAGCATGACCTTTGCAGATGGGATGTGGGCCAAACACTGACTATATACAATTAGGGTGTCTGTTGGTTGCCCCTGTTGCAGATGGGAGCTGCTAATATGGTTATTTAAAATAATATACAAGGTTAATGATTATAATTTTGTAACAGCCCTCCCAGGATATAAGGATCTGGTGTTAGAAATGGGTTTGCTCACTTTATTTAGTTTCCTGTCTTTCAATTGGAGAAAGAAAAGCCTGAGAATTCATGATAAAAAAAATCAAACAGCAAATAAAAACATTCAAATTAATGAAAAAAAAAATAATCTCACAGTTTTCAACTGCTCTCACGATTTGCCAACAAGATTTTTGATGTAGGGTTGACAATACTGTTACTGCACCACAAAGAAGTCCCCCTCAAAAGCCTGATATGAGTGAGTGCTCTTCACTGCTCTGAGTAGCATCAGAACAAGACAAACTGGGTTCTCACAGAGCACGAGCCATGAAGAGGGAGTGTCCTGGGTTGAGGTTCCATTCAGACCATGGCCCAGTGACACACGGGCTGTGAAGCTGTTGGTTATTGCCTTTCCATGACATGGGTGAGTGTCACAAAGGAATGCAAAAACCAGAAAGGAATGCAAAAAGCTGATTCCTCACTTGCAAAGGGCTGAGTAGACAGCTTGGGTTCCAGTCAGAGCTGCTGCAGGGGTGGCCCTCCCTGGAGAGATGAAAACTCTCTCTTACTTTGACAAGTGGAAAGTGCAGATGTGCAGCATGAAAGCCAAGGTGGGAACACCAGGAGAGGTCTGTGGGCATGCTGGAGAGAAGTGAGAAGTTCTGCTTTAGCCTTGATTGACTCCCAGCCCAGCTCATGGGAGGAAACACCTAGAAAAACACAGCAGCAGCAGTTGCTTTTACCTCTTCCTGCTATGGCTGAGGGGCAACTGAGTAACAAGCAGCACCAAGGCTGCCTCACAGCAAACTAGGATGCTGGGGAAGTTCTCAGAAGATTATATATAAAAAAAAATTAAAAAAAAATAAAAATCCTGCACTGCCAGTGGTATGATGGAAATACGTGATGGACAAGGCTGCCACTGTAAAGTGCTCCTGGGCAAGGAGCAGATGTGACTCAAGCATGGGGACAAGAGGTGACAGCTACTGTATGTCCTCTCAGGGACATGCCAGCTGCCAGCCCAGGCAGCAGTGATGCAGTCCCTGCAGAGCTGGGTCATGTGTGCTTGTTAGGACACAAAACCAGAGAGAGATGAGAAGAATAAACACAGGCTTCCCAGGGCTCTTCCAAATAAACTAATAGGACAAGTCAGAGCCACCCTGTCTCTCTAGGGCACTCCTGGGAAGAACACAGGAATGGCAGAACTATTGCTCAACCAGACCCTGACACGCTGCTAATACATGATGAGCAAGAGGTTTGGAAACCTTGCCAGGTCAGCAAGAACAGGACATGTTGCTCTTGCAGAGCCAGGGCGAAAACAACAAAAAATATCTGGTGGAAAACCCAACTCCCCTGCACCCTGTCTGACTGGGAAAGGGAGCTTTTCCTCTCCTCCAGGGTCTGCTTCACCCTCTTTCTGCTCTGCAGGGAGCAAGCTATTTGCAAAGCAAAGAGCAAGGCAGCCCAGCCTCTGGATCAGGACAAGCAGGAATTTCTCCTAACTCCCTCTGCAGCTTGGCAAACATGCCTTAGCCTTGGTCAGCAGCACACTCTGCTCATCGGATCCCTGAGTCCCTGCAGAGGCAACTTGTCCCTGGAACAGCAGGCAGCAGCACTGGGCCAGCAGGACAGGCTGCAGGGACATTACAGTCCCCCCTCAGCCTTCTGCAGCCTCCTACAGAGCTGGAACTGTCTGGCATGGGAGTGGAATTGCAGCTGCCCACAGGATGCTCCAGGACCTGGACTGCAGCTCCTCACATGCTGTCTCTAGGCAGACACATGCAGCAAGCAGAGAAACAAAGCTAGGATACTGAGCTCAATCAGGAACGCATCAGGTACCAGCTTCTTTTCACCTCTATCTACCCACACCTTTTACTAAAGTCTCTCAAAACTCTTGAGCCCACTCTAAGGCCTGGTACTGACACCTCCAAGCATTACAGCTGCTCCTGCAGGCACAGGCAGGAAGATGAGGGTTTTGTGAAACAGCATTTCTGGCATCCTTAGGGGCCATCAGAGACCTAGCCAAGTCCCCACAAGTCTCCTGTGCTTGCCAAAGGGGAATCTGGGCCAGCATCATCCCCACTGCACAGAAAGATCCCCTCCCACAGCTGTGATGGTTTTGTACCAGCAGCACTGGTCTCATCTCATCTGGTTTGTCCTGTCTGCACATTCACTGCCCACCTGCTCTCTTCTGGACATTGCTCCCAAGGGATGGGACACATGAGATGTGCCAAAGCAGTGGCTGCTCAGCCCCAGCACACAGAAGTGTCCTTGCAGTGTGAGGATAGAACCAGAGCAGGCTGTGGTCCACACATCTGCTCCAGCCAGCATCTGCTGTGCTTCTCAGGTCCCCAGATGCTGCTCACAGCATGCCAGAGCTCTTGGTTCTCCTTCCTACTTGAAGAGGTGTTTGGAAACAAGGACCAGCAAAACACATCTTTATCTTAACACACACGTCACCTTAATCAGCAATGCTGGAAAAGTTGGTTGCTTTTCAGTTACACCACAGTGTCCATGCGTTTTGTCATGTAGAGATCTTGATTGGCTTCCTCTCTCTACACATAAAGAGCAGGGAGCTCTGAGGGTTCCTGTCCTCAGGAAAGATTTTCTGCTGGGCTCATTAAGGGCTTTCACCTCCAGGCTGGCTCTCACACCCCCTGCATGACCATCTTCTCTACCCTTTCCTTACAGTAGAAAGTGATCAAAAGCAATTTTTGCAGAGCCTCAAGCCTCTAGAAATTTATTTTAAAAGATTATTATGGTTATGTTATTTACCATATTATGTATCATATTCTGTGACAGCTCAACAGAAAATGTTCTGGGTGTGAGTCTGTGAAGCACTGAGTATCCCTAAAACACCAAACACCCAGTTTCAAGCCTTTAAAAAAAAAAAAAATCCCACTGACTTCAATGAGACTGTGGATAGTCACTTTGTACTTTACTTGGCATTTTTTTGTTTTATTGTTGGGGTTTTTTTAATTAAAAAAATAAATAAATCAGGGTTAACAGCCTTGTTCTCCAGGACTGCCAGAAACCATCTCCAGCTCTCAAGAAGTATGCAACACCACCCTAGAAGGATTAGGAAAACTAATAATACTCTTTACATACAAAATCTGAGTTACTGTGGTTTTTTTTTTTAAATAATCATAATGTACTTACCATTTGCCTTTTGTTTTCTATCAGATTTGATCCAATTATTCCAAGAAATGACCCAAAACCAAGCTGAAAAACAACACAGAGTTAATATTTACATCAGGACAATATCCAAGATACCATACATACAGACAGAACACAACTAAATCCAGAAGCAGCAAAAGAACATACTGCAGATGGGTGAGCACCCTTCCTTGAGTAAGAAATCAGTGGAGTCTCTCACTAGCAAGAACTATGAAGTGTGTCCCTTACACAATACTAAAAGCGTGTGCAGAAGCCAAAAGGATGAGTTCTGAATTTCATCCCCTCCCCAGTGATGCTGATGGATGAGGATATGCATTGCTGCCTTGAAACAAGGCCATGAACACTCAGGAGTCTCCAGGTGCAAACCTAGCAGGACCACGTCCCTAACATCTTCAGGACCAGGCTTTTGTAATGTGAAGTATGAAACAAGGGAGAATTTTTCTCAGGGAGATTTAGCAGTTTTCTGCCTTCTACTCCTCCATTTCCAGAGGTGAAGATGCATGATCCAGGATCTTCTACCAGAAGAGCTCACACCAGCTCAGCCAGCAGAATGAGCTTCTCTAGCAAAAGCACCTTTTCTTGCTGCCATAACTGACAACACTGTTCTTATTTCAGCTCAGTGGAGTCAGACAGGAGTGTGACTTCCCACCTCCTTTCTCCATAGCCTTAGGCTATTTAGCTACACTGAAGTATCTAGGACAGAGCACACCAGAGCCAGGTCAGAATCAGGGACCTCAACCAGGAACCAGGCTGCAGGGAGAGATGCAGAAATACTTGTGTGTCACACCAAGAAAGGGCTTTGATAGTGTTGAGCACATCCAACTCCACTTTCATGGGTCAACAAAATGAGAAACATCCTATAGATGGACTGATTGTATTAAGCAGGTACAAATCCAGTCAACAGATCAGGAGCGTGGTGGAGATTTGGGTGAGAATGCCAAATACCTGGCCAAGTCCCCCAGGAAGCAGAATAAGGCATGAGATGAGCTGCAGTGGTTCAAGAATGAATCAATGAACCTGGAATCGTTATCTTAGGATCCACGAATAGAAAGCAAAGTTTTAATAAATCTGATACTAACATGCAGAGGTCAGCAGTCACAAACATGCTGAGAAGTTGGGCTCAAATCTTTCCCTGCTCTCCTTAAGCCCAGCAGCATTGGGTGCAGTGCTCGGGCAGTCAGGGCTGCCAGCCAGCACCCCCCTGCCTGCCCTGCACCCCCATCTCTTGGAGTCTGCTGTTCCCTATCAGAGACAAACTACCCTGGTGGGAAGCAAAACAATGAATCCAGGTATTGCTTAACACTGGAGCAGCAGGAAGATTAAACTGCCCCAAGCCCATCTGACAGTGCTTCTGGGCTTATTATTTTGCTCACCTTGGGCAACCACTAGCTTTCCACCTTCCCCAAGTTACTGGAGTTTTGCAGCTCAGTTCCAAGCCCAAAGACTGGGAGATCCAGGCACATTTAAGAGAAATGCTCACATAGTGTTTCAGAGCAGCCTCAAACCAAAAAGTGAAATACTAAAAATAATTTAGGGGAATTCAAAAGGAAGGAATTAGAGCAAGTCTGTACATCCAACAGGTGAAGACCAAATAAATCACTGGATTCTCATTAGTTAATTAGCTCACTACACTAATGGGAAAAGCACTTGTTTTTCTATGGATGGGACAAAAAGATCTTAATAATCTGCATCAATTGCATCACCTACTTGCTGGTGAATATGATCCCCTGGAATGTCTGTCTGAAAGGACAGGACACAAAATGAACTTGCTTTTCCAGAGTAAAGCCAAAGGCCAACATGTTTGACAAGGAAACAATTCAGAAGAGCTTTGCCAGTCAAGGACAAAGAAAGATCAGTCATTTCCACACATGCTGGAAACTGGTATAACTTGGAGACAACAAAAATATCTCATGGATAGGTCCATAAGGGTGCTTGCCCTCTGCACCTGATTGTTACTCTTGTCTGCTGAGCATCACTGTTACACTCTGGCCTTCCCAGGCTGGCCACCCAGCCACCAGTGGGGAGATTACCCACAGCCAAGGTGTTCACAGATGTGGCTGTGAAGGTGTCACTGACCATGGAGTGAAGGCAGCCTGGCTGCAGGACATATCAATGCATCCTCTGCTTCAGGTCCTCCAGTGATGTCAATGAGGAACTGCACTCTTTGGGAAAAAAAACCCACAACAAACAAAATCTCACTGATGAGTGGAAGGATGCCACAGTGCCCTGTTCTGTCCATTCTCCAGAGCAGAGGTCCCAGAAGATAATCCCCTGCATCAGACTGCCACTTCTTTGAACGTTTCATCCTTGCACAAGAGGCGTTTGCTCAAGACACACAAGCTAAAGGAGCAATGGGACAACTCATGTCCCATGAGATCAGCCCATCCATGGGTCTGGTCCCTAGATGGAAATGTCACCCAGCACATGAAGAAACTTCTAGCTCTGTCTTTTCCTTACTGGTTCAGGGTACTTAGGGTTTGACTAATGGTGATGCACAGAACCCCCTGACGGAGATGCACACAACATTTGTGTGAAGTCCTGGATGACAAGACCAGCAAGGAGCTGCTGCTTCAGCGATCTGGAAGCCATCTGCTCAGGGACAACTCACTGAGAGCTCAGGGACCACAGCAAGCCCTTTTTTCCACAGGAAAGGGAGAAATCCCAGCTTGTTACGAAACATCAGTTATTTTAGGCACCTGCTGAAGCATCCAGTAGCACACTGAGATGTTTTCCTGTGAGGGAGACAGGCGAGGTCGTCACGCATTTCCACGCAGCAGATTAATAAACTGACTGAGAGGAGGAATTTGGTGACACGCAAGAAATGTCAAGGTGCCTCTGAATAAATTGCTCAACACCTTTTACAAGTCCAGGAATTCATTAATTCCTCAAGTAGACCGAGTCTTATAAAAGCATAAGCGATGCTGACGTTCCTGGAGCAGAAATAGCACAGGAGATGTCAGGGACATGAACATCAGGCTCTGCCCATCTGCATCACCTGCTCTGAAGCACGAGGTCCAACTCATGCTGACAGAGCACAGGCTAAGCATGAAGAGGTTGAAGCCAGTCTGTTGCCTTTCTCAACACCTTCCTTCTAGACTTCCCAGTATAAAAGATGAAGCTTGAATGCAGCAATTACTGGGACAAGCCAGAAAAGCCGTTCTAAACCTGAGAGGCCCAACACAGTCTGTAATAATGTTCCTCCCTAATGGCTGCAAAGGGGTTTTCTTCAAGTCATAGAAGAGCTTCTCCACAGGGAAGTATAAACCTCCCAGAGAGAAGCAATGTGTGGCAAATAAACCACACTCAGACAAGAACAAGTCTCCCCCTATCACTCTGGACTGGTTTTAAGCCTCCAGCTTTGAAGCACCAAACCTAAACGCACAGCACTCCAAATCTGTTAAGAGCAGGAGCCTCAGCTGGAGAGCTGCAGTCATACTCAGCCAATTCTGGCTGCAGCTCAGACCATTTGTGCTTCTTTTGGATGTCTCAGACACACACAGGAACAGACCAGGACTTGCTTTCCAGGTTGCGTTAGACTTCTGCTCATGCTGGGAGGGCCATGATGCACTTGTCTGTTATGTTTCTGCACTTACTGGCAAGAAGGCTGAGCACCAGTGGCCTTGTCTAAAGTAAGTCATTTGAAGCTACAGCATTGTCACTTCCCATTTTCATCTGTTGATAGCAAAAAAGAGGAAATGGATGTGGTAGCCACTTAGACATGCACACTCCCCTGGCAAGCTGCCACAGCTATTGCTGATGTGCTTCTCCTCATTCAGAATCCTTAAAGATTTCAAGTGAACTTTATGACCACGAGTTCATGTGAACAGTATTTCAGAACCTGGTTTCTCAACTGTTCTTGGCACCAAAGGTCCTTCTTTGCCTTTCTTCTGCTAGGGGTTACTGTGATGAATGCAGACAAAGAAGTTCTGAGGTTGTTGTGCCTGATGTAAGTCTGTTTATCTGTCTCACCATTAGCTCAGAAGCACACTACTATCTAAGCTCAGAGGAAGCTGCCACTTGGATGGGATTTTCACATGGGAATGAGTAGCAGGTGCAAAATAATAAAACAAATAAATTAAATGGCAATGAAGTAGCCGAGCATAATATTCAGGACAAGATCACCCTCTGTAACATCTGCAGCATTACAAGGGACTTTGTAGGCAGTAAGTTTTCTAGACCTACCTAGGAGTTCTATACTTACAATAACCCCTGGGTAATAACCTCCAACAGTCACATTTTGGGTTCTTGTTGTAGCAGCTAGGCCCACCGTTAGAATTAATACTGACACAATGAGGAGAGTCACAGTTACGTAGAGAGAATTTCTTTTTCTTCTATTGAACGACCCTAAAAACACACACACACAACAGAGTTTGCTGATTCCATCTGGGGACAGTCGTGGTACCACAAATTTCTCCTCCCGCCACCAACCACATTGTGGTAAATTTTCTTTCTGCTGAATTAAGAATATTTTGGGGCTTGTCTGTCACTTTTCACCTTCACTAACATCAAGGGTTACTTGGGCATGTGAATTCAGGTTTACTTATCACTGATCTGACACAGATAGAGAGAACCTTAAGAACCATAACTTTGCAAAGCTCATTTGGATACATCAGAGAGTCTCAGCCCCTCCTCAGCCTGGGGCAACAGAGCTGCTAAGAAATATTACCATTAGGCATTCATATATTTTCTGGTCTGCCTACTTACATCAAGCCAAATAACCACACTGTATGCCACTTGTTTTCAGGAGGAAGTCTTGGCTGCAATCCTATCACAAGGCAGCCACAATTTTCAAAGTAAATGGGACATCACTGGTAACAGCCACTTCTCCTGCTGTAGTATCATCCTCTGCTTTCAGCAAGGACCAGATATTTTTAGATTCTTGAATAATGAATTTGTGGATTAGGAAAACTCATTTACAGATGCCTGATTATGTTTGGTCTTGGCTTTTTTTTAAACCTTATATAGTTATAGATCTCCCAAATGGACCTAAGTATAAAATAGTGATTCCATCAGCCAAGAGAAAAGCTGGCTGTGACATTACACTCAGCAACAATCTTCAGTTGTGTTTGTTTAGCCCTGTGCTCTGCCATCTTTGTATCACTTTGTGGAACAACCTTTTTGGTTATATTTCATACATTATGTAGGCAAAACCCAGCACCCATGGAAGGTGCTGGTAGGTAGCAACCTCACTGCCTGGGGGCTGCTGGGGACACCCTGCATCCCATCCCCACAGCCTGGGGCTCAAAATGCTCCGTGGGAGCAGGCAAAGGTATTTCTCACCCAGAGGCTCCAAAGTGATGTGCACACTACCAGAATTTCTCAGTGTTTCAGGGAAGGGCAGGGATGTGTCCCAGAAGCTGCTTCCACCATCCCTGAGTGTATTTCCTAATGCAAACCTTGCTGGGAACCCCTATCAGGGGCTCCCTGACAGTGTGTACCTGGTGAGATGGAACACCTGCAGAAAGATTCAACTAAGCCATGTGCAACCTCCTTGTCCAAATTCCCCATGGAGAGGAGCACACTAAGCTTTGCTGGGCAGCTTTTTGCCTTGAACATATAAAACCAGGTGCCCACAGGCCCTTCTTTAAGTTCTGCACATATCTGCAGCACAGCCAGAGAGCTTTTCACCCCCAACAGCTCCACTGATGTGGCCATACAACTACACACAGATACCAATTACCTCCCTTCCTCTACCACAACCACTCCACCTCAGCCCACCAGCCATGCTGCTGGCAGAAGCATTCCTTCTCCATCCCAACCCACGCTCTGGGCTGGCACAGCTGCCATGGGAATGGATGGTTTCACCCACATCAACCTGATGAGCTTGAAATTATGGACAAGTCCTAAACTCGGGGCTTAAAAGCTCAACACAAGGAGGTGAAAGGCAGGAGAGGTTTGTGAAGAAAAGCAACATCCTTTTTGACTGATCAGTGTCTCTGGGAGGAAAGCCCTCCACACACAAACATCCTGCTCGTGTCACAGGCACAGCTGTGACTCCACCACTGGGTCTAAGAACAAGGAGGCTGACAACTAGTCCTTAGTTGGAATGAACAGCTAGACAGTTACCTATTTAAAACAAAATAAAATAACTGCTAGAGAATCCTAATACACAGTGTGATCCTTGGTTTTTGTTCTTTTTTTTAAATGTATATACAGAGTGTACATAAAAGTTCCTAACTGTTTGCTGCAGGCTGCTTTTGGTGTTAATCTTTTTATTCTCCCAAGTCTGCCAAACAAGCCTGAAGTATAAATCTAAACTTCTAAAGGATTCAAAATTCATCAAGATATTGGGCCATTATTATATGCATTGCCTCCCAAATACTATAGCTTGTGCCACACTCCAGTTCCAATGTAATTACTTAAATGGATGTGTCACATAAATGTCTTAAAATTAAAATATACTGGGACCGAAGGTTTAGCTGAACAAAATTTTTAAAACTGGACAAAATATTGCTACTTCTTACCTAGATTAGTTCTGAGAGGAAAGAATGAACCTATCTTGCTTACACACATGGGAGATCACCAGATTACTGCTACCATCTGGCTGGCAAGTGAGCAAAAGCTAACTAAAACCAGGTTAAAATCTTTCAGGTCAGGCTGTGCAGATGCCCCTGTGCCACACTAACCCACCTTGCAGAGCCCAGCAGCCACAGACCACCCAGCATTCCTTCAATCCCAGCAGAGATGCTTCAAAAAGTCAGAAACCTGCAAAATGTGCTCTTTTCTTCAAAATGAGTGTTTTGTAATACCTCTTCTACAGGAAAACAGAAGGAAGCCACTTGAAACACAGTTTATGGATTCTGAATTTGTTTCAGAACCACCATGTTTCTACATTGTTCCCCAACTTGCAACTGGCACCCACCAACATGCAAAACAAAAGTGAAACAAAAGAAAATTCCTGAAAGCTTTTCAATAACCCTCGTAACATTAAAAAAAACCAAAAAAAAACCAAACCACCACAGACAACATAAAATGCTTTTATTCCAAGTCCTTACAAAACCAAACATAATCCCTTAACTTGATATTGCAGACAGAAGTTAAATTACAGTGATTACCTCCACTTCAGCTCTGTACCACAACACTAATTCAGTTTTGTTCTTTCTCTGAAAACATATTTTATTACATGTATAACTGAAAAAGTTGTTTTGTACTTCTGTAAGGATGAGTGCAGATGCTTCAGCACACATGGACCCATATCTCCACTGATAACTGCCCTGGAAAATCCTCTCCCTCAGCATCAATTTTTGCTGAAAGTATTCCCCATTAGGTCATTTTCCTCTTTGCTGCAGAGCTTGGTAGAGCTTTACAAACAGAAGTGCTGCTAAGACAGCTTTGCTATCTCTGCTTTTAAGAGATAGCAAAAATTTTAATTAGCCAAAAATGTTATCTGTGATCTATCCAAATGAGATACCTCAACACTTGCAGTGTTTACCTCAATGTAAGGACACAAGGTGGTTTGAAACACCGTGCTCAACTATGTGAGGAAGATGTAAAGAAATTAATGCTATTTTTGTCTGCCTACTTCTTTTACTAAAATGGCACTCAGAATGTGGACAGGCTTCACAAAGATTATTTTTATTGCAAGCCTCAGAAACATCACCTCATTACAACAGCCACACGTAAGAACATGGCTGTAGCAGGTTTTTTCCAGATTACTTTAAAAGTTTGCAATAATACATATCTTTCTACTGCCCTTGATTTACTTTTTTCCTGATTATCCGAAGAAAACAGACAAGATGGCACAGAAAACAGCACCGATTTCTCCATCTTGTTCTTTGCAGGGCAAAGCCACAAGCGAAGAATAAACCCGAAGTGGTGGAAGGAAACCAGCTTTAACTTTTACCCGAGAAGAGAACAGAGGCAAACAGTTCCCAACCTTTCTCCTTCCCAGCCCTTCTCCTTTTGTTCCATTTCTCTGCCAAAGAAGCGCTCCCGTGCCAGCTGTGACCCAAACCCCGCTCTAATTAATGTCCCTGCTGGCAGCCCCAGGGGAGGGGGCTGCGGGGGCCCTCATCACCCTCTCGGATGGGTGGGAAAACCGCAATTAGCGAGCGGGATGAGGGATTCTCCGGCCTAATTGGGGAGGTGCAGGAGTCCTGCGAGGGGAGCGGGCACAAAGGATGCTGCGGGGCCGGGGCCGGGGCTGCCTCCGCCCGGGCAGCGGAGGATGAGGACCCTCGGGTGTCTCTGCGGTGGGGCTCCCGGGGAGGGGGTTGAACGGACCGGACCGGACCGACCCCCTGCGTCTGGAACCGCGGGTGGGCGAGCAGGTCCGGGGGCACCTCGGTTGCTGCAGCCTCTGGCTGGGGAGGGGGCGTGGGGGTAGGAGTCCGGTGCGGTCCGGTCTGGGCCACGGCCCCGGGGACCCCCTGCCCAAAATGTCTGCGCCCCCGCCCCCAGTTCACTGCCCCGCATCCTCCCGGACACCCCCCCCCCCCCTCACCCCCGCAGCACTCACCCACGGAGTCGGGCAGGGCCACGGCGCCCGGGCGCTGCTGAGTCAGGGACTGCCGCATGCTGCCCGCCCCGCTCCCCCCCGCAGCCCGCCGGGCCACGGCGGAGAACAGAGCCTCGGCAGCGGCCCCGATACCGGCAGCGGCCCCGCCGCGCCTGCGCGATGGGGAAGGGGAGCGGGGAGAAGGCCGCACCCCCCCCCCCCCCCCCCCCGCACACACACACAGCGGGGCTGGGCCGGGCCGGGCCGGGGGGCGGTACCTGCGGGTCCCGGGGGGAGGGCTGCGGAGACGAAGCGATCCTTTGGAAATGAGGGCCGTGGCCTCCTCTGCTTCTTCCTCCCCAGGCGTCTGGAGACCGTGGCTGGAGCCGTCCTGCTGGAAACCAGCCGAGGGATTGTGTCCCAGAGGGATTTTTGGGGGAGTGGAGGGATAGAGGTGTCGGAGAGGTGTTGGGTGAAGGGTGCCTGCTGTTAGGTCTCCTCTGCTCCCTTCCCATCGTTCCTCTTTGCACCTCAGCAGCTTCTGCCCCACCGCCGCTGCTCTAGGTCACTCTGTCCTTCCCCAGATATCTCCCTGGCACCTTTCTCTCCCCCATTTTCCCCACCGCCCTCCCCATGCAGCTCTGAGCTCAGGGCAGTGCTGGTGGCCGGCACCCTCCCCACCACGGACACTGCCTCATTTTTAACTTCTCGGTGCGGTGAGGTCCCTGCTGGGGTGGCAATGCTGTTGCTGTCTGTGCCCCACGCCACCCAGGCAAAGATCCCAGGAGACCCTGCAAGCTCCCTATGTCTCTGGCTGAGGAGCAGGGCATCCCTTCAGCCTCTGTTTTCCATATTATCTGTAAAATGGGGATAAAAGCACCTTCACAGAAGGCTTTATAATTGCTTGTAAATCACTTTAATGCTCTGGGCTGAGAGGTGCTAAGTGCAAATCATGTAATTATTTCAAGCCAAAGCATATTTCGTCAAGTTAAAAGAAACTAATCCCATCTCTGCTTCAAAAAAACTCACACACATAGTTTTATTGCGTAAGAGCCTAATTACCAACTTCCCTTGGGAGAAAAGAGACAGTGTGCTGATGGCAGTGCAACAGGCAGGTTACAAATGCTCAGATCAATTAATGGCAAAGAACATGTCACCTCCAGAGAAAACTGGATTGTTTACCTCAGATGAACCAGAGGAGCCCTGTACTTACCCCTCCCTGGGGGCAGTGGGGCCAGCACTGTCTCCTTCCTGCTCAGCTGTCCCCAGTGATAGAGGGGACAGGTATCACAGAATCACTAAATCATCTGGGTTGGAAGGGACCTCTGAGATCATCAAGTCCAACCCTTAATCCACTACCACTGTGGTTCCCAGACCATGGCACTGAGTGCCACATCCAGTCTCTTCTTTAAAACCTTCAGGGACAGAGAATCCACCACCTCCCTGGGCAGCCCATTCCAATGTCTGAACACCCTTTCTGTAAAGAATTTCTTCTTAATATCCAACCTAACCCTCCCCTGGCAGAGCTTAAGCCCATGGTCTCTTGTCTTACTGAGAGCTGCTTGGGAGAAGAGCCCAACCCCCCCTGGCTCCAGCCTCCTTTCAGGGAGTTGTAGAGAGTGATGAGGTCTCCCCTGAGCCTCCTCTTCTCCAGACTGAAATGTCTCAGTTCCCTCCTCCACCCCACCCTGGTCCCAGGCTGTGGAGCAGCAGGATGGCTGTGATGGGATGTGTGAGCCCCTGGCAGATGCCAGAGCAAATTCCATCTCCTCGGCTTAGGGCAGACAACTCTCCAGCCCCATTCTGGCCGGGGAGATCCAGCTGTGAGCATGGCTGCCTGCGGGCCCTCCTGCCGTGTCTGGCTGGGGACGGTATCGGTACCGAGCCAGCCCTGCTGGTGTTGGCAGACCCGTCCAGCCCGGCTGCCAGCCCGCTTCCCTTCCCGCTGCTGCCATTCATCAGCACAGCAGGAGAGCGGCTCGCAGCCATGTCCAGGAGAGGAAAGGGAAAAGTGGAACTTATCATAGAATCATAGAATCATAGAATTAGCCGGGTTGGAAGGGACCTCAGAGATCATCAAGTCCAACCCTTGACCCACCAGAGCAGTTGCTAGACCATGGCACTGAGTGCCACATCCAGTCTTTTTTTAAATGTCTCCAGGGATGGAGAATCTACCACCTCACCGGGCAGACCATTCCATTGCCTGATCACCCTCTCCGTGAAGAAATTCTTTCTAATATCTAACCTAAATCTCCCCTGACACAACTTAAGACTGTGTCCTCTTGTCTTGTTGAAAGTCGTCTGGGAAAAGAGTCCAACCCCCCCCTGGCTCCAGCCTCCTTTCAGGGAGTTGTAGAGAGCGATGAGGTCTCCCCTGAGCCTCCTCTTCTTCAGGCTGAACACCCCCAGCTCTCTCAGTCTCTCTTCATGGGGCCTGTGCTCGAGTCCCTTCACCAGCCTGGTTGCCCTCCTTTGGACCTGTTCCAGGACCTCGACATCCTTCTTAAACTGAGGGGCCCAGAACTGGAAACAGGACTCGAGCTGTGGCCTCACCAGGGCTGAGTACAGGGGCAGAATCCCTTCCCTGGACCTGCTGGCCACGCTGTTCCTGATCCAGGCCAGGACTTCACCTGCTTGGGGTGACGGGGCAGCCCAGGATGGATGTCCCTGTGCCTCTGGGCAAAGCCCCAGCCTGGGGTAAAGCAGTCTTTCCTTGCTGTTCAACAGACCCTGCTGCAAAGGGACGAGTCTCCGGTCCCACTGGAAATGTGCCCGGGGGATGAGCTGGTGGATGGTGCCGAGCTCTGCATGGGACAGCTGGTGTAAAACAAGCCACACCGTTCCTTGAGAGCTGGGAATGGGCAGCCCTTGCACGCTGCCATCACATTGCTGAAGCCATTCCAGGCAGGGTTTTGTTGAGGTTGGCCCAATGCCAGTGCCTCCTCCCTGTGCTGGCACCCAGCACTCCCACCACCCCAGACCCCTTCAGCACCGCGACTCCGTCATGCACCCCCACGCCCCTAATGCCTGAATTCACTGATGGGGGGAAACTCTGATCTTCCCTGGTCCTCAGGGTGTCACAACATGGTATCCCTCTGGATTTTGTCTTGGTGGTTGTGTCTGGCTCTTACAGCCAGGTCAGGGAAGCCTACACTGCACACTCCTAGCTGCTTCTCAATTCAAAGGGATAAATATAGACCTGTCCCTCATACTACCCCCATCACTGCAAAAGAGATTTTGCAAGTGCTAAGGAGGGCCCCGCTGTGACTGACAAGCACATATTGGCAGATACATGCAACCATCCAAAGCCTTAGTGATTTGTTAATGTTTATTAACAGCTACATGGTCTCTCCAGAGTGGAGAGCACTTGGTGGGGACTCAGGCACTGGGCAGGATGCTGTGAGGGTGCTGCAAAGGGCACTAGATGCCAGGGGGCTTGGGACAGGATCCTATTGCATTGACCTCACCCCTCATAGGGAAGCAATTTCGGTTTTGATTTGCTCCCAAACGCTAAAGTCCTGCAGGGTGTGGAGGGAAAACTGTGGGGTTCCCTGCAGACACGCAAAGGTCAGCACAGATGCACTTTCTCAGCCTTTCTGGGGGTGCCGTGGGGCTGGGGAGGGGGTCGTGCCTATGGGTCCCTGAGGGCTGGGGGGGGCAAGATGGTCCTGGTGCTGCTCCCCCAGCCTCCTGCATTGCCAAAGCTCATGATCCTCTGCATTTCCCACGCAGGGATGGACGGGAACACCAGTGCCTGCGGCAGAGAGGGTCAGCACAGGAGCTCCCACTGGGAGGTGGTGAGTCTTTTGGACCTGCTTCGTGGCTGATATATACAGCTGCTTTGCTTTAGGAAATGTTGCTTTGTCCCTTTAGCATCAGCATTTTGCACTGAGAGGGGAAGGGGCAGCAGTGGGTCTGGATGGTGGTCCTGGGCAGCAAGGGGGTTGAGAAGGGACAGGGACAACAGGGCATGGCCATCCTCTGCATAACCTGGCTGCCATGGGGGGCAGCACCCTGAGGGCTGCCCAGTGTCCCAACAGGTCCCACCACAGCACACTCCTACCCCAGCTTCTGCCACTCTTCCTGTCCCTTGTTCAGGTGCAAGGGTCTGCTCTGAGACCATTTCTGGTCCTGGGCTGGATTAGGTCTGGAATGCAACATCTGGTAGGTGTTTTATCATGTTTGACTCATATGATCCCTCAAATTTATACTGAGTATGATGTGTATGGAATGGAATACTCTGTTTGGTCAATTCTGACATCTGTCTTGTCTGGTCCTCCCCAAAGGAGGGCTTCAGGTGGGACCTCCTTACTCCTTCTGGAAGGTAAAATGTTCCTCAGAGCTGAGCAGTGTCCTTGGCTCTGCACACCAGTCTCTGGCAGTAACTATAAACATCGTTATCAGTCCTAGAAGCAGACACTGTCTGAGAAACTTGCTGTTGATCTCAGCAAGTGCAACTATTTACAAGAGGCTTAGCTGAAAGCAAAAGTACAAACCAGAAAATCACCTTTATCCTGGCCTAAACCAGGACAAGGGCATACCTGTGGGGTTTCCTGGGTGAGAGCCTGTGCCATTCCCTGTGTCCTCCCACAGCTCCAGGCATGGGTGGCTTTTGGGGAGGGCAGTGCCCACACCCCATATGCTGCCCACACTGCTTCACTCCCAGATGCAGCTAGTGTGAAACCCAAAGAGCTTTTCCTAAAGCAGCACTAAGCATTGGTGCAGAGTCTCTCTGAGCTGTTCCAGCTACTCTGAGAGTCTGAGAAAAAGTTTTCAGAACAGCTGCTGGTAGCTCTTTTATTTAATGGGGAGGCAAGAGGGAGGAAGAACTCCTCCTTTTCTTCCATCTGTTGCTCCTTCGTGGTGTCCTGGATTCCTGATGAGGCTGCTGCTTCCCCACTCTGAAATCCTCTGCTTTCCTCATCCCTGTGGTACAGGGCTTTGGCCATGCAGGAGCAGGCTTAGGAAGGGCTCCAGCCTGGGGTGGGTGGGGGGCCTGTGCCAAGCAGTCTGTACTGTACGTGCTGTACAGGGGCTGTGGACACTTTTCCAGCAGCAGTTCTTTCCCAGAAGAGACCTGACTGGGGAAATCAGTGGGATGCTGATGGTTTGCAGCCCCCCTGGGTCTGTCCCAGGCTCTCCAAAACATGAATTTGGGCTTTGGAGTCAGTACTCTGCCC
This sequence comes from Phaethornis superciliosus, assembly GCA_023637945.1. Classification (NCBI taxonomy): domain Eukaryota; kingdom Metazoa; phylum Chordata; class Aves; order Apodiformes; family Trochilidae; genus Phaethornis; species Phaethornis superciliosus. Next base: position 13,923,729 of record JAJQWJ010000015.1, read on the forward strand.
CTGTTCTCACCATTCAGCAATATTTGTGCATCTGAATGGAGTTTAATTCTCCCTGATCTGAAGGTGTTTCCATGCCAGACTTCCTGCCAAGCCATCAGATATTTCCCAGCTCCCACGGGGCAACCCATGGGGTGTCAATATCTCACTTGTTGGCCCTGGCTCAAACAGGTGCCCACATCCAGTGAGTTTCCATGGCCCTCAGCATAGACTGGGGGAGATTTCAGCATAGACATGGAGGGATTTCAGCACAGACAGGGGGAGATTTGAGCACAGACAGGGAGAGATTATGTTGCTGCTGCAGGGCCACATTCCTGACCCAGCCAGGAGTGGCTGAGCCCTGTGTGTTTGCACTAAAGCGTGAGGAAGTGATGAACCCACCCAGATGCCAGATTCACCCCCTCTCCCTGGTGGCATCCAACCCTGCCCTGAGCTCAAGGCAAGGTCTGCACCCTCTCCCACCTCTCTGCCTGCTTTTGGAGATGTAGAGCCTGCCCATGTTCAAAGGGGGGGTGAAGAATGGCTGCTGTGTCTCATCTCAAGCAACTCTTGGCCAGGCACAGGTACACAGAGATTTGTGTTCCTGAGCACCAGACAACTGAGTTTTCACTACCATGGCAAAATGCACACTCTTTCCCCCTGGGGAGATGGCTTTTCCCTGGAACTTAGTGTAATTTACAAAATCACAACACGGGGATGTAACCAAGGACCAAACACTTACTCACACACCAAGCAAAACAGACTGGGTGACCTCTTGAATAATATTGCCTGCTGTCATCTGTGATAACATAGAAAATGTGCTATTTGAGCTCAGAGACACTGCAGAAGTGTGGGAACAACCCCAGGCCTCCCAGATCACAGGTTTTCTTTGGTCATGCTCACACAGGTGGGAAAAGATGAGTTTCTGTAACTGCCAGGACAAGGAGAGAGTACCCAGTGTGATGGCAGTGATGTATATGTCATGGAAAAATTAATGTTGGGATCTGAAAGATCTTGAGTCAGAACAGCCAAAACTGCCTCTCTTTAACTCAAGAGTGATGATGGGAAAGTGGAAATTTGAAACATTTCCAGCTATTAAGTGCTTTTGCATTTATTTTTGGCCAATGAGATGTTCAGCTCGCATGTGGGGGTTGTGTTCTGTAACTCTTCCAGGAAAATAAGCATGAGGAGAAGGTCCAGGATCCTGACAGAACAGAGGACAGGAGCAGGGCAGAGATGGGGAGCAAAACCTGGGCAGAACTGGCTGGGGAGATGAAGATCTTCCTGTGGAACCCGGAGGAGAGAACATGCCTGGGGAGAACAGCCAAGAGCTGGGGTAGGTCCTTGCTCAAGCCCTGCTTTCAGGGATTATTGCCTTTTCTTCTTCACACTGGATCCACTTGCCTGCGAACATCCTTGGTAGCTTGGACTGACCACCCCTGCCCCCATTTTCAGGGTAGTTGTTTCTAACCAGTGCAATAAAGAGCTAGTGAGGAGGAGGATGAGGAGAAAACCTTGGTGAAGTTGCTCTTGGTTTGGATCATAGAATCATAGAAAGTTATGGGTTGGGAGGGACCTCAAAGGATTGTCTGGTCCAACCCCCTCTTCAGGGGGGTCACCTCCAGCAGGATGCTAATGCTTACTGAGAATATGAAAGTAAAGTTTTCAGGCTGCCCAAACCATGTACTGAGAAGAAATTAAGAGCCTAGGCAAGCAGGGGGCTTCAGGTTGGGCTGCAGCCATGCAGCCTGCTGCCACCAGGCACCCAGCTCCTTCATGGAACCCTTGGGAAGGTGGCTTTGGGGTCACTGGTGTCAGTGGGAGAGGAGTGCCCAAGTGCCAGGGCAGGATTTTTGGCGAGGGTGCATACCATAGAGCTGAGCAGCCCTCCTTGCCTGTGTGTGCCCCAGCTGTGGGGCAGGAAGGGCTGGGCATCTCCATCACCCCACAGCTTCCTGAAATGTGACATGGGGCCCACATCTGCTGTTGGGGCTGATAGGTTGGGGTGTCCAGGTGAGGGTTTTGAGCTCCCTGTCCATTTTATCCCTATCCACGTGGCCCCCCAAAATTATTGCTGAGCCTGAGGGTGCTCGTGGTGGTTTAGGGCAGCTCAGAGCTGTGGAGAAAGCTGGCTGCAGGCTTAGTCTGAGACCAAGGTGCCACAGCACAAGGTGATGCTGTCTGTGTTTGCAGCCCTGTCCTCCTGACAGCTCGTTGCTCCCCCAGGTGACAGGAAACTTGGAGTTTCTGGGTCTCCTGCAAAGCCTGTAGGACAGCCAGGTGAACCAAAGGAAACTGCCCAGGATTACTGGAGGAGTCTGAAAACCCACAAACATGAGTCTGGGGCAGGCCTTGGAGACCACAACTGTAGTCACAATTTGTGACCTCTCTTGTGCCTTTTGCTGGCCAGGCAGGCAGCCTGGTTCTGCTGCTCCTTTGCAGGATGGGAAGGCACAGATCTTGCAGGAGCATCAGGGAGGTGATGTTTGGTTTTCTGGAGGCTCTGCCAGGTGCTGGGACAGGGTTTCTAGGGTTTTTCAGGCTACTGTGTGTGTGTGGCTACTGCTGGAAGGTGTTTACTGACAGCTTCAGGGGGGGTGCAGTGTCCTCCTTGCCCTGGGAGCATCACACTGTGATACACAGCCCTGTTTCCCTAGGGATACACCTACCCCCAGCTGCACACCCCTTGGGCTCCCGTCCCTGTACAGGGGTGCAGGAGAGAAGCTACAGAGAAGAGTCAAGTTTTCTTTTAAAAACAGAGACTTTGAAGGTGAATGGAGCAGAACCTTCCATCTCTCATCTTTCAGGTAGGGAGGAGGGAGTTTGCCCAGTCTGGGGCTGCTCCCCAGTGCAGGCCCTGAAGGATTCTCCAGGGATGAAGGGCTTGGGGGATTTGTGCTGCCAAAACACAGAGATCTGGCTGGCCACAGGGTCAGTGCTGGAGGCCCCAGCTCCTGGGAATGGCTGCACCTCAGCTCTGCACGTGACAATGCTTCCCCCTGCATTACAGCCAACGTGAGGAAAGGGAATGGTGGCAGCACAGTGTCCAAACAAATGTCCAAACAAATGACCCCAGTGGCAGCTCCAGCCCCACCTGACTGGTGCAGAGGCACCATCCCAGCACCAGTGTGGCAGCACTGGAAGTACCTGGGGGTACTGGTAGATGAAAAGCTGGACATGAGATGGCAATGTGCACTTGCAGCTCAGAAAGCCAATTGTATCCTGGGCTGCTTCAAAAGAAGAGTGGCCAGCAGGACGAGGAAGGTGATGGTCCCCCTCTACAAGTGACATTCCACCTACATCCATCTCTTTCCTCAGCACAGGAAAGACATGGAGCTGCTGGAACAGGTCAAGAAAAGAGCCACAAAAATGAAAAGAGAGATGGAACACCTCTCTTCTGAGAACAGACTGATAGACCTGGGGTTGTTCAGCCTGGAAAAGAGGGACTGTGTTGCCACCTTTCAGTACTTACAGGGGACTTAAAAGAAAGATGGGAAAAAGCTTTCGGCAGAGCCTGTAGTGATGGGGCAAGGGATAATGGTTTTAAACTGATGGAGATGAGATTTAGGCTAGGTATTAGGGAGAATTTTTTTACAATGATAGTGGTGAAGCAGTGGCACTGGTTGTAGAAGCCTATCCTTGGAAACACTCAAGGTCAGGTTGGATGGAGCTCTGAGCACCCAGCCCTAGTTGCAGGAGGGTCCTTTAAGGACCTAGGTGACCTCTAAAGGCCCCTTCCAACCCAAATTATTTCTGTGTTCTGTGCCTGTCGCTGCTGTGCCACCAGCAGTGGGGATGGTTCCCCCCAGCCCGCAGCAGGACACAGCTCAGCAGTGGTTCCCAGCACCGTGGTCCCGGCAGGAGCAGGGCAGGAGCAGGGCAGGAGCACACATCTGTGTTCCCAGGGCTGCCTCCGAGCTGCCGGCACATTTCTCCTGGGAAATGTTTGGGTTAGGGCTTCGCTTTGCTTTCTGAGCCACTGGGTTTTATTCATAGGCCGTGGCCTCTTGAGAACATCCTCAGCCATCACCTGAGGAAAAACAAAACCTTTTCCCTGGATGTCAGGAGCGGTGCCACGGCCCCCCCGAGATGCCACTCATGTCAGTCCCAGCACTGGGGACCCTGACACACAGGTGACAGGAGTCGGGGCAGGAGCATCACCCCACAGCTCCACATCAGGAGGTTTGGGTGTGCTGAAGCCACTGGGTACCCTCACATGTTACCATGACAAGAGGGGATGGGCAGGGCAAGAGCCAAGGTTGGGTCCGTCTGCTGGAGAGAGCCAAACAGCTCTGAGCAACCTGGGTGGAAGGTGTCCCTGCCCATCCAGAGGTGGAGGAACTAGATGATCTTTAAGGTTCTTTCCAACCCAAACCATTCTATGATGCTATGACAAGGCATGGGGACACATGGACCTGGTACTAATCCAGCTCTGGGAAGGGGCACAGAGTGAGGTGGGAGTTGGACTCTTTTCCCAGACGACTTTCAACAAGACAAGAGGACACACTCTTAAGTTGTGTCAGGGGAGATTTAGGTTAGATATTAGAAAGAATTTCTTCACGGAGAGGGTGATCAGGCAATCGAATGGTCTGTCCGGTGAGGTGGTAGATTCTCCATCCCTGGAGACATTTAAAAAAAGACTGGATGTGGCACTCAGTGCCATGGTCTAGCAACTGCTCCGTTGGGTCAAGGGTTGGACTTGATGATCTCTGAGGTCCCTTCCAACCCGGCTAATTCTATGATTCTATGAAATGGCAGCTGCCACCACCTCAGGGCTGGGCAGGGAGTGTATTGGGCTGAGAGTCCTGCAGCCAAACATGCCAGAGAGCCCTGCACCCCAAAATGCAGGGTCTGTACGTCTGTATGCAGAGGGGTCTGTGGGCTCCAACCTCCACAGTAACCATGCTGAGCATGGCTGTGCATCCCTGCAGGACACAGCCCACAGGACATGCTCTGGTGGTGTTGATGGCAACGTGCCCTCTCTCTTTTGCAGGCCTGGTTTTACTGTTTTACTTGATTTTCTACACGTGCCTGGCAGGAATGTTTGCCTTTTGCCTGTATGTGATGCTGCTCACGCTGAGCCCCTACACCCCCAGGTACCGGGACCGTGTGTCTCCACCAGGTACGTGGCCCAGTTCAGCCTCCAGCACCTCTGGCAGCACTTACTCAGCAAAATGCTGCCAAAGATGGAGTGGCAGGGACCTCGGGTAAAGCCCTGCTGGGAATGTACACCCCCAGGACCACCCAGACCTCCATAACACCCCGTGTATCACTTACCTTAGGATACTGACTGTGCTGCAGGTTCTCTCCAAAGGAGCAGGCACCTGGAATAGCCCCATGTGAAGCATTCATTGTAATGATGATAATTATTACTCTAATTATGCAAATTATTAGGCTATATATTCCCAAAGAAAATTAGCAAGTTTAGGCATTTCATGGGTGATGCCCATTCCTTTCAGCTGCTCTCCCTTACGTCTTCAAAATAAATGAAAATCAATAGTGGCTTTTATGAATTTCTATCTGTGGGAGTCCTGGCAGGAGAATGTTCAAAAACTCCTTTCCCTATGACAGAAGCAGCATTTTCCATGTTTTCATGCCAGTGGGAAGCACAAGCCCCCCTTGCCCTGCTCCCTGCCCAGAGCTGTCTGCGTGGCCAGGACCATGGGGGGACCCCTCAGCCTCCCTGTGCAGGCCCAAGCCCATCTCCTCCCTGCTGCTGAGACCCTCCAGGTCCCCCATGTTTTCTGGGGTATTATGAGGTGTGTGGTGTTCCCTGGGCATGAAATGGAGGCAAGGGATCAGTGGGTTGAGGACAGAATTTATTCGGGATCCGGTGCTGCTGCTCTCTTGCCTGTCGCCAGCCTCAAGCCCAGTTGCATCCAACCAGCCCCTGTAGCAGGCACCCCACGCCTGTGGCCAGTCCACCCATGTCTGCTCCAACAGGGTCCATTTCCTCTTCCAGGAGTAATGATCAGACCATACTTGAATGGGTTCACCATTGCCTTCAACATCTCACAGCCCAGCACTTGGCAGCCCTACGTGGACAGCATGCACCACTTCCTAGCAGGTGAGCTCTGGGGCACCCCACAAGTTGTGTTAGCAAATTCTTTGCACCCATGAACATGGGGCAGGGATCTCCTCCTGGGGTGCAGATCAGCTCTTGGAGTCTCATGATCCCTGACTAGAAAAGGAGGCTCATAAGGTGAGATCCCTTCTGTGGGAGGGAGCTTTTCCTGCCCAGGTGGGACTTTCTGATGGCCCTGACGTGAGGCTGTGCAGGTTTTGAGACATGCTCCCTCTCTCTCTCTCTCTCATCAGATTATGATGACAAAGTTCAAGAGGAGAAGAATATTGAGTGTGTCCCAGGGCAGTACTTCATCCAAGGGGGAGCTGAAAGAGAGGAGAAGAAATCCTGCCAGTTCAAACGCTCACTGCTGCAGAACTGCTCTGGCATTGAGGACCCAACTTTTGGCTACTCTAGAGGCCAGCCCTGCATCCTGCTGAAGATGAACCGGGTACAGAGAAATAGAAATGCAGAGAAATGTCTTAATTCCTTCCTTCAGTGCATCCCAGTGTGATAAAGACCAAGCAGGAACTGAAACTGCTCAGGCCCAGGGAGAAAGGGAACGAACATTCCACAACCTGCTGGCTCATACTTGCCAGAAAACATGAAAGACAGAAAGTACAAAACTTGCTGGATATCTGTTGTTGAGCCTGAGTGCCTGAAAGGCCTTTTTCCAGGCACCTGTGTGGGAAGAACTGAGCTTTAGGGGTACACCTCAGACCCAAACAGCCTCTGTAATGGAATTTTAATAGAATAGAGTTTATTTGAAATCTTCTCACAGCATGGTGGCTCGGTGCAGGCTGCTGGGAAAAGAAATACAGGGTTTGAGGTGTTTGTAGAAGTGGCTGTGCTGCTCTGAGGATGCTCTGCTCTGCCTCTGCTCTCGGGTGGCAGACCCTGCTTCCAGGGGTACAGAATTCGTGCTGAGCAATGTGACTGGCAGGTAGAAGAGCTTAAGGCCTGGAGGAGTGAGGAAGCACTCACCTGGCACCTCAATTCATACAAGCATGGATGTCTTTTGTTTTTTGCAGATCATAGGCTACCGCCCTGGTGCGGGGGTCCCTGTGAGCGTGGACTGCAAAGTGCAGGTACTGATTTCAGAGCTTGGCAGCATGGTGTCTGTGGCCAAATGTTTCCCTTCATCAACATCTCTCCCCACTTTAGCCCCAGACACAGGACCCAGCAGTGCCTCCAGGTGAAAATAGGGGCTGCTCTGCTCTCAATGCCACCAGTCTCCTGCTTCCCACCCTAGGACCATCCCTTGGAGTGCTGCTGCTCCTCCAGCCTCACCAGCAGATCAGGGCTGGGTGCTGGAGCCTGGAGCTGGGGGAAGAGGCAGGAGCTGCTCACATCCATCCCCACCTGCTCTGCAGGACCCTGGGTGCTGGGGAGCACCCTAGATGCCAACAGCAGTAGGGTGAAGGAAGGGCTGGGGGTGAGGTCTCTGAAGGGAGATGTATTTTGTGTCCCATGTGCTATATCTGTACCTTTATTTTTATTTCATTTTTATGCTCACAGAAGGGCAATGAGAGTGATCTCAGATCAGTGGACTTCTACCCTGGAAATGGGACATTTGATCTCATGTATTATCCCTACTATGGCAAGTTCACTCACGTAAGTAAGGACTCTGGCATCTTTGCTATGTCTCCTTGGGAATGAGAGGGCAGAAGCTGCTGCACAGGGTGCAGATGTGCTTTCTGGCTATTTTGGGCATATGCAGGCAGGAGAGAGGCCATGGGCACTGGGATTATAGTGCTCTATTTCTGTCTCTGACAAACTGTGGGAAATCCTTGGGGACTCCAGTTCCCCTTTACCAGCACTGGGAATGATTACAGTTATCATCTGGAGACTACGACTGGCTTTGCCAGCTCCCAGAGAAGGCCTCAACATCAGCATTTTCCCAGGGTGTTAGGGAAGTGAGGGAATAGGTGACACAAGAGAAGGATGGGGACTCTGTCAAGGCTATTACAAAATCACTTTAGGCTGGGTGGCTTAAAGCAGAGCAGCCCAACAGCAGTGGCTATTTCTGAACATGCTGACCAGCACTGCCTTGGTCTGTGCTGAGCTGTGCGGCCTTAGGAGGAAATGCACCATCACAACAAAAGCTGAAGATGAGGCAGGCACTGGACTCCTATTGTCACACTGCTGCTGGCTGAGGATGAGGGACAGCCCCATGTGCCAGGTCAGTGTGCCCTTTGAGCACACAGGTCTGAGGAACACCACAAATTTCTTATTACAAGCCACGGGTCAGTTTTCAGAACAGCAGAAAGTATTTGAGAGTCCCATTATCTGGTGTGTGAAACCCCAGTGTGATCCCATCCCTCTGAGGCTCAGGCAAAAGGAAGGCTCAGCTTCAGCATCCAGAGGGACCATGATGGAACCATGGGAACTCAGACACCCATACACCTGGAAACTGAATCATTTACTGAATATGAAAGCACTGCCTGCTTTCCTGCCCCATTACAAAATTACACTTAAATCTCTTCTTTTCAGGTCAACTATACGTCCCCACTGGTGGCTATGCACTTTACAGATGTGAAGAGGAATTTTTCAGTCCCTATTCAGTGCAGTCTGAATGGGAAAGGAATCATCAATGACCTTAACAGCGACCGCTTCCTGGGACGAATCATTTTCATACTCAGAATTGGAAAGTAGCCACCACACACACTGGGCACTTAGGTTAAGTCAATCAGAGGCTTTTTCCTTTTTAAAGCACAAAGCCAGCATTTTTTTTTGCTAGGAAAAACAGGCACGTAAAGATTTTTGCTTATTTATTTTTGTTTATAGCTAGGCAACAAATGAAATTCAACGGAGAGTGGAACCACATTTTTCATAATCTGATGTAAAGCATTACTAGTAAAAATTAAATGTTATCTTCTGAGCAGAGACCTTGCAAAGACATTTCAGTTTTGATTAAAAAACCTCTGGTATCTGAGCACTATTTTCATAAAGTCTTTCATGAGTGATACAGTCCTAAATTTCCGTGATTACCAGAATTTTACATGCATTTCTCAGGCAAAAGCTGGAGAGGGTAATATACCAGCACTGTTCTTGTTAAAACAAAATCCAGCAAAAATTCTGGATGTCTGCAATGGCACAGTTAAAAAGCGAAAGTGGCAGACCTCAAAATGCCTCCTAGGGTCTTTAGCACCTATGGCACTTTGACTGCAGCATTTTATGCAGCTTGTTCAGCACACCCAAGATGTTGGAGCAAAGGCCATGTAGAAAATCACTTCCCCTTGAACCTTTCCAACTGTTCCTTTCTGAAGTGGGGAGATAAATGCATGTCTCCCTCCTTCTCCTCACTCCAGTATTTCCCTCAGCCCCAGGATTGCTCAAATCTATTATGCAGGGAGAGGTGAGATGAACTCCTCTCTCCTCACTGTGGTGGGCAGGTTGAGGCTCCTTCCTCATTAGACCCCCCCTCAAATATCCCAGGTCTGTTCTTCCCTTTTCTAGTGAGGTCCCAACTGTAAGGCTGCACAAAACCACAGGGAAACACACACTCCTTTCATTGTGAAGGGGTCAGTTTTGCCATTTGTGAAATCCTGGATTAATTACCCTCACAGACCTCTTGAGCACCTGAACCCTTGTCAGGGGGAACGAGCAACCTGAGCAACCTCTGCTGCATGGGCAGCCCCTGAGCACATGGACTGCATGTCTGACAGAGATGAATGAGACTGCCTGCCAGGAGCCACAAGAACACAGCAGGACAGGACACCTCAGGATAATGTACTAGTTGGAAAGCACACTTACTAAAATTACTGCCTGAACAAGAGAAATTATGGTATGTTTGTCATACATCCTCAGCCAGGTATTTAATCTGCCATCATTTCCTGATCTATACAGGTCTCTAAGAAGTCATTCTTTTGTATTAGAGCAACTTCAGTAAAATTAATGCTTTGGTACCATTCCTAAAACACTGGTGTAAGAGATGCAGTCTCCTACTTCAGCTCCCCGTGCTGGCCAGCTAGGGATGGAATTTCAAAGCAGTGTCAAGTGATCCTTGGCACTTAAGTACTTGGGTAACTTCCTAAGGACAAAGAGTTCAGAAATCCAGCACAATAACCCTGCTGCATGTTGAGGCAAAAACCTGTTTATCAAGAACTGTTCAAAACTTGAACCAGAAGTAGTTTAGGAACTGATTTTGCTCAGGTGTGGTTATTCCTATGACACTGAGAGAGAAAAGGCAAAACAATCCCTCTGCCTGCCACAACTTGTCTGAAAGGGCACGTTTGCTCATCAGGAAGTGGCTTCTGCCAAGGAAGATGCTGCTGTGGTAGTGACTCTTTCTTTGACATCAGAAAGAAGTTAAACCCACAAACAATTCCCTACCTGTCAGTTCCTTTTTCTCTTGTAAAACATCTAGATTTCTGTAGGATCCTGAAAGGCAACCAAATCCTTCATGCTTAACCATCCTCCAGCTAGTAACAGGACACTTTATTTATACCTATTCCTTACCTGCCTGTTGGAAGGATTCATGCAGCAGCTGGTCCTTCAGCAGAAGCTGGACCCATGCTTTGATCCAGTCAAATAGTTGGGATGCACACATGTGAACAGATTAGAAGCAGAACTTTGTTTCCTTACCAACAACCAGATCTGGGCACGCTGATAATCATGTTGAAAAAGCTCTTAGAAGTGCTGTGTGTGTCTACTTAGACTAAAACAAAACTTTATAAATACCATAGTTAACTTTATTTTCAATACATATACTGTGCTTTCAGCATATTTGTACAGTCATTTCAAGATTTGGAGAACTGCATACACCACTCTTCATGCTACAAAAACCTAAAAGTGCTGACTCAGTTTTTGATATCTATTGAAGCCCAAAATATTACTTTTTAAGTATGTATAAATTATATGCATTTCTGGATCTAGAGAAAGCTCCATCTTTTACAAAAATAACGTAGCAAAAGGGATGCAAAATACTTTGATCTGCAATCTGAGCATGAAACACGGATGGAATCCATCTGCTGGCGGCAGAGAAGCAACACACTCTGCCAAGCAGCTTCTACACAGAAATTGCCAGTCTCAAAATAATTCATCATTTACCACTCTGGCAGGGAAATCAGATACTGTGAGAGCAAATGTACCACACAAAAGACAACCAAAACCAAAGCACACAGTCCAACTCAGCAGCATTAAATTGTACACCTGAAAAAAAGAACTTGGTTCAAGAGCCCATTTGTGGTACAGAACTGTTTTCTCAGATGCAGGTAAAGCTTTGGTGATAATGAGGACAGTAATAATTAGATGTACAGGTATTTATGAAACATCAAAAACTAACTTTAGAAAGTTTTCTTCCCTGAAAATCCAGCTATTGTGAGTTACTTAAACACCAGTGTTGACTGTGCATGTGAATTACTGGAAGTTCTTTCCCTATGAGGCTCAACACACAAAGAGATTAAATTCTGAAGTAGCCTTAGTGAACACCTGCAGCAGAGGAGAGAAGCTTTGTGTGCTGCTGCCCTGGCAGTTCTAGAGCTGTCCCTCAGTTGGAAACCAGGGTTCACTACCTGCAAAAGGCTTTTACCAAGATGGACCAAAGAGGCTGAAAGAGCAAGAGGCTATTTTCATCCTAACAGTATGAACCCAATGGGAATGAAGCAGAACACAAGCTTTTATTTTGGTACAGTTTGAACACAGAATTGCAAAAAGTATGGCATTAACATCCAAAAAAGCATCTTCAAACAAGTCAGATGCTTTAATTTCTTTGGAAGTCATTTTCTGTACTATATGTACACACCACTTTCTGCTTTATGATCAGCATTCCTCACACTTAGAATTTGTGCTCTTACATTTCAACTGTTGACACAGTAATAAATAGGAGGGAAAAAGCAGATTAATTCTGTCAAAACAGACTGTTTTTTAATCTACACTTACATTCCTAGATCATAGCTGTTAAGTGATCCTGCTAACCCATGAAAGCCATCCAAAGGAACTGCAGGAATCTCTGAACAGCCTGTGCTCTTAGAGAGACTTTGAGAGCTTTAAAAACATGACAGCCTCCCGTGGATCAGTGCTGAGAGGCTGTGGGGTTTCTTCTATGTGCGCAGAATCAAAGCTGAGACAAACTGCAGGCAGGGACATTCCAGCCTCCCACCCTCATTTCACAATGGAGCCCAGAAAAAAAGGGAAAACACAGACCAACAAACCACCACAGGACATGTTTTCTTTAATGGGCTGGTGGCTTTTCCAAGTAGTGAGTGTTCTCCAGAACTGAGCCTTATTTTAGGGAATAAAGGCATTAAATACACCATGCTAGTGCAGAGCTATTTAACATACACTAGGAGTCATCTCCATACTGATGTTAAGCAAATTAATTTACTGGAAGAATCAGATTATGTTCTTATTATGTTAGTTTATTAGTGAGATCAGGTAATCCCTTTACATTCAGAAGGAACCAAAAACTCAGACTGATTCACAAGAGCAAGCTGCTAATGAAAAGAGACAACAGCCATAGGCCAAATTCCCAGCAGAAGTCTATTAAGAGCTTGATGTTAATTTTCCCATAGTAGGTACAGTCTCCTTCAACACAGCATTCACACCTTGAATTATGGTTTTAGCTTTAGCACTATCTGAGATAAGCTGTATGCAACTAGAAACATTCTTGTATAAAAAGATTAAACCACAGAAATGAAGTTTTGGAGATGTCTTCTTTACTCAAAGTATTCACATTTCTCATGTGGACACACTACTCAATTCTGTGGTCTTCAGAATACTTATTTTCTCCAAAATCATACAGTAGCTTCAAGTAATTCTGCAACTCATCTTCAGACTCATGGCAGGTTATTCTGTCGTGAAGTGGGTTTTAAAATTTCTTAAATATAGAAACTATTCTTTTTTATTCCTTATTCTTTTTAAAGGGGTGAATCAGGGTCTCTAGGAAAAGGAGAAGAGCAGGAAAGGTGGCAACAGAGACAGGATTAGGTTATACAGACTGATAGCCAGTACGACTTTTTCTTCTTCCAATAAGGTAAGATATAAAGACAAGAATGATAAGGAAGCCAAGTGCCATGCCCACTGCGATGGGAATAAGAAAGTTCAGGTCAGAATCAGCAAAGCATTCTTCAGCTGCAGAAGGAAGAAAAACAAACAAAAAAAAGCAAGGGAGAAGAAATTAGTAAAGGAAATCAAGTATTAGAAACCAAAGCAAGCAAGGGGGATACAGACGTTTTGGAGAATTTACACTGCAGAATACATCTAAAGTAAAATCAGTATTGAGTAAAGCATGGATTGAATTCTTTAAGCATATATATTACACACATAATTTGTCTTGGTAATATACTTCTGTTTTATAAGTTTAATTTCATATTCCTCTAGTAAGCAGTCCACTCAGGTAAGAACTGTGAGGACAACACAGCAGTCTGAGCATGCACAAGCTGATCACACCCAGAATTCAACAGCCATACAAAAAGACATACTGGTTTATTACTGCCTTGTGCAAGTGACTTCACAAACCTGTAAGTCCCCAGCACTTCTCTAGGTTCTAGACATGAAGAGAAGTAACAGACAGAAAACCAAGCAACAAAGTCAAAACTCACTGAAAAACACAAGAGATAACCAAGATACGTATGCCAAAAGCACTGAGCAGAAAAGATGGACTTTCTCTTTGGGTGGGTAATTATTTATTTTCAACCCACACACAGTGAAAAGGTTTATCAGTTTGAGCTGAGAACTATGCAGACCCTACCAAAATCAGCATGAGGGAAAAAAAAAAACAAAACACAGCAGCACTATATTATTACAGTGTTTTTTAATATATAGGTTGTAAAGTATGTAATGAAATCTTTGCTGATACAAATACTCGTGCAAGGATTAGCAAATTAACAGGGCTTGGCCTTCTTTCCATGTTTTACAGAGCAGAGCTCCACCTGTGCAGGGCCAAGAGATGTTCAGTGAGGTATCAGACAGTACCTGTGTGCTGCCTCAGCATGGGGAGGATGTTTGGCTTACATGCTTTTTAATAGAGCAAAGCTCCTTATGAAAGTTTTTTTGCCTGAGTTTATATCAGAGCAGAATTCCACACACACGTTCAATCTTTTATCAAAAGTCACCTGTTTGTTTTCAGTGAATATTTAAACCATGTGAGCCTCTAAGCTTTAAGTTAGATTCAGGCCACTACAGCCCAGTGCACTCCTGTCACTCCCCCTTCATGAAGGGTGACACAAAGCCTGTGGCCAAGAGGAAAGAACACATCAGAGGGAGGTTCAGCACCTGGAAACACCCAACTCAGACATTCTGACAGCATCTACTGCCAAGCAGAGAAACATTTGGAAGGGAAGAATAGGGGAAAGAAAATGTCCTTTACACAGTGAACTATTTAAAATATTTTGACTACTGAGAAAGCATTTAAACATCTTAAAAAAGGAGAACTGCATTCAGTATTTAGTCACCTTTGTTCACTGAAGATAAATGTACACAATTTAACTACTACATGCTAGCTAATGGGTCATTAATACTAAACATGAATGTATTTGCTAAGGGTGAAAGGAGCCCAGCAGGCAGTGACAGGAATCCCCTTTCTTCTTTAAAGGAACGAAATGGCTGCAACACCATCAGAACACAACACTGTGACAAGGAATTACCAGGATAAAAAGAGTTTAAAGTTTCATACCAGGAACATTCCATCCACCTCTCTGGTTTGCCAGCACACAGCTATCCATGTATTTTTACTCTACAATGGTCAGAAGCTTCAGAAGTGTCTTCAAATGCAGAAGGTGGTAACTGTGTGCCATGACAAGCAGATTCCAGCAGCAACAGCTTTCCCAGCATGTTTGGTTCAATGTGTCTCCCATTCAAAATAAACAGAAATTTTGGCCCCAAACATTTGTAGCCCCAGTATAAAAGCCACCTTGCCTTTCAACCCCAGTCATGAGATGCAAGTGATAGGCCAAAATTTTGTGGGTTTACTGGTATATGCTATACAATAGAGAACACTGTGGTAAATGTAAAAATTAAAAAAAAAAAAACGAAAAAGAAAAAAAAAGAAAAAGCTTCTTTTGAAGAGTACTAGCATGGCATCTTTAAGCGAAAAGATCAGAAATCTTGGTATCTTGGAGCGCAATTTTAATATTTACTAAACTCTATGTAAGGCACAGTCAATAGTAATGAAAAAAACCCTGCAGTCTTCAACAGATTATACACATGAATATGGAATATCCACAAGTACATACAAATTAAATGCTGTTTTCACTGACCAGACCAGAACTATTTTTATTCTCATAAAGCCACTGCACATCTTTAATATTCTGAAATAAAAAATATAGTGTTTTGGAAGCACTTAATACATTAATTTATTATGATGGGAAAGCACACTCTTTTTGCATTGTTAGATTCAAACATAAACCACAACACATAACCAGGTTTGTTGACAAACTCTTTGCCTGACTGCAAAGCAATCCATCTTTGAGCTCAGATTTAGTTGTGGGGCTTTTTGAATAAACTTTCTCATATTAAAACTACTTGTATGGAGCATTACAGAATTTCTTGTAACCAACAAAGTAAGCCAGTAAGTACAAGGACAACTAATCCTCCCAAAGCTGCTGCTGCTATGGGTACAAGTTGTCCACCTCAGGGCCGCAGCCTTCAGCTAACTAGAAAAAGGGCAAAAGTCTGAAAACTAAATGCATTTAAGTGGAAATATTTATCACTCTAATCTCCATCTAAGTATTTAATGCAGTTAAGCCTTTCCTCAACAGGGCATCTGCCAGCCAGCCAGCCACAAAAGCCTGACCTCCTCCTTCTACCCAAAATAAAGCATCAGGAGTTCCTGTGCCCAAACACCACAACGAACAGACTCCTAAGTCATGAAACACTTTCTTGAAAAGCATGTGTCTGCCTGTGACTGGAGATGATTATTGTACAGCACAAAGTTCAGTCTTCCAGTGTCTATATAGTCACTGCAAGTCTCCAGGAGAGACAACAATGCTGGAGACAGAACTGGATTAAAAAAAAGTAATGCTTTGCCCAAAATGAAAAGAAGAGGAAAAAAAGTCTTTACACTCATTACTGGACAGCAGTAACTCCTCCTTGTTCAGAGTTCTGTCAGACTCCTGTGGACTGACTTGTACTGATAATTTGATGGCAATTTGATGCCTGCAGTCCTGTTGTAGTTTAAATGCAGTTTGACTGATTTACCTCCTTAGGCACTCCACCATTAAGCTCTTTAACATGAGCTTATGATTTGAGTTTTTCTTCACATTAAAAAAGCTTCAGGTTACATTCCAGACAGGTGCAAACATTATTTGGACTTTGTGTAGCACGTAAGAAAGCAGCTTTAACATAATAATATATAAGCAGTGCAGGCTAAATCAAACAGAAAGGGTGTAGCATTAGACTGCACTTTTCCCTCTTGGACTATGAACAGAGTTCACAAGCCAGACCAGAAGGAGGCATGGGGTGAGGGGAAGGCTGCTGTTTCCCTTGATGCAGAATAATTTGTAGTAGCACTGTTACCAAGCAGGATCAGCACAGCTTCCACCACAGAGGGCGCAGCTATGGCTCCATTCCCCAAACGCTCTCGTACTTTGAGGGAGTGCAGAACCCATTTCATTTCCCAGGCTGACTGCAAGAAGAAACTGAAGTGCTAGGCACGAAGTTCAGCTGGCCAGAAAAACCAGTCACAAAACCACCCTGTCTGGGTGGGGCTACAATTGCCAAAAAAAGTTTGGAAGGGACTTTCTAATGATAAAGAATAGTTTCAAATAGTTTCAAATAGTTCCCAAGCTGTCTGCTGCTACTGGATCCCACCCAAGCACACTCCAGAATGTGCTGCAAAACAAACATGAACACACAGACAACAAAGGGCTCTTCAGGGATCACCTTCACCAGCTATGCAGCTGACTCTCAAATATAATCTGTGACTGAAGCTCACCTTCCTCATTTAGTTTATTTTCTTTTCAAAAAGACAGTACAAGATGTCTAATTTTAAAATCAGTTAAAAAATGTGAACAAGTTTCCTTAAGAAATAGAACAATCTTTATTATTTAGAGCACATGTTGAACAGGGTGACAGTTCCCTACAGAGCAATACATACAGGAAAACTAGTGGTTTTATAAGAACAGGCAGTCCAGGTGAAACTGGATGGTTTTTGTACCAGTTATCTGCACATTGGTCTAGGAGTACTTTCTGAGCCAATGTATTTGCAAACGAAGATTAAATTGCAGGTTTTTGCAAAGATACTTCTGTTATTCTGGAATTTTGGGTGCAGTTTGCACTGATCTTCTATATTGTCACTTGGAAACGGTGCACAGTTCAAAAATGTACAAGGCCAGATGAATGCAGTGTGGTAACTACTCCTGAACAGAAATGTACATATAACTGGTGCCACTGAACATCAGTCACAAAAATGCTAAAAATCTTTATCAACTTCTGCATTTGAGAATATATTAATATGAAAGTCATTAGAACTACTTTTTTTTCTTCTTAATTAAAATGGAAAATCTAGAAGACTGTTTCAGAATTAAACTTAGAGCAGTTTCCCACTTTCATTAAAATGGATTTCAGTAAATGATGCAAAATTCAAGCTGCAGAGTACACGCTACGGTTAAGCATATTCCACTCATACTTGCTTCCTTGGCTAGTGTCAATAATAAACTGTTTTTACCCCCAAAAAATGCCTGAAAGAAGTGTATTGTATGGTTTGTATACAAACATGCCACAGACATCTCTACAACCCTAGAAAACACTAGTAAAACACCAAATCAGCTTTGATGCAGGCTAAACTCATTTTAAAGGGGGAGAAAATGTTATGTTCATTAAATAATGAATTTTAGGCAGCTCATAGTATGACATATGCAAAAAAGCCACACTTACCTAGAAGTCTAAAAGATTTGGGTTTTTTGGTTTTTTTCTTTTTTTCCCCATGCAGTAAAATCTATGTATTACAGCACACGGAGGCCAGAGGTAAGTCGTGCAGCAAGGGTTAGTCTCTACAGAGCTGCAGTTTGAGAACAGTCCAGTTGCACTGCATTTTTTTAAGCTAGTTATCCTTTCCACAAAGCAAGGGAAAAATAGGTGTTTCGGGTCTATCTCGGACTTGGCTTTTGCATTCTTAACATTAGTAAATGGTACACAGCAAAACAATCAAACACAAAGTACATTGAACATTCAGAATGCAGGCAGTTATAATGTGAATTTTGATTGGCAGAGAACCATTCAAGATGGAAGATTTAAAGACAGCTCAAGCTGCAACAGCAGATACTGGCTCATTAAATCAAAGCATCTTTTAACAGTGGTCATTCAAAGCAACAAGACAGACCAGTTCTGTGCAGAGTATGATATATAAAGTTAAGTGCACTTTAAAGTTCTGGAATACTTCGAAAGGTTTTTCCCTTTAAACCGATGCCAACAAAAAAGCTTGAATTAATTTAGCAGAACTCTGACCCAGCTGAGTATTTTAGATGATTGCCAAGGTATAATAAACGATGAAGAATCCAGTGCCTAACAGTAAATTATTATTTTTATTAATGCATTTGGAAGCAGCACTGAAGGCTTCCTATATATCCACCATTTGACAAGTATAGGTTACCCATTTTGTTTGTACAGACAGGGCATAGGAACGGCTCCTGAAACTACACCAAGGCAGGAGTAAACTACTCAGATTCTCAGGAACTAAGTAGGTTACTGCTGCCAATTCAAAAGATCACTTAGTCACCAGCCTGAAGTTCAGTTCTATGAAAAGCAAAGTTGTTACCAGGCACTGTACAATCCTTGTGAAGTTCTGTACAAAGTCAACACAGTGACTAATGCTGCCAGCTTAACCCACAATTATGACAACTAAAGTATGCAGAGGAGAGAAGCAAGTACAAATTCCATGCTATACTGGGAGTTGCCCAATGCACATTAGTTTAGAATGCATTCTTGTTTCAGGCTACAATTTGTAGAAAGCAGAAGTAAGACCTGAACACTTTAGAATTTTTGCAAGATAAAATCCTTAGCCTTAGCAATTGATCCAAAATTTCACATGTTCAAGACAGCTATGAAGCCCCACATCGTTGTCTTAGAGCAGGAAAACTAAAAATGTAGTTCTGCTTCATCTGAGAGCAACGTTCTCTCTTTGTTTCTCAACTCCAATTAGCTGTGGCTACTAATTACTCCTAAGTTTTGGGTCTTTTTTGGACTTCAGAACTTGCACTTGCTTTGTTTAGAGTGAAATCAGAACAGGAACCACCTTTAGATTCACAAAGTTTGATATCCAGCATAGCTTTTTCTTCTGCCAATTATGTAAGCAACCACTATAATGGCAATCAAGCCAGCAAGTGCAGCACCAACTACAATGGGGATTAGAATGCTGTCATCATCCAGCGAACACTCATGGGCTGTAGGTGAGAAAAAGGTTACAACAAGGAATAAATAAAGACAGAATATTTGCCAATTGTGGTATAACAATCTGTTTTCCTTAATATGAGGGTCTTAAAAATTCAAGTATTACATCTTCAAACAGAGAGAGATCTGTAGAGGTCTCATGGGGATATAAAGCACTAAAATCACTTGAGAAGTTTGATAAACCATAAGAAAGTGCCTCTGGTGTATGCTTTCACGTGCACAAGTGCTGTACTAGACAAGGGAGCAGCCGTTCTAATTTTAAGACAGAATCAGGCTTATCTGTTTCATGCTTAATGCAAATCTGATGTTTTTACTCATTTAGACTAAAGTAATCTAGATTTGATGTCAAGAACCTACCCAGAATGGAGACTTGTTACAGAAAGATTAAATAACTGTAACTGGTAGAAGATGGGAACTTTGCTGCAACTGGAATTAGAATGAAATGGGACTCTAACTCTTTAGAAAGTTTTATGACAAATAGCACTTACCCTGCATACATTTGGGGAGTCAGCTCACCTCTGCCTAAAATTCAAAAATCTGCACCCAATCTCTCTGCCTAGTGTAACAAGACTGTGTTCCAAGTATTATCATTAAGTACAAAGATCAGGTGTACTAAAGATTAAGAACGAGGTCACTGAAGCCATTTCAGCTTTCCCCAGACAAGACCAGGATAATGCAGCAAACCAACGTTTCACAATCTTTCTTTAGTCTGGATATTCAAGACGGATTCTGAAAGAACCTCTGCCAATTAATTTTTCCCCATTTCACACGCATTTGTTAATAAAAGTGACAGTAAAGAGAAACTAAGCACCTAACAGTATTATCAAAGTCCATTTCTGCAAATGGTTTTGTCCTGTTTTCTTGTATATTCAAGCTACAAAAAGCTGTTTGTCACAATGATGTCAGGTAAATTCTAATGTAATCTGCAAGGTAATGCTTAAATCCCCTCTTTGGTGTTTCTAGCTCTTCGAAGTTTGATCAAGAACTAGCACACCTAGCAGACTTTTTCTACGTGAGAACAAATCTTTCTTTGAACTTGGTCAGTCTCAGGAAAATGTAACAAGAGCTTCAAAAATACAAGTGCTTGTGCCCAACACTGGTGCTCTTTTATCAAGTAACAACTCTGCAGGCATTGCAAGAATTAACATAAAAAGAACACTTACCTGTAGAGAATTTATTTGCTTTCACAAGGAAAGGCTGAATCCATAGATTAAAAGTATGTATTTGAAGAACTTCATTAACCTCAAGAGTTTGCTCGTTTCGGCACATGTAAGAGTTACCCAGGAGAGCATCCCACTGGCTGAAATTGTTGTTATTTGCACTGGCAATGACTAAACAAAGGGGAAAAAAGAAAAGGACATGTGCACACCCACTTTAAATGCAGTGGAGTTGCTAAAACAATTGTTAAAACTAAAGAGCTGAATCTAGAGGGGCAAATTTTTTAACACTGACTTCCCTGAAAACCAAGAGAGTTTGAGGTGTGATTGATCTGCCTCAACAAGAGAAGTCAGGCACTGAAGTTCTTAGAGGATGTAGCAGTAACCCATCCTCCATACAGACATGGCATCAGGCTTGTACCTTAACTCATCCCAGTATCTCAGAGCTGGGAGCATTTTAGCTTTAGTGCCCTTTTAATTGCAGTAGTCTTGACAAGCAACTTGGAAAAAACCAAAAAATTTTATTCAGAAAAAAGTATGCATTAGGTTTTGAAAGACTGGTGCCTTTACGCACTGGGAGTTAAGCAGAAGTGGTTGGAAGGTAGAGCAGCAACTTCAATCAAACAGCTGACTTAGGAAAAAATAACTCTGAAGTTCGTACAACTGTATTTCACATCTCAAAAATTACGTTGCTGAATATAGTTACAATAAGCTCTCTTAATTTATGTATCTTTATCATAAAGTAAAAGACCCCATAAGAAGAAGTTTCAGCAAAAGAGAACGTTCCCACACTACTGTTTAAGGTAACTCTTTACCACCATTTCTATTTATTACTTCTGTAGGAAGTAAGCAGCAAGCATGAACAGCACTGAAAAAAAGTCATAACTATTCTATACAGACTTGAATAAAAACTTGTATTTGCTTTAAGGAAGATACTATTTCTTACCAGAACCATTCAGACTGTTGAGCAGTGTAACGTTCACTTCTTTCAGATAAAATTTTTGTACACTTGCACTTTCATTTTTCTGTTTAAGAAGAAAAAACAAACTGTCAGTGTGCAACTCTGCATATTTAATAATACACACTTTCCCAAGGCTAAACACATTGACAACTCTTACACTTTCTATAACTTTAACCCAATTCTCCAATTGTTTTGAGGCAGTCAGCTAGCCAGTTCCCCTTCTTATACAGCCTAACTCTAGCAAGTGGCAGAAGGGTTTTACTATGAGTGATCACCATAACAGTGATTCACTGTTAGAGTGGAAACAGTTTAAACAAAAGAAGTCACTTACAACAGCAAACATGAAAGCAATCAGCGTGCTGTTTCCATCATTTAATTTCAGAGTAGCTGTTGTGTTGCCACAGGTACCATCTGCACTGGTTGTCTTTGGATTGATGTTGATCAGATGAGGCTGAAACACAGACACACCATGTCAAGGACATTCAGCTACCAAGAGGAACACCCTGTTTCAGTCGTGGCAGTGTTAGGCTAGAAGATCTTATCATGAAGATGACAGCAGGAAGACTGAGGCTGGCTACTCTTGAACCAAGGCTTCTTGGGTTAGCACACATGTTGGTGATACAGAAGCTAAAAAATTGCCCAGTGAAGTCAGATTTTGTTGACCTAATACAACAGGTCAGTTTTGCCTCCCTCTGTGGGGACAGACATTACTCTGCAGGGACCAACAGCCTTAAAAGCTAAGGAAGTTCTAGGCTTTTAATGATGGCAGTTTCACAGAATTACTGAGGCTGGAAAAGACCTCTGAGATCATCAAGTCCAGACTATCACCTAACACCACCACATCAATGAGACCATGGCACTAAGTGCTTTATTCAGCCTTTCCTTGAACACCTCAAGGGATGGTGACTCCACCACTTCTCTGGGCAGTCCATTCCAATGCCTGATCATCCTCTCCATGAGGAAGTGCTTCCCGATATCCAACCTAAACCTCTCCTGGTGCATCTTCAGGATATGCCCTCTTGTCCTCTCACTGATTACCTGGGAGAAGAGACCAACCCCCACCTGACTATAAACTCCCTTCAGGTAGTTGTAGAGTGACAAGGTCCCCCCAAGTCTCCTCCAGGCTAAACATCCCCAGCTCCCTCAGCCTCTCCTTGTAAGATTTTCCCTGGTCCCTTCACAGCCCCACTGCTTTCCTCTGGACCCACTCTAGCAACTCAAAATCCTTCTGGAACTGAGAGGCCCAGAACTGGACACAGTATTTGAGGCCTCCCTCACCAGTGCTGGGATAATCACATTCCTAGTCCTGCTGGGCACCCCATTCCTGATACAAGCCAGGATGCCAGTGGCCTTCGGGGTCATTTGGACACACTGCTGGCTCATGTTCAACAACTATCAACCAGTACTCCCAGTTCCCTCTCTGCCAGGCTGCTCTCCAGCCATTCTTCCCCCAGTCTGTAGTTCTGCATGGGGTTACTGTGGCCAAAGTGTTGGACCCTGCACTTGGTACTGTTGAACTTCACACAGCTGGCCTCAGCCCACTGACCTAGCCTGTCCAGGTCCCTCTCCAGCATCTTTCTAGCTTCTGGCAGATTGACACTTCCCCCCCGGTTTGGTGTCATCCATGACTAAGAGTAGATTCAATCCCTTCATCCACGCCATCAATAAAGATGTTGAATAGGACTGGACCCAGTACTGATTGCTGGGGGACACCACTGGTCACTGGACACCAACTGGATGCAGCACTGTGATGCTAGAGGTACTCCCAGTAACAAGTTACGTTGAATCCTTGCAAGATTTTGAAGTTAACTCTTATGCCAAACCACTACTGTGATGTCAAAGGGGTGCTATGTACAGTACTCAGAAGCAGTTCCAGACAGCCAGCAGTGTACAAAGCAAAGACCCTGACTCACACTTTATACCACGTAACGAAAGGAACCTTACTACTCTTTTAAAATAGAAGGGAAGCACCTTGTCTTGGGAAACATTCAGCTGCAGCCCCACAGTAGCCAGAAGACACGTTGTATTTCCACTCTTAAGGGAATAGTTTCCTGTAACAGGATTCTCCATGGGCTTGGGAGGAGTGGTTGGAGCAGGTGATACAGTGGTGACAGTAGTTACATTGGCACTAGTAGGTGGAACAGTAGGTCCAGGAGTAGGCATATCAGCTTCACATATAGTCTCTGAAAAAAAAAAAAAATTACCCATTTCAGTGCTGAAATTTTGTTTGTCTTATGATCCCAAGGTCAGTTCAATCAGATACCAATTCCTCTGTTGAAATTTAGGCTCACTTGGGAATCCACTCAACACCGAGTCAGAAGTTTCAAACTTGGCACTATGGCACAGTACTCCAATTGACAGCTACCATTTACTCTCAGAAATTCTGTAATGCCCACAGTTTTAAATCCACGTAGCACATGCAGTAGTATTCACCTTCAACACACAGAAGTGAAACATGTGGACAGAGATAGTTAAGTGGATATAATAGTGTGATATGCATTTGGTGTAGACAAAATAAGGAATCCTATTAGGTAGGATGCTGCTGGATGATGTGCTCATCTCTTGGGCAGTGGAGCTATGAGATGGGACAACGGGCCTGGGGCTATTTAACTGAAAAAGTGGAGGCTACCACTGCAAATGGAAGGCAGTCGAGTTAGAAAACTTGCACTTTTAGTGACCTGGTCAGCAACAGAAGATCTGAAATGCTTATCTTCAATAGCTCAATTACTGGAATACATACGTTATTAGATTACCACTTTGGCATGTTCTACTCCTCTATTTTTCCAGGAACAAGGAAAGATGTGCTATGGGATATTTACACAATCATCATTCAACACTGCACATCTTAGAACCGGTGGATTTTTTATTACAGGACTTTGTTCCCTACACTAAGAGAGAACACAAAAAAAAGCTCATTCACAAACTGAAATGCTCACCTTTTTTACCAATTGTGCCATTCTGAACAAAAGGTTGCACAGTAACATTCCAGAAAATGAATGTTACATTTCCTATTTGAACACTGTCAGTACTGTGGCACACGAAGACATTACCCAGCTGAACTGGCCTCATACCATCCTTTACAGCAATAGTAATTGGTCCTAAAAAAAAGCACAAATATGTTCATGCCTTATGAACTACAAGAACATTTACAAGAATCATTAGGTTTTATGTAATTCTCCAAGAGAATTTAGTAAGGAATTTAACAATCCTAACCTCTCTTGAAGGCTTTAACTATGTGTCCTGACCTCAAGTACAGAGCACTGCAGAGAAGTCACAAACATTCCAGAAGTAGACATGCCATTAAAAAGGTGAACCCTTTAACTTTTCATTTCAAGAAAAAAAAAATGCTATTATAAGTAGGTATTAGCAAACAGAAAGCCTAAAACTTTATTGCTTAGCTAGGTGGAAGGTCAAGTAATCCATGCAAAAATGAACCTTCCATATGCCTGCTGTCCACTAGCAGCACCTCAGTGACCAAAGCTGTTCAGTAAACCTCCCCCTTCTGTCCCACTTAAAGGGATTACAGGTTCAGTGAAGCTAACTAGTCTGTATTCTTACCCAGCAGGCAGGTATGATGCACAACAGCCAGTATATGGCACAGAAGTCATTTCCATAGATTAGTAGTCCTAACTTTGTCAAAGCAAGCCAAGGCATGTGAGAGCTGACACTTGGGTGACCAAGATTGTTCTGCAAGGAGGATTCTGCACTGAACGTTACCTTTTCTTTTAGCATCAGGAAATACATCTGTGTCGTTGGTGTTGTAGATAAAAGTGACAAAGTCACCCTGCCAAGTTTCATTGGTCTTGGTATAATTATTGCTCCAGGAGTGACCGTTTCCAAACTGCACTGCCAGAAGAGCAGCATGTGTGTCACTGCCACAGAAGCTTCCATTGTGTGTCACGTTGGATGACAAATTCAAGGTTGTGTTTTTCTAGAAGAAAAGGGGGATTTAAAAGGTTTTGATAGCCAGCAGTTCCTCCCCCTGGACTATGCTAAAAAACTGCTGGAGGTAGATGGAACCTATTAGGTTACTCTACAAAATTATGAAAAAAACACTCCCTCCCACCTGACTGAGAAAGGAGTCGTAACAGATTCAAGCACAAATCTAACTTGGCTGTAAATCCTGACCATGCTGAGCTGCAATTTAGACTGACTCTTTAGGGTAAGAACATTAATACACCGATAGACAAAACCCACAAAGTTTGACCAGAACACCTTTCAAGGAAGTGCAACAGGCCACTTTCAGTTACTTGTATTATTAATTAAGAACTTATGCTTTGTTTTTAAATGAATGTTTAGGAATAATTTATCACCTATCTTACAAAAAGAGAATACTCAAGCTTTCACCCAGGAGAAAATACAGTTCTCAAAAGTTACAGCCAAATACTTACATAATCACTACTGTTTGTTTCATATGTTATCACGAATTTCATCATCCATTTTGCATACAGGCACGTGGCATTAGAGGAATCCTTTAGATCTATTTCCACTGCATAGGACTGGAAAAAACCTATAAGACACAATTACTAGCTATTAAGACATTGCTTTTACTTGATTTTCTAGAACCTCTGAGGAGGACAGCTCATTACAAAGCAGAAAATTATTTCAGAGACTCGATTCAGTACCTGGCCAGGTCCTGAGAGAGAAGCTTGGTTTCTAAAAACTGGGAAGCACACCATGAAGTTATCATTGCTATATAAAATTTAACAGAATGGTTCATAATCTGTTTACCTAAGAAAGACTAATAACCCACATAAACAAGAGCTTTCTGGTGACAGACTAAGCTGAAGTGCTCCAAGACAGCCCTTAAACAGTGTATGCTTGCTAGACCAGGCTCTTCCTCTCATGTTTCCTCAGTGCTACAACCTAAGTTGACCTCGAAGAGATGAACCCAGGGCTCCTTCATGGCGCTTCCACAATTTCTGCCTCAGCAGACACGGATGCTAAATTCCCTTTACATTCGGTTGGGCGTTTTTTTGGTAACTTTTTGCCCCCGTGGGATTTTCAGCCCAGTGCATCTCACCAGAGACCTTCCCCCCACAGACACTTTCTGACCAGCACTTGTGACCGCTGACCCCCAGCTCCCAGCTGGCCGCGGGCGAGCAGCGCTGCCCAGATCCGCCGGGGCAAGCAGCCAAAGGCCCCGCGGGGCCGCTCGGGTGGGCTACCGGGGCCGAGAGGCCCTCACCTCCGCCACACGCCTGTCCCACCCCTCACCATCCACGCACAGGGTCCCGCCAGGACCCCCGCAGCCCCTCCCGGAGTGGGGGCAGCACGGCGAGGGGGGGGGGAGGGGTGCGGGGGGACAGCGGCGGGGCCGGAGCGGGGCCCAACCCGGGGACAGCCGCCCCGGGGCTGAGGCGGCCGCAGGCCCCGGCACCGCGCGCCCCACCGCCGCGTCACGTGCGCCACCGGGCTTGGCGGAACGGGGAGGGAGGCGGGGAAGGGGGGGAGGGGGGGAAGAGCTGTTTTTTCCAGCCCCCTCCCCACACACACCCATCCCCAGGCCCGGTATCCACCCGGTGCCGGCGGCCGCCGCCGCGCTTACCGGAGATGGCGAGCATGAGGAGGAGGAGGGTGGTGCGCGGCTCCATGCTGCCGGGGGTGTGCGGGGCGGCAGCGAGGGGCGAGCGGGCGCGGCGAGGCGAGCGGGCGCTGTGGCGGCCGGGCCAGCGGTCATGTGAGGGGCGGGGCGGGGCCGCCCGCACGCCGCCAATCCCCGCGTCGGGGCCTCGATTCGATGGATCGCGGACAGGGCGAGAGCGGCGCCGTGCCTCGGGCGGGCGGATCAGCGGCCGAACGGGGATCGGGATCCACATCGGGGGCGGGAATCAGGATCGGGAATCGGAATCGGGGTCGGGATTGGCGTCGGGATCGGGGTCGGTCCGTCCCGGCCCTGTGAGGCCACCGCGGGGCTCGGTAGGAGCAGGGTCTCGGCTTCGGCCCTCGGCGGGCTCTGCTGCTGCCGCCGCCGCTGGGGCTGCTGTGAGTGGGGAAGAG
The DNA here is from genome assembly GCA_023637945.1 of Phaethornis superciliosus. Classification (NCBI taxonomy): domain Eukaryota; kingdom Metazoa; phylum Chordata; class Aves; order Apodiformes; family Trochilidae; genus Phaethornis; species Phaethornis superciliosus. The sequence continues at coordinate 13,951,216 of JAJQWJ010000015.1, forward strand.
AAAGCTGAGGGGAGATGAGAGTTCGTAGGGAGACAGAGTCACAGACCGGGCTGGGTCGAAGGGACCTCGAAGCTCATCCGGTTCCAACCCCCGTGCATGGGCAGGGACACCTCCCACCTGCCCAGGCTGCTCCACGCCCCATCCAGCCTGGACCCGAACACTGCCAGGGATGGGGCAGCCACAGGTTCCCCGGGCAGCGCCTCAGCAGCCTCGCTGTCAGGAATTTCTGCCTCATGACTCCCCTGCCTTGCCTCTTTCCAGGTTAAAGCCGATACCCCTTGTGCTATCCCTATGAGAGATGTTGAGTCCAGAGGCTTTGACTGAAAAAAATAAAGTATTGTTCACGTTTTACAACAAACAGCGAGGGGTTGGAATGGGCTACGGTGACTTCACCACTCGGGGCAGCCGTGAGGAGATGCAGGAGCTCTGGGGTTGTTGCCACCTCAGGCTCTGCTCCAGGGACAGGGTGGCCTGAGGTGGTCTGAGCCGCCCCATCCCTGCAGGAGGACACGGCTGTCACTGTCACATCCTCCTAGGTCACCCAGGGCCAACCACTCGGGCTCTGCTGGGGGCTGCTCCGGGGCCGTGGCCGGGCAGAAACCTTCCCAGTGTGTTTTCCTCTGGAACACGGGGAGGGGGTTGTGTGATGCTGGAGTGCAAAACATGGGGCAGAAAGGAGGTGAGGGAAAGCATCTGTCTGGTGCAAATTTGAGAGAAAAAAGCCAAGGGGATGTGTGTGTGTGTGAGGGCCAGAAGATGGGAGTGGACAAGAAACCTGGTCGGTTTGATACTGGAAGGAGTTAGGAAAAGAAAGGCTTGGGAAAGAGAAGGGAGTTGGGGGAGAAGAGACCGGGGCTGGGAGAAAGCGAGGAAAATGTCAGGAAGGAGGAGACAGGAGCTCAGAGAGGAGAGGCCTTCCTGGAATTAAATACTCCTGTGGGAGACCTGCAAATAGTGTTTTGAATCATCAGGTGTTGTGGGCGAACGAGGGAAGGCTCGTGCGAATCAGTACGACTGATGAACAAGTAACACTTTATTGCGCAGTTATAATACTTATATGCTGCTTCTGTGAACACGCCTGCCGTCACCTTGCACCAACAAAACGTATGGCTGGACACCTGATGGTGTTTACCTAAAGGAACAAATCCCAGCTGTACAAGAATGGCAGTAAGGTCCTGTGTAATCGGCCTCAGATAAGGAATTCTGTACACAGACATGGAATTGTGCACACCCCGGTTCCAGGGTATTCTACAACATTCTACAACAATCAGGGACTAAGCGACATGCCCAGTCATTGGGGAAGAAAAAGGTTTGAAGAAGACAATAAAACATATCGACCCAATACAGCAAGACGGTGTGAGTGCAGGTGGTGTTGATGGGAAAGCTGTTAAGAAGTCCTGTGGAAGTTAAATAGTACAATTCGTGATTAAATGTCAGCTAAATACTCTTAATGTCAGTTAAATACTCTTGGACGTATACTTGCAATACCCTACTTTTCCAAAGCAACTAAACCTGGCCAGTCAGGATGACCTCTGAAACCAATGCATCATACAACTGGGAGTTCCACACACAGATGCTTGGGTGGTCAGACGTTCACTGCTTCCGTGTGTTAATTTTTGATGCTTCATAACTGCACCTAGAACTGACTAACCATGTGTACCTGCAAATGCATGTCTAAGCATCATTGCGTGTGAATATCAAAATTCATGTAGCTTCAAAATGCTTAATTTATTTTTATTTTTTTTTTAATCAGACTTTAGGCTTTATTTACTGAAAACCTATCTGAAGAAATAAACTTTGTATTTAATAACTAAGCCGGTTCTTGCTGTAGGCTGTGGGGGAGTGTCCAGTAAGAGCAGCAGAGACAAAACCACAAATTCTGAAGGCAGCAAGTCTTTCATCTCTCTCAGCTCCACGGCAAAGATCGGGGCATTTCAGAGGCGAGGGAGAGTCACGCTGGTGGGGCTTTTACATATCCTCAGGCCTCAATGTTTCATTTCAAAGTCCTGATTTTAAAAAAGCATCTCTCAGGGAGTTAGGAGAAATTACATTAAGAGGATTTGACTGTTTGAGGAGAGATTTTGAATTAAGCTTTAATTAAGTGGAGGAGGAGAAAATGGCTGGTCTGTTCCTGGCAGTTTGTGTGGTGCAATGTCACCTTTTGTGTCAGCTGGCACCTTTACTTCAGGACACGTAGCTTTATGTCTAAACACTGGTATGTGCAAACACACCCTTGTTCCAAGTGGAGAGTTCAGAGTATCTCTTGCTTGCAGATAGGATACAGACTGTGAAACTGGGAGTCTGGATCGACAAGAAGATGAACATGAGCCAGCAGTGTGCCCAGGTGGCCAAGAAGGCCAATGTCATCCTGGCCTGGATCAGAAACAGCGTGGCCAGCAGGTCCAGGGAAGGGATTCTGCCCCTGTACTCAGCCCTGGTGAGGCCACAGCTCGAGTCCTGTGTCCAGTTCTGGGCCCCTCAGTTCAGGAAGGAGATTGAGGTCCTGGAGCAGGTCCAAAGGAGGGCAACCAGGCTGGTGAAGGGATCCAGCACAAGTCCTGTGAGGAGAGGCTGAGGGAGCTGGGGGTGTTCAGCCTGGAGAAGAGGAGGCTCAGGGGAGACCTCATCGCTCTCTACAACTCCCTGAAAGGAGGCTGGAGCCAGGGGGGGGTTGGGCTCTTCTCCCAGACGACTTTCAACAAGACAAGAGGACACAGTCTTAAATTTTGTCAGGGGAGATTTAGGTTAGATATTAGAAAGAATTTCTTCACGGAGAGGGTGATCAGGCAATGGAATGGTCTGCCCGGTGAGGTGGTGGATTCTCCGTCCCTGGAGACATTTAAAAAAAGACTGGATGTGGCACTCAGTGCCATGGTCTAGCAACTGCTCCGGTGGGTCAAGGGTTGGACTTGATGATCTCTGAGGTCCCTTCCAACCCGGCTAATTCTATGATTCTATTATTCTATGAAATCATGAGGTGATCTGAAAACATAAAAAGGAAGACTGATTGCCGTGTTTCTTTTATGCCAATTAATCTGCCAAATAATCTCACTGGTGTGAGATTAAAAGAAGAGTGTAGTTTATATAATTTAGCATAATTTGAAACATAGTGTTTTGCACCAGAAATATCCTCATTCATGTCAGAAGCACTGATTTGCCTCTTTCTCTCTTTGCACCTCATGTCTTTGCCTTCCCTGTATCTCCATCCCTGCCATGTCACTGCCTTTCATAGGCTCTCTGTGCTATTGAATCATTTAACTATCATCTTACCAGGTGTGCTTTTTATTCAGCGTTTTACTTCTTGCTTGGTGTATCAGCGAGGATGAAAGAGAGGACTGCTCCTCCCTTGGGGCTATGGAAAAGGAATGTATGGGTGAATCCTGCTTTTGATTAACTCCATGCCAAACTGTCTCTGGGAGCAGCTTAACAGAAAGATGAAGTTGTGTGACTTCAGAGGCTTTTCAGTGTCACAGAATATCACAGGAGAGGCTGACATCCCTGTGGTGTGTGTACATTGAGGCTGACCCCAGGGACAACGTGGGAACCACCAAAGTTGCCCAAAGTGTTGCTGCTGCCCTTGGGTGGAGCCCTTGGGGAGATTCCACCTGCAGGCACCTCGCATTCACATATGGGATGAAGTTTGCCCAGCAAAGCCCACATGCTCCAGCCATCTGAATGTGTGAAAAGGTTGTTAAAAGCAACATGCTCTGGTGGTAGTAAAATGAAACGCTGTTCCTCTCTTGTTTAACAAATCTTCTGGCTTTCCTTAGGAAAAAATAGTGAAATGTTTAGGGTCAGATGCTGTCTGATTCCTCTAAATTCCTTGGCACTTGTAGGATTCAGCCTCTACAAATATCCACTGCATCTTATCATGTGTAATTTCTTTGTTGGCTGTGGCAGCCTTAAAGAATGGTAGGATTTATGTGATAGTTGGAGCTCAGGAACGTAAGATGTCACTCCCATGATCAGCTGTTTTCTTTTAATGATAGAAGTGAGAATTACTGCTACCACCATGCAGGGAAAATGCCTTACCCTTCTGCTTACTAGAGAGAAGTGATTTGGCATTTGGTGTGATTTGGAGAGCCACTGGTGGATGGCAAGATGATCCTGGTTTTCTAAGACATTCCTTATGTTTATTCCTGGCTGTGAAAATGAGGACTGGAATGTTTCTGTCAGGCAGAATTCTGCAAGGCACATTTTTACTGTGCGTTCTACTTAGTCCGATGTCAGTAGTTTTAAGGACATCCTGACATGTACTGAGAACAAATATGCAAACCCTTCTGATTTCTTTTTGGGTTTGCTGGGATCCGGACCCCAGAACGAAGCCATCCCAGTGTCACATCGCAGTGTGACATCTGCACTGCCTCCCTGCCTGCTCGGTACTAGAACAGGGGTGAGTCCCGACAGTTCTGCTTTGCTAGCTCTGGGGAAAAAAAAAAAAAAAAAAAAAAAAAAAAAAAAAAAAAAAAAAAAGGCTTGTTATCCAGAAAAACGATGCGAAGGCTGTAGTACACTCTTGCTCCGAGCAGATGGCAGCGTTTCTGAGCTGTTGCGTTTCTGCGGGAGGTGGCGGTAGGAAACCAAACCATTAAAGGCTGGTGCAGGAAACTGGGAAACTGCTGAGTCGAGACTGGGGCAACCACGTGAAATCCCAGCAAAGGAAACCTCAGCGGGGAGGTGAGGAGAGAGGAGAGCGGGTTGCAACAGAGAGCTGCAAAACTTCCTGCAAAAGCACTCTGAGTTCCCCTGTGGGACACAGCTAGAAAAACACATTCCCAGCCTAGCGGGAAGGAGCAAAGGCCCAGGCGGTGGCATTCTGTGACAAGCTTGTGACACAAACATTGCTTCTCTACCTGAAAATGGTTTCATCGGGGGCTGTCTGCCTGCGGAGCCGAGAGGGAGGCAGGAGCAGGGGCTGGGGGTGAGCGGGCGCTGGTCCTTGGCTGTCCCACCGTGGGCATCCTCCGTGGGGTGGGATGCAGGCCCAGGTGGTGCTCCTGAAGGTGCTCCTCTGGAGCATTCCCAGCTCCTGCTGGACGTGATGTGCCCCACAGCACTCAGCAGATGGGACAAACATGTGGCAGCAGATGAGATGGATGCATTTTGTGAGTGGCGCCGGAGTTCTTACAGATCTGGATCTCTTCAATGTGGGAAACACTCGTTCGACTGACAACTCCACATCCTCTTTGGGTTTGTAACAGCAAAGTAGAAAAACGTCAATACTCTTAATTTTATGTTTCCATCAGACCTACATTGCTAACTTGCTGGAGATCAATCTGTCAGCTGCAGAGCAGAATGACTTTGTGAAAGTGCCTGGCTCTTGCACAAGGCACCTCCCACTCCCAACTCTTATGAAAGATGTTTTGGCTGTATCTTCTTCTGAGAGATTTCAGCAGGAAATGTCACACTTAAGCAGGAAGCTACATCTAAAAATACAGGGTTAGAAGGGAGAATATCCATTATACTGTCATTTTCATATCTGGAGATTTTAACTGCAGTTCAGTGCTACAGGATCCCTCGTGACCTAGAATAACACCACTCCCCTTCTACAGAGAGCCCCTCAGGGAAGATGGTGCATGTAATGCTATATGTAACTCATCTACACTTGCCAGCTCTGACCCAGGTGGGAAAGCAAGTCCAAAAAATCCTGAGCTGGCTCCTCTTCACTCTATTGTCCCAAGCAATGAAACTCTCCCAGGGAATGTTTGGCTCTCCAGTCTGAGGTTGCATGGCTGCTTGGTGCTTTTGGAGCCAGGATTTGAAGCAGCAGCTGCTGCTGTAGGGATCAAAAGGAAGCAGCTAAAGGGATAGGCAGGCGGTGCCATTTCTGCAGGCGGCAGAATCGCAGCCCTTTGCCTGCAGAACCAGTTCTCTGGTTCTGACCTCCGCTGGGTCCCAACCTACCAGCAAGCTTTACCTGCACGGTGAGGAGGTTCCAGCTCGCCCGTGCAGAGGCTGTTTTGTAATCTTTGTTCCCATCCCATGCCTGACAGCTGTGCCTCCTCCCCAGAAGGCACCTGGCAGAGCTGGCTTTGCGTGCTGTCCTGCACAGCCTTTAGGAAAAATCAGAACAGCAGCTTGAGCCTCAGACTGGCACTGACTGGAAGATTTTCTTGCCATAGTTAGGGGAATGCTTTTGAAAATGGTGATCTGTTTCTGACCACGGTAACAAAGTGCTCCCAGATACACTTCCCACTTCAGAGACAGCACAAGTGAGAATTTCACATGAGGTTTGGTCTGGAAGAGGAAGCTACGTATTAAATGAACATCTTGCATATGACCCAACGCTGTATTATTTCATACTGCATTAAAATTACGTGCACTCCAAATGGTAAGAAGAAATCCATTCCATAGAATCTTACATGCACACTCACTCCTCTCTATTTGCACAGTCATAGTGACAAGGCTTTGCAAAGCAGCCCTGGAGCTCTGCAATGGCCTGAGCATTACGAGCCTGATTCCTGACTCTCTAATTGCCTTAGCTGCATAAAGCATCCAAACGATGGAGCTACTGGAAAAGCAGTTACTGCAACTTCCTTATTACTGATAATATAATTAGATTGAGCAGAACCTCTAGACTATCACCTATTTGAAAAGACAAAATTTTATAGCAAAAGCAATTCAAGATTACATAAGCATTTAAATACAGAAGGACCTAGTGACATTAGTATTTTCCTCCAGCTCTAAAATACAAGTGTTTCAAGCTAACAAACAACGGATTATTTTAAGAGCTATCATCAATGTTACAGGAAACATTTGATTAACTGTCTGAATAGCCTCATTTAGCATTAGTGGTGTTAGCAGCTAAAGAAGCTGAAGCCTTGGGACACGAGAACCAACCAAGCCTAAACTGATAAAAATGCTGCTGCTTAACACAGAGCTCTGTGAATCCAGCAGATAACAACTGGAAGGAAGAGAAGGACAAAGGAGACAATTCCATGAGAATTCAGCTTGAGCTGTAACCAAAGAACTAAAAGACTGATTGGAAACCTTCACTCAGACTTGGCATTCTCACCAGGATCCTAGGGTCAAGACCTGTTATGGTGGCCAGCACACAAAAATCTGCAACAAGAACAATTCATTTGGTGGTTGCTGATGTGACCTGCTTTTCCTAAGCTCAAGCAAAGGGGTTTATGTGCTGCAGTGTCTTACTCATTTCAAAAAAACAGACTTTCAACTTACTTTTGCTCCCATCCTAATGCTTATTTCCCATAAGCAGCAGGACAAGATGTTGGAGTCATTTTAAAGATGATCTTGTACCAGGAAGCAGTTGCTTAACCAGAAAAAAAGCCCAAACCTGCTCCATTCTAGGTTGATCAGCATCCAGTATTTCTCTTCCCAGTTAACTCCATGTTTTACAAGGTATCCTCTGCACTAAGTCCAATGTGTCTCAACTCCTCAAGAAAATTTGAGGTGTGATTTTCTCTATACCACAAAGTAAGTCCACAAGCCCTTGCCTCTTTAAGGGATCACCCCCTGCAAATCTAAAGCTACTATCTTAAATTTGGCACCAGTTGCTCTTGATATTATGAGCAAGTACAGTAATGCAGACTGCACTTCCTGGCAGAAGTATTTACTGCTCTACTGTCAATTTTTATTATTTTTTCATTTTTCTTTTTACTGCAAAATTCTGTAGGACTGTGGAGAACATAGTAGGAAACATTCTCCTTAAGGAGAAATTGTTAGTAGAAAAAACAACCCATGCATTTAGATGCCTTTGTTCCTCAGTAACTGTACCAGAGCTAGAAAAATTTTTACTCTAGTGGGAGACAATGAGTAATTGTACAACAAGAGAGGAGCCTGCTCTGTTAGTAACAAGCCACCACCTTGGGTGTTCTTCTACCACTTCTGTCACTTTTCCATTGTAATCCTGATTTAGAGTGTGTGAGGATGCTTCCTTCCTTCCCCTCCAATAACCTGGTAGAAGACTTAATAATAAAAAATAATAATAATTCAGGAATGGAAGCCACTTAGAAAACTCAAGGGATTTTAATGACTGACTGAAGAAGGAGCTACTTCTATTTAAGTAGCAAACAGGTATTTTGCTATCAAAGCACAAGCTAAAGAATTTAAGGAAGCAACAAACATTAGTAAGCCCAACATACAGAACTTTGAGTAAGAAGGCATTTTACACACAAGAGTTTATCAACACAAAACTGTTTAATATTTATTAAATGACACAAAATACCTAGATAACAGACTCACTCTCTGAAAGGACATGCATTTACATTATTTACCAACTTAAGAAAGACTCTCTGTACCCATATCAGACTTATGAAACATAAAAAAGATTTTGCTGCTGTTTGCATCAAAGGATGCAATGGTGATACATGCCCTGTTTGCAAGTCTGCATAAACTATAACTTTTTGATGCAGTGAAAAAGCACAATTTCATATTCTGGTAGCCAAGTGAAGAGGCTTCTGAAAAGTAACAGCATTTAAACAAAATGGTCACTTTTTAAACTAGCCAAGGCAAAAAAATAGTCCATTTATGGGTATAAAGATTAAAAAACCTAAAATATATATTTCTAAGAATAAACTGCAATTTCTTATGAACAAGGTGCTATAAACTGCATGCAAGAGTCAAGATTAAAAATGTGTGGCCAAACAGACAAGCTGTGTTATAGCCAGATGAATTGTGGCCCAAGCCCACTTTTTTTTTTTAATTTTTTTTTTTTTCTTTCTTACAGAGATATATATGGCTCAATAGGCAGGCACATGATCCCAGCAAGAAGTTGCAGAGTTGTACAGCTGGACGATAAATCTTGGCTGCAGCTTTGTCATAAACCAGGAATGAGCAAGACCTTAGCAGAAGAGATGAGCAAGTTCTTGGGGAAAACTCATGAAGATACAAGAAGCAGCCTTCTCTTCTCCCCTCCCCTCTCTCACTCCCTGTCTTGGCCTAGCCAGGGTTCTCAAAGTCCATTCTTTGGGTTGCTTTAACTGGATTGCCACTTAGGGTCTGCCTCAGATCGGGGAAGTCTGATGAGATTTAAGGACATTTTCTCTATAGAGTAGTTTCTGCATTTATGTTACTGAAATGGATGAGATAAATTGAACAGAACTCCAGACCTTTGCAGTTAGTTTGACTGAATACAACACACTTGTCTAGTGAGGGAGGCTTTTACCAGAACAGGTATTTTAAAGACATAGTGGGGTTAGATTTATATGCTACAACAGACTGACTGGAATCAGTTCAGTACTGACAATCATCATCTCCTGTCTCCCACAGAGTTAAGTTTTATGCTCCTTCTCCAAAACATTTTTTCAAATAGGAATCTTTTATTGGCTACACAGACAAAACATACACAAAAAAAGAACACTGAATGCAAAATACAGAAGTTTTTTTTTGGGGGGGGACATTCTTTCCTCCCCAGGAGATCTCTATTTGAACTCATATTTAAAGATTTGCAGGAGCAGTCTTCAAGCTTCTTACCAGAAAACTCTATTGTTAGTATTTTTCTCACAGAGGCAAGGGTGGTCCTGGATGCCTACCCAGTGGTTATGCTATAATAGTGTCAAAGGTAAGGCAGATTTTCTGCAGATCACAAAGAGCTGTTTGATGGTTAGTAAAGGGTGACAGCAAGTAATGGAGGAGAAAAAAAAAAAAAATCTGCTCCATCTGTCAGCTGAGGACTGCATATAAAGAGCCTGAGAGAAAACGCAGCTGGAAAAAATAGGGGAGTAAAGCAGTAGATCAAAAGGGCAGTAAGGATGGGATATGTCCAATACAAAAGACACACACATCCTCCCCCTCTCTCCCACATGCACACCCCTGAATATGGGATCACAGTGATAAAATTACAGATCATAGAGAGCTAAGTTACACTGCCATTAAAGGAAAGAAACATCTTGCTTTAAAGAAGTATCTGGTATTCCCCAGGACTACCAGTGCCTGAAAGAGGATGAGCTTTGTCACTGTGCTCTGCAACACAGCTAATGGCAGGTCTAAAGCCTGGCTGGGTAAGGAAGAACTCATGTGGAGGATTTGCCTTTTCTGCGGTCACGTTGTATTTCCACTCTTAAGGGAATAGTTTCCTGTAACAGGATTCTCCATGGGCTTGGGAGGAGTGGTTGGAGCAGGTGATTCAGTGGTGACAGTAGTTACATTGGCACTAGTAGGTAGAACAGTAGGTTCAGGAGCAAATATATCATCTTGACATATAGTCGCTGAAAAAAAAAAAAAATTACCCATTTCAGTGCTGAAATTTTGTTTGTCTTATGATCCCAAGGTCAGTTCAATCAGATACCAATTCCTCTGTTGAAATTTAGGCTCACTTGGGAATCCACTCAACACCGAGTCAGAAGTTTCAAACTTGGCACTATGGCACAGTACTCCAATTGACAGCTACCATTTACTCTCAGAAATTCTGTAATGCCCACAGTTTTAAATCCACGTAGCACATGCAGTAGTATTCACCTTCAACACACAGAAGTAAAACATGTGGACAGAGATAGTTAAGTGGATATAATAGTGTGATATGCATTTGGTGTAGACAAAATAAGGAATCCTACTAGGTAGGATGCTGCTGGATGATGTGCTCATCTCTTGGGCAGTGGAGCTATGAGATGGGACAACGGGCCTGGGGCTATTTAACTGAAAAAGTGGAGGCTACCACTGCAAATGGAAGGCAGTCGAGTTAGAAAACTTGCACTTTTAGTGACCTGGTCAGCAACAGAAGATCTGAAATGCTTATCTTCAATACCTCAATTACTGGAATACATACGTTATTAGATTACCACTTTGGCATGTTCTACTCCTCTATTTTTCCAGGAACAAGGAAAGATGTGCTATGGGATATTTACACAATCATCATTCAACACTGCACATCTTAGAACCGGTGGATTTTTTATTACAGGACTTTGTTCCCTACACTAAGAGAGAACACAAAAAAAAGCTCATTCACAAACTGAAATGCTCACCTTTTTTACCAAGTGTAGCATTCTGAACAAAAGGATGCACAGTAACATTCCAGAAAATCTGTGTTACATTTCCTGTTTGAACACTGTCAGTACTGTGGCACACAAAGAGAGTACTCAGATGAACTGGATTCATAGTATCCTTCACAACAATAGTAATTGGTCCTACAAAAAAGCACAAATATTTTCATGCCTTATGAACTACAAGAACATTTACAAGAATCATTAGGTTTTATGTAATTCTCTTGTAAGAAAGGAATTTAACAATCCTAACCTCTCTTGAAGGTTTAACTATGTGTCCTGACCTCAAGTACAGAGCACTGCAGAGAAGTCACAAACATTCCAGAAGTAGACATGCCATTAAAAAGGTGAACCCTTTAACTTTTCATTTCAGGAAAAAAAAAAATGCTATTATAAGTAGGTATTAGCAAACAGAAAGCCTAAAACTTTATTGCTTAGCTAGGTGGAAGGTCAAGTAATCCATGCAAAAATGAACCTTCCATATGCCTGCTGTCCACTAGCAGCACCTCAGTGACCAAAGCTGTTCAGTAAACCTCCCCCTTCTGTCCCACTTAAAGGGATTACAGGTTCAGTGAAGCTAACTAGTCTGTATTCTTACCCAGCAGGCAGGTATGATGCACAACAGCCAGTATATGGCACAGAAGTCATTTCCATAGATTAGTAGTCCTAACTTTGTCAAAGCAAGCCAAGGCATGTGAGAGCTGACACTTGGGTGACCAAGATTGTTCTGCAAGGAGGATTCTGCACTGAACGTTACCTTTTCTTTTAGCATCAGGAAATACATCTGTGTCGTTGGTGTTGTAGATAAAAGTGACAAAGTCACCCTGCCAAGTTTCATTGGTCTTGGTATAATTATTGCTCCAGGAGTGACCGTTTCCAAACTGCACTGCCAGATGAGCAATATGTCTCTCACTGTCACAGAAGCTTCCATGGTGTGTCACGTTGGATGACAAATCCAAGGTTGTGTTTTTCTAGAAGAAAAGGGGGATTTAAAAGGTTTTGATAGCCAGCAGTTCCTCCCCCTGGACTATGCTAAAAAACTGCTGGAGGTAGATGGAACCTAGCACGAGATTAGCAGGATTATTTTAGGTTACTCTACAAAATTATGAAAAAAACACTCCCTCCCACCTGACTGAGAAAGGAGTCGTAACAGATTCAAGCACAAATCTAACTTGGCTGTAAATCCTGACCATGCTGAGCTGCAATTTAGACTGACTCTTTAGGGTAAGAACATTAATACACCGATAGACAAAACCCACAAAGTTTGACCAGAACACCTTTCAAGGAAGTGCAACAGGCCACTTTCAGTTACTTGTATTATTAATTAAGAACTTATGCTTTGTTTTTAAATGAATGTTTAGGAATAATTTATCACCTATCTTACAAAAAGAGAATACTCAAGCTTTCACCCAGGAGAAAATACAGTTCTCAAAAGTTACAGCCAAATACTTACATAATCACTACTGTTTGTTTCATATGTTATCACGAATTTCATCATCCATTTTGCATACAGGCACGTGGCATTAGAGGAATCCTTTAGATCTATTTCCACTGCATAGGACTGGAAAAAACCTATAAGACACAATTACTAGCTATTAAGACATTGCTTTTACTTGATTTTCTAGAACCTCTGAGGAGGACAGCTCATTACAAAGCAGAAAATTATTTCAGAGACTCGATTCAGTACCTGGCCAGGTCCTGAGAGAGAAGCTTGGTTTCTAAAAACTGGGAAGCACACCATGAAGTTATCATTGCTATATAAAATTTAACAGAATGGTTCATAATCTGTTTACCTAAGAAAGACTAATAACCCACATAAACAAGAGCTTTCTGGTGACAGACTAAGCTGAAGTGCTCCAAGACAGCCCTTAAACAGTGTATGCTTGCTAGACCAGGCTCTTCCTCTCATGTTTCCTCAGTGCTACAACCTAAGTTGACCTCGAAGAGATGAACCCAGGGCTCCTTCATGGCGCTTCCACAATTTCTGCCTCAGCAGACACGGATGCTAAATTCCCTTTACATTCGGTTGGGCGTTTTTTTGGTAACTTTTTGCCCCCGTGGGATTTTCAGCCCAGTGCATCTCACCAGAGACCTTCCCCCCACAGACACTTTCTGACCAGCACTTGTGACCGCTGACCCCCAGCTCCCAGCTGGCCGCGGGCGAGCAGCGCTGCCCAGATCCGCCGGGGCAAGCAGCCAAAGGCCCCGCGGGGCCGCTCGGGTGGGCTACCGGGGCCGAGAGGCCCTCACCTCCGCCACACGCCTGTCCCACCCCTCACCATCCACGCACAGGGTCCCGCCAGGACCCCCGCAGCCCCTCCCGGAGTGGGGGCAGCACGGCGAGGGGGGGGGGAGGGGTGCGGGGGGACAGCGGCGGGGCCGGAGCGGGGCCCAACCCGGGGACAGCCGCCCCGGGGCTGAGGCGGCCGCAGGCCCCGGCACCGCGCGCCCCACCGCCGCGTCACGTGCGCCACCGGGCTTGGCGGAACGGGGAGGGAGGCGGGGAAGGGGGGGAGGGGGGGAAGAGCTGTTTTTTCCAGCCCCCTCCCCACACACACCCATCCCCAGGCCCGGTATCCACCCGGTGCCGGCGGCCGCGGCCGCCGCCGCGCTTACCGGAGATGGCGAGCATGAGGAGGAGGAGGGTGGTGCGCGGCTCCATGCTGCCGGGGGTGTGCGGGGCGGCAGCGAGGGGCGAGCGGGCGCGGCGAGGCGAGCGGGCGCTGTGGCGGCCGGGCCAGCGGTCATGTGAGGGGCGGGGCGGGGCCGCCCGCACGCCGCCAATCCCCGCGTCGGGGCCTCGATTCGATGGATCGCGGACAGGGCGAGAGCGGCGCCGTGCCTCGGGCGGGCGGATCAGCGGCCGAACGGGGATCGGGATCCACATCGGGGGCGGGAATCAGGATCGGGAATCGGAATCGGGGTCGGGATTGGCGTCGGGATCGGGGTCGGTCCGTCCCGGCCCTGTGAGGCCACCGCGGGGCTCGGTAGGAGCAGGGTCTCGGCTTCGGCCCTCGGCGGGCTCTGCTGCTGCCGCCGCCGCTGGGGCTGCTGTGAGTGGGGAAGAGAAAGCTGAGGGGAGATGAGAGTTCGTAGGGAGACAGAGTCACAGACCGGGCTGGGTCGAAGGGACCTCGAAGCTCATCCGGTTCCAACCCCCGTGCATGGGCAGGGACACCTCCCACCTGCCCAGGCTGCTCCACGCCCCATCCAGCCTGGACCCGAACACTGCCAGGGATGGGGCAGCCACAGCTTCCCCGGGCAGCGCCTCAGCAGCCTCGCTGTCAGGAATTTCTGCCTCATGACTCCCCTGCCTTGCCTCTTTCCAGGTTAAAGCCGATACCCCTTGTGCTATCCCTATGAGAGATGTTGAGTCCAGAGGCTTTGACTGAAAAAAATAAAGTATTGTTCACGTTTTACAACAAACAGCGAGGGGTTGGAATGGGCTACGGTGACTTCACCACTCGGGGCAGCCGTGAGGAGATGCAGGAGCTCTGGGGTTGTTGCCACCTCAGGCTCTGCTCCAGGGACAGGGTGGCCTGAGGTGGTCTGAGCCGCCCCATCCCTGCAGGAGGACACGGCTGTCACTGTCACATCCTCCTAGGTCACCCAGGGCCAACCACTCGGGCTCTGCTGGGGGCTGCTCCGGGGCCGTGGCCGGGCAGAAACCTTCCCAGTGTGTTTTCCTCTGGAACACGGGGAGGGGGTTGTGTGATGCTGGAGTGCAAAACATGGGGCAGAAAGGAGGTGAGGGAAAGCATCTGTCTGGTGCAAATTTGAGAGAAAAAAGCCAAGGGGATGTGTGTGTGTGTGAGGGCCAGAAGATGGGAGTGGACAAGAAACCTGGTCGGTTTGATACTGGAAGGAGTTAGGAAAAGAAAGGCTTGGGAAAGAGAAGGGAGTTGGGGGAGAAGAGACCGGGGCTGGGAGAAAGCGAGGAAAATGTCAGGAAGGAGGAGACAGGAGCTCAGAGAGGAGAGGCCTTCCTGGAATTAAATACTCCTGTGGGAGACCTGCAAATAGTGTTTTGAATCATCAGGTGTTGTGGGCGAACGAGGGAAGGCTCGTGCGAATCAGTACGACTGATGAACAAGTAACACTTTATTGCGCAGTTATAATACTTATATGCTGCTTCTGTGAACACGCCTGCCGTCACCTTGCACCAACAAAACGTATGGCTGGACACCTGATGGTGTTTACCTAAAGGAACAAATCCCAGCTGTACAAGAATGGCAGTAAGGTCCTGTGTAATCGGCCTCAGATAAGGAATTCTGTACACAGACATGGAATTGTGCACACCCCGGTTCCAGGGTATTCTACAACATTCTACAACAATCAGGGACTAAGCGACATGCCCAGTCATTGGGGAAGAAAAAGGTTTGAAGAAGACAATAAAACATATCGACCCAATACAGCAAGACGGTGTGAGTGCAGGTGGTGTTGATGGGAAAGCTGTTAAGAAGTCCTGTGGAAGTTAAATAGTACAATTCGTGATTAAATGTCAGCTAAATACTCTTAATGTCAGTTAAATACTCTTGGACGTATACTTGCAATACCCTACTTTTCCAAAGCAACTAAACCTGGCCAGTCAGGATGACCTCTGAAACCAATGCATCATACAACTGGGAGTTCCACACACAGATGCTTGGGTGGTCAGACATGTTCACTGCTTCCGTGTGTTAATTTTTGATGCTTCATAACTGCACCTAGAACTGACTAACCATGTGTACCTGCAAATGCATGTCTAAGCATCATTGCGTGTGAATATCAAAATTCATGTAGCTTCAAAATGCTTAATTTATTATTTTTTTTTTTTTTTAAATCAGACTTTAGGCTTTATTTACTGAAAACCTATCTGAAGAAATAAATCTTTGCCTTCCCTGTATCTCCATCCCTGCCATGTCACTGCCTTTCATAGGCTCTCTGTGCTATTGAATCATTTAACTATCATCTTACCAGGTGTGCTTTTTATTCAGCGTTTTACTTCTTGCTTGGTGTATCAGCGAGGATGAAAGAGAGGACTGCTCCTCCCTTGGGGCTATGGAAAAGGAATGTATGGGTGAATCCTGCTTTTGATTAACTCCATGCCAAACTGTCTCTGGGAGCAGCTTAACAGAAAGATGAAGTTGTGTGACTTCAGAGGCTTTTCAGTGTCACAGAATATCACAGGAGAGGCTGACATCCCTGTGGTGTGTGTACATTGAGGCTGACCCCAGGGACAACGTGGGAACCACCAAAGTTGCCCAAAGTGTTGCTGCTGCCCTTGGGTGGAGCCCTTGGGGAGATTCCACCTGCAGGCACCTCGCATTCACATATGGGATGAAGTTTGCCCAGCAAAGCCCACATGCTCCAGCCATCTGAATGTGTGAAAAGGTTGTTAAAAGCAACATGCTCTGGTGGTAGTAAAATGAAACGCCGTTCCTCTCTTGTTTAACAAATCTTCTGGCTTTCCTTAGGAAAAAATAGTGAAATGTTTAGGGTCAGATGCTGTCTGATTCCTCTAAATTCCTTGGCACTTGTAGGATTCAGCCTCTACAAATATCCACTGCATCTTATCATGTGTAATTTCTTTGTTGGCTGTGGCAGCCTTAAAGAATGGTAGGATTTATGTGATAGTTGGAGCTCAGGAACGTAAGATCTCACTCCCATGATCAGCTGTTTTCTTTTAATGATAGAAGTGAGAATTACTGCTACCACCATGCAGGGAAAATGCCTTACCCTTCTGCTTACTAGAGAGAAGTGATTTGGCATTTGGTGTGATTTGGAGAGCCACTGGTGGATGGCAAGATGATCCTGGTTTTCTAAGACATTCCTTATGTTTATTCCTGGCTGTGAAAATGAGGACTGGAATGTTTCTGTCAGGCAGAATTCTGCAAGGCACATTTTTACTGTGCGTTCTACTTAGTCCGATGTCAGTAGTTTTAAGGACATCCTGACATGTACTGAGAACAAATATGCAAACCCTTCTGATTTCTTTTTGGGTTTGCTGGGATCCGGACCCCAGAACGAAGCCATCCCAGTGTCACATCGCAGTGTGACATCTGCACTGCCTCCCTGCCTGCTCGGTACTAGAACAGGGGTGAGTCCCGACAGTTCTGCTTTGCTAGCTCTGGGGAAAAAAAAAAAAAAAAAAAAAAAAAAAAAAAAAAAAAAGGCTTGTTATCCAGAAAAACGATGCGAAGGCTGTAGTACACTCTTGCTCCGAGCAGATGGCAGCGTTTCTGAGCTGTTGCGTTTCTGCGGGAGGTGGCGGTAGGAAACCAAACCATTAAAGGCTGGTGCAGGAAACTGGGAAACTGCTGAGTCGAGACTGGGGCAACCACGTGAAATCCCAGCAAAGGAAACCTCAGCGGGGAGGTGAGGAGAGAGGAGAGCGGGTTGCAACAGAGAGCTGCAAAACTTCCTGCAAAAGCACTCTGAGTTCCCCTGTGGGACACAGCTAGAAAAACACATTCCCAGCCTAGCGGGAAGGAGCAAAGGCCCAGGCGGTGGCATTCTGTGACAAGCTTGTGACACAAACATTGCTTCTCTACCTGAAAATGGTTTCATCGGGGGCTGTCTGCCTGCGGAGCCGAGAGGGAGGCAGGAGCAGGGGCTGGGGGTGAGCGGGCGCTGGTCCTTGGCTGTCCCACCGTGGGCATCCTCCGTGGGGTGGGATGCAGGCCCAGGTGGTGCTCCTGAAGGTGCTCCTCTGGAGCATTCCCAGCTCCTGCTGGACGTGATGTGCCCCACAGCACTCAGCAGATGGGACAAACATGTGGCAGCAGATGAGATGGATGCATTTTGTGAGTGGCGCCGGAGTTCTTACAGATCTGGATCTCTTCAATGTGGGAAACACTCGTTCGACTGACAACTCCACATCCTCTTTGGGTTTGTAACAGCAAAGTAGAAAAACGTCAATACTCTTAATTTTATGTTTCCATCAGACCTACATTGCTAACTTGCTGGAGATCAATCTGTCAGCTGCAGAGCAGAATGACTTTGTGAAAGTGCCTGGCTCTTGCACAAGGCACCTCCCACTCCCAACTCTTATGAAAGATGTTTTGGCTGTATCTTCTTCTGAGAGATTTCAGCAGGAAATGTCACACTTAAGCAGGAAGCTACATCTAAAAATACAGGGTTAGAAGGGAGAATATCCATTATACTGTCATTTTCATATCTGGAGATTTTAACTGCAGTTCAGTGCTACAGGATCCCTCGTGACCTAGAATAACACCACTCCCCTTCTACAGAGAGCCCCTCAGGGAAGATGGTGCATGTAATGCTATATGTAACTCATCTACACTTGCCAGCTCTGACCCAGGTGGGAAAGCAAGTCCAAAAAATCCTGAGCTGGCTCCTCTTCACTCTATTGTCCCAAGCAATGAAACTCTCCCAGGGAATGTTTGGCTCTCCAGTCTGAGGTTGCATGGCTGCTTGGTGCTTTTGGAGCCAGGATTTGAAGCAGCAGCTGCTGCTGTAGGGATCAAAAGGAAGCAGCTAAAGGGATAGGCAGGCGGTGCCATTTCTGCAGGCGGCAGAATCGCAGCCCTTTGCCTGCAGAACCAGTTCTCTGGTTCTGACCTCCGCTGGGTCCCAACCTACCAGCAAGCTTTACCTGCACGGTGAGGAGGTTCCAGCTCGCCCGTGCAGAGGCTGTTTTGTAATCTTTGTTCCCATCCCATGCCTGACAGCTGTGCCTCCTCCCCAGAAGGCACCTGGCAGAGCTGGCTTTGCGTGCTGTCCTGCACAGCCTTTAGGAAAAATCAGAACAGCAGCTTGAGCCTCAGACTGGCACTGACTGGAAGATTTTCTTGCCATAGTTAAGGGAATGCTTTTGAAAATGGTGATCTGTTTCTGACCACGGTAACAAAGTGCTCCCAGATACACTTCCCACTTCAGAGACAGCACAAGTGAGAATTTCACATGAGGTTTGGTCTGGAAGAGGAAGCTACGTATTAAATGAACATCTTGGATATGACCCAACGCTGTATTATTTCATACTGCATTAAAATTACGTGCACTCCAAATGGTAAGAAGAAATCCATTCCATAGAATCTTACATGCACACTCACTCCTCTCTATTTGCACAGTCATAGTGACAAGGCTTTGCAAAGCAGCCCTGGAGCTCTGCAATGGCCTGAGCATTACGAGCCTGATTCCTGACTCTCTAATTGCCTTAGCTGCATAAAGCATCCAAACGACGGAGCTACTGGAAAAGCAGTTACTGCAACTTCCTTATTACTGATAATATAATTAGATTGAGCAGAACCTCTAGACTATCACCTATTTGAAAAGACAAAATTTTATAGCAAAAGCAATTCAAGATTACATAAGCATTTAAATACAGAAGGACCTAGTGACATTAGTATTTTCCTCCAGCTCTAAAATACAAGTGTTTCAAGCTAACAAACAACGGATTATTTTAAGAGCTATCATCAATGTTACAGGAAACATTTGATTAACTGTCTGAATAGCCTCATTTAGCATTAGTGGTGTTAGCAGCTAAAGAAGCTGAAGCCTTGGGACACGAGAACCAACCAAGCCTAAACTGATAAAAATGCTGCTGCTTAACACAGAGCTCTGTGAATCCAGCAGATAACAACTGGAAGGAAGAGAAGGACAAAGGAGACAATTCCATGAGAATTCAGCTTGAGCTGTAACCAAAGAACTAAAAGACTGATTGGAAACCTTCACTCAGACTTGGCATTCTCACCAGGATCCTAGGGTCAAGACCTGTTATGGTGGCCAGCACACAAAAATCTGCAACAAGAACAATTCATTTGGTGGTTGCTGATGTGACCTGCTTTTCCTAAGCTCAAGCAAAGGGGTTTATGTGCTGCAGTGTCTTACTCATTTCAAAAAAACAGACTTTCAACTTACTTTTGCTCCCATCCTAATGCTTATTTCCCATAAGCAGCAGGACAAGATGTTGGAGTCATTTTAAAGAAGATCTTGTACCAGGAAGCAGTTGCTTATCCAGAAAAAAAAAACCAAACCTGCTCCATTCTAGGTTGATCAGCATCCAGTATTTCTCTTCCCAGTTAACTCCATGTTTTACAAGGTATCCTCTGCACTAAGTCCAATGTGTCTCAACTCCTCAAGAAAATTTGAGGTGTGATTTTCTCTATACCAAAAACTAAGTCCACAAGCCCTTGCCTCTCTTAAAGAGGATCCCCCCCCTGCAAATCTAAAGCTACTATCTTAAATTTGGCACCAGTTGCTCTTGATATTATGAGCAAGTACAGTAATGCAGACTGCACTTCCTGGCAGAAGTATTTACTGCTCTACTGTCAATTTTTATTATTTTTTCATTTTTCTTTTTACTGCAAAATTCTGTAGGACTGTGGAGAACATAGTAGGAAACATTCTCCTTAAGGAGAAATTGTTAGTAGAAAAAACAACCCATGCATTTAGATGCCTTTGTTCCTCAGTAACTGTACCAGAGCTAGAAAAATTTTTACTCTAGTGGGAGACAATGAGTAATTGTACAACAAGAGAGGAGCCTGCTCTGTTAGTAACAAGCCACCACCTTGGGTGTTCTTCTACCACTTCTGTCACTTTTCCATTGTAATCCTGATTTAGAGTGTGTGAGGATGCTTCCTTCCTTCCCCTCCAATAACCTGGTAGAAGACTTAATAATAAAAAATAATAATAATTCAGGAATGGAAGCCACTTAGAAAACTCAAGGGATTTTAATGACTGACTGAAGAAGGAGCTACTTCTATTTAAGTAGCAAACAGGTATTTTGCTATCAAAGCACAAGCTAAAGAATTTAAGGAAGCAACAAACATTAGTAAGCCCAACATACAGAACTTTGAGTAAGAAGGCATTTTACACACAAGAGTTTATCAACACAAAACTGTTTAATATTTATTAAATGACACAAAATACCTAGATAACAGACTCACTCTCTGAAAGGACATGTATTTACATTATTTACCAACTTAAGAAAGACTCTCTGTACCCATATCAGACTTATGAAACATAAAAAAGATTTTGCTGCTGTTTGCATCAAAGGATGCAATGGTGATACATGCCCTGTTTGCAAGTCTGCATAAACTATAACTTTTTGATGCAGTGAAAAAGCACAATTTCATATTCTGGTAGCCAAGTGAAGAGGCTTCTGAAAAGTAACAGGGTTAGTTTCTTCCTTCACTCCAGACATACTCTGAAGAACTGTTGTACAAAAAGTATATTACATTTTTGAATGCTGCTGTACTCTTACAATTTTAGTGTAACGTTTCAAAGAAAATATTCTTTCTCCTATATGAAATCACTAAAAATTGGTATCTGAACATTTCTTTAGATGCACTTTTTTTTTTTTAAGAAAGCATTAGGGCAAATGATATGTCTAAGAAAAAAAGAGAGACTGACAAAAAAAAAAAAAAAAAAAAAAAAGAAAACAAAAAAAGAGCAGAGACCAAAATATGAAGAACAGTTAACGCAACTTAACAATTTGCTAAGGTTTGGTTTTTTTTTTCGTTTTTTTTTAACTATTTACTTTGGCACCTTTGTGTAAACTATAGAACAAAACAACGTTTACAACACATTTGCAATTACAGCATTTAAACAAAATGGTCACTTTTTAAACCAGCCAAGACAAAAAAATAGTCCATTTATGGGTATAAAGATTAAAAAACCTAAAATATATATTTCTAAGAATAAACTGCAATTTCTTATGAACAAGGTGCTATAAACTGCATGCAAGAGTCAAGATTAAAAATGTGTGGCCAAACAGACAAGCTGTGTTATAGCCAGATGAATTGTGGTCCAAGCCCACTTTTTTTTTTTAAATTTTTTTTCTTTCTTACAGAGATATATATGGCTCAATAGGCAGGCACATGATCCCAGCAAGAAGTTGCAGAGTTGTACAGCTGGACGATAAATCTTGGCTGCAGCTTTGTCATAAACCAGGAATGAGCAAGACCTTAGCAGAAGAGATGAGCAAGTTCTTGGGGAAAACTCATGAAGATACAAGAAGCAGCCTTCTCTTCTCCCCTCCCCTCTCTCACTCCCTGTCTTGGCCTAGCCAGGGTTCTCAAAGTCCATTCTTTGGGTTGCTTTAACTGGATTGCCACTTAGGGTCTGCCTCAGATCGGGGAAGTCTGATGAGATTTAAGGACATTTTCTCTATAGAGTAGTTTCTGCATTTATGTTACTGAAATGGATGAGATAAATTAAACAGAACTCCAGACCTTTGCAGTTAGTTTGACTGAATACAACACACTTGTCTAGTGAGGGAGGCTTTTACCAGAACAGGTATTTTAAAGACATAGTGGGGTTAGATTTATATGCTACAACAGACTGACTGGAATCAGTTCAGTACTGACAATCATCATCTCCTGTCTCCCACAGAGTTAAGTTTTATGCTCCTTCTCCAAAACATTTTTTCAAAAAGGAATCTTTTATTGGCTACACAGACAAAACATACACAAAAAAAGAACACTGAATGCAAAATACAGAAGTTTTTTTTTTTGGGGGGCATTCTTTCCTCCCCAGGAGATCTCTATTTGAACTCATATTTAAAGATTTGCAGGAGCAGTCTTCAAGCTTCTTACCAGAAAACTCTATTGTTAGTATTTTTCTCACAGAGGCAAGGGTGGTCCTGGATGCCTACCCAGTGGTTATGCTATAATAGTGTCAAAGGTAAGGCAGATTTTCTGCAGATCACAAAGAGCTGTTTGATGGTTAGTAAAGGGTGACAGCAAGTAATGGAGGAGAAAAAAACCCAAACTGCTCCATCTGTCAGCTGAGGACTGCATATAAAGAGCCTGAGAGAAAACGCAGCTGGAAAAAATAGGGGAGTAAAGCAGTAGATCAAAAGGGCAGTAAGGATGGGATATGTCCAATACAAAAGACACACACATCCTCCCCCTCTCTCCCACATGCACACCCCTGAATATGGGATCACAGTGATAAAATTACAGATCATAGAGAGCTAAGTTACACTGCCATTAAAGGAAAGAAACATCTTGCTTTAAAGAAGTATCTGGTATTCCCCAGGACTACCAGTGCCTGAAAGAGGATGAGCTTTGTCACTGTGCTCTGCAACACAGCTAATGGCAGGTCTAAAGCCTGGCTGGGTAAGGAAGAACTCATGTGGAGGATTTGCCTTTTCTGCGGTCACTTTTTTTCCCATATATTCCTGGCACATGCTGCTATAGCACTAAAAAATGCATTTTGTTGAAACAAAGCTCTACATTCAAGTGACTTACTCTCCCATGTCTTATAAAGATGCAAAGAAAGCTCTCTGGTCATCTAAGAAAATATAATTTAGACGCCTTGTAGCAATACTTAACTTTCTGTATGAGAGGTAGGCTTCTGGGTTCTAGGAGGCCTGCCACATGTAGGGCTGAGTTGTTAAAGCTTTAAGTTAAAGCAATCCAAAGCAGGGCAGTCTTATTGGAGTTGCCCTGTCTAAACCTTGAGGTTAGTTCAAGTTTAGAGTGTTGCAAAGCAAAACAAGTATTTAAAGTCCACTTGTCATTTCTGTTCTTACAGCTTTATCACAAGAACAGTGTGGCTTCTCATAGATATCTGTAAATAGATTCTCTTTTCTAGAATATTGCTGCCAAGAGGTGAAAGCCTCCTACCCATGACTAGTAAAAACTGTCACTTTTTCCATTATGGCTGTTTTTATGCTTGTAATTCCCAAAGGTGTGCACTAAGTCTTATAGGCAAGCCATATAAATCTAATCTGAACTTGTTTCGTTGTAGCAATTACTTAAGAATGGTGTTTGTATATACAGTATATATGCCCACACTGCAAACTTTATACATCATTATACACTGGTACCATTTTTGTCTTAACTGCAACCAAGAATATTTTCCATTAGATCAGCAATAAGTATAACTTGGCTCATTCCTTTTTCCCTCTCTCAAAGGAAAAATCCAAGTGTGGGCATCAACCAAACCAATGGTATGTTACTAACTGAAATGCATTCTGTACAGTAAATTAAAAGTTTGCATGCAGTTTAAGCATTTTAAAGGCTATTTTCTTATATTAATTAACCTTCTGTTTCCATTTAAAGGTGTGAATGACATCCGTCATATATCAAGGGACTCCTCTCCAGACCCAGAGACAAATGGAATCACATAGACCAGGAACTTTCTTTCAGTTTTCTGCACATCTTACTAAATAACATGCAAAAGAGTTCAACAGCATTCTTCTTAAAATGTAAATAGTGCTCTTTAAATGGGCATGTTAACCACTGAAAGAAGTCCACTCTACTATACTTTTCTGTTACACTGCTTTCATTCAATCATCGGTAGTATAAAAAGTCAATTAATGGGATCAACAGGCTAGCTTATCCACTGGCAACTGTGTAGGACACCAATTGTGCAGTAAAACAAAGGCCAACATATGTTTATGCAATATAGTTGTACTGATTTGGGTTTTCTTTATCTCTTTCCATGTAGTCCCTGTCAATTAAGGATTCTATTCTCTTCTTAAGATCAGCAGGCTGTAAAATAAAGCAGATGACAGCATTATTACTTTGCAGTGTTTCTCAGATCTTTTACTGAAAGCAAGTATCTATGCTGTTTAATATGTCTGAGGAAACAGAAATCACAGTTTGAAAAAAACAAACAAAATCTGTTAATGAAAACTTCTAAAATCTGCAATGTATTAACTGGTTAAAGAAGTTATAAAATCAGCTAGTTACCTGCAGATAAACACAGATTTTTATAGCAGGGAAAGATCTTTGCTGCTCTTTAAATAGAATTCTACTCTACACAACTGTCATTCATGCATTATGGACCAAATTGTTTCTATTTCTGACTTATCTGGTAAAAGATGGTACAAGTTTCATTTTACCTCGATGCGAGTGAGTTTTGAAACAGTTTGGGTACCCTGTGATTTTGCTGGCCAAAAGATCTTCATAGATCTCCATGGTAAGGAGAAAAAGCATTTAAATAATCTTTTATAAACCTGCAAAGCCCAGCTGCAGTTTATGCAATACTTAAGAGGAGTATACTGCAGGGACTTAACATTGCAACAAATCAGAATGAGCTGGCAGTACCTTTTTCTCTTTTTTAAATTTTTTTTACATTTCCACTGGCTGTAAGCACTGTACTATTTGAACTCAAGGAAAATCGATTTCCTTTTGTAGGACAACAAAACAACAAACAAGCTGCTCATTTCATACTGCAACTGTGGGCTCTTAAACTTTGAGACATGCACGAATATCTAACTTTCATTCCATAAGTATGTGTGTACCTGTATACTAACTAAAATAACATCTTGGAAAAAACCTGTATGCCTTTTAGTTACTAATTTTATAGAAAATATCAATGAAATTAAGAATAAAAAACAATAATGTATTTCATATCTGAATCATTTTCACCTTTCCCCGAGAAAACATTACCAGAACACTTAAATGCACAAAGAACAGCACAAAAGGAGAGCTGGCTTCACAGTTACTGTGCTAACAGACTCTGGTTCTGAAAGCCTTCAGTAATAGGTTGTATTAATTTACTAAAACCCTGAGGTAATATTCAGATAAATTAATGTAATTGGCACTTGAAAGATCCCTGAAAGTGAGTATTTGCCCTTCCTAATAGTAAAAAATATGCATGTTTAGACAGAAGCACTGTTTTAACAGAGGACAGGCTAGGGAATACCAGAGGTTGGAATAAAGTTTAGAAGAAGAAAAAACAGTACTATACCTTCACTGGGAATTTTAGCTGGTTGTAGACCTCTGACACAAGCAGGTTGTGACTCAGTGTCTTGCGCATCTTCATGATTCGTACAATGGCGGCGTCAATCTGGTACTGCCGGTCCTGGAACACTCTCTCTGTAGTGCTTGCCTGTTCCTCTACCTAAAGGTTCCATTTAGAAAAGTTCTAATGAAAACAATAGAACTGCCAAAACAACTCTTTGTATCTCTAAAGACCAATCTTGGTCTAAGACAGTAAATCATCTGCTGTCAAACATTTGATAGAAATCTTTACAAATTTGAAGATTTTCTTTTAAAAAAAAAAATAAAAAATTGGACAATGAATTTAAATCTTTGCACTGATTTTACACTGGATGGCTGTCAGGGGGAATACACTGTTAACTTGGTTCTGTGTTCACAAACCAACCATTGAAGCTTCAGGAAGTGATCAAGGGTGAAAAAGTACATTCACTAACTCTAACTTCTCTTCAACAACCTTATTTAGAGACATTTCATATCTCTGATGTCCAGGTTAGTATGGAGGCAAACATTTAAGTCTGCAGTGTAGGCATGTGCTTTCATCCAAATGATATGTGTAGTTTTGTAAAGTTACCAGTATGTATGTTATAATGCAGAATAAAAAACATTGTAAATGGGCAGGCACCAAGATACACAAGGATTTAAACCCCAGAGAATTAAAAAACAAGATACCGTTTCTTTCATCTGAATTTGGTTGATCTTTATCCTGAAGAGTTTATGTCTGAAATCATCATTACATGTGAACTTATCACCGTCTTCCACATCTTTGCCCTTGGGGCTTTTAGTCAGTACTCTGGCTTTGCCACAAGCCAGAGATTGAAGTGTCCTTCTCAGCTCTCCATCCTCTGAAGCAGAAAGAAGTTGTTTAGGTTTGGCTTTTTTAGTAAGAAAACTTGGAAGTAATCAGCTGTTTTCAATACCAACCTATCCCAGTGGCTTGCTTTATCTCCTCTAAACTGAACTCCTCTCCTTCATTAAACATTAGCAGCACCAGTGTCTGGAACAAGGAGACCTGGAGTTCTTTTTTGCCCTGTCACAAGAGAAATAAACAGACATCACTATGGTTTTTTTTTGTCATTTGTTTCTTTTTTTTTTTGCAGGGGGGTGAGGAGGAGGAAGTGTTGGGGAGGGGTAGAACAGGGAGAGAGAGAGAGGAACAAGGCATTCTTTTATGTAAATTATTTCACTTAAATGATGCAATTGTTATTTTATTCATTTAGGAATATGAACAAAAATTACTGGTCATCTTGTATTTGCTATGAAATACAAAACATACTTGAGGTTAGAAGGTGGAACTATTATACCCAGTGACAAAAAATCACCCAATATATGCATCAACAAACTCAAGACAAATCTCAAAGCAATGAGTGCTTAAAATTGTAATTGGAAAGTACTTTAAGTGTAACAAGAATATTAAGAAACAGAGTATTATGAACTATATAATTTTTGAAATAGCCAAGCCCAGTAATACTTGTTCTACCATTAACATTTTTCTGAAAAATAGAACTGATAATACAAGACAAACTTTCTTGAAATACATTTGTGCCTGTGAGGAAATGCTGAAGGGGAACAATTGGAAGCCCTTCAAAAAACACTTTTTTTGTACAATCCAAAAATTCTTTATTTCACTAGTGAAAAGCTTTCTGTAAAGAGGTTTAATGCTGTCAGATAAAGTAAAGTATCTGTGGAACATGGATTGCCATTTTTTAAAAATATAATTTTAAATCTAATTTTCTAATTTTAATTTTAATTTTTTAAAATCTTAATAATTATAGAAATTAGTCCCATTTTTAACATGGAACTAAACCCACTGGGTATTTTCTCCAGGCAGTAACTAACAGGTTTCCTCCCCCCCCCCCCAGTACAGAAATCATATGCATCTTCTTCAACCTTAATACATCTATTTCAGAAACTATCAACTCAGAAATGATAGAAAGAGGTCAAAAGTTAAAAGTAATTGCAAAAACAGTCCTATGTTTTCTATCACAGCACAAAGCAGCTCCCTAATATACCCCTAAGGTAAAACCCAGACTTGGAATCAGCAAAGCAAGAGGGTAAGAGAAGCAACACACTCACCTCTTTGAATTCTGCTTTTAGTACACAGTGTCCCAGTGTTGACTGCCACTGAAGTTTCCTACCACTGTGTTTTCCTAAATAAAAGGTCTTGAAAATCTCCTGAAGTTTTACCATCTAAAAACAAACAAACAAAAGATAAAACCCCACAGTTTCTGCTTTAAAAGCATCCTTACCTCCTCCACAGTCAAATAAGCCTTAAATAAAGTCTTGAAAGATGAAGGGGATTGCAAAAGAGGAAGACAAATTTTACTTAAAAAAAGACACTTGTGAATTTCTTTCTAGAGATTATATGCCTATTTAAAAGCAACCTGCACTTGATAGGAGGAAGCATTACTGATGGCCTGATATTTGATATAACACATGAATATTCCTTACCTCTGGGGGCAGATGGACCTCCATAGGCACATAGGTTGGCCAATAACCCATAGTCAGTATATTCACTGTTAGTTCAATGTTGCCAGGTACATTCTGATTTTGCATATACTGCAGAAAGAAACAATGTATACTGAAATAAAGCAATGTTTACTAAACACAATTTAGGCAGAAGTGCAAAGTTAGAACAGGCACTATGAGAGCACAGAAGGAAAATTACTTTGCAATGACTTTGCTCTATAAACTGCATGTTACATACAATAAAATTAGGACAAGAAAAACACTTTTCTGAAGTTCTAAAGGCACTTCCATAATGGAAACAACCAGAAAATTAGTGTTGTAAGCAGTCTGATGTGAAGATGTATCTATCTGTGAATGGAGGAAAAAAAAGTAAAATTTGCTTGTAATCAAAACATTAGAAAACCACCAGGCAAAAACTTACAACCCAGCCCATCAGAATACAGTGGTGTTAAAATGTTTTACAACTGGTCTTAAAATATTTTATCAGTTTACAGCTCTTTCATTACTGTAGGTGCTTGGGTTGGTTTTTAATTGCCTTCTTGTTTCGGGTTTTTGCTGTTCAGGATAAATTCAGTGAAATTTTCAAAAGCACCAACAGCACAGAATTAAAAAACAAACTCTTGACTGACTTTCAGTATTGTTTTCCCAGTTGAGCATTTGTCTACTCCTTCTGTAAGCAAGGATCTACAAAATCTTTTTCTCTGTAGTGAAAGAAGGTTGCAGACGACTGGAATAATTCAAAAAGTGTTTGCACTTTACTCAGTTGCAATACAAATGTTCAACATCTGAGACATCCTGTGACCCCTCATCAGGCTTTCCAAGAACAGTTCATTCAAAAGAACAAGTTAATGGAGCTTTCCCACAGTACCTGTTTAAATTGTATCATTATGTCTTTTGAAAGCTCCATATCTTTAAACATTCCTTCAAGTTTGCTAGTAAAAGCAGCTCCACATTCTATAAAAGAGAAGATACAAACAAGATCAACAAGATGACCTATTTCAGCATGTTTTCTTACATAAAGACCTGGATTCTAATTAAGATATGGAATAAGATAAACAAGAAGGGACACAAGGTTTAATGTGGCAGCTCTTTTGCAACCCAACTGTTTTTCCACGTGGACGTGACTGATCATCCTAGGACTCCACTGACAACCTGCTACTCAGAAAATTCTAATCCCTATCAGGATCCTGCCAAGCTGTCTCAATGATAGAACAAGATCAAGTTCTAAAAATCTTACTCTTGCCATGCAAAGACTCCATCCTGAGATGGACCAGACAACTGCTGCTGGCAGCTTCATATTTCAGACCTTAAACAGAGTGAACAAAAAGTCATCCTCAAGTTTTCTGAGCACATCACTGATCTATTCAGCAGGGAACCTCAACTCTATTCCACAGGCCAAGATTCTCTGTGCACTTTATCCTCCTGGGGTTTTTTTTTTTTTGCTATTGATGCTATAATTACAAAAATAAAAGCAAATTACTCCTTTCAAAACCCACAGGTCATTCAAAACTTGCACACGAGGTTTTTTTTGTCATGTAAAAGGGGAAAAACACATAGCACTTCTGGGAAAGCCTATTAAAATGACTACTTTTAAAAGAAATAAACTTACCATGTTTCAGTTTGGAAAGCATAGATTTTTCAGCATCTACTGATGCACTCTTCCCAACTAATAGTCTCTTTGCTAGATCTTTCTTATAAAAGGCCTCAAAGACATCTTTTCCTGTAAGAGATGAGATTTGACAATGATCACAAATCACTGTTTGTTTGGTTGAAACATAACCTCCAAGAGGCCCAACTCCAAGCTCAGGAAGCTAACAAGGGCCTTTGCATTAAGATTCCCAGAGATTACAAGTCAGGCCTTGTTACTTAGATTTTAACACACAAATTAGCTAAACAGCACTACACCAGCAAAATGCATCTACACAGAATGAACACTTGAAAATGTGACTGAAAAAAATAATTAAAAATACCTTTATGTTACTGATTAAAACACCTGTATCCCCACAAAATCCCTAATACTTACCATATATGAATCTAAATATGATCATGATTTTATCCAGCATTTTTTCAAGTTCTTCATCAGTAGCTTCTTTGTTGCCTGCACGAAGCTTTGAATCTACATATTTAGCTAAAAGAGCATTGAGGAATTAAAAGTTTAGCTTATGCTTGTTATCACAACAAAACAATAACTTTATATTTTAAAATCTAATATTGTGACATATTTTGGAAATGTAAAGGATCCTGAAATTACCTTCAAATCAGATCCATCACAGATAGCTTGATCAATTTTCATAGAAGCTTTAAAGTTATAAAAACATTATAGCCCAATCCCCTTTTTTCAGATAAGCAATTACTGCATAATTAAGTGTAATCTTACTGGATTAGCATAAACAACTTTTAAAAAAATTCATATATAAAAAATCCTGGTCCACATCATGATCACCAAGTAAAAAGTCATTATTGCTATAGATTTACAGGACTGTAATAGAGGCAAAAATATCAGAAGAAAAATATGTAAACCAGTTATTTAAATGTGTTAACTCCCCTGCTGACTTGCTCTAGCAGATTACTCTTTCTTTTAATTTCAAATGGTTTGGTAAGCACATTACAGTTAGTAAATTAATTTTAAAAATAGGAGGGCAGAAAGCATCACCCCACAAGCCTAACAGCACAACAGATTGCCAAGCAGGTATTATTTACTGTGTGGGGTAATGATTAAGGTATTCCAAAGCTCAGAGAGCCAGGCTTGTAATACACAATCTGTAAACAATATTCTTTGCAAACTGGAGAGGCTCAGTTCCCATAACAAGAACAGCACATTCTTATCTCTCAACTTTTAGATAGTAAAATACAGGTACCTACACAGAGCCCCCAATAGCTCTGTGAAGATATCCTGCTGGCAGAGTTATGTGAGCTCCTGGAAAAGCCCATCAGCTGTAGTCTCACCTCTGGACATCAGTCAGTTGCTGATATGCCCAAATTCTCATGTTCCTCACTTTTCTATTGCCTGGCCAGTGAACCCATGAACAGAGCTGCTTCTTCATGTTTAATGCTATCCTACCAAACAATACTGTTGCTTAGTAATTCACTGTAGAGCCTCTGTTTGAAAATGCTTTGTCAGTAATGTCTTTTGACACACAATTCCACATATCCCACATGCAAGCTGCACCAGCACCCCCCACCCAAATTGTCCCCCACCCAAATTCTCACATGGGAAGAAAATGGAGAAAAATACCTATGAGTTCAGCTGGCTTATTTGGTCTTTTGTTAATGAATGTTTCAAAGGCTTCTTTCATGGCATTTACAAACTTCTCATTCTTGAGAAAGCAAACGTCAATAATATGGTCAACTTTGTCTTTAAAATCAAGTAGTTCTTGGACCATGGTTT
This sequence comes from Phaethornis superciliosus, assembly GCA_023637945.1. Taxonomy (NCBI): domain Eukaryota; kingdom Metazoa; phylum Chordata; class Aves; order Apodiformes; family Trochilidae; genus Phaethornis; species Phaethornis superciliosus. The sequence continues at coordinate 13,982,691 of JAJQWJ010000015.1, forward strand.
TGTCTTTTTCAGGATTAATTACTATGGTACTACCAAATGCCTGCAAAATAAAACATAACTTTCAATTAGCCTGAATAACAAATTTAAATAATGATACTTCCAAAAGCCTAAGTTAGTTATGAAATGTCTTGTTTCTGGTATTCATGTTAGTTCCATTAATACAATAAAAGTAATAGCATTATAAAGGATTAACTAGATAATAATTCCTAGATCTTGTATGTTGATTCAAAACCAATCTATGAATAAATGAATAAATTAACAAATTCAGAAGTTTTGTCTGAAGAAATCAACTTGAGCATGACAAAATTAAAATGTTCTTTTTAAACACCTATATCTTCCAGTTTTACACAGGCAAAGCTCCCACTAAACTTAATTTTATTTAACAGTACTATGCCATTAAAAAGCCTTCCTTCACAACCACCATCATTTCTGTGATAGCATTTTCATTGAGCAGTAAGATGAAATGTGATATTCAAGTGCTTCTTGAACTTCTGTTGATGGTAACTTAAGGTACCATTTCTGACAGAAAATTTTATCAGGGAGAAGACACAAATGTTCTGCCAATACCGAAATGCCTGATGGAAAAATATAGTTGTCCCCAACAACTACCTGTAAGCAAGATAAATTCCACATTCATTTGGAGTTCAATTCAACTGAATTTTCAGTATTTTCTTCTCTAGGGCAAGTACAGTGACTGTACTTTTACTAGTACAGGGTCAAAAGCTGTGCATTAAAAATAGGTTTAAATGTCTTTAAATGTCTATTAAAAAATAGGTTTAAACAGTCTTTAAATGCTCAAAACCCCCCAGTAGTTTATAGAAATGGCTCAAATATCTGTGTGTAAACCCCATCTGTACAATGATGACATCTGTTTCAGAGTTCTATAAACAGTACCTTTATGTACTCAATCCAGTGTTGCAAGAGAACCTGTACTCCACCTCGCACACGACTGAACAACTGATACAGAAGGGAAAGGTCTTGAATTCTATTTTCATCCAGAAGGTGGTTTAAACCTGCAATGAAAGAATTCCAATAGAAATTAAAACCTAAACAATTCAAAGAACATGCAGAATATTATTACAGAAAAAGACCTCTTCAAAGCTACTATTTTTCATTAAGCAATTAGTAGTGGTTTTTTATATTTTTGTTTTGGGATTTTTTATTTTAAATACCTCTAATACCTTTATTTAATACCTTACTTAAACCCTAATACCTCTAATTTAACAGTGAGACACAGAATGGCTATCTGAGCAGGCTCAAGCCTTAAAACCTGGTATTGAACTGGATATTTCAGGCTACATGTACTTTACATAACATACTTATCACAACACCTTTGCTCACTTCTGCTTTACTCTTCTCTAAAGATTTGAACACTTTACACTCTACTGTTCTGCAGGTTCTTTGGCAAGACAGAGCTCCAAGTCTCAATTCCAGATCTAAAATCAATTTTAGAGATGTTTGAAGGCAAGTAGCTTCAAGAAATATCTATAATCTTTCACTTTTTTAGCTTTCTGGCAGAGAAGGCCTGATCCTCCACAGCAAAGTTCTAAGAAAGCAGATGGGTAAATATTGCAAACTTGATACTCCTCTCAATGAAGAGTCTCTCACAGATGTGCAGGAAGGTGCTCATATACCTGCTTCATCCAGAATCTGGCTAGTAATGACTTCATAATTTTCTTTTATTTTTCAACTCTTACTGCACCCATCCCTATTTCCAGGCTATCCCTCCGAGCAACAGAGGATCACCTGACTCCACAGAGAATACTGTAGACCTGAGGCAAAGTACTTCTTTGCTCAAGTTGTACTACATTTTTGAAACGAACTTTTTTTTGTGAGTGATGTTTCCACTTTCTGGTATAGTCATAATTCAAAGGCTACTCCTTTACCTCTAAATCTTCAAAAGCCTTCAAAATGTTATTTAACACACTCCACTTAACACTCCTGTTCTAGTTTTCCCTTTTGCTTTGCTGTGTATCTGTAGAGAGCACTGCATCTCCCTATCTCTCACAAGGAGAATGGTACTTGCCCTCTTGCAAAATGGCTATTTCATGCTATTTCATGAACTGAGTAGCAAAGGCTGTTAAAGAATGTGTGTGTGTTCTTGTGTTCTCCCCCAGCACCTCAACCTCTCACTTTGTTTCAGCACAAGAACTGAAAGCCCCGTAGCAGTAATTAGAAACATTTCTATAAAGAAGCAAGATTACCTTTCTGAAGAATGGCTGTTAAATGTTCACCTAGAAGTTGCTTTTCTACAGTAGCAATTAGTGGCTTCCTACAGAAAAAACATTTAGAATTACTTTTCCTTTTTCCATAATTGACAGTTTCAATTTTTTTTTGAGATTATGCTCCAACAATTGTCATTGGAGTGCTCTAAGTATCTGTGGCCAAGGACCTGAAATGATTATACAGATTATACAGATTATTTATCCTTTTTCCTCCCCAGTAAGCAATCTTTTTTTCTGTTTGCTGACTGAGGATTTAATTCACACAATAAGCCTGTAGTACATGACCTTTAGGCAAACAGACAATGATTCCAACAGTGAAGAAACTGGGCAAAGGTTTGTCAAGGAATATACCTTTTGCTGCCTTTGTGAGAGCAGATTCATGTTTTGGGAGGCAAACTAGGTAGAAGAAAAATCTCACTACACACAAGTTATGAGGTATTAAAATAAAATAGGGAGTTGGCCATTAATAATGGCATGGAAGAAGGAAGCCACCAAACAAACTAAATGTTTTTAACAGCTGAAACAGAAAGGAACCAAAAATGTATGACAGTGGCAACAAAATACCTTCCTCTCAGAGATCCTCTATAAGCTGCTCTTCAAGAAGTTGATAAGACTTGCTCAAAGAGTTTTGGTTTATTAGTGAGCTACATTTGCTCTTAGAAATGGCTTTATGTGAGGAGAACTTTTCTCCCTACCAGCTATGGTCTCCATACCTCCACTTGACTGCATTTGAGGAAATCCTGCCTCTGAATAGAAAAGCTTGAGGACTGATGTTATTCAGTAGTTTCCCAGATTCCATAAAGAACAGGCAAATATTTTAAGGTTCTCTGTCACAGGTTCTGTCCTTTTCAGGATGACAGGCAATTAATTGCATTTCAGCATGAAAGATGTTTGGCCTGGGATGGCAGCCTATTTTTCTCCAACAAAATGCCCAACAACATTTATGCCAAAAATAACTAGTGGCTTAGAAGAAAAGGATATTGGCTGTGTGAGTGAAGTCAGTGCTTCATTGTAAACAAGAAATCGTGGGAAGTGAGAAGCATTTGAGTGAATGACTGAAATAAACTGTAGCTATAAGATGGTTCTCAACAGAACAAGAGGCAAACAGCTGGCCACACCAAGTAAAGAGAGACTGCACTTACTGTGTGCTCTGATCTAAGTATGTGATTATCCTGTCTGCTTCTTCTTCCAAACGCTTGTTGACATGGTGAAGATATTCTGGAACCTGAAAATGGCAGAGTAGTTTTGTATGTTAAAAAAAAACCCCACAAACAAACCAAAAAACAACCAAAAACCAAACAAGAAGGAAAAAAGGAAAAAAACCAAAGACAGCAATGGTTGAAGCAGCAGCTTCAGTTTTAAGTAGAAATCATTAGTATTGTGACTGAAGGTAACTGCATATGAATTTGCTTTTTCAGAGTACTATAAAACACCAAGGTTCCATTATTGCCCTGTAGGCTGGCTAATGCAGCACAATAGTTCCTCTCCCTGACTTCACCATAGGTGTAATGATTATTGTTAAAACATTTGAAATACCTCTCGTTCCTGCATAAGCCTCTGTCCCTCTGCTGCATACAGGCGGTTTGTCTCTTCCAAGAATCTGTGCTCAAAAGAGTCTTGATAAATCTGTGGAAACAATGCAACAACAACCCAGGGTAAAGTTTACTGAGCATGAAATAAGAATCTGTGCTGTTTAGTGGTTTAAAGGTGAAACAAGTTTACTCACCTGCAAGTCAGAAAGCATGCTTAGAAGGCTTCGCAGTAAACTCCTATCAATAGCCTCACCATTTCTTTCTCTCTCAATCAGCAGCAGAATACCATCAATAGTTTTGTTCTGAACCTTCTGATCACTGATTATATGAGTTCTGAACAATTCTAGCCCCATGTCCCTAGAAACAAAATACAGACTGTTCAATAAATTGTGTAAGAATCAGCCTCAAATATTCTCTATTAATAAAATTTGATCTAGAGCAAACAGAGGACAATAAATAATAGCATTCTTCAAATTCCTCATTCCTCTGCCCCCAAATCACTTGAGATGAACAAACACAAACACTAAAATAAGCCAGAACAAAGTATCAACACTAGAGATTTTAAAGACCAAAGCACCTATTTTTTTCCTAAGTAAACACTTAACTTTTGGAGCAACTTTATTTTTCATTTGGTTAGCAGGATGATGGAAATGGAATAGCAGCCTTCATGAGAAAAAGATGTCATCCTGGGTCCCAATTCTGTAGTCACTATTCTTTTTTGTCCATAATTTTCTGATCTGTGATTCTTGGGCAGAGCATTAGAACTCAGTGATGTAAAAGATCTCTGCTTTGGGCAACCCAGTTAAATTCTTTCATGAATGTGAAACTGTGTATCTCTCAATGCTTTCAGGAAGAGCCAGGCCCTTCCAAGTGATTCATCCACAGCCAAAGACACTGTAAGGCACTTGCTAAAAATTATTAAAATGTTGGGGGGGGCCGGGGGGGGAGTGCTTGAATCCAAAAGAGAGTAACTTGCTTTTATTTTATGTAACTTTTTCTTCTTAAAATACTTACAGAACATTGAATACTATGCATGTGATAGCCAGTAACTGAGCAACTCAAACCCTCATGCTTCAGTTGTTGAAGAGACCCTTTACTTTTACTGTGCAAAATGGAGATTGGTATTAGCTGCAATTTGCTATCACAGCTATTGTAGAAAAATCAGCAATAAATCCACAGCAATCAAAAGTGCTATCTCCCTTTGCAGCAAGCATGTATCCGTTCACCATCTACTTGACAGGTCACTATAAAATTTATTTTTAAAGGAACCCCCAAAAATCAAAGAGATATGCAATAATTCAAATATACCCCCTAATAATTTTATTCTTCGTGCCCTTACCAAATAGATGGCAGCATTGAATTCTGAAGTACGTAAGTTCGATCCAAGAACAAAAAGATACTTCTAATCATTATCTGTTATGAGAAGGAATAAAAAAAGCCACAATCATTTTACTCTTGAAATTGAAGAGCAACACAAATAATGTTAAACAACAAAAAAAATCCCACTGACAGTTTTCAGGCAGTGCTTCCTTAGACAGTGTTGATTTATTTGAAATATTCTGCCAATCTCAGTGAGATGATCACTGTGACATTTAACATCTCCCTGTTTAAAAGAATTGGTCCTTTTATGATAAATGTAAGGAGAAAGGTTTGCATACAAACAACAGCTGGGTGTGTGTGTAGGGTGTCCAAGATCTGACCAATGTGTCAAGAAACACACTATGTACAAGTATTTTCAAGGCTTGTTTTCTAACAAACATGATACGGTTTTATTTCATGACAAAGTCTCACAAATTTAGGACAACCTCTCGGATGCACAGGATGTTGTAACGGAATGAAGTTAAGCAAGACACAGGCTAAGAAGACAACTGGTTTTCTTTAAAAGGATAAAAACTTACCATTTGTCTGCAGTGATCTTGCCAACATTTGTCTATTTTCTTTAGAAAAAGGACACTATCCAATGAATCCATGAAGAAATTGTTAAGAAAATTACGATTAATAGATAGTGTTAGCAGTGAAACAAACCAACATAATTATTTTTTAAAAACACTTAGGAGAGAGCACTACAAACTCACCTACTCTCAAAAAGATACTATAATTTCAGCTCCTGTTATGAAATAACCTTAAAAGAAAAACTTTGTTCTTGAAATTTAACTTGGACTCAGTTCACTGCATACTTTTAGTACTATATAACACTCACCTAACAGAATCTTTATCCAATGCAACTCAAAACTAATGAAAATAAAACATTTTGATCCCCAGAGCCACTTCCATTGTATGCTGCCAGACCACTAGCACGTTTCACTAAGAAAACAAGAACTAATTTTTGGAAAACTTTTCTGTTTACCTGAGCATGGCAAGAGCAGTGTATAAAAAAGCCTGAAGTGATTCAGACACCACAGCTTTTTAAAACCTAAGTATTTCCTAAATAACAATGAAACTTTCTCATAATCTTTTCAGATGATTACAGCCATAAAAGAACTAGTAGTGTTTTCTGAGTGTTTTTTCCCCCCATGAAAAAATGGAAACAGACTAAATTATGCAAAAGCTAGGAATTCAGATTACCAAGGAATTCAGATTACTGCTGTAATGAACAGTTTGAAGGAATCCATCACCACATACTGGCAGGTAAAACATTTTGGTTTGTCAACAGCTAAAAAAAGGATATTCTCTGAATTGGTGTATTTGTGCTTTAATGTGGTCTTCACAGATCTGTCTCAATTGTTTGTATAAATTTGCAGAAATCTTGTAGGAGCAGAGATTTTCAACAGCCTGAAGTGAAGAGAAACAGATACTAAAAAAATCTGTTCATATTCTGATATAGTTTTACAAGGAAAAGGACCCCCCCCCCCCCAAAAATAAAACAAATCCAAAAAACCTACAACATAACATAAAACCTAACCATGGAATTCTGCTTCTCACTGAAAAATCTACCAGTCTTTAACTGCAACACTGTTAAAAGCTGCATGTAAACACCAAGCACTATGTATGGCATTATAATGGTAGCAAGAGCCCAAGGTAGGCCATCTCCTGAACAGTTTATCAACTTCAGGTGCAGTACTGACGTCTCCTGAACTGCAGGACTTGCATCTCTCAGAACAAGGATGTTACTTTAATATGCTTCAGCAGCTTCCTGGCTTTCATACTTCAAAGCAGCCACTTAAGGTCTTAATTTTATTAACTGCTGTGCTTTGCAAGTCATACTGATATTAGCAGAAAAGCACAGTTACTGTTTTCTTTTGTAGTCCCTTCCTTAATTAAGCTTCCCTCATCCCTTAAAATGCATATACATCATATACATATTTACATGTATCTCCATCTATCAACCTCTTGCTTGAACAACTTCAGTTATAAATCCTGAACAATTTTTAGTAGTGTGACTACATTCCAAATGTTTACAGTAACAAATTGCAGATTTCTAGATCATAATCAAGTATTAGTATTATTGCTGTGCTTCACAGAAAGAAGCCAAATTTCATGGTGATGTGTCTTGGAGACTGATCAAACAAACAAGCATCCTTACATCCCTAAGTGTAACTCAAGACTTCTCCAAAATTTAAACTCATTGCCCAGACTTGGAAAGCGACTAAACAACTTTAACTCTTGGTGGATTGGTAAGGATACAATATGTGATTTTTCTGTAAAATGTCTAGAAACAAGAGAGGTATATATATGATTTTCAATTAATGTCTCTCAGTTTTGTGTGGTGTTTTTTTTTTTTTTTTAAATGGAAAATACTTCATTTGACAGTACAACCAACTCATAGGGAAAAAAAAAAAAAAAAGAAAAAAAAAAAAAAAAAAAAATAATGGAAGACCAAGTGTGTTCTCTGCAACCACAGGGAACCATGTAGGGATGATGCAGCTCAGAAGTATAAAAAGCAGATCTCTCTCAGAAGTATAAAAAGCAGATCTCTCTCAGAAGTATAAAAAGCAGATCTCTCTCAGAAGTATAAAAAGCAGATCTCTATCACACCGAAGTCCCCCAGAATATTCCCCAACAGTCCAAACAGAAGCCAAAAGCAAACAGTAAGCAGCCACCACTAAATTCACAGCAGCAATCAGAACAGCTAAACAAGGAGCTCCTCCTTTTATCCTAGAATATCAACAGTAATAATTCTCAATATCAACAGTAAATAACTTCCAGAGCAAGTGCACTACAGCTAATGTAGGCTCTAGGACACAGAAGAGTTAAAAAACCCCCACACCACCACAAAAACCAAAACCCCACAACAAAACCACCCCACACAGCAACAAAGAAAAACAAAACCTGCAGAAGTGTCAGAAACCAACAGATGTAGCAAGACAGTGAGTATGCAAATTAAAACTAAAACAGGCCTGACTGATGATTATTAAGAAAGCCAGAACTATCACCTAAGTATGTATCTTAATATTTGGAAATAGCAACAAATTCAAGTCTCAGCCTTAGCACTAAAGAAACCCCAACCAAGCAGAATGCTGTGATAGAAAATACATTCTACTGTTCACTATTCAGAGGAGGTTCAACTCAGTTCTGCACCTGCAAGGTCAGGCTCAGACTGAAACTGCAGCACAACAGGCAACAACTGCTGCTTTGATTTCAGAAGAAAAAGGAGATGGAAAACATTAAGCTTGAAGAGCCTTATCAGACCTTCAGCAAGTGCAATCAATTGCTTCTTTCTTTTCTCCTACTTACTTTGGGGAAGCCAAACTGAGAGCTGGGAAGATGAATCCTTTGAATAAAACGAGTTAGTCACTTGCATCACCACACGCAGGCTACAGCCCAGGAGAGCAGGGGCCATTTTGATGTACTTCTGGTCAGTTCATCCATCTCAAACACCAACATTTTCATAACTACTGTCTATCAAAACAAGTACTATCTAAACATGCTGTTCCAAATCCTTAAAAGAATTACCCTCTGCACTGTAGACAAATACATACCATTAACTCTTAGTGAAACAAGTTAATGTATTGACACTTTCACCTAGTGTCCATATCAAGTTGTGCTTTTGCACATGTATCAGAAATTTCCAAGTGTTGAACACTTTGCTAGTATTAAGTGTTTGAAGATCAAGTGCCAAACTGCATTTTTACTGCAAACAACCATAGGAACGCTGTAATTTTAATTTGTAAATTCTGCTCAGTTGAACTTTCTACACAAACAAATACAAAAGCTTTTATTAAGATTTGCTCTCTGGAGCAGAACACTGCTACTGCAAATGTAATTACTGGTGTTACATGGTGAGAATGGTATCAAAAATTCCCAGAATCTCAGGGGTTCACAAATTATGCTTTTCTGAATTAGGGGAATAAAGCTTTCTGATCTGGGAATCTGTGACCTAACGACGGGCAGAACATCTGAAGGCAAAACATCAGGTGTCTTTTGTGTAGCATACATTCTTGGGGGGGGGTGGGGGTGTGAGTGTTGTGTTTTGTTTTTTTAATTGCAGCAGCTCATCCTGGGTTTGAGCGCTAGGGAAAAGCAGGAAAAAGTACTGAACACAGCCCTGACTAAAGAAAACCAGAACTTTCCAGAAGTATTTAACTTCGATTAACAAAAAACCAAAGGATCTGGTATCAAAAATCTAGATATTTTGGTACTAATCTAAGGAAAATTATGTTAATAGAGAAGCTTCTAATTCTGTAGCACTCGAAAGACATGTATCATTCCTCTTGCTGAGGAGGAACAAAGAAAATACAAGGCTAGTGTCACACCAAGAAATAAAGGCTCAAAATAAGTCCTCAGTCAGATTTTCTAACACAGGCAAAAGCTAAACCAAACTCATGAGGTTTAGCTTCATTTAAAAAAAAAGAAGTCTCTTAATTTGAGGTGTGTGGCAGAACTTTTGCAGATTCTTTTGCAATTCCCCTCTATGCTTGGATAATGGTGTCTGCCGTATTTGTCATCAGATCCATTTACCAAGCAGCTGTTCAGAAATGACATTAGTTTAGTTAGCATTTAAAAACACCAGTGATTCCTATTAGTATTTTAAAGTAATTTATTTTTAGATTTATAAAAAAAGAAAAAATATTTTACTGCAATCTGTCATTGAAAAGTACAAAAGTTGCTACAATGTTAAAACTGATATTTAAAAAAAGACCCATGTTTTTTTTTTGTTTCTGAGCACATGCAACATTAAATTAATATGGTGAAAGTCAGCAGAAATGTAAGTGGTAACTGTGAACTGCAAGGCTTTCTTTCAACTGAACTTTGTATTATTAACTAGCTCTGGATATCCTTCAAGTATTTAATTAACAGTTATTTGCACTGCTGTAATGTACAATGCCAGCCAACACAGTGGACTGTAATTTGTTTAGTTTCACTAAGTTTTGATAGAGTAACAATACTAAACATTATCATGACAAACTGCTAAAGAAAGCTATTTTTAGAGTAACTGAACATAATAAAAGACTATAAAGAGCTTAAAACTGCACTGGACTGAGGAACATGTCCCATGAGGTTATTTAGCAATTTATCCTTCCCTAAGTCTGACCCCAAACCTTGTACAAACAGGATTTTTCTCTCCAGTTTTCCCCAGAAATCAGCCATATCAAAATTACTTTTATTGAAAAGGGGAAGGCAAGGGAAAAAAAAGAAAGTAAAAACAGCTGGAGAGAAGGCTATGTATACACAGATTAACAAATCAAGCAACTATCCAGGTAATAAAGGCTTTAAAAGTAGAGTAAAAAAATCTAAGTGCTTATTAACATTAAGCAGTGCAGTTTCTAGGCCTCTAAAACCACAAGCACCACCATGTTAGTAGGGAAAAGGTGGGAAGGGGGAGAGGTCTCCCCAACCCATTCAGCTGAAAAAGCAGAAGTGGAGCTTATAAAGCAAGTTAGGAAATGCAGTTCAGTCTGATCACTTCCTGAAACATTTACAGAAAACAATCAGAGCTGTTGCTGGGATTAAACTTTGATTCTCTGTTGTTAGAAGAGAGCAGAATGCTGAGTGATGAAAAAAGTGCTATCAAATGAAAATAATACAACAAATGAGGGAAAATTATATTCTATTTGGTTCAAAAAAATCAAACAAACAGATTTTAAATGATTTAAGATCCTCAATGATAAACAGATATTCCCTTCAGAGAAAGGATTATATTTTCATTTAAAGCATGTTTTTATTACTCAAACACCTATGTTTTATGATTTCACATTTCTCCTACACACCATAAACCCCCAAACAGTAAAGGAATACAGCTTCTTGCCTTACTTAATTCTTGTGAACTGTTGCAAGAATGATGTTGGATTATGTTTCAGAAAAGAAAAAAAGAAAAAACTAAGTTGAATTTTAGGCCTTGTGAAATTTTCATGGATTTCAAAATTTGAGAAACTATTCCCTGAGGTGTTTTTCAATGCAGCTATCAAGCAAAATGTCTTATCCTTATCACTGTATCCAAAGTTTTTTAAGCAAAAAAGAAAACCAACCAGGAAACCAAAAAACCTACCCCACTGATTTTACTTAAAGTACTTACCTGATAGAGCTCCTCTAAATTGTACTTAATTGAAGTACTGTTCTGGATTGCTTCTACAGCTTCTTTCAGTTTTTGCCAGGTTTCATCTGTGTAGTTTTCAGGCAATTTGGGTTTATCTTTAGAGGAAATGGTACAGAGATTGAGAAAGCTTTTTTAAAAAGTCAAAACACTTTACATTTCACAGAAATGAAATTGTAGCTTTGTGAGGAAAGAAGAATGGGCTGGTGCTCTAGACTTTAATTTATACTTGGACAAAAGGGAAGCACTGGTGAAAAAGCAGTTATCTTATTTAGTTTTGAAATAGTGATGCATTGTAAAAATTCAACATTGCTCTTCACATACACATCACAGCATCTATAGCCCATGAAGTGCAATTGATATAAAGCACAACAGCCTATCTGAGGAGCTTGAGAAGGGATAAAAGGCTAAAAATCAGCAAGAATGATCTATGTCTTCATTACATTCTTTTTCATTACCAGGACAACACAGCTAAAAGAAAGGTAACATAAAAGCTTAAAATGATGGATTTAAAGGTAAGTTTTGTCCAACTTTGTTTTTTTTAAATTACTTTTTTAAAAATTTAGTGCTCATTAATTCTACTCTATATTAATAGTTTGGAAAAAACCCTCAAGAAACAAGCACTGTAATTATAATACAGGCTTTATGGCCACAAGGAAAACCTTCCTATTTTAAAGTAATCCAGTTATGTATCTCCTGGGTTTGGCCATGGATTGTTAAGAATTAAGCTCTCCTTTCTTGTTCCTGCAGCTCAAGTTTTGCAGATTTGACTATTTACATGATTTTTTTCAGCCCTTTTTTCCCAGATGCCCCTGCTATGCAGTGTCTGCATTTACAAATCTGAGATTCCTCAAGTCATAGCTGCAGAACAGCAGGATTTAAAAAAAAAATAAAAAAATTAAAAAAATGTTTTCTCATAACCAGATAAAATGATTATTTGTGTTCTAATAAGCACATTGCCAAACGAAGAAGGAAGGAGGAGAAAATCCAGGGAGGAAGTCATGTGCACAGCTGAAACTGGCCCAGAGTTTGTACATGAATAAAATCAACTTTTATATAGCCAAAGGTAAAAAAAAAAAATTTAAATTGTAAAGTTTTACGATTTCTCTAGAAATAACAAAGAGGAGCAGGAGTTTTCTGCCCTCCAAATCATTCATTCCTGTTCAGATATCAGCAATATCCTGACATAAAAGCTGTAACAACAATCTGGAGAGCCCACTGACAACAAGAAGGACTTAGCTGCTCCCACTAGCAACTCCTGAGTGCACTGCTCAGTGGTAAATGCCAGGGTTCCGGATTTTAGGAAGTTATTTAAGTTGTAAAGGATGTTATTGTTATCACAGTAAGGTAAAACAATAATCTTCAGGTTGTTAAGCATCTGAGAATAAATGAAAAGCATGGCAGAGTCTTGGGACATTGCTTTGAAGGAAGTGATTCAAATAGCAATTCACAAGCAAAGATAATCACAGATCCATGCAATCCAGGACATCTAACAAATATCTGAAACATGAAAAGCTGATTTGCCTCAAAGGTCACAGTATGCAAGCAACACAAGAGTGGCACTTATTTCTCACTATGTAGAAACATTAAAATCATCAAATGAAATGATGATGTGATGGGTGGAGAATATTTTTGAGAATAAGGAGTACTTTAAAGCCAAATGTTACACTGCGATGATGAACTGCCACAAAACATTACAGTGCCTAAACCAATTCTAGCCCTTACATCCTGCTTTCTCTCTACGGAACATTTATATCAACTGTGTATCTAGAAATTAATTTTATTGTCAGTAATACTTTTAACCCAAACACCCAAAACTCAGAGAAAACAAAGCAAAAAAACCTCAAGAAAAGAAGCCATCTGACTATTTTAGAAGATAGCCTGAGGAGGGGACTAAGAAAAGCCCACAATTTCCCTGTGTCTATAGGGCAAAAAAATAAAAGGACAGAACTTTAAGCTAAGCTTTCTGCCAACACCAATCTGTAGTTTTGTTTACTAGAAAATGAAAAAGCACCACAACCAAAAAGTTTCTTTTCTCTGCTTCCATTGGTCTCTAGTGGCAATACCCACAAATCGCAAACACATCTTTTGAGACTATTTGTAAAATAAGGTAACTTGTAAAGTGAGAGCATGTTAAGACAAAGATATTAAAGAGTTAAATAATAAAAATCACAGGAAAGATATTACAAGAAAAACAGTCAGTAAAAATCTGAACTACCTGCTTTAAACGCAATTGGAAAAGCTAGAAAGGAAATCTGTGATAATAGCCTGATAATCACCTTAGTTTCAACATTTAAAACTAAGCACAGGCAGATTAACCTATAAACAGACAGCATGGACAGAGGCAAGATGTATAGATTTAGGCCAAATGTAAAAAAACATGCATTATACGCAAAGATTTACAATAAACTGGGCTGAAATATATACTAAGCCCTGAATCAACATTAGCAAATTAAAAGCTTGAAGAAAAGCAATTCACAAACTTCCAGAGCAAAACCTTCTGTCTACCATACAAGTTAAGGCCTTCACAAGAGCCACGAGTGAAAGAAGTACGAAAAACAACCCCAAGCAATAAAGTGTAAGCTCAAGATGTCGACACAGCTGGGCAAAGATGCATCAAACCCTATTATTCACTCTTTACCAAAGCAGAGAAACGTTCACTGCAGGAAAGCATTTCCTGTAAAACTCAGTCCTATTTTAAAGGTTTAGTCTTGAAAACAAAACACTAAGCTGAGCAGCAGGTTGTGACAAATTATGGCCTGTTACCTTTAAAGTTCTTGATCACTAATTTCTTAGCAGAGCCAGGTTTACTGTTGGCAAAACTGGAAACAGTAGAGGAGGCAGCTTTGGTCAGCCCATTTGCATGGTGCCCCACAGCAACTGAGGAAATTAAAAGGCTTTTGTTTTTGAGCTGTTGTTGGTGCTGCTGTTGAGAAGAAGCAGCAGGAGAGGAGGAAGAAGACGACTCTTCAGCCATCTTCACATCGAGTCCAATAAAATCCACGGAGTCCTCAAAGCGCAGCTTCTTCTGGAGGTGATGGTTGGAGGAGGCAACCCCTGAGGAGGAGCAGGAGGAAGTGGTAATGATGGAGGAAGATGAGGAGGAGGTGTTTTTGGAAGGAGAAGAGGTGCAGGAAGAAATGGAATCAAATTCTTCTCTTTCAGAATTGCTGTTGCTGCTGTTATTTAACTTTCTCTTCTTGCAGGAGGCACTGCTGCTGGTGTTACCATCAGTGGCAGGTCTGACCTCCTGGGCTGCAGCTGGGGGGTTGGGGGAAGAGAAACCTGTGGGAAACATGAACACACAGAAGTGAACAGGCTGAGGGGCATCAAATCCTTGTGGTGTGACCAAGGGGGAAAGAGAGAGAGTTCGAGAGTCTCTGCTTGGGGTCTCTCAGGAGGGGGAGGGGGGGGTCCTTCAACTCTCTCTCATCAGTGGAGTCCTTCCGTGTCCCCTTTCTTTCGCCTTCTTCTTTCTCGAAGGATTCGCTCTCTCCCCACTCTTTCCCTTTTCTTCAGTACTTTGTCTCTTCTCGTCTTTCGCCTCTGCTCTGCTGCTTTCCCTCCTTCCTCAGCACAGCGTCTTCACCCCCGCCTTTCGGCACTCACCAGCTTCTTTTCAGCTCTTCTCTCCAACACCAGCCTCTCCCCAAGGCTCCCCGCTCTCCCCGCTTCTCCTTCCCTTCTCCTCCCGCTCCGGCCGCTTCGCCTCCACCGAGCAGCAGCGGGGAGGGCTGAGCGCGGCTCCCTCACGCCTTGGCTCCAGCGCCCCACACGCCTCCCGCTCTCCCCCGCCGCCCCTCTCTCTCTTCTCTCTCTCTCTCTCTCCTCGGCCTCCCGCCGCCGCCTCCCCCCTCTCTGCCTCCGGTTCTCTCTTCCTGAGGGGGGACGGCCCGGCCCGGGGCTTGTTATTGTCAATACACGGCAGAGAGGGAGCCTAAAGATGGCGGCACATCCGCTCGCGGGGCATGCTGGGGCGCGCACGCCCGGAAGCGCGACGGTGCAACGCGGATGCCTGCGGGCCCACGCAAACCCACGGAAACTCACGCACACTCACGGAAACTCACGCACACTCACGGAAACTCACGCACACTCACGCCCGAATGAGCGCTGCCCGTGTGTGTTCCCCCCCCGCCCCGGTACCGCTCGTGGTACCGCCCGCTCCGCTCGCGCGCGGGCAGGGGGTGTGACCGCCGCTCTCCGCGTGGCGGGAACGGGAGGGGGGGGGGGGGAGGGGGAGAGGGGGGCGAGGGTTCGGGTCCGCTGGGTTCGGGTCCGCTCGGTTCGGATAATCCGATGGGTTCCCCGGGCGGGGCTGGGAACCGGAGTTCTGCGTCTGGCCTGGGGTTACACGGAGTGAGGAGGGGACCGGGGGTTCCCGGGCTGGGGTCTGCGGCCTCCCCGCTTCTCCTGGCGAGGAGTTTTCCTGCTTAGGGTTTATAACCAGCGTTTGCTGTCACCTGTTCCGGGTGGGTTTAATATGTGTGGGCTTACGTGGGGCCAACGCCGTAAACTTTATGAAGGAAAAAGAGAAAGGGTACGTTTAGTGTGTTATTTTTGGGTGTATCCATTGCGGAAGGAAATGCCAGCTGAGAAACAGCTGCAGGAAAAGCAAAACGAGCAGAGAGGTTTTGGGTTTTTTGCCCAGCAGGGGCTTCAGGTGAGAACTTCCACCTGCTCTGGGCAGTTCTGGGTTTGATAGGAAAAGACATCCTTAACCTGTCCTGACAGAACCTGTGGTTCATAGAGACAGGAATGTAATTTTACTGAGGTTTTTCTGGTGCGTGTCTTCTGTCTGAGTAACACAGACAACTCCTGAGGCCTGAAACCTAATGCTGGTGATGTCTAGAAAAATACTTCTTGCAGAGGAAGAAAAACAAAGCTCCAGCCTTTTTTTTGACTGGCTTTAGAACAGGTTGTATAGTTCCCGAGTACTAAAAAGTTACATTCCAAGTCAGATGTAACAGAAATAAACAGGTTTCCTAAGTAAATAAAACTTAACCTGATTATGCTGTCAAGTTTTCCTCTGTTCTCAGTAACTGTTGTGTTTACTGCAGCCAAATTATGTTAATAGGTGTAAGAGGTTGTAAATTTCTACATTTTTCAGGTGTGTAGAGAAAAATGGATGTATAAAAGAAGAGACACAATAAAGATCTCTTTTCCTGGAGAAGTAGGAAGAATCTGTGACTATGGCCCTGCAGTCAGAATAAGCAGCTCCTGACCTGTGATAAAGTGGAGGGGAAAAGTACTGGGGACCCAAGAAGCCAGGTGCAATGGATTTTGCCCTTTTCTCACTGAAACATAGAGTGAGGAAGTAAAAATCCTTTATTTTCAACATATGACCCTGAAGGGTGATTTCTTTAGGGGCTAGAGGAGCTGTAAAGCCATTTGCTGGGTGTGCCCCTTCCTCTTTCAGTCTTATCCAGGTACCATTCTTTAAAAATTTTGTTCTGTAGAAGTCACACTGCAATCAGAGTGGAAGTCTCCAGCTTTTTGGGGGTGAGGCTGAACACTGAGGGCTGTACTACAACATTCCAGCCTAGGTGCTCACAGCCTTCTACCAAAATCCTTTGTACAAGCAAATTGTGGCTGGACAAGCAGTTAGCTGGCACTGAGGTCTTGGCAGCTACACCAACAAAAAGCATTTGGAAGAGGAGATTGAGATGCCAGTGGACCAGGTGATTTGGGGTAGCAGAAGAGCTTTCTGTTATCAAAAGCCACTTTTGAAAAACAGGAATTAACCTTGCTATTTCAGGCTAGCAAGAGCCCAGTAGTTTGGGTGATTTGAGTAGAAGATGCAATATTTGTTAGGGGTCATTGAGGGTTAAAGTTTACCTGCTGTTTCTAACACATGAGGTGGGAGTGATTAATTTTTCCCTACAGTTTTTAAAGATGTGAGCACACCTGCAAAAATTGTTTACTTGTCAAAGTATTATTTAATAAAAAATATTCTTAGGGGCACAAAAAAACAGTTTGGAATAGTTTGTTGTTGTGATAAACTCCTCACTTACTAACCTGGGCATGAGCAATGTCACTGTGTTTCAGTTCAATTACTTATTATAGCTTATATATATATATATCTTATAGTTTATATATCATATATATATATGATGATTTTAGTGATGCTACAAAGAGGGTGGAGGTGACGTCCATGAGTTTTAGATGCCTGAATGATTATCTGATGCAACAGTTCATTCCTTTTAAAAGTTATTAGTGTATTTCACCGTTTGAATAAACGCATCTACAAAAGCTTGAGTTGACTTTGTGTGACTGATGGAACCCGCTAATATAGGTTTTAATTAGCTGTTATAGTGTCACAGCTGATTAGTTCATTTTGAGTGGAAAAACGAACCCAGTACTGGTTGAGTGTTCCTGTCCTCCCAGTTCCATTGCTCCAGTGCCCGGTGTGTGCACCCCCTGCAGCTGCGGGCCTGGAGGACAAAACCTGCCTGTCCCTTCTTCCAAAAGTTAAAAAGCAGGATGGGAAATTCCTATCTACGTTTTTCAATTAATATTCACAATCCTTGCAGCCATCGCCAAGCACAAATGATCCTAACACCTCCTCACAGCTCCCTGCCTGCCCCTTGGCATTTCTTCTGCTTCTCCACCGTGAAGCGTCTGCTCCCGGTTCCCTGGGCTTCTCCAGGATCTGCTCGTTGAACAGAAACACTTTTTTTTTTTTTAATTATTTTTTTAATTTTATTTTCTCGAGTCGTGCCCACAGGGCCGTGTGTCCTGCTCTGAGCCTGGTTGCTCTTGTGCCCAGGTGGCCAAGAAGGCCAATGGCATCCTGGCCTGGATCAGGAACAGCGTGGCCAGCAGGTCCAGGGAAGGGATTCTGCCCCTGTACTCAGCCCTGGTGAGGCCACAGCTCGAGTCCTGTGTCCAGTTCTGGGCCCCTCAGTTCAGGAAGGAGATTGAGGTCCTGGAGCAGGTCCAAAGGAGGGCAACCAGGCTGGTGAAGGGATCCAGCACAAGTCCTGTGAGGAGAGGCTGAGGGAGCTGGGGGTGTTCAGCCTGGAGAAGAGGAGGCTCAGGGGAGACCTCATCGCTCTCTACAACTCCCTGAAAGGAGGCTGGAGCCAGGGGGGGGTTGGGCTCTGCTCCCAGGCAACTTTCAACAAGACAAGAGGACATGGTTTTAAGTTGTGCCAGGGGAAGTTTAGGTTGAATATTAGAAAGAATTTCTTCACGGAGAGGGTGGTCAGGCATTGGAATGGACTTTCCAGTGAAGTGGTGGATTCTCCATCCCTGGAGATATTTAAAAAGAGCCTGGATGTGGCACTCAGTGCCATGGGCTGGGAACTGCAGCAGTGGGTCAAGGGTTGGACTTGATGATCTCTGAGGTCCCTTCCAACCCAGACAATTCTATGATTCTATGATTCTCTGTCCTAAGGCGAGAGGTGGGAATGTGTTACAGAGGCAGGTGGGCATTTTTTTTCCCGTTAACATATTTTGCGTTTAAACGCCGTTAGTATTTAGCAGCACATCGGTTTGCTTTGGGAAGCCTTATTTTCGGGAAAAGGGAACTATTATCCGGGAAAACCGCGCCTTGCCTGCGAGTGACGGGCACCGGGTCCTTGTGAATGCCGGGCAGTGCTGTGGCCGCAGAGCAGCTAAAAACCTTCCCGCAAGGTGACTTCCCGCCCCGCAAGCCACCGGCGGGCTCGGCGGTTCTGACGGGTTCTGCGCGGTTCCGGAGCTGCGCGGTTGCTTCTTACACGCATGCGCGGGGGTTCCGCGCTTCCCCCTGGGAATTGTAGTCCCGGCTCGGCCCCGGGGACGCTGCGCGCGTTCCGTTGCCATGGAGGCGCGCGGCAGGCCGTAAAGCGCGCGGCGCTTCCGGCGGAGCGCGGAGGGGAGGGTCGGGTACCGGAGCCTCGTGTGAGGGAGCGCCGAGGCTGCGGGTGCCCGCGCCGCCGCCCCCGGCCCCACGCCCCGCCCGCCCGGCACCCACCGCCCCCAGGATGTTCAAGAAGTGAGTGGGGTGGGGACCCACCCACCCGGGCAGTGCTGGGGGGGAAAGGGGAGGGTGGGACGGCGAGGGAAAGGGGGGCCGGGCCGGGCCTCGGCGTCCGCTCTGCCCCGGGCTTTGGCCCTGCCGGACCGGGTTCGGTGCTGAGGCTGTGGGAGCGGCGCGGCCGCGTTCTGCTGGGGATGGGGGGGGCGGCTGCCTTCCCCACTACCCCCCCAGATCCCCCCAGGCCTCCCCAGACCTCCCCCGGGCGGGATCAGCCCGCAGCAGGCCGCCCCGCAGCCTCAGCTGGGCCCTGGGGCGCGGTGGCCTGGGCTGCGGGGCACTTGCGTGTTAAATGAAAAAAAAAAAAAAAAGAAAAAGGCTAAAATGTAAGCTGAGTCATCACCTGGTCTGAACTTTGGTGTTGTACAAAGGGCTGTTCATAAGCCTGTGGTAAAGGTGAAGGGTTCATATGAATGCATCTGAAGAGGGCTGTAGGTGTAAGGTGAATGCACAGTGTGGTACGGGGTATCTGTGGGACCACAAACACCTTTCATGGATGGGAACAAAGTTTAGGGACAAAGTCGGCCTAGCGGTGGGACCCCCTGCATTCCCTGAGCTCAGTGTCCCCAGAGGACACGCTTAAGCCTTGTGACATTTTAGATTTGAAGGTTGGGCAGATGCGAGTCTGCTAAGATGTAATGGAGAACCTACAAACATTTCTTAAAGAGTGTTGCTGAGACAGTGCATCTTTGGGGCAGCAAACTGCATTTCTGAAATACTTTAACTCACTTGACAGATTTGATGAAAAGGAGAATGTATCAAACTGCATTCAGCTGAAGACTTCAGTTATTAAAGGTATTAAGAATCAACTGATAGACCAGTTCCCTGTTATTGAACCATGGCTAAACCAAATTATGCCAAAGAAAGATCCAGTCAAAATAGTAAGATGGTAAGTTTCTTTTTTCCTTGCTCAATCTGTGCTTCCAAAGTGATAGGATTGTTTCCTTTATGTGCTTTTTTTTTTTTTTTTTTTTTTTTTTTTTTTTTTGTGTGTGTAATCAATGCACTTAGTGTTTTTGAAAAACATTTAATGTCTTACAGATAATAGTTCATGTTGTGGCTAAACCAGAAAGTTTGTCTGTGGTCACAGGTTTGAAGTGGGGCACCTGAGGAAAACAAAAATGCTGCCTACTAGTGAGTGTGCAGAATGTTCAGGGACTCTGCTGGGATCAGCCTGGTGTTGAAAGGAAACATTCAGCTTCCTGGATATGGAAGTTCCAACTTGTTTGAATTGCATTTTTTCTGGTTTTGGAGATTCCTTATATTATCTAGAGTAATTATTTTATTTTTTTTAATAGAAGGTGATATATTTTTACTGATTCCTTCTTCATGTCTGCTCTTAGTATGTCATTTAAAAGTACCCAAAGAAACGCAACTGGTGCACAGGTGAATGTTTGTAGAAATTTTTTTCCCCTCTTGTTAAAGGGGAAGGAAGTGTGCAGGAGTCCATTATTGAAGAAGACAACATAAAAAAATAATTTCTCCCTAGTTGTCTGTCTTAATTCTCAGATGCCAAGATAGACCAGACTGTGAAGCAAAATATTTCATTTAAACTATAAAGGGCTTAAGTAGCTATTGGAATAATTTTTTTTTCAATCTTTCAGCCATGAACATATAGAAATCCTCACTGTGAATGGGGAGTTGCTGTTCTTCAGACAAAGAGAAGGGATTTTTTACCCAACACTAAGGTTGCTTCATAAATGTAAGTTTCCTGAGGATAGTAGTGGTGGGGAGAGAGGGCTGAGCATGTGATTCCACAGGACTTCTTCCTTTAGAACCACATTAAAAAGAAGAACTTACTACTTACATGTGTATATATATTCAAGAATAGATCTTGGAGATAGATTTATTCCATCTTCTCAACTGCAATTTATTGCTTTGCTATTTCAGATGCTTATATGGATTGCTTTCCCCATAGCTATTGTAATGCTGTATGTTAAGCAAGCTAAAATAAGATTTCTGAGAATTAAATTGTGCATAGACCTGCAAAAAATTCTTGAGAGGTTTGCCTGGGACAGAGATTTGAGTTGTTGTTTGGCCCTATCTTTGTTCTTTCAAGTCTTCTTTCTACCCTTTTTGCATCTTCCCAAGTACTTGTAGGTTCTTACTAGAGAAATAGTTTTTAATTGTGAGTTTAATGATATAATATATACTTGTCTCTTGTAAGAACTGACGCTGCATGCTTTGTACTTTTTACAGTTAACTCTCTTGCATTATTTTTCTTGTTCTCCTCATTGTTTTCTGCATGATTCTGTTATTCTGATTTGGGTGAGCACAGGTGTCCCTAACAATGTTTGTTCACTCAAATGTGAAGTTTTGAAATATGTCAGAAAAGTGCACTTGAGGAATGGCTTGAAGAGCTCACAGCCTTTGTGGATCTTGTACATCTTGGCATTGTTTTTTTTTTTTTTTTGTCCTGTTAACATTAAACTTTTTGTTTTCATGAAAGAATGAAATGTGTAATTTGAGGGATTTACGACCCCTTTTTTTTAAGACCTCTGAGTCCATGGGCACTTGGGTGATTGCTTTCACTGGAAGAACTTGTTAAATTTATTTCTTGATGTATGGGTGTATGAGTTAGCAGGAGGCATGGGCCTGGTGTTGGGTGACCCTTTGGATCAGGTAAAAGATTTGCTCTGGCAGATCAGCACTTGTGACACTGCAGCCCAGCAGGAGCCCTGCTCCTTGTTTCTTAACCTTCCTACCTGCACAGAACTCTCTGTGTATAATTGCTCCCTCTAAACAGATTTAACAATGAATTATTCATGTTGTCATCTTGCTGTATTTATTGTAATGCTCTATCTTTCCACTCCTAGACCCATTTATTCTACCACACCAGCAGGTTGATAAAGGTGCCATTAAATTTGTACTAAGTGGAGCTAATATAATGTGCCCTGGCCTGACGTCTCCTGGAGCAAAACTGTACCCTGCTGCTGTTGATACTGTTGTTGTATCCTTCTGGGAATTGCTGCTTACTGTGAGAGGAGTTAAGCTTCTGTTTTTGTGTTTTCAGATGATCATAATCTGAATTCTTCTGGTTTTATTGGTGTTTCATGGAGTAACTACTAGTCTGAAAAGCGCTGCAGAGGTTCAGGTGTCATTTGGCAAGGTTAAAATTATTCTGATTTTTTTGTTTGTTTTGGGTTTTCTTTTTTTTTTTCTTTTTTTTCTGCTTTTTGTTTTTTTTTTTTTTGTTTTTTTTTGTTTTTGTTTTGTTTTGGTTTTTTTTTGTTTGTTTTTGTTTTTGTTTTTTTTTTTTTACCTACAGTGATCTTCCCAACCATATAACTATTCCTGCTCTGCTTTTGGGTGGGATAGTGTCCCATTAATCTAATTAATAAGTGGAGCTCGTTTCTGATTCTATGCAGAACTGTAAAAACAGATGAAGTACACTGTAATTTGTCCTCTGTCTCTTTAATCAATCTTGTATCTCCTTCAGTTATAGAAGAATTTCCTCCTCTTCGTAGGAAAATTGGAAAGGTGTTTGGAATCAGTTTTGCTGTAGTTGAGACTTGCTCTGTGTCTAAAGTTAAGCAGATATAAAATAAGAAAAGCATGACAGTTCCCTCCTGCTGATTATGTTACTGAGGAGGGAACCCTGAGCCAATAGAGCATTATTAACACCAGGCTGTGCTGCTGTTGCTGTTAGGTGCTTTGGGAAAAGCTGGGCATCACATTAGCATCAGGTGTGGTAAGCTTTAAAAAAGACAAGTCTGATTTCAGTGCTTCTATTTTTTTACATATTTGTCTCGGTTCTCTGTACCATAGAATTTAAAATGTCCTCACAAACGTGTGCAGTTTTGTTCCAGAAAGGGTAAGACTTACTGTCTCTCAGTTTTAGGCACAAAGGAAGAAGTGGAGTGCAGTGCAGCACTGGAGATGTTTCTCTGTAATTTCTGTCCCAAGTTGATAAATCCTTGCTTTGTTCTGAACACTGGGATTCAATTGTTAAATGCAGTGCATTGCTTTGCTTATTTTTAAGAGCTAGAGTTTCAGAATTACTGAAAGGCTAAAAGTTCTACATGAGATTTTGACATTTTTGGAAAGCTTTTTCCTCCTATTGCTTTTAATTTTCTGAAATAGTTTATAAAAAAATGTTTTCCTTAGCAGTAATTTGTAGGCGATAATGGCAGAGGGAAAGCAGCACGCATTATGTGTGGGAGTAATGAAGATGTCAGCTGAGGACATGTAAGTGTTGTAAAAATTGAAATATAACCTGTCCCATGTTATTCCTATGCTAGTTGGGAATATAAGTACCATGATCAAGCTTACTCCATTCCTGTTACAGTTTAGTTTATCCAAGCACAGTGTTTTTTAAGAGTTCATTTTGATGATTAGTATTCGGGGAAGGAAGAGCAGGGCAGGGATACCTTCCTTACTTGTTTACCAAATAGAATCAACATAGGTCATTTCATGTGAATGTGTATTTTAAGATGTACAACATTAATACTATGGCTGATTGTATTTCTTGCTCTTTGACCATACTTTTTCAAAGATCTTGCTGAGCTAAGAAATACTTGTACAAAGTACTTACTACCTGGGCTGGACAAGAGCTGTAATTTGGATTTGAGGTGGTTGAAAACATTGAAGTGATTTTTGTTTGCAGGGATAGCATAGAATAAAGTCCAGCTGGTTCTTAGTTGACCAGTTGGGCTTTCCTCTGTGGAAAAGGAGGAGGTGCTGCTTTGTAGCCACATGCAGCATTCCTGCTTGATGTGCTTACTGGCTTAGCTGAGCTGCTTGTGTAGAAGTCTGTTCAGGGAATAAACATCAGCTGAAAACTCTTCAAAAGAGAAAATGCAAATGCATGCTAGTTGTTCTGAGCATTCAGTGCTGAATTGTAAGTAGCTAAACCACTTTGGCACTTGGAGTTCTTCAACATCTTGCAGTAGGATGCAAGATGCACCCAGCAGGTTTGGGCTGTCTTGGTTCCAGCCCTGTCTAGCACTTGCGTGGGCAAGGAAGCTGATTTTGATGAGAACCACTCGCTCTTGTGGGGATGGTTCTCTGCAGGATCATCTTCTGTACTGGGTTACTCTGTGGTCCTAAGGTGAGAGGTGTGAATGTGTTACAGAGTGGGACTGCAGCAGCCTGGGTTTGCACTGGCTGTAGGTGTTGAGGAATTCTGTTCCTCAGGATTCTTTGAAGTGCTTTCAAAAGACTCGGAGAGCTGGTGGAGAGCTACTTCTGTCCCAATCCATCTGCAGTGACCTGCTGTGATCATTGCAAACCAAGATAATCCTGACTTCAACAATTTTGGAGCTGGGTATCCTGTTCTTGTGAGAAGCAACATGAACCAGAGAGGAAAATGAAACACAGTTGATCCATGCAGACTGTTAGCACAACTTTTTGTGAAACAGCTTTGTCTCAGTCACGTGGTGTGATTGTGGTACATGTCTGTTAATGCAATTCACATAGCAGTATTTTCCTTCTTCATTACTTTTCGGCAAGTTGTATAAGTAATGGAACACTGAATATAAAGACAATGAATTATATTTTCCAGGGGAGATTTGCTTGTCTATTGTGGCAAAACTTTGTGGCATAATATGCTGGAAAAAAGCTGAACACAAATCCAATGCAGATGCACAAAACAACCCTTTAAAAAAGATTATGTGGCTCAAAAGGTACAGCAGGATAGTATGTCTAACATGCTGCAAGTCATTGGCACATAAATTTAGCATTTATAATTTTTTATTGAGTGGGCAGAATCCTTGCAATGAGCAGCAAAGCACTCACCTGCATTTGGTTGTGTCATTGGTGCACTTGAATTCCTTATTCCAGCTAGGAGTGGGAGAGTCACAACTGCAGTGCTACTTTGAGAGGGAAACACTAAAATTAGGAAAAGTAGCAGAAGTGTTCTCTGAAGAACTGCCTCCCACTAAACGTTGTGGAAAGCTGTTGGCAAAATGTGGAAGGCAAATATTGTCACCATTCAGCAATGTGGCAATGGTAATAAATGTTTCCTGTCCACCTGCTGTCGATTATGACTGTGTGTGATAGCATCTCCCCTTCCAGCTGACAGCTATTGTGTTTTCTACTTTAAATATTGCATTTTGTACTGCTCTAATATTTAACCTAGCTAATACTTCTGCACCTTTTTCCTCCTGCAGTGAGAAAGTCAACAAAGGGATTGGTATTGAAAATATCCACTATTTAAATGATGGCCTTTGGCATATGAAGACATACAAATGAAACACAAGGAACCGTGTTACTCCAAAGGAATGCACTTAGATTAAATGTGGACTGCTTTGTAATTCCTTGTTTTTAATGTGACTGAATGTACAAATTATTTTGTTCTGTGGCTACGCTAAATAAACCAAGTGAATGCGAAAGTACTGTTAGGCTACAATAGTTTTCTAGATTTCTTTTTGTTACAGCTCTTTTGTTTTGTCTTAAACCCAAGTCTTCAGTGACTGAAGATACCTGATGGAAAGATCCTGCATTGACTGGGAGTAGACTATTTCGAACAAAAAGGAGGAAAAAGCCAAGAAATGTTTACATTTTTATGCTCTTCTAAAAGGGCAATATGAAGTGTATGTGAAATATAATTAATACGGTTTACAAAGCCTCTGAAACATTTCAGATTTTTTTTCTTCTGGTTAACATCATCTTAGTCTACCTGTTTCTTGAACGTGGAGAAATCAGGTTTTTTGACATTTATTTTTAAACTTAATTTATTAACAGCATTAACTTCAGTGTTTTACTTCAGGATTTTCTCTTTTTAATATACATTTATCTGTATAGGATTTATGAACCTAAACTGGTATGTGGACTAGAGATTCTTTTATGCTATTTCATATCTGAAGAATATATATATACATGTTCAAGTTTCTACCTGCCAACACTGTTTGATATCACTCTCCTTATAGTGGAGTTTATAGTAATGGTTGGCATGCTCCAGATGGAGTGTGTGCCAGCCCAGTGCCTGATCCTCTACTCCCTGTTTGCTGCCTTACTTTAGGAGCAGAAACAAAATCACTGTTAAACAAAGGCACGATTGCAAAACATGGTTATCTGTTTAGCCAGAAGCAATGTCTTGAGGTGGAACTTCAAAAGAGATCTTGGCTTGTGCACACTGCCACATGTATGTACACCTAGAGAATGGGTTAAAGAGCACTGTGTATTTGTCTGGATAATTCAACTCTGTTCAACAACTGCATACCCAAAGCTATGCCTATGGAAAACAGCCTGTGCCATGGAATCATTTAATAAACTATGGAAACTTTCAGATCTACCACTCATAATTCATGTCTCTGGAAGCATTTATTAATATTTCAAGTCTGTTCTAACACATTTTATAATGGCACATTGTGATTTTATATGCAAGTACCTTGTCTTGGTGCTGTTCTACATATTTGATTTCCCTAGTCTGGGACCTTTACAGCAGATAGTGGCAGAGGTCTTCTCCATCCAATTCTGAAGTCAAATTAAGACACGGGGGATGGAATGTGTTACCTGATACATCCTAATTCAAACTTTCTCCTATTAATTTATTTAAAATACATTTGAAAATGATGGAGTAAATTACAACTATTTATTAATGTAGGATTGCAGTGATTGCCGTGGTCTTGGAGAAAAACATCTGTTCAAATCTCAGACCTTTCCCTTCAGAACACCAATGAATGTTTTTATACATCTTAAAGGCTGCTATGTACATACTGACTTCATGTTAGTGCTAAGGAGAATCAGTTTTTACTTCAGTGGTTCTTTTTTTGCATAAAATGAGTTAGTCTGCAGTTCTGTGACTTGCTTTTTTCCCCTTGTTTACTCCTGTTGTGTTCTAGTACCTCTCAAATGAGTGATGAATGAGATTTATTCTGGTTTGAATTAGTAACTCCCAGTCTTCTTCCTTGACTTGCACCATGACTGCTGCTGTTGCAGTGGGGTTAGAACTGTTTTTAGTACCAAAACCACCACTGAAATAAAAAAACTTCACTTTTTTTTTTTTTTTTCTCTGGCTTTGTCGATGTTCCTAACTGTGGATCTAACCTCTTAAGAATTATTCTGTTAAGAAGATACCAGTTAAATCATGCCTAATTCATATGCAAGTAAAAAATACTAAGTTTATCCAGGTTTTGGCAGCTATCATGTGCATGTTTTGCTTTATTAGATGAGCTCAAACTGGCATGGGGCAGGAGAAGGTGCAAAAGGTGGGACAGGCTGCAGCTTCTGAAACATGAGCTGTGGGAGCTTGCCCAGGAGTCTGAGCAGTCATCTTACAGCTCTTGTCAAAAGGGCCTGATGCTTAAACCAAAAAAGAAGTGGGTATTCTCAGCTCTGAAACAGCAGGATGAGGTGCTATAAAGGAAGGTGAGAGAACAGACCATGTTCTCAGGTCTTTGATGGACACTGTAGTCCCCCTGAGGCTGTAAATGGTGCTAGATGTGGTACTTCTCTTCAGTCTTTAAAAAACACAGTGTCAGGTCAGTGAGTTCTAAACGGTGTAAGTATCAAAGTCCTCTTCATTATTCCCAGTTGCTGTGACTCCAATGAGTGTGACCTGGTACAAAACTGATTGTAAAACACCCCATACCCTCTCCAACCCAAAAAGCAACAAAATAAAAAAACATGACACACCACCCCAAAAAGGTACTGGGGAATGGTGCAGATTGCTTTGCTGTACAAACATACTTTGCATAATATTCAGAGAAAGGTTGAGAGTGAAAACAAGTGCACTCTTCCTGCATCTTGCTGTTAAAAATACCTGTAAATCCATCTACACCACATATGAACTGACAGGTAACCAACTTCTTCCATAGAAGTGCTATTGGCACCACTTGCTGGAAGGAAAATCATACAGAACCTTTATGCTAATACACTTAGATATGAAGTGAAATTTTAAGTGAGCAATTACTCTTGTGCTGACAGGGCATGTGACCATATGAATAGATATTCAAATATCTGTTTCATTTGTTTAGAAATGGCAGTAATATTATGTGACCTTTGGCCAATGCTGCAACTTCACCACATCTTTTTTTTTTCAGATTGTTTCCTGCAAATTGCTTCCTGGGTTAGGAGGCTCTACGTGACAACAGCTGCTGCATGAACAGCACAGCTCGAGCTAATCTGTAATTCAGTGTAAAGGAAATAGACTGCAAAGACTAACTTGAAGCTGTTTTATTGGTGGTGCTTAGAAAGATATAAAGACATTCTAGAAATGCCTGGAGGAATTGAAAGAATCAAAATCTTGCAAAAATATATTTGTAACAATAGACTAAAGTTCATTTGGGTTTTCATTAATAATAAATATTTACACATAACCCCCCCCATATAAACTTTGTTTCCCTTTATCATAAACATTAGCAACTCCTTTTTCATTTCATTCCAGCACTGTCAAAAGCCAGAAGCATTTCTGTATAAAAGATTTAGAAAACAGTTCTCCTTCCACTTTTAAAATGAGACCTTTAGCAAACCTCAATGTGCAAAACAAAACAAAAAAAATCAATAATTGTACACCATTAACACCTGGTACGAAAATCCAGTCTGCCAGTACAAATGTGTGAGACAAAAAGCACTGACTCTATGGTTCCAGGTCCTCTCTGAAGGGCTGTCAGTCGTTGTCAGAGCCTTCAGGGGGCAGGAAGACAAGTGCATCGTTGTAGGAGTGGCCGTAGGGCCTCAGCCTGTAAACACCAAACATCATCACATGCATGTGGTTGGGGGCCAGCCCGCTGAAGGTGATGGCCATGTCCGAGCAGCAGCCATCCACCACCTCCTGAGGGTGAGTGGACATTGCTTCTTTAATGAGAGCATTGACTGATTTAGTATTAAAGACATCTTTTCCTTCTGAATCTTCAGCGTTTTCAGCAAATACTCCAGTGTACTTCAGGCAGATTGCCAGCTGTTTGTCCTCTGCAAGTTTCCAAATCATTCCTCCCTGCTCCGGGCACTTGTCAGTGTCTTCAAAAACACGGGAGAGTCGTCTCATTGATTCAGTGCTTAGGACAATTCCTCCCTCACCAACTACATACTCAAGGTCACCAGATTTCACAGTGTGCCCTAAATAAAAAGGCTGTGAGGGGTCTTTTTGCAGTAAGAAATACTTGAGATTTTCAATAATAGCAAATGTTGTTGGATACGCGAGGAAGAACCAGTTGAATTCATCTTTATACTGTTCATATGTTATCTTGTAAGCTTTTCTCATCATCACCCACATATCATTTGTGTTGAGGGCTACAGAATCAAACACTTTGACTTTTTCAGAGCTGTAGAATTCTGCCTTGTCACAGTGTTTGCTCCACGTCTCTTTCACTGCAGCCCAGTGCCCCAGATCTTTCGGTTTCACAAGGATGATACAATAAACACGGATACTTCTGCTCAGTTCCATGCGTTCAGCTTCTGAAAAGTTTAAGACATCTTCTTTTTTGGGAGCCTGGATGTGATGGTGCTCATGGTGATGTGATTTAGTCCCGTGGCCCACCCTAATGTGTCCAAGCAGTGTCACCAACATGCAGAACGCTCCTCCAAGCACCACACCCTTGATGAAAGAGCTGCCTTCAGAAATCATTTTTCCTAGAAAGGAGACATGCTGTGAGAACTTACTGGCGTATGTTTACTACTGTAGATTCCCCCAAAAGGGACAGTGCAGCTGGTGAAAGATCTAGAGCACAAGTCTTAGGAAGAGAAGCTGAGGGCACAGGGGTGGTCAGCCTGGAGAAGAGAGGACTGAGAGGAGACCTGAAAAGGAGGCTGTAGTGAGGGGGGTGTCAGTTTCTGCTCCCACATAACAAGCTACAGGACAAGAGGAAATGGCCTCAAGTTGTGCCAGGGGACGTTTAGACGGGTGGTGGAGGCACCATCCCTAGAGATACTTAAAAGCTGTGCTGAGGTGGTGCTGAAAGACACCGTTTAGTGGTGGCCTTGGCGGTGCTGGGCCGGATGGACCTGATGATCTGAAAGGTCTTTTCCATCCAGACTGATTCTATGACTCCAGTTTTAACACATTCCCCAGTGTCTACACCCAGCTGCAGTTCCCTGGCCCTACACAGCAGGACACTGCTGGATGCAGGGTTACCGGCTCCCCTCCCGTTACCGTTACCGTTACCGCTGCTCAGGCCCCGCTCCTCCGGCTCCGTTCCACCGGCGCTGCCCGCAGGGCCCCGGCCCCGCAGCCCGCAGCCCCCCATGCACCGCCACCCCGCGCCCCGCTGCGCTCCGGGACCCTGCCCTCGATCCCCGCTGAGGCGGTGCGACCCGACCCGACCCGACCCGACCCGACCCGACCCGGCCCCCAGGACATGCGGGCAGAGGGGAAGTCCCACAACGGCCGGAGCCGTGACCCGCACTCAGGATCACGGCAGGGCTCGCTCCCGCCTCCCTTTCCCCCCCCTATCAGAACCCGCCCCACGCTTACCGGTACCGCCGGTACCGCCTCGCACCAGAACTCACACGCACCCGCTCCGCCAGCCCCGGCCCCGGCCCCGGCCCTGCCCCGCCGGAAGCGCCGCGACCCCAGCCCTTCTAGGCACTGACCGCTCGATGGTTGTGGATGCGCCCCCTGCCGGCGCGGATGCCGTATGGCGGGGATGTCGCCCCTCACCGATCCCCGCACTGCCCTCACCGCACTCCCGCACTGCCCCCACCGATCCCCGCACTGCCCTCACCGCACTCCCGCACTGCCCCCACCGATCCCCGCACGGCCCTCACCGCACTCCCGCACGGCCCTCACCCAACTCCCGCACTGCCCTCACAGATCCCCGCACTGCCCTTACCGCATCCCCGCACTGCCCTCACAGATCCCCGCACTACCCTCACCGCACCCCCGCACTGCCCTCACCAACCCCCGCCCCGCCACAGCCTCCCGCAGCGCTTCATCTCCATGGCTGCGCCCCTCACCGCGGGCGGGTGTCCCCTCGGGGCGGGTGCGGGGCAGGAGCCTGGCGAGGCCCGGGTCGCGGCGGCTTCCCGGAGGGGCGGGAGCTCAGGCGGGCACCGCAGCGGGACTGGAGGAAGGAGGAAGGGCTGCTCCCGGCTGCTTAATCCCGGCGGAGCCGCTGGGACAGCCCGGAGCTGAGGGGAAGGGACGGCTGCCCCGCTCCGCCGCTGCCACAACGCGTACCGGGCTGGGTAGCGCCCGGTTGAGTGTATTGATCCCAGTTTCCTTCTTTGCTGTCCTGGTTTGGGCCAGGATAAAGGTGATTTTCTGGTTTGTACTTTTGCTTTCAGCTAAGCCTCTTGTAAGTAGCTGCACTTGCTGAAATTAACAGCAAGTTTCTCAGACAGTGTCTGCTTCTGGGACTGATAACACTCGATGTTTATAGTTACTGCCAGAGACTGGTGTGCAGAGCCAAGGACACTGCTCAGCTCTGAGGAACATTTGACCTTCCAGAAAGAGTAAGGAGGTCCCACCTGAACCCTCCTTTGGGGAGGACCAGACAAGACAGATGTCAGAATTGACCAAACAGAGTATTCCATCCCATACACGTCATACTCGGTATAAATTTGAGGGACCACAAGGGTCAAACATCTCTACTCCTTCCTTCTTCCTCCCTGCTCCCTTCGGCATCCTGAGAGGATTCCATCCGTTCCTCTGCCTGTGCTCCTGATCCATTCCAGCCTGAATCTGTGTGTTCCTGCCCCAGCTCCCAACTGCTGCTGACTCCAGGATTCCAGCCTGGACTTTCCCAGGGCTGCCCTGCAGCCTCGGTGGTGACGTGAGAGTTATTGGGGAAAGGGGGGAGGAACGTGGGATCAATTTTCCTGTATATTTGTATATATTTAGTAATTTTTCCTATTTATCATTACAGTTTCATTAAAGTTCTGTAGTTTAGTTTCCAACCCATAAGTCTCTCTCCCTTATTCTCTCTCTTTCCTTTATCAGAGGAGAGAGAGATTAATATATAAATCTGTTACTCGGTTTAAATCTGTTGTTTTGCCGGGACAGGGTTAAACCGTGACATTTGCGAACGAATTGAGGCGATTAGCGAGGAAGGCAGGTTACCTTTCTGACACAAAGTCGCTGCTTTTAAATTAGAAGGTGTAAGAATGGGATGGTAAAGGAAATCGGCCTTAAACCTCATCCAGAATCAAATTAACTGACACCAATAGAATCGTGGAAAGTTGGGGGTTGGAAGGGACCTCGGAAGATCGAGTCCAACCGCCCCCTGGCAAAGCAGGGTCACCTACAGCAGGTCCCACATAAACACATCCAGGTGGCTTTGAATGTCTCCAGGGAAGGAGACTCCACACCCTCCCTGGGCAGCCTGTGCCAGTGCCCTGTCACCCTTACAGTGAAAAAATTCTTCCTAATATTTATACAGAACCTCCTGTACGCCAATTTATAACCATTGGCCCTTTTCCTATTGTTAGCCACCCTTGAGAAAAGCTTTACTCTGTCCTCCTGGCACTCGCCCCTTAAATATTTATAAATATTGATGAGGTCACCTCTCATTCTCCTCCAAGATGAAGAGATGCAGCTCCCTCAGCCTCTCCTCAAAAGGGAGATGTTCCACTCCCTTCATCATCTTGGTCGCTCCGTGCTGGACTCTTTCAAGCAGTTCCCTGTCCTTCTTGAACTCAGGAGCCCAGAACTGGACACAATATTCCAGATGTGGCCTCACCAGGGCAGAGTAGAGGGGGAGGAGAAACTCTCTTGACCCACTACTCACACTCCTTCTGATGCACCCCAGGTGCCATTGGCCTTCTTGGCGACAAGGGCACTTTGCTGGCTCATGGTCATCCTTCCATCCACCAGCACCCCATGTCCTTATGCTGCTCTCCAACAGCTCAGTCCCCAGTCTGTACTGCTATCTGGGGTTGTTCTTTTCTGGGTGTAAGACTTTACACTTGGTCTTGTTGAAACACATTAAATTTCTCCCTGCCCAACTCTCCAGCCTGTCCAGGTCTCTCTGAATCGCAGCACAGCCTTCCAGGGTGTCAGCCACTCCACCCAGTAAACTTGCTGATAGTGCACTCTACTCCCTCATCCAGGCCATCAATAAATTTATTGAACAGTACTGGGCCCAGTACTGACCCTTGAGGGACTCCACTAGACACAGACTTCCCACTGGACTCCATTGCATTGGCTACAACTCTCTGGATTCTATCCTTCAACCACCTCACTGCCCAATCACCCAGGCCACACTTCTTCAGTTTAGCTCCAATTGGATATAATGCCCTGAATTCCCAAAACCATAGGATAAACTGTGCTGGAAGCATTGTACATATCACTTGTTTTCCTTTCCCTTGGCAGGGTGTACAGCACAATCACAGACATGCAAGATTAGCTAATATTTAAAGAGTAATGCCAAAACATTTTCCTACTAACATAACTTTTTCGTTCCTGTAGTGATGATTATTCTTGAGCTCCAGATGGAAAGCGGTCTTTCTACACATCCTTTCTCAAGAGACTGGAATTGATGACGGAGCTTCACTGAACAATAGCTTGCTCCCTTGTTCTACTAGCTTCTTGGGAAAAAAATAAGTTTTTGCATGTTTTATTTCTTTATTAGCTGATAATAGTGTATCCCTAGGCCCACAGTGGTTACGATAAACTCCTATGTAGGTTTCTGCTATACTGTATGGTATGACCTGGTTGGCTGAACTTAATGGATTTTGTTTAAGTCTATTTACAGATGAGCTGTTCTGAATTCTTTGGCATCTGGTTGGGTTCCCAAGATGCCTCAGTTGTCCAAGTTATCCAAGTTTTTTTTTTTAGGCTTGTGGCTCTACTGTGGACATCAAAGCTTTGCG
Organism: Phaethornis superciliosus; assembly: GCA_023637945.1. Lineage (NCBI taxonomy): Eukaryota > Metazoa > Chordata > Aves > Apodiformes > Trochilidae > Phaethornis > Phaethornis superciliosus. The sequence continues at coordinate 14,016,630 of JAJQWJ010000015.1, forward strand.
GTGTTACTTTTGTCAAAAAGATCTGTAGGAACATGGATTGCTTGGGAACCATTGCCTGTGGTTCAGGTAAAAATGTTATAAACCAGTGATTTTGGCTGGATCAGTGTATGTCCAGAATGGCTCCATTCAGTGGAACTAACCCCTAATTGCACACTGTGATAGAAAATGTTGTCACTTTTGATGTTTGAGCAGTGCTGTTACTTCACTAGGGGAGACTTCACTCATCCTTCTTTTCCCACCTGGCTGCTTTTAATGTGTAATAGGTGGACACTTAAGTTGTTACCACATATCAGAGATTGGAGGTCAATTTAAAGTTTGTCCTATTTGCAAGAATCAATTGTGGCTTTCAGAGCTTCAGCAGTTGCTTGATCATGTAGTTCAGAAAGATTCGAATGTGTTGCGACTCACTGCTTCTGCTGATGCTTCAACAAATTGTTTTCCTGCTTGACTTCAGTGAGGTTCTTCTCAAGGCTCTGACAGAGTGACTAATGTAGCTACAGATCTTAGCTGTCAGTTTAGTATATTTTCAACATTGCCTTTATCCAGCAGCAGATCAATGAAGAGAAAGTTTAAGCATCATGTAAAGTGCACTATAATCCTGAAGAGACTTTGCTGGCTTCTGTGTTGCTTGCAACTGTTGCTTGGTGTCAAAAGGACTAAAATGACAGTGATGCATAAAATCTCACAACAGACATTGTTAAGTGTTCTGGAACTATTTCAGAGCTCATTTGGACACATATGCTCATGTAAACTATTAATCTCAAATTACTACAAGGAGCTGTTTTCAAGAACTGCAGGAGGTAAGTGAAGTAATTCCACCATGGACTGGGAACAAGTCAAATGTCACAACCAAGAAAGGGACAGCCCTAAGATGAAAGCTGAATGAGGAAAGCCAAGGGAGATGCTGACTCACATGGTAGGAATGAACCAGAAGGGCTGTATCCTCATTATGCACAAATAGCTGTGCATTAGCTCTGTACTAAAACATGAGTCATGTATTTATTGGTCAGGATATTGGCCAGATTTCAGCTCTGAGTACAGACTCACTGTTCACTGAGATGTTCCTTAACTGTAGCTTTATCTCTTGCTATTGAAGATTCATAGTATCTCTCACACACCCTCTATCAGCTTTTGAAGCCTACAGACCTGTGCCAGGATTTAAAGGGCTGATAGAGCTGAAGAGTTCCACTGTTTGCTGCTTGTCTTGACAGACATCTGATCCCCTGCTGTGCTCTGTTTGTCTTTCCCTCTTGCCTGCAGCTGCCTTTTCCTTCTGATGCTTCCTTGCCTCTAAAGAAAGACATCAAACATTATGGTCTCATTGTGTGGTCCAAAAATTCCGTGAGAGATTGGCTATTATCGAAAGATATTTGGTAGGAATGTTTCAGCTGACACATGCATCCTCATCTTTTACAGTGACTGCTTGTTAATGATCACACGTCTGTCCCCTCTCCTGGGAGGAGACTCATCTGTCTCTGTTCCACAAGTGTGAGCAGAGGCTGGGCTGGAGCAGTGCAGTGGCATTCAGGAGGGGCAACAGAAGGTAGAGGTGAGGTATTGCAGGTGTGTCTGAGCACTTCAAACACCAGTTATGCTGTTTGCTATATAGGAAGAACCCCTAATCAAAAGATACTGTTGAGATGATGAGAAATGCAGAGGTATGGTTGAACTGGGGCAGCTGACTTTGTTGCCACATCAGCTGTACATTTATAAAGCTGAGGCTACTGGAAAACACACAAGTTCTGCTTGTCCATCTGGCTCCAACAGAAGAGTAGATCAAGCATGGTTATGGTCTGAAAGTTACAAACTCTTATCTTGAACAGCTGAACTCCCATTGAAGCCAACAGAGATGGTGCAGGAAGAGGGCATTTCTGAAGAGGCCAACGATTACTGTTCTGTTACACATCTAGTAACAGGCATTACAAACTGTACCTGTGCATCTTAAAATGAGCCAGAGTGGTACAAGACCAGCCTGGCTGAACAAGGAGCTTTGGGCAGAACACAAGAAAAAAAGGAAAGTCTATCAGCTATGGAAGGAAGGGCAGGGAACTTGGGAAAATTACAAAGTTACTGCAAAGTAGGAAGAAAATTAGAGAAGCCAAAGCTCAACTTGAATTAAATCTGGTCAGTATCATAAAAGATAATAGAAAGAGTTTTTATGAATATATAAACAGCAAAAGAGAAGAGCCAGGGAGAATCTCCCCCCTCTACTTCACCTGGGAGGGAAACCTGTGACCGATGACGTGGAAAAGGCCAAACTGCTGAGTGCTCATTTTGCCTCAGTCTTCATCAATGCCAATTGCTCCCTGAGGGTACAGCTCCCTGAATTGAAAGACCAAGATGGGGAGCAAAATGAAGCCCCTGTAGTCCAGGAGGAAATGATCAGTGCCCTGTTATGCTGCACGGATGTGCACAGGTCTATGGGACCCACCTGAGGGTACTAAAGGAGCTGTCTGAAGTGCTCACCAAGCCACAATCTAAATTTTAATTTAATACTAATTTCAAAACTCAGGTTCCAGTATTTACCTCTGAAAAAGAGTTCTCTCCTGTTGTTGAACAAAATGCTGGAACTACAGGATAAAATCGTAGAGCCCACATTTTGTAGGAGATAATGCATTATATGATCTTTTAGCCTTGAAATATGGTACATTGCTTCACTGTGTCGAACAATACTTTTAAATCACTTTTCTCTCCCCTTTCATCCACAAGCACTGTCAAAGAAGGGCTTGGAATTAAAATAGCCATTATTTAAATGATGCCCTCAAGCACAGGAAGATATATGAGAGCAAAGCTTGTGTGACTCCAAAAAGAACTTACCAACTTTGGACTGCTTTATAATTTCTTCAGTTTTTAATAGTGTGTAGCTGAATGCAAACCCCATCTTATTATCTGGGCGTGCTAAATCAATCAAGTGAATGCTAATGACTTGCTAGCTCCTGCAATTCAGCTGGAATTGAACTAGCAAGAAACAATGCCCAAAGCTGAGCTGACATCACTGTGAACGGCTCTGATGCACAAATACAACAGAAAGAGAAGAGGAGACAGATATTTTAATAGCCAGTCTCTTAGAAACACAGGAAAAAAAGAATAATCATTGATCAAATAGAAACGGACGGGGAAAAAAAAGCAGAGATACAGAAATCTTATTTTTCAATCTCCCAAATGAAAAAAAAAAAAAAGTGGAGATGAAAATAGAATTCTATCAGAAAGAATGGGTCCTTAATAGCCTTTAAAATAAAATGCATGAAACAATCAAGTGATTTTGCTGCATCTTGAGGGTCCTTGTTTTTGTCAGTCTGAGACTATTTTGAAAAAGGGCCTCTGCAGAAAATTGTGATCTCAAATTATGTTTCTCTGGCTCAGATTAAATGGGTAAGGAGTACCATTTCCAGCAGCAGTGACAAAGACAGCCTGGTGGCACACAGGCAAGCCATAAGGGGAGACTTGCTTTTTGGGTGCTGTCTTGACATGATTTACAGGCAGTTCGTGGAGCCTGAGCATGGGACTAGGTTTGTGTTTTGATTTGCAGAAGTTCTGGTCCAGTGCCTGAGAAAATCTTCCTTAGACCATGGCTCAGTTTGGTTACCTGTGACCTTGAGATGTGCAAAAGCTTCTGGCATGGTATTTATTGTAAAAGGGATTATGGTGAGTAAATAGTTCTTGTTACTAGATGGAAAGATCTGTGAAGTTCTGCTGATGTTAGCTCACTGAGAGAAGAGAAGGAAGAGGACAAATGGAACTAGGCATTTAACAGGCCTGAATGCCAGTAGCTTTCATGGGATGCTTTTCTGTACCAAATGTTGACATCCCTTCATTTTGCCAAGCAAGGTGAACTTCTGAAATGTCAGATTCTACAAGCAGACATTTGCTTTCCTATACTGCTGTTGGAACAGGAGACTCCTGAGCTGTAAGTTCAGAGCCAAAAAAACCCCTTCTGCTAGATAAGTGTTTGTAAGGACCGGGAATTGTTAACTGGGTTAGAGCAGCAGCTCAGGGGCCTGCACTGCAAGTGGATCTCTGTGATTTAGCACAGGGATGTAACACCAGCATCATATGCCTGGTCCTGGGGTGAGGAATCCTTACCTGCTAGCTGAGAACCCAGGACAGGGATGTCCTGTGTAGGAGGGGCTGCTGGCACCGTGGTCAGATGGAAGACTTTCTGCTCTCTGATGGAGCAGGGATGTGACAGTGGTGTGGGCAGGGTGTAGCAAAGCCTGCAGGCAGAGGAGGAGAGCACCGAGGGTCTGAGATTGCTGCTGCATTTGAGATCAGTCAACGTGTCAGACTTTGGCCTTTTTCAAACAGATGTTGACAGTGTCATGTTGTCTTACAGGGCCTTACATGTTGTCTTTCCAGGGCTAGTGTTCTTTTGTTTGGTTTGTCAACAGTGGGCTGTGTTTAGATTTCTGACTTACACATCCTGTTACTGCAGATCCTGTGCTGCAGCCTTCAGGGGAGGCACTGCAGTCAGCAAGCAAAGCACAGCACCCCTGCACTCTGCCTTTTATTGGCCTTTATGGCTCCCTTTCACATAGACAAAATTGCAAAGGTGCCACTGCTCCTTAGTGCTGTGGTGGTATCTGCAGTGTGCCAGAGGCTTCATGGTATGGGAGGGGGCACCAGGAGAAGACCCCTGGGGGATCCCCCTCCCTGAGACACTCAGTGCTGATCCTTACAGTGCTGGCATCGAGGGTGCCACTGGTGTGAAGAAAATATTGGTTCTGTTCACACCAGCTGAACCGCCCAGCAGTCCCTTGATGGCAGGGAGAAAACCAGGGTCACTGCTGTGGGGCAGCAGGCACAGATGTCACAATTCCTAATTCCCAAGGGAAAGAAGTCCCAGGGAGTAAATACCAGGGGTCTGTTGAGAGGCAAGGGAGGGGATGCTATATTCTGCATAATCTACTTTATTCTCCCTGCATTCCTATAGAGCTTCCATGTACTTTATATTCACTATGTGGATTCACTCTTTTTTTTTTTTTTTTTTTTTTTTATGTATGCAGTATCTAATGTGCTCATAACTCTAAGAGCACACTTGTAGTTTCCAATGTTGATTTGCTGATACAGAGATAATGTTGTCCCAGTTCCCACTCATACCTAAACATTGACCTTAAGGTGGAATAAAACAGTAGCTAACTGTTATGCCTTCTGTCATCTGAGCTTGATTTTGCTGTCTCATTATTCTGAGTAATTTTTCTAAGGAAAAAATTACACATGTTTGGATCAGTTAAATCAGTACAGGAGGCTTTGAAGCTGCTGTGAAGGAACAGAAAAATCTCTTTAGGAATATGAATGGTGAGTGATGTACAGTATCTTTTCACACACTAAAAGACTGAATTGAAAGTGATAATCATGTGCTGTTTTTGCTGCTTAAGTGGTTTAATGCCATTATGACTGTACTACTTAATGGAAAAGATTAGAATCAGACTAGCATGGGAATACTAAAAATTTTAATGGATTTCTGCTCAAGTCATTCTTCCTATTGCAAAACAAACCCACCAAAATACATATCTAGATCTTTGGATTCAACTATTATCCTCTGTCCTAATTTGAAGAACAAAATTACCACTTAACGGCACTTCTGTGGAGTAGAATTTTAATGATAGTAGTCATCTTATAGTTGAACATTATTTTTTCTGATCAGAAGAACGTTAGAATATTCTCAGTGCTGAATCAGTTTTAATTATTAATCCTAAGCAGTTAAAAATCTACTGTCAACAGCATGTCTTGAGCATCTGTCAAAGAAGCAGTCAGAAATATTTTCAATGGGTTCTGAAGTATTATCTGGCTTCTCTGCATGAGAAAAGGCTTTAGAATGTAGCCATTGAAATGAGATTCTTGAAATAATTAATAGGAAGAGAACTATGTCACACACTTAGAAGGATTCTTATCAGTTGATCCTGACATTTTATAGTTGTAAACCAAATCTGTTGGGCTTCATTAAATGTGATCCTGTCTCCTCAACGAAATTTGCAGTAGTTTAGGTGAAGTACTTGTTTGAGAAAAGGAAGCAGGTTTAAGACTGAACATTTTATAGAAAGATCATAGTTGTATAGGTTGGTGCTAAATCAAATAGACTGAGGTACTGAGATATTGAGATGCTGTAACTTGTGCTCCTTGTATGTGGAGGGAGGAATTCATGGTTTATAAGGAGCTGCTGTTAGTTAAAACTGATACTGAAAATTCAAAATCAGAAATAATGTCTTATAGAAGCTCTGTAAAACTTCTCTAGGTTCCAGTGTTACAGCTTGCTAATCTGTTTATTGCATATTTTTCCTTTCCCATGTATTTGTCTTTTGTTTTGCCTCTTTCCATACTTCAATGACAAATAAAAAAAAATGCAGCGGACTTGAACTCTGTGTTCTTAAGGTGTTTCTGAGGGAAGTATTTGGACTTCTTTACAGTTGTACTCAGTTTTCCTGACTTAGATCAGAACATCAGAGCAGAGTGCTTACAACTATGAACAAATATGTGAGGTTGAATTTCTTTCCCTTTGAAAAAGAGATATAGATACAAATTGGCAGAAATGTTCATGTGCAAACAAATATCTTGAAAGTCTGACTCTGAGGTTCACAGATGCTATTGTAATCAAAGGAATTATTGCTGCTTCTTTTTCTGCTATGAGCCCAAATTTTCTGTCAGCAGTAGCTAGCTAATTGTGAGAGTTTTCTTCTCTGATGTTTTTTTGTTGGAAGTCCCTCAGGAATACCACCTTGACCAATGTTAATACAGATCTTAATACCACCCCCTCCTCCTCAATTTGAAGTGAAAGGGAATTTGGAGCATGGGATCAAGCCCCTAATTTGTTACTTACATTTGATTGAAGCTTAGTGTCTAAAGGTTGAGCTAAAAGTGAAACGGAATAACTCAGGCCTGTGAACAACTCATCATGTTAGACAGAAAGCAATTTGGTTCAAGGCACAGCATGTTGGAGGGCTGCCACTTCCTTTCTGTCAGTTCTGTTCTTCATTCTCCCTCCTGAAAACAGTCTCTTCATCCCTTTCTGTGGGTAACTGGGCTTCCTTCCTGAAGCCTTCCCAAATTCAAACTGCACTTGGCAATAATTTGATATTTGTGTTTGATACAAAAGTTTTTAAAGGAGCTTCTCAGACACTAATCAGGGTAAAAATGCAAATCTAAAATCTGTCTTATTGTAATATTTCCTTTGGAAGCTATTTAATTTCTTACAAGCCCACTTTGGCAGATGATGTGGCCCTTATAGTAATAAATCACAGGAACATAAGACACTTCACTGCAGCTGCAACATGGCTAGTTAGGATCCTATTCAACAAAAAGGCTTAGGCAGTGTATTTTCTTTCCTACACTCTGATGTGCCATTTCTCCCCCTTATAGATCAAGTGAAAAGACTCTCAGAATACTCTTATAATTGTCTTCTTGGAGTTATAATCTGCAAATGCTTTTTTCCTAAAAGATAAAAATACCCAAATCTTAATGGAGCCTTTTTAAGTGGCACATTAACTCTCCAACCTCCTTCATGGTTTTGTAAATCTCTTTAATAAAGGTGAGAAGAAGCTTAGAGAGGTCTCTTTGATTAAAGGTTTGACCTGGAATTACTTTGAATTTGTCTTACGGAGTCAGCAGGTTTACTATGGCATTCATAACAGAGAATCTTTTGAAGTACTTTGCAGGTGGAGCAGTAAAGAGAGTAAGTATTATATAAAACTTGCTAAAAATGCAGCAGAACCACTTAAGCACCAGAGCACTATGTTGAAAAGCTGCATCCATAGAGCACTGGGAGCAAGCTACCTTGCTGGTTTACAGCCTGAATTTGCAAGTCTTTTGAGTGAGATTACATCAGAGTTTCAAGAACAGGAGGCTGGATTCAGTGAGGTCCCTCCAGACTTACACCCAGGGTTCCTGCAAGACTCTAATTGCTAAAAAAAAAAAAAAACAAACAAAAAAACCCCCAGTTCTAAGAAATTACTCAAATCAGAAAGAAATACAGACAGGACAGTGAGTTTCACATAACTTCATGTGTTCAGCGCGACATCACTGTCTGTGACTTGGCTCAAAGGAAGTGACCAGGCATGCAAAAAACTGGGGGATCTTTAAACCCCACTAGTTTTCAGTCTTATGGGTGCAAGCTTCCTAGAAGGTGACTTTCAAGATCACCTAAGTGTCCACTAACAAATTTGCTGTATTTGTCAGTGGTGGCCCTATAATTCTGATTAATGAAAATGCTTTTCTGTAGGATGGCCTGTCTTCTCTTCTGCCTGCTACAACTTTTTGTAGGATCTCTAAAGTTTAAGCAAAACTTTTATAATGGGGCAGTGAATCTACAATGGATTTACTGCACAATATTTAATGGCTAAATTCAGGAGTATTTAGAAGCAGAATATTCCAACATCTGCAGTACTCATGCTATATGTCAGTCTCAGAAAAGTGAGATTCTCTTTGACAGTGTCCTTTTTCTTTAGTATTTGCTTTTGTGGTTGTACTTCTTGCCAGGGGTATACAACATACCTGTAACTGCCAGCTAAGACCAGGAAACTGTGGCTTACAGAAACTAGCACTGGAGTCTAGGTAGCCTTTTCTTTGGAGACACTGTTTGCTGGACCAGTATATCAAACATCAAGGTGACAGAGCATGCCTTGTACACTGTCAGATTTACAAGACCAGTAGCAAAGCCCTAATGTTGACATAACCACCAAAAGGTTAACAAGGAAGGTGTCACAGTTTAACACAGGCCTGGCAATTAAACCAAAGGACAGATGCTCTCTATTAATACCCCTCCCCTCCCAGATAAAGAAAGGAGAGAGTAAGAGAGAGACTTATAGGTTGGAAACTAAACTACACAACTTTAATGAAACTGTAATGATAAATAGGAAAAATTACTAAATATATACAGGAAAATTGATCCCACGTTCCTCCCCCTCTCCCCCAATAACTCTCACGTCACCACCAAGGCTGCAGGGTAGCCCTGGGAAAGTCCAGGCTGGAATCCTGGGGTCAGCAGCAGTTGGGAGCTGGAGGCAGGAACACACAGATTCAGGCTGGAATGGATCAGGAGCACAGGCAGAGGAACGGATGGAATCCTTCCAGGATGCTGAAGCAAACAGGGACAGGTGAAGAAGGGGAAGCAGGAAGGGGTTTGACCCTTGTGATCCCTCAAATTTATACTGAGTATGACGTGTATGGGATAGAATACTCTGTTTGGTCAATTTTGGCATCTATCTTGTCTGTTCCTCCCCAAAAGAGGGTTTCAGGTGGGACCTCTTTACTCCTTTTCTCCTTCCGGAGGGCAAAATGTTCCTGAGAGCTGAGCAGTGTCCTTGGCTCTGCACACCAGTCTCCAGCTGTAACTATAAGCATCGAGTGTTATCAGTCCTAGAAGCAGACACTCTCTGAGAAACTTGCTGTTAATTTCAGCAAGTACAGCTACTGACAAGAGACTTAGCTGAAAGCAAAAGAAAAAGACAGAAAATTACCTTTATCCTGGCCCAAACCAGGACAGAAGGTAAATCTTAATTTTCCTGCCTTCCCCAGTCTTCCTGGTTTTTTTTTTCTACTCTGCAGAACTGCAGACTGGGTATGTAGAGCAAAAAGTGTGTGCACATTTGAGCTACTCATTCACTGTCTTTCCCATCTGCCCTAGGTACAGGACATGGCACCTGGAGCAGCTCTTCTCCAGACACACAGGGCAGCTCCACACTGACAATTTGCTGGGCAGATAGGGACGTGCTGGAGGTGGGGAAGGGGAGAAAACAAGAAGAGAGGAGTCTGGTTTTCCTCTCCCAACTGCTAGAATAGAAAGCCTGTTCAAAGAAAACCCACATCTGATGAAGGGAAGCAGGGAAGACCTCCAGAAGGAGGCATCAGAGCAGAGATGGTGAAAAACAGGGCATGAAAGTGGCACTGCAGAAAGCTCTTTCAGCCTTAAAGAAAAGTAAAAAGTCTTTGTGTCTCCTGAAAGAAAGCCTTTTCTGTGGCTGTGTGTAGGGTTTTTTCCAGTTTTCAGAATATGTTAAAAAAGAATAATTCTGTTGCTCTGATAAAATGTTCTTTTTCCCCTGCAATGACTGCATTAGAGACACTGCAAGTGAATTATTAGAATCTTGTGCATGATATGTGCGAGTCCTATCCCATAACTTGGTGACTGAAAGTGGGCAGATTTCTCTGCAAGATGTTCAGTGCTTTTAATCCCTCCAGAGGCTGATGGCAGAAGTGGGTTCAGCTCTTATCAGAAGCTCTCAGCATTCTCTTAGAATAAGCCCTTTTTTTACAGGCTCTGGGGAAACTGAGTTTTGATCTGTTTAGTCTGATTAGGTGGCAGAAAGGCTGAAATCCTGTTGAGGGAAGCATTGCTGCAGAGTTGGTTGAACAAGAAAAATATCTAAGGTGATCCCAGAAGTAGCTGGTATGTAAAGCACAGCTTGACAGAGTAAACCCAAGACATCTGAAGGGACAGGGTAGAGCACTAGCAGTGCTGCTTTCAGAAAGCAGTGCCAGATGCTTTGTAGGCTTCCTGAAGCCCTCAGTTTTTTGTGTATTTGAAGTTTTGTTACTGTCCCCTTTGAAGAAAGATGGTAGATATAAATTCCTTAAAGAGCAGTAACACAGTACTTGCCTCCATATGTGGTAAAATAGGATGGTTCAACAGCAAGTTGAACAAAGTAAAGCATTTCACTGATTTTGCTGTAGTTCTAGGATGAATTTCCTTTATGAATCCCCAACAATCTGCATACATCATCCTACACAGACAGCAGTGATTACTGCTGCCTGTGACAGCCTAGCCTCTTTTGGAAATAATACCGTAGTATTTGTCTACTGAAATGCTGGATGACAGAAGCCAGGAAAAAACCTCTCTGTCTCTGTGCAGTGCTGGTGTGAATTGTTGGAATGGTCTACTGAGTGGGGAATACTGTCCTGCATTCTGGGTTTGAGCCAGCTCCAATTAATAGGATTCAAAAGCACCCACAAACTATTACAATATGTATTTCTATAAAGAAAGGTCAGATCCTTAGTATTTGTTGCTGAAGTATGTGGTGCTACTTCATAGACATCAGCAAGAGCAGGGAATGATCACATCTCCCTAGGAAAAATTCAGTGTCTAGAGAAATGTATGTCCTGTGACCTCTTCTCCACAGTCCTAATGTATTTCTTGTGTGGATAAGATGAAAGCTGCTCGAGCCATCCTGTGGGTCCCAGCTGCCTGTGGGATCAACCTTTTGTAAGAACGAATGTGTGGAGCAATGCATGTGACACTGCTGCAGGGCACTATGAGCGTATGGTGACAGACTGGGGCTAAACATGAACTGCTCTTCCCATGCTGCACGTGGGGAGTTCAATTGAATTAAGCTTTCTCTCATTTTTCAGTGTAGCTGAAAAATTGAATTTTTGGTCCTCTGACATACAACCTCTGTTTGGGAACACCCCCTTTTTTCTCCCTGTATTCTTCCGGGGGGGATACGAGTTCCTATAGAATCACAGAACCATAGAATGGTTTGGCTTGGAAGACAACTTAAAGATCATGTAGTTCCAACACCCCTGCATGACCCCCACCCCTGGTCAGGGACCCCCCCACCAGACCAGGTTGCTCCAACGCCCATCCAACCTGGCCTTGAACACTTCCAGGGAAGAAGCAGCCATAACAATTCCTCAGGCAACCTGTGCCAGTGTCTCACCACTCAAATTAAAGAATTTCATCCTAATATCTCATCTGAATCTCAAGTTTACAACTTTTACACCATTTCCCTTGCCCTGTCACTATACACCCCTGTAAAAAGCCCTGCTCCAGCTTTCTTGTAGCCCCTTTCAGATATTGGAAGGTTGTTATGAGGTCACCCTGGAGCCTCCTTTTCTCCAGGGTGAACAACCCCAACTTCTTTAGTCTGTCTTAATAGGGGAGGTGCTCCAGCCCTCTGATCATTATCACACTGTATCTTTGGATACCTTGTGGAAAACCAAAGCAGGCCCTGGATGTGCCCCTTCATCCAAAGCTAGAATAGGAAAAATAAAAGTACTATCCCTTATTAAAAAAAAAAAAAAGTTCTATCCCTTGAAAGTCTGTTTCCTAGTTTCTGATTTTCATACTATGCCATTTCCTCATCTATTTTACTGGGTGTGTAGGACCCTTTCTTGCTTCCAGTATTCAGATGGAATGAAAACTATTACTTAAATGAATGGCTCCTGAAATTATTTCCCTGCTGGTAATCATTAATATGACATATGGATTCAGCTCCTGTATCTGAGCTAATACTGCACATGGAATTTCTAAAACTGCTTCTTTTGAAGCCTTGGCCTTTTATTGAACAGAAGAACATGATTTTTTTTTTCTTTTAGTAGCTGAGGTTTCAAAGGTACAGATGCTGCCATTCATTCAAGTCATCCACTCATGCCAGACATTCAAGTTGTCACATTTAGGCATCTCTGTCTTCTGGTGCATTACATATCTTATTTTCTCACTGAGGATCTCAGGGTGTTTTGTGAAGTTATACTCAATTCAGATGTGAGGAAAAGGAGGCTTAAGAAATGTCAAACTGTCTCTTGCAGACCTGAGAATAGAGTTGTCCTCTGGCTTCCTAGGACACCAGGCAAGCCTTGTGACTTCCCTGTGCTAGTGGTCCAGAAACTTCTCAGGAATACATCTCACTCCAGCACTCAGAGGTCAGAGGGAAATTCAGCAGGTAATGGTGGAGCAGCTTGCTTTGGGAGAGTTGGGAAAGGCTGAAATGAAAATGTGGAGTATGGATGAGAGATTGCAGTTGATGGAGATTTGAAGGTAAGTGTCTGTAAGTGGTTGACAGTGCTCTCTCAGCCTTCCAAAAATGCAGAATTAAGAATTATAGCTTTAATCACCTTCCTCAAGCCTTCCTGATGTTTACCTGCTACACGCAAGGAAATAATCACTCTGGCTCAGCTGACAAATGGTAATTCATTAGGATATGGTAATTTGATTGCTTGTGATTGTCTTTCTCTGCTCTTAGTATCTGAGAAAGGATTCTAAATTGTAAGGGGAATAATTTGTCCTGATTTATGCTACAAGAAAGAAATCCCAGAAGAAGATTAATTCCAAGAAACAAAAGTGTCTATTAACATAAAAGACTGTGAGCAGTAGGGAGCATTAAACTTAAACCTATCTATTCTCTGCATGTGGTGACAGTTTTTAGTGTAGGGGCTTGAGTGCTACTTCAAGCTGAATGAGGAGTAGTGGAAGCTTTGTAGCTCAGGTAGGCATTGACATGGTACCAGTTCAGAAAGCTGGACAGATGAGACAGTCTTGAGAAAAACAGGTGAGTCAAAGCTGTAGTTAGAAAACCAGCTCAGCCCCCATACACCCATTTCTCCTATGGTTTAGTAGCAATACTTCTGCTGATTTACTTGCCTGAGGAGATGAGATCTGTAACAATGATAGAGAGCTCCCTTTTGAACTTGGGTGAACTCATTCAGCAAAGGGATTAAAATTGGATTTCAGCTTAGTAGCTCTCATGTTGACTGGCATCAGGAAGCATGTTGCTAACAGGATAGCTCCCTTGCCTGCTGGGTGTCTGTGTGTCCTTGGGTGCTAATACACCATTAGCACATATAAGCCTCCGATTTTTAGGGCAGGTTGCTCAGGCTGTGGTGGCTGAGACTGTCCCTCTAGGAGCTGTTCTCAGACCAAATGGGTTGTGCCAGTACCATCCTGCTCCTTCTCTCTGCCTTGGCTGTGTAACTCTGCCATTTTGGCTGTGGGAGGACAGTGCTGTGCATTTGCAGTCACCATTCTGTGTGCTGGCAGGAAGCCACAGTTTCTGCCTGTCTGCACCCCTCCAGCTCTGCAGCAAGCCCACCACGTTTTCCTCACCTGAAGATGATTTTCTGCACTTGCAGAGCAAAGCAAATTTGCTTAGGAGGTGCCAGGGCTGTGTGTTTGCCCAGTCAGCCCAGCATGGAGGAAGGAGGTGGCATGATGGTCTCTGGTCCTTCTCAGGCTGGAACAGGGGACACAAAGATGGGGAGTTGTGTCCATCCTGCAAGGTGCAGTGGTCTTGCAAGGGGGCTTTGCATGCTGAACTCTGGTCCCTCCATTTGCATTGCTCTGGCACACTAGGCTTGTGCTGAGCTGGTGAATTCTCAGTCAGTGTGAGGGATTATTGCCCAGGTGCTGTACTATCCATGGTGTTAAAAGACATGGGAAAATGAACAAAAATACTTGAGATAAGAGGATGCAATACAACACTGATCTAGAAAATGCCAAGAAAAAAAAAAAAGTGGTGACTTCTGTAGTTATCCAACATCCATTTTTTAGGGGGAGGGATTCAAAGTGTTTCACAGATCTGTTCTGAAAAGGATGCTGGAGAGGCAAGATACAGAGCTGTCTGCACTAGGAAGTGAAGTCCTGGCAGAAAAGTGTGATCCCTACTACAGCTTTTAATAGGCAGCTGTTGGAAGACACTGAGAGCTGGGGACTGTTTCCAATCTGATGAAATATATTAGGGATTCACTGTGGAGGCAAGTGAGCAGAGAAGGACTGCTTCCTTCTCTGGCTGCTGCAAAATCCTCCGCTAAATGGTTACCTCAGCTGTCAATCCTGGACTAAATAAGAGGCTTCATTATTTATTTTTTACCTGCAGTGTCCTTTGTCTTCATATAAAATACATATGAGAATAGCCCTTGGGGTGTTGTTTTAGAAGCTTTTCCTAACAGCCTATTCAGAAAGGAGTAAACTTTATCTGCCAACGATCTGCCAGCTCCAGGCCTTGCTTCATTTTTATTGTTGGAGCACGTAATATAAGTACGTAAAATCTTGGATCATGTTGTAGTTGAGCTTCATTCTGGTAGGAAAAAAAGATAGATGAGGCTGCAGAAGAGGTAGCAGTGTCACTGTTGGAAAGTACCTCAGAACAGACACCAGGTGTTCACCACATCTGGCAGAACTTAAAAGACAGAAGTTCCTTGACTTGAAGGTGGACACTACAGTACTGAAACATAGAAAAGCATGATAGGAATCAGTCTGGCCACACAGTATATTTGTGAGGTTATTCCATGTATTGTTCTTGGTTCCCTTCCTCTAAAGGCTGGCAGTTCTCTGCCTTGGCTGAGCTGTTTTCTTCTGATTCTCTTCACCAGAGTATAAAGTAGATAGATGGGAATTGCTACTGGATCTGCTTTTAGATAGAAACTGAAGAAAATGTAACTTTTCCTTAATTGAGGTGGAAAGGCTAATGGAGTGGGTGATTGCAGCTAAAGCTGAGTTGCTTTCCATCTGACAGACTGGTATCTTGATTGCATTTGTTTTTAAGAAAATATTCTTTCCTGAAGGGGGAAAGTAAAACAACAGCTAGGCAGATTCCCCTCTGGAAAAAGAGTGCTGCTCTTTCCCAAGCTTCCAGCCAACACCATCTTTTGTTCTGAGGCAGCCCCAAGAGCTGGGTTAGTTGTACACTTCCAAGCTTTCCTAAAGCAGACCCCAGAGAAGCTGCTTGTGTTTTGGGAAAGAAGGAACTGTCCAAAATATTAAGGTGTGGGTTAGTCTATTAGCCTGTCGTATTTTAACTGCTATCACCCTTCAAGCACACATCTAAATTCTTGTCAGAAAGAGATCAGTTCTTTCTGACTGCTTCATATCTGCTGTTGAAAGACTGGTGATAAAATCCCATGCATTAAATGACACAAACACTAGCAGCATGATACAGAATAGACTTCAGGGCTGTGTGCATATGGCTCTTGGCAAATATTAGTTCTGTTCTGTTAGGAGGATTCCCACAAAATGAATTAAAAAAGTGCACAACGTTTCCCTATCCAAAGCATTTATTCTACCTCTGTCATCTCTGCAGCCACTTCTAAAAGACCTCAAACCAAATCTGTACATGGCACAGCTGAACAAAAACAATTGAGGGGAGACCTCATGTTAAAGAAAACACTGGTTGGGTTAAGCCTTTACTTTTGTGCTTGGCTACAGAGTAGGTGAAAGGTTTGAGAAATGATAATTTCCATTTGTCTGCTTTTTTTCATGTGAACAGTAGAGGCAGAAATTCATGCCAGATTCACTCCTCAGCATGCTGAGGCACAAGTAGGTAAGTACTAACTCCTATTTGGTACTTCTGGCCCTTCTGAAGGGGAAGACACTTCACTGCTGGGCTGCAGGAAGGGAAAACTCCTGCTCTGAAGGACTAGGGCAATTAGAAAAAGCTCTACAGTCCCTCAGCTCTTCTACAGCTTGAAATTGGAAAGGATCAGGGCTGGTTTTCTTGCTGACATTTCTCTTAATTGTGAAAACTGAGTCGCAGGTTGTGTGGACAGAGGGACTGTGAGTGTCAAAGGGTGGGACTGTGGGTGACAAAGGGTGGGACTGTGGAGGAGTTTGACAAGCAGCTCCTACAGCAACTAATCCAACTCTGCTGGCTCCCTCTGGTCTAGTTTGCTTGGGGTGTGTTGGTGAGGTAGTGGAAATTATCTCCATGCACAGGACACAGTGGAACACAGTACCCTATTTTAAGAATAAAAGTCCAGTTTTTGTAAGTACAGCTAATGGATTGTATGACTGATGCAGAGCCCACACAGGTCACTCAATGAAGCTGAAATAACACCACGAGCCTTAACCCTTACCAGCTAGGGAGTGCCAGGCTGCAATACCACACAAAAAAAGTGCTCCTTGGCAAAAATAGCTGGTGTGTACTGGTCAAGCCTCATTGTGCTGGAGCAGGGACCCTCATGGCTGAATCAATTGCTTTCTTTCTCATCCAGGTGGGTTGTGTTGTTCCTGCTCTACCTATATTCCCATCTGCTGCTGAACAGAAGTGTTTGTTTTTATAGCTGGAAGCTGAGGTGTTTTGTAGAAAATGAGTTATAAAGTGCTTAATTAGGAGGGTGGAGAGGAGCTTGAAGTGAAACCCACACCTTCCCAGGAAGAGTGATAGTGTGCTTCTCAGCTGGAGAGGCTGTATGGATTAATTGATGCTGCCCAGAAATGCTATTATGCTAGTTACCTTAGCTTTAGCAAATGGTGTTTTATAATGAAGCAGAAAGGGTTTGAAATAATGAGACAGAGAAATAATCACTATGCTGGAGCAACAGAAAACTTCATCTTAATAAATGTATGAGGCTTCTTTTCCTCTGTGATTGGTGAGCACATGGCAGGCCAGCAATCACAGTGACTACTCTGTTTTCTTCCATCTGAGATGATGGAGAGAAGGCAACCTCTAAAATGAAAATGAGAACACAATGAGGGTTCTTAAACTACTCCAGACTCTTAGATTGCTGTGATGAGTAAACTTAGACAACGAGCAGTATATCAGAAAAGAAAATAAATTATGCTCTGCTTGAAGAGTGGTAGGAAGGGAGCCCTCACTTATACCCAAAAAAGCCCACACCAAAACCAAGCCCAAAAAAACTGTCAAGCTATTTCTTGTCTATTTTGAAAGCAAGCAAGCTAGCATGCATCAAGCTCTAACAGGCTGTTTTCTAAGGAAATCTCTCAATATTTGTGGAACAGTACCACAGGCATTGCTATCTTGTGACATATTAATTGCAGGAAGAAACTGGGGGAGAAGAGGAGAAATAAGGTGTCTTGTGTCCTTGACCGTATTCTGGTTGATTTGAATTGAATGCAAGAGAGAATCCAAAGTACTGTGGATAAAGGAGGGGAAGAAAGGGTTTTAGGTACAAAGATTTTATTGCCATTGCAGCAGCATTTCTTGTCAGCTGCCAGCTAGAATACTTATTTGATATTTTTTATAAAACAGACAAAAAAATATCACTACCTCTTTAATGGCTTAATGTTTATGTGTAATCCTCTATTTTGTATCCATCAAGTACTTCCACAAGCTCATAGTAACCTCAGATGGCAAATCACCAAAAAAAAAAAAAAAAAAAAAAAAAAAAAAAAAAAAAAAAAAATTTGCTCTATACAAACGGGATGGTCTCAAACCCAGTTAATTTTGAATTGTCTTCCTCAGAGCTGTTGCCTTACATTCTATTTGAAGTCAAAGATAGATGAAGGAATTATTGGTAAGAGAGAATACAACCTGGTAAGTTTGGGCATGGTGCTATACTGACCCAGGTTCAGGCTTCAGCAGTGGATTTACTGAGCTCAGGGCAGGGGTAGGAGACTTTGCCCCTCTCTGTGCCTGCATTTTCCAGAAAGCCCTAAGTGACTTGCCAGAAATAGAAACCATGTCTGTGTGGTGGTAATGATCTTCCTGCTCTCTGGGAATATTTTTGAAATGAATACATGCTAAAACTAATGTAGTAGCCATAAAAATCATTAAAAAATAAAAATGTCAGGCCCACTTGTGATTATTTAACAGGAAAAAGTGATCGTGTGCCACATTAGACATGAGGTCTGTGTGGAAGAGGTTTTTAGGAGATTCTTTCTCAGTGCAGAGCTGATAGCTACTCTGGAGCCCAGCTAGCTAAAATAATAGTTTGATTACTTCATTAAACTGTAAGTTTCACCAATGTATATCCCTGACTGGGGTAACAAATGGTGCTGTGACTAGTGTGAGTCCCATCCTTAATCAAAGAGGGAAAGTATTCCTCTAATTAAAAAAAAAGGGCTTATTTGTCTAAACTTTTCTGTGTAACCTGAATTAGAGAACTGTGGATTTGGGTCCCAATGTAATATGGATGCAATTGCAAAAATCAGTGCATAAAACAGAGCCCAGAAGAGAATTATATTTAGCAGGAGACAGAAAATCAAAACATATTCCAAACAAATTAGAAATTAAGACTGCAGCAGCTGAGTCTGAGGTTGCCTTAAGGGGAAAGCTTATTAATGTAACTAAAGTGATTTTTTTTTTTTTTGCCAGCATTTCCCATCAGTAGTATTTGTCCATGTCACAACTCTGTTCTGTGACTTAATACATGTAGCACATGAACAACAGTAAAATAGCAAGAATATAATTAAAACTGCAACATGTTGGACCTTTAAAGATATTGGAAGGTGCTGATACAAATTCTGAGCACCTTAACTGTAGCAACATCACAGAAGCAATATAGCTTTTAGCCTAGAGAAATATCCCATATTCCCCAGATCTAATAAAATATATTGGATCCTTAATTTGTTTTAGAAAAAGATCTAAGTGCTTTGCATTTGTTTAACCTAATCCAGTCTCAGCCACTGCTGAAATGAAAGGGCTCTGTCTTCCATGTCACACAGAGAAAATCTTTCCCCCAAATGTGGTCTTTTTGGAGGCAATGGGCACTCATGTTTACAATAGTAACCAAAACAATGGGGCAACCACGCTCTTTCATGTAGGTTCAAGTTTAAAAAGTGCTGGAAGTCTTACAGCTGTTTTCTCTCTGAAATGCTTGTGGGAACAGAAGGTTCTGGTGGGACAAGCTGCCTGGTGGAAGAACTTATAGCTGCACAGGGATGGGATGAGAGGCAATGGGTGCAAGCTGGAACATAAGATTTTCTATTTAATTATAAGGAAAATTGCTTTTGTTACAATGGCGCCTGGAGAGGTTGTGGCATCTCTATGTTCAAGCTTCAGCTGAGGAGCAGCCTGTTCTGAGCAGGACCTCAGGAGGACCCTTCCAATTCAACTCATTCTGCGACTCTGATTTTTGTGACTGGAACTGGACCTTTTACTTTTGAACTAATGTTTATTCACTCTACTAGTACTAATGTAGATATAATCTCTTGACTGTCTGTAGCAGCAGAAATGACTTGAAGGCATTTGACTTGATAGTAGGTATAGCAAAATCCTTTGCACCTGGGTCAGTATGTGTGGCTGGTTTTCATGGAGTCTAGAAGTAAAGAAACAGCCATGGGATTGTTTGTGTATTTCCCAATGTCAGCATCATCAAAACAATGGGAGTTGGGATGCTGACTGGGGATGCTGAAAAATTATAACTGGAAAGATAAACCTGTTCTAATTAAAAAAAAAAAAAAAAAGGAAAAAGAAGAAGAAAACAAGAAACCAATTCAGGATATGGCATTGATATGAATTTGCTTATGTGTCAATGCTATTGTAAGAGTAAGAACAATTTTTATGTTACAGACTGACAGTGGAATATGTTTTACCCTGACTTGACATTGGATTACCAACACAGATCCAGGTGTTTTCCCTGTGCTTTCCTTCAAGTAACCTGTGTTGTAATGCCAGGTATTTTATGGACTGCCCTGGTCTTCTGCCCAGGTTTGCTGCTCCCCTTCCTAATCATGTACCATTTGTGAGTGCTAACATCAGTTACTGAGGAGCATGTGCTTTTTTATCTTTACTGACTCAGACTTTTTGTCTGAAGCAGGTAAAGGGTCTCCTGGTCAGCTGCTTATTTACAGCTGTCCAGCAATCCATTAAATGTCTGCTCAGGGTACCTGAGGTCCATGGGATCACTGGATGAATAGTCTACAGTGTATTTAGTGCACTTAAGCACCACTGTCCCTTTTTTCCCTTGAGTTACTGCAGCATTCTTTATGCTTCTTCTTAATTTAATTCAAGAGAATTAAAGAAAATGTTTAATAAGCTCCACTTATGATTCTCCAACTGTTTGTCTGGCTGCAAACTGTCACTTCCAAGAGAATATATTAATAGTTCTGTTATTATCTCTTGACCATGGCAATGTTAAAGCATGTATGTGCTGTCTTTGCTTTGTTCCCACATAATTACAAGCCTGTGTTTGGCAAATGAGGAGGTTTGCTTTCTTGATTAAGGGTGCTCAAAGAAATTTTTGCATGCTTTGTAGGACATAACTTATGAAAAGAGCTGGTTTAGAAGAGAAGCCCAGCAGCAGAGATTCTTAGTATTTCCCTAATACTTTCCTCTGCTGGGCAGAGAGCAGTTTGTGAATGCTAATGAAATCAGCATTGCATTAGCTCAGTGAAGTAGCTGTACATTATTCCTCTGAGAAGGTGGAGGCACAGCATGATTAAGTGACAGCATGGCTGCTGGGATTCCAGCATTTGCTCAGGTGTTGGCTTTCAGCACTAGACCCAAGTCCCAAACTGGGATAGAGTACAGGCTTGGTAAAGTGGTATTATTTTTTACTCTGGAAACTGCTTATTTGTGTCCTAAAATCTAAACTCATGTATAAGCTAAAATGTCACTGCTTTTTACGTTTGGGAAGTTAGTATTCAAAACATGAACTGCATGAAACTAATGCCTTAATTCTGCAGTCAACCTGAAATAATAGTAGAAATAATAGAGAGAAATGAACTGTGGGTGTTTCTCCCATGATGACTTAGTTCAAAAGCCTATCCTGAAGACTTGGCTGATGGCAATGAGTTGTTTCTCCTCTGGTCAAAGGAGACAATAAAGCAGCAACGTGGGTGCAAGAAGAGAATACACATCACATTTTCTCTCGTCAGAGGAAATGTATGGTGAGTTGGATGGGAAGACCCATTTCTTTTGACTCTGATCTTGGCCTGAGTGACAGAGGGAGGAGATGTCTGCTAGATCTGAGCAGTGGTGCCCCATCATTCAAGTTCAGCTGGTGGAGGCTATCACTTAATGACCTTTTTTTATCTGATGAGCCTTCTGGTCTCCAACTACGTCTCAGATATTTTCGTGTGGGCAGAAGCAACCCACACAAGTTGAAGGAGAGACCGGATTGTAGTTCATGATGGTCTGGTGTGTGTGAAGCCCAGTGTAAGAGATGAAACCATAATAAAAAGAGCCAGCATGGTAGCAAGCAGCAAGAGGAGTTGTCTAGTGCTGAATGGCCTCTGAGAGACAAGGAGGGACAGCAGATGGTGACTTCTATCTGGTGCTGTTGTCCCCCTCTGCTGATGGCAGGGTCTCAGCTCCTTGTCTTCGGGTGGGGTGCAGGTATTGGCCAGAGCCTGTGGCCCAGTGGCTGGGATGCCAGCCTCTCCCATCCTGGATCCTGGATTTCCAGGTGGGTTCACATTACTCCACTGCCCTTCCACCTCACTGGGTCTAGTAGCTTTTGCACAAAACTGTGCCTGGAACAGTCTGTCAATTACTGTGCTTCTAAAAATGGTATCAACAGGCAAACAGCTGCTTGTGTTTGTGTGCGTGTATATGCTGGGACCTGAACAATAAATCATCCAAAACCAGCTTTTAATTTAGGGATATACAAGTCTCCACAAAAGGTGCTTTTTGTGGTACTTAAGCAGTGAGATTCATTTATATGACAACTATGATGGTATGTGATAGAGGCTGGAGACAGTACTGACTTTTTTCCCTGTAAGGCAGTAAGCTCTGAGTTGCACGGAAAACCTAGAAAACTTCTGAATAATCTTCTGTGGTTGTGAGTTTGCGGTGTAATCCTCTCCTCCTGTTGCCTGGGGTCTGCTGACTGTAAAATTCAAGGTCAGTTTCTGAAGCCTGAACTAATGAGGAAAAGTGCACAGACAAACAGCTGACAAAAAAACTGGGTCATGCCAGTCTTCTCACTATTGTAAAAAATCCACCTTAGTAGTATTAGAGAAAATTGCCCCTTTTTTGTGTGTGTGGCAGAAGGGAGACAAAGAGGACTTTTCTGTCTTAACAGCTTCACCCCAGCAAAATCAGTTAAAATGGAAAGTTAGTGCAGTGTGAAGATCAGAGCAAAGACTCTGACAGAGTGGAGCTGGTTCACATCAGCCTTCATTAATCCATCAGCTATGATTGAAAATTGGTGGTGTAACGTTGTCAAGGTCACTGCATGTGGGACAAGGCTGATGGTGGCTATTTCTTGAAGGGCTGGGCTTTCCACCACATTTACACCAAGCCCTAAATAAATAATAGTTAAAAATTAAGGGCGAGAATTTTACCTGGCAAAGGTTTATTCCCTTCTTTCTAATTTACTAAGCTTAGATACCCAAGTAAGCAGAGGTAGGACAAGCTACTACCTTTTGGACTTGCAAGTTCAAAGTTAAAAATCCTTATACCTATATTAATATTAGAGGAGCCAGTGTATTTGGGCTTTGTTACTGAAGTGCCACAGGTGCCTTAAATTCTCTTGTTTAGAAATACAAATTACACCTGTGCCAGGGGGCGTAATCTCTAGTTTGGGCTGCAGGGACAGCCTTGTCCAAAGGATCTTTCCCTCTGCTTATCATTCTGGGGCTACTAGTTAGTACTTACATACTAGCTAGTGTGTATTTATTAGGGCCTATGCAGGAGTGTAGGCTCTCTATCATTCTGCAGAAGGGGCAGCTGTTATTATGGGGGGATTAATTTTATTTCCTTCCTTTATTCAGGAAGGTTTGACCCATTTTCTGGGTGGGTGCGCTGGAGGATGTATTCTGTGCCCTTTGGAGAGAGGAGCAGCTTGCTGCTGAGAGAGGAGTGAGTATCATGTTTTTACTTTGGGATTTGGCAACATTGGGAGAGGAAGGAAATAGGACTCCAAAGTTACATGAAATAGTAATAAATTGGGATAGGGCAAGATGCGAAGGACTATGTTCTTGTTTTTCTCTGCTGGTATACCCTAGGTACTGTGCTTCTGTTTGGTTGGTGATTTTGTAACTATTCAACCTGGAGTAGATCTGCCTGTTTGTAGGAGTGGAAGCATTACTTTCCTTTGCCCCAGGAAGGCTGTTGCCAGAGCACCCTATTTCGAGCAGTGTCCTTGAGTTTCCTCTGCCAAGAAGGGATGTGAACTTTCTGTGTACTGGATCCTGGAGCCAGATAGGCTTCCTTACAGCATGTTCTCAATGAGTCTGTAATAATTATTTCTTGGTGAATTCAGCAGCTTGTGTGTGTCAGTAGAAAACCTATTCTAGGTAGTAATGACAGCTGGGGAAAGGTTTTAATTTAGCACAGAGAAGGAAAACCAAACAACCCAAAACAGGGATAATGGCCCAAAGAGACTTCTTTTTGGCCAAAAATTTCAGAAGACTTTCCAATGTATGTGGGAAGGTACATGCCTGAAGGAGAAAGCCTGTGGAGAGATGGGCTTTCTGTGCACACCACTGCAAGCTGACAGCCTTAAGAGGATCCTGTTGTGTTCTTGGGAAAGCCCATGGATTACCCATGGAACTGGGCTCCTAACAACAGCGAATCCAAAACCTCATAGACAACCAGAAACCTCAGGGGGAGGGAGTGGTGGTGTTACTGTTCTTCTGGGCTCTCTTCTGAGCAGTGCCACTGGTCCCAGTGTGTGTGACAATTGGGCTGTGCTTCAGCTGAAGCTTATGAAGGGCGCAGTGTTTAGGGAATGGGCCTTTCATAGGGATCCTGGGAATGTAATTTGAATATCACGCACCTTCACAAGGCTTCACAACACTGAAACGGGGAGATTGCTGATACATATTGTAGCTGCAGGTTTTTTTTTTTTCTTCTTTCAAATTGGTACCCTTCAGTCCTGTGCTGAAAGAACATGGGATTGTAATTAGTTGAGCCCTATTTTTTTTGATAACTACTTAAACTGTAAAATCCTGAGAAGCATGCTATTTTTCTGTCAAAAAGGAAGGTTCTATATTTCCATAGAACCTCATCCTTAAAGTGAAATGGTCCATTACATACAATAAATTTATTGAATGTTTTTCAAGTACTTATTTGCTTTAATAGGATCATTAGTACCACAATTACTTATAAAGAAAAATGTCAACTAACCAGGAAAATACTTTGCAGATCTTGGATTGCTTAGGTGTGTAAAGCTGCTACTTTATAAGCAAGGCAATCTTTCAGTATTTTGAAAGCTGGTATCATGTTAATAGCCTGAAAGCTTCCTTAAAGGAAGGCTTTAGAACAGTCAGATCTTGCTGAACTTCTAATTACTTTTTGCTGGCAGGGCCAACAGCTCTCAGCTCTCAACAGAACACTGATTGGTTATGGAAGTGTTGCCCAAATACAGCTGCAAATATATTGCCCTCTACCTCTGCTTCACCCATGTGTTGCAAATAGCTGAAGGAGGAAAACATCTATTGCTGAACAACAAGATTCCTAAATGATAGACATAAATAATTTAAGCAATTATAATTTATTTATTCCAGCATTGCCTATTGCACTATGGGTAAAATGGATGTTTTTGTATTTTGTTCTTTTCTAACAGTATTGTCATCGAGAGGTTAGAGTTTCACTGGGTTTTTTTTTGTTTTTTTTCATTCCTGCAGATTTAGTGGATCTACAGGCAACAATTTATCACAGTAGAAGGAGCTGGTGTAGACAAAGAATGGCAGGCTGAGAATGAGTCTGCTTACAAAACCCATGGGCAGATCATCTCTGGAGCCTTCAGGACGCGGGGAAAATGTACGTTTAGTGAAATAATTCCTCACACTGGCCATCAGGAGTTTTATTGTGCATTGTTTTGCTTTTTATTCTATCAAATAGCTGACCTAATGTTTGTACCTCCTTCTGAGGAGAATCTCTATAGTGTCTCCTGAGCTCAAAACATGTCATTGGAACAATTGCTATCAAAGAGAAGCAACCTGGCTTGAGGAAGTTTCTTTAAGCATCTGACAGTCTGTTCATTGCACCTTAGTACTGAAAAAAATCTAATTTAGTTTGTGTCAGAGGCTAGATGCTGTAACAAAAAAGGAACCTGAAGATGGGGTGTTCTTCAGGATGTTCAGTTTCCAAAACCTGTTGCAGTAATATTGCATAGAGGGTATACAAATGCACAGATCCCATGGTTGATATATAAACAAATGTTGCTGTAAAGTAACTTATGTTGGCAGCTCCTGGGGTCCTCTGTTCAGAAATGCTCTGCTTGAAGCAAGGCTGCCCTACGTCACACTGATCAGAGTTTTGTACAGTTGAATATCTGCAAGGATAAATCTTCTGCCCCCATTTGGCCCCTTCTTTGGTGTTTGATTCCCCTGCATGGCTGAAAAAAATATGCAGATATCTAATCAGAATTTCAGGCACTGGTGTCACTTTGGTGGTGTTTACAAACTTGCTGAGAATGTTATAGAGGCAATTTAAATGAGACTTTAGATAGCACTGAGTTTAATCAGTCTCTGAGAGATGTTACTAGTGGCACCAGTTGGACTTGGTGCCATTGATCACAAGACTGGGATTTTCATTTGAGTCAGTTACGCTGTGTTTAGGGTAGTAGCTGATGACTGAACCTTTTACTGTGTTGGGGGCAGTGTGCCTGGCTAGATTTCCTCTGCTACCATCTAATATTCTCCTTTCAGTAAGGTGACAGTAGTGTAAATTTTTTTTTAAAGTTCAGTAATGACAGCCTGAAGGGCCTCTTGTTATTTTCCTCGGTTGGGGAGCAGCAAGGAGAATGTTCCATCCTCCCCATTGCATGGCTTGTGCTGCAGGAGCAGTGGATTCTCAGCACTTCCACATCTCCCAGGTTGGGGAGGAAAGTGTCACTACACTGCTGTCTCCCTGTGTGCTCAGCATCAGTGGATGGGGGGAAGTGTTGGATGGGGGTGAGGCACGCAGCATGCCCAAAATATTGACAGTAATATCCACCATATCCCTCATGGCTTTGTCTCATTGCCTTCACTATCTTCTGCCCAACTTCAGCTGCTAATGATGGCTCTAGGGAGTTTCTATTGGAACAGTTTCTCTTGGCAATAATGCAGTCTAGTTACAGCTGGGTGGAGGTTAATGTGAAGCATAACTCTGAGTATCAGGTGCCCTCTCCTGATGCTGGGTGAGGTTATTAGGTGTTGGGAAGCAGTGAGAGCAGACTGCTCTGCAAAGACAGGTGGGAGCCAAGGCTGATGGTGAGCCAGGCAGTGCTCAGCTCCCTGAGCTTATAAACCAAGGGTGAGAGGTCCCTTCCCTGTGTCTTGCCCCCTGTCGAACCCCAGGTTATCCTTGTGCCAGGGCAGCGCAAGCCTTGAGCAGCCAAACCCTGCCAGGGAAAGGTTGCAGGGCATCTTTGGACACTTGGACATTTCCCTGAGAGCAGAAGGTAGGAATCAGTTTAATCTGTAGATCTGATACCTTGTAGGTGTGACTGAAGATTAACAGTAAGGTTTTGTTACTGTATAGTGTGGAGTGTTTTCTTGTAGTTGATAAAGGGAAATAGGACCTGAAATTTAATGTGTTTTATCTAGCAACTTAATCAGCTGTGAGGCTGGCTGTGCAAGAGATCATAGGCTGTTATTGAAGATTCCTCTGATGTGCAAGATCTGAGCTATATTGACAGCAGACAAAAATGAAAGGAAAATGTGTGTATTTCATCTACAGGCTTGACAGGTGAATTAGAGAGCAGTCAGGTCAGCCTGATTGTGGTGCTTAGACTATATTATATTATAGAAATGCTGTGTCCAGATTAATATAGTACAAAGAAAGGGGCTGCTATTTACAGATCAGAAGATTCTGATCCATAGCCCTGACAGAGGGCAAGGCATATGTTCCTTGCTAGTGTCTGTAAGCATCAGGTTTTGTTGAATTCTGCCTTCCTTGCTGCTCAGAGAAAGTCACTGGCTAATAATTAAGAAAACCTCCCTGGATGTAATAGAGATATTTCTTTAAACATTTTCACTTTACTGAGATCTGTCTAGCATTTGGATGTCCAGCTCTTGCCAAGTGTTGGTATGTTTCATGAAGAACTGTCAAGTCCCCTGTGATCTGATCCACTCTGCTCAGGAGAATGGCAATTTGCTTGGAAGACATCCTTAAATCATGGTTCTGTTACTCAGACATATGGACAAGTGGCAAGGCATCTTTTGCTTTCACTGCTTTACCACCATTTTCCTTGTGATGATTTTTTCCTACCATTTAAAAACACTGTGGGTTTGTTGCATTGCAAGTGGTTGCATGGTCATGCTTCCAATTCCAAAGGGCTTCTCTTTGTTCTATGCAGTTACTCCTCCCAAATTTAACATGCTACTTATTTATTTTTCCAGATGCTTTGGTAGGAATGTTGCTTAAAATGGAGTCTAATGGGAATCCCTGGGGGAGTACAGGTGATGCTCTTGTTTAAAACACTGCGGCACAGCATTGCTTTCTGCTTATGATTTCTAGTTAACTTTCAACCCATCTGACAGTGCTTCTGCCCAAACCAATTTGTTTCAGACATTTTGGTGATTTTGTGAGGCACCATAGTGAATATTTGATGAAAGTCAAGATATTGCAACTCCTCTGTTCCCTTCAGCTACTGTTTTTCATAATTTGATCAAACAAAGCAATCAATATTGCTTCTCACAATTTATTTTATTGGCTTCTGTGTCACTGCCAGCATGCAGTGACAGTTACCAGGGCTGCAATCACTTCTGCCTAGACAGGCATTATTGTGCAGGTGCTGAAAGCAGAAAAGACAGATGACAGAAATGCCCCCCTCCACACTGTGCCAGGAGGAAAAGCATTGTGTTGGTGGTGTTCCAAAGTGGATGCTGAGGTGATGGTCCTGGAGCTCCACATGTGCCCTTCACCTCCTTTGTGCTTGGCATGTCCTTTTCCCTTCTCTGGGAGTTCCATACACCAGTGCCTGGGCTCTGGGTGCCCCAGTGCTGCATGTGTTAAAACCTTTTTCCTGTGCAAAGGGGGCTACAGGGGACTTCAGAGTTGTCTGAAGGAGCTGTGCTTCTCCTGGACTAAGAGATTGACTGAAAAAGAACAGTGTCATGGACTGGTGACTAAAATGCAAGTTGCAGCAATTTTGCAAAACCCTCTTTTGTTCTCCCTGGTTGGAATCGAGTTGGAGCTATAACAAACCTTGGCAAGCACAAACTCCAGTGCTCCCCAGCAGCACAGTACCAGGCTGCAGCCAGCTCTGTGCTGTGACAATTGCCTCTGTGGTTGCCCAGGTAGCTTTGCATCTTCCCAGCTAGCCTGTCAGTCATTTTTTCAGGAAACCTGAAAGTGTCCCTGGAACTTGCTGCATGTCCTTCACCTCTGCGTGCTTCAGCATTAGTGCAAGAGAAACTGAGAAAACGAGTTGGTGCTCAATGCTATAAGCCAGGAAAGCCCTCCTGTGTGGAAAGGTGCCAAGAGGAAAGCTTTCTGAGGTTATCTGGGGCTCCTGCACTGAGAGAGGGCAGGAGGAGACTTGGGTTGAGCTCAGCTGCCTTCTGCTGTGCAGCTGGAATGGTCAGGGTGCTGCTGGTTTCAGGTTGGTGTTGTGTATCCCCGTGATCTCTGCTGTCCTGACCCACTGTCCCTTAATGACTGTTGTTTTTGGAAATTTTTCCAAAAGCATTTGTTGCTGCAGCTCTTCAGTGATGAGCAGGCTGGAGGTCTCTGCATGTTGCTTGTCAATGTTTCCTGCTGGAGGAGAAAGTGGGGAATCACAGCACTGCTGAGGTGGTGTGCTAAAGCAGTGTGTCTATGTAATTTTTTTTTCTTTCCCCCTACTCAGTGCCTCTTGAAGGACAAAGATTCCTGGTTGTGCCTTGTGTGTGTGCTGCATAACAACCTGTCTGTTTGCAGCTGGCAATTTGCTGCTAAAGGTTCTACATGGCTTGTAGAATTTGTGACTGCAGTTGAGGGGTGTATTGATTTTGTGTACTGTTCAGCTCTTATTCTCTTTGGGGGTCATGACCATAAGAGCTGTGCTGACAGCTCCTGATTTCTTCCCCTTGTCCCTTAACTGGCTAAACCAGCCCAATATGCACAGTTTTCTGGAAAACTGGGAAATAATGTGGAAAAAATCGTGTGTGCTCAGAAGCATGCCAACCAAATAAATGAAATGGTTAATGTTGCCCTGAGCAAATAAGATTTGTATCAATTTCAGCATGTGGGGGTGCGCAAAAAATGCAGACAAGTATAAGAAATATTGCCTGTTTTTTCAAGCAATCAGAGTATAAAATATTGTTCTTGTACAGAAATTACGTTGATGCTGAAAAAATGCCCTCGGCCTCTCCCTGTCAGCATTATATCAAAACCTCAGTAAATTTTCATTCCTCCAGGCATTATTTTACCATATTGTCCTCCATACCAAACACCATTCGTAACAAGTATTTATAGCTGAACTCATCTTTCAGCTTCTTCTTAATATATAAAAATGAGGCTGCCACAAAATGACTTTTGGTTTCCTCTGAGACTTGCCAAAAAGGATGTTAAAAGCAAATGATTTAAACCAGTAATTTTATTAAAAATGTATTATTGCCATTTGTAGCTTTCAAAGCTATTATCCAGAACTGCCACAGGCTTCCAAAGATGAAGTGTGAAGCTTTGAATCTGCAGCTTTGTTTTAGTTTATTTCGAGCTTTGAGGCAGCAAATCTGTTGGATCAAATTTATGCCAAATAAATGTGTGGCAGACTTATGCCTGTAGAGCTCCTGGTTCAGTTTCTCTATTTATATATTTGTTTTTTTTTTTTTCCATTGCAATGGTAAAGAATCAAGATGGAGAAACTAAGGACTACTTGTATATAGGCAGGGAGCTCAGTACCCAGGAGGAATTACCAATGTCCCAGGAGGTTGGGTTTCCTTGCCATTGGCTTTGGGAGTGAGCAGCCTACTGAGGCTTGCCTGAAAGATCTAACAAATAACAAGATACCCTTTGGGAAAACCATCCATGTCCTAAGTGTATTTTTCCTACTCACACAGAAGCTGGGATGGAGCAGGACTTTCCACCTAGCTTTCCATGTGCACCAGAGCTGTGCAGCTCTGCTTTCCTGATCTGGGGTCAGAATTTGCATATTGATCCACGTCTTGTTTAGCCTTTTTATTTACTCCCAAATGGTCAGACTGTATTTCACTGCTGAGTCTGTTAAAGTGGCAAAAGTGATGGTATTAAATGAAAACTGATTAAATTGGCCAGATAGTGCAGCCTGCAATATACAGGATTTAATTGCAGACTGCAATTAAGATACACGATTCAATATGAAGATCATGCATCTCTGAAAGAAATAGGAGTCTACCCAGTGTTATCAGTAAGAGGAGCTGTCAGCCCTTGTGCTGGTAAATTCACAAAGCAGCAGGGACTGATTCTTAGCACCCTGCTTCTGGATTTGAGGTGTAGGATGCTTGGCAAATGGGAAACACATTGGTAAAGACTGATCATAGTTTTGAAAATTTTAGGATTTCAGTATGCTGTTTTCTATGTACCCCTGCTGGTCCACATGCATGCACGAATTATTTCATGCAGACAGAGCTCTTGAGCCAGAGGTGAAACAAGCCCTCTTCAGTGCTCAAGAGTTTCTTTAATGTAGAAAAGCTGGGAGGAATGATGTGACCTCCTGCCTTTGGAAAAATGTGGGATTATGGTGAAAGCATCTCTCCTTTGCCCACCAGCATGGAGAGCAGCTGGGAGAGAAGTTCAACTTTGCAGTGTGCAAGAGAGGTTTCATGCAACATTTGGCTTTATATTCATTTAGGTAGCTCATTTTCCCTTCCTCCCTAACTGTTGAAGAGCAAGCCAAAATATAAGTTCAGGAAAGATTTTGACAGTTGACTATAACCTATTGATTAAGTTGATATTTATGTCAGCAGTGGTGAAAGAAATTCATCTCAAGTTCGAGGATGTTTGTGCAGCAAGCTCTGCTTTGTGAGCCTGTTTAGTGAGAGAACAGTTTTTTGTTTTTTTTTATTGAAAAACAAAGATCTGCACTGCTACGTTATGGCATCAAGAAAATTACATCATAAATTGCTATTTTTGTCATTAAAACGGTTGGGCATTTTTTTTTTTTTTTTAAACCTAAGCCTTCATAAACAAAACAAAATGGAGACATTAAAGCAGATGGGGTATACTTCAAGGTACTGAATAAATCACTGTTTTTCCACCCCCCTGTTTTTATTATTCCTTCCTTCTGATAATAGCTTCTTTAGAGGATGTTTTAAAAAGGGATTGTTCATGTGTTCTTCAGTGTCAGAAATAAATAAAGGAAAACTGCTGTATGTTACTCTGAAAGCTTCTTGTAGAGCTATGTAATCAGGGCAATTATAAGTTTGCGTGTAGTTTGTCTTGGGGTTTCTCTGTGCATACCAATTAAATCAGTCAGGAATGTAACAGCATTTCCTGGACTCTTTGTACATCTGGAAACTTGCTCAGAGTGTAGAGGTTCCTAAGGCTGACTCCCCTGGATCCTATGTTATTTATGACAGCAGTCTTTCTTATATTTTCAAATCTGTTTTGAGGAATTTTTGCTTTTTAAAAAATTTTTTGGCATTTGGCATTTCCTCACTGTGTGGACAACAGTGATCAATCTACTGTTGAGCCCCCACCTGCTGTACAGTTCTGGAGTCCCCAAAACACAGATTCAAAGCTGTTCAGAAGAGGGCCACAAAGATGTCAGGAGCACCTCTCCTATGAAAACTTGCAGAGGAAGTTGGGGTTCTTCAGTCTGGAGAAGAGAAGGCTCCAGAGAGACCTTGGAGCACCTTCCAGTGCCTGAAGGGCACAGAAAAAACAGGGCTACAGAAAAACTGGGGAGGGAATTTTTACATGGGCATGTAATGATGGATGATCTTTACAGTCTGTTCCAACATAGATCATTCTATTCATCTCTATATATCTGAAAAACCCAGAGTTACTGGAAGGAAGTCAGAAGACAGAGGCAGTAGAAGCTGACTAGAGGAGGGAATAAAAATTGTCTTAACTGACGATGTTACACTGCCTAGGACTTCCTAGAAAAGTCAGTCTTCCAGTAGAGTGAGACTGCTGGCTTGGCTGAAGGTACTTGGAGAAGTATGACTTGGTGTCTTCAGATAGTAGTTTACCCTCTACTTTCCTCCCTAATTTTGTGACTGCTTTCATAATTCTCTGGATCTTGGCATAATACTCTATATGGACCATATATTGTCCTGTGTGCATGCAAGCTTGGTGCCTTTGCACACACGCACACAAAAAAAAAAAAGAATATTTCACATGCTCTCTTAGGAGCACAGACTGGGTCATGCTTCACAGGATGCCAAGTCTAACGTCCAAACAATTTACCTCAGAAATCTTTAATTTCTCTTGTACTCTCAGGGTTTCCCATCTTGGTCCTAGGGAACTGACCCCTGAGCTTCAGATCAGAAACCTCCTCCTCATGTCACCTGTTCTGTGCTCCATCCATCCCTACCAGAGCACCTTGGCATACCAGCATTTGGGGGCCAAGGCTACTGATTGATGGACAGTCTGAGAAATGTAGGAAATTCAGTTTTTCAGGGGTTGGTTCAGGCTCTTAATTATTATAAAATGAAATGACGGAAAAAATGAGGGAAGCCCACACTGCATTGTTGAGGGAACCTTCACTTCCATACTGAAAGTCTGAATTATTTAAAAAACCCATGAATAATAGAACAAATGATAGACACTGGGATTTTAGGAGCAATGAAAAAAATGGGGAGTGTCTCTGCATGTAAAATACTTGTTATGAATTTATAATTTTAAAAGGGAAACTCAAACGTAAATCCATCTTGTGATTTGGTAGCCAGTTGACACTGAAGTTGGCATTTATGCAGTTTGTTGATATGAATCTATAAGCAATGGAATGTCTGCATTTTTAAGAAATAGATAACTGATTCATCAGATTGTAGACAAAGGTGTCCTCCTGCCAAGGGAGAGAGGGAGAGACACAAATGTCTCCTGTTATTTTTTGAAAGCTGCAAGTGGATTTCTAATATCTTCATTTTCTTCTTACCATCAGTTTTGTAACAATTTATTCAATGTTCTATCCAAGGAAAAATATTTATTAAAGGCCTCAAAATGGTGAAATGGGGAAGAGCAGTCAATGGATTTTATAATAGAAATTAATTGCTATGTATTGTGGAATACAGGCATTTTGAATAGTCCAGTCTCTTTACTGTCAAGGCTTGTTATATTGCTAAATTGAATAGTAGATACTTAAAAACTGGCTACAGTTTTGGATGATGTGGCTGCAGCTTATAACAAACTTATGACCTCATTATGGCTCAAAATCTAAGCAGAATCAAAAAATCAATAACCTGAGAACTGTGCAGTACTTTTAAACTTTTTGAGTCTTCAGTAATGACATTGAGAAAAAGAACATATTGGTGGATAAGGGCTTGAAGAGGGGTTTTAGGAGTCTTTGTATTTCTGTCTGACTCTGATAAACTGCAGTTTTCAGATGTCATTCAGTCTGGTCAGTCCTCTGTACTAAAGAAAGGTGTTGTTTTGGTGTGTATATAGTCTGAGAAATCTCTTCCATGCCATGATTAAATTAAGGAACATGCTCAAATATAAGGGATGGAGACATCATTTTTCAAATGGATGCTAAAATGAATGTCTGCATCATTACATATTCCAGGAACATTTGGTAAATTTGGGGATGCAAGTCTGCTCATAACAAATTTCAAAATCATACTTTAGAAAGCTAATGCTTGTAAAATGTTACAGCTGCATGACAATTGGATTTGATATATCCATACAGCATTACTGTTATCTATACTTTTGCATTACTGTGAGAGCTGTTATGAAAAGAGTTTCATTTATATAAGATACCAATATGAAGACAAACCAAGGAAAATGTTGGTGAACTTTCTTAGTAGATGGCTTAAGGCTGGGCTGGCAATTACCCAAATGAGATGCTCTCTTAATTCTCCTTCTTGATAGAGAGAGACAATAAGGGAGAGAGACTTACAGTTTGGAAACTGAACTACACAGCTTCTATGAAACAGTAATGATAAATGATTAAATATATACAAATATACACAAAACTGATACCACCTTCCTCCCCCTTTTCTGCCCAGTAATGCTCAGTCACCAACAAGGCTCCAGGGCAGCCCTGGGAAACTCCCAGGCTGGGCAGGAATACCCAGATTCAGGATGGCAGGGAATGGGACCAGAAGTAGAGGAATGGATGGAATCTTCCCCAGGATGCCTGCCAAGGGTGAAGAAGGAAGGGGCTTGATCCCTGTGAGCCCTCAAATTTACACTGAGTATGATGTGTATGGGATGGGGTATTCTGGTCAGTTTTCCTCAACTGTCTTGTCTGCTCCTCCCTACAGGAGGGTTGGAGGTGTGACCTCTTTACTCCCTTTCCCTTTTCAGAGCATAAGGTGTTTCTCAAAGCTGAGCTTGGTTCTGCAGACCATTCTGTAGCTGTAACTATAAACACGAAGCTTTATCAGTCCCAGAAGCAGACACTGACTGAGAAACTTGCTGTTAATTTCAGCAAGTGCAGCCACTTAGAGATTGGGCTGAAAGCAAAATTACGAGACAGAAAATTAGTTCTATCCTGGCCCAAACCAGGGAAAGGGGGAGAGAGGAAAAGCTCTTGAAAAGCAACCAGTGAGGAGGGAATAGAACATGGAAGGGCAAAATGAGCTTGGAGGTGATGAGGAAGGTTTGGTGACTTGATTCAGAGAAGATGTTCAGTCCTGCCTGGCAGATTGCCTGTGTCCCAGGATTGACCTCTTGCCCTTGTAGTCACTGGAAACTAAAAATTGATGCAGCCTCAAAGGTGTAATAACTATATTGAGCAATCATAGTAATAGTAGCAATAAGGAGTATTCTAGCCTGCTACAGTCTTTTAAATACACATAAAAACTAGCAGCTGAGTTTCCATTATAGTGGCATTGGTTTACTGACACTAAATGCTTAATTGAGATACAGAAGCTATTGATGATCCATGTGAGTATATTAAAAGAATAGGCTTTTAATGGCACTGCTAAAAATAGTGTGGTTTTGGTTTTGTTTTTTTTTTTTCCATACTAGGCCAAGTTATGACTCCCATGTCAGCAAAATATTGGAGATTATTGTTGCTTTTGTTGAGGTGAGCTCTAGCAGTTGTGCCTGCTGGGGGGAACTGGGGCTGTACTGGGCAGCTCCTCCAGCCAGCCCTGGGGCATCTTCCCAGGGAGAGGGGGGAGGGCTTGGGCACCCCTAGAGCTCCACTCACATCCCTGTTTCCCTCTTATAAGTTTCAGAATACCTGCAGTAGGTACATCTGGATTTGATGTATCCTACAGCATCCAGGCAATGATGGATTTTATTTTATTTTTTTTTCAGGGTTGTTGAGCTCCATATTTAATAAACACTATTAGAATAACAGTGGGATGTGAGATATATTGTTGAGTGTTAATAGAAGTGTTATCCACCTGCTGGCAGATCATATTGCTGTGTTAATGTGGTGACTGGGTTGGTTTTTGCCACATGTGAGTTTGGCTACACAGATGAGACCCTTGTGTTGGATTTATGTGCTTCTTAACTTAGGTGCAGGCAGAGTTGGCCAGATATCCTGAGCAAGACACTGCCTAGTAACTCTTCCTAGGACTTGATTTTTGGGACCAAGTCTAATGTGTTTCTCCTAAAGTATTCCCAGTGATAATAGCCTTCCTATGCATTTTGTTTTTTATGTTGCCTGAGTGACAGTGTAACCCCCAAGAGCACACTAAAAGAATCAATATGGAGAGACTGACACAGTTCATGCATCTTGTAGGATTTGTTAGAGAAAGACTGATGTATATATTTGGGCCAGATAATGAAACCTGCTTGATGTGTAGCAGAGGTGAATGTCTAGGGGTGTGTATCATCCACATCTGCTTCATCTGTGCTCTTGAATGATGACTCCAGCTCAGGAGTCTGTTTTAATAAAGAGCTGGCTCTAAAGTGAAACACTTAGATATTTTGGATGGTGGTTGGCCTGAATGACTTGTTCTAAAGAGAGTGCAAATTGCCAAGAGAGCAATAGTTGTCCTAATTGGTGATCATAAGGGCAATGTGCAATACCATCATTAGAGTAGCCTGGGATTACGTGCATGAAAAGAGAGAGGTTAAAGAAGATTTCCTGACTGCTGTAATCTGGAAAATCCAGTCCACCAATGGAGAGGAAATGAAGGTAATAAAACCCCTCTGACTAACAGGCAAGAGAAAAAACAAAGCTGAGGGTCTGAGGGCTGAATTTTTAATAGAGTCTTCCTTAATGAGGCAAGTATCACGTGAGAATAGATGAGTGCCCTCCAGTTCAGCAGAAGTTAAGGGCTTAAGCTCTTCATGGTAAGAGGCCACTTATAACAATAATTTACTCAATTGTTTTATTTCATCCATTCATTTTTCTTCTCTCCTGGCTTTCATGCTTATTTTACATTCTCTTGTGTTGAGGTTTCTCGTAAAAATGACAGCTTTATCCTTTTCAGATGGGTAATACAGATTAATGAATGGGGTGTTTTGTTCCCTTCTCCTGTGGGAATATCTTGTTTGTGGACATATCCCTCTGTTTACAGGCAGGGGTATCTTGCTTGTTCTCTGCTGAGTGTGCTGGCATTGGCTTAGCTGGATCCCTGCTGGTAAGAATTGGGAGCATTCAGACTGGAGAGGGACTTGTGACAAGTATGTGTGATGATGGGATGAAGGGGAGTGGTTTTAAGATGAAAGAGGGTAGATTTAGATTAGATATTAGGAAGAAGTTCTTTAGTGTGAAGGTGGCGAGACACTGACACAAGTTGCCCAGGGAAACTGTGGCTCCCCCATCCCTGGAAGTGTTCAATCCAGGTGGGATGGGGCTTGGAGCAACCTGGGCTGGTGGGAGGTGTCCCTGCCCATGTAGGACAGTGGGAACTGGATCATCTCTAAGATTCCTTCCAACCCATTCTGTAATACTTTTCAGGAGAGCATTGAAGACAGCATAATAAAGTGAGATCAGGTCACCTTGGAAGGATGTAGCTCTCTGAATGTTTAAATTATACTTAATGTAGCTGATCCCTTTGATATGAGAGAACACTGACTGATAAAATCAATCAATTGCATGGATGAAGAGATGGCTTGAGTACAAGTAGACCATGGATGGGCAGCAGTCCAGGGTCAGTGGTGGTGTTTTGTAGGAGTGAGTTCGAGGTGTGTGATGGGGTGAGGGATGAGGGCACAGCTTGTGACCCTGCTTTGGCAGGGGAGGGTTGGACTAGATGATCTTTTGAGATCTCTTCCAACACCTTACTTTCTATGATTCTTTCATGAACTGATGGTGGAGTGAAGGTACTGCAGGAGATGAACACAGCCTGGGGGTAGCTGTTGCCCTAGACTTGTGAGAACTTTATTTTTTCTCATTGTTTTAAAAAGTTGAGTGGTTCTGTAGCAGTTAGAACAAAAGACAAGCAACTGGGAAAGGTTTGTGCATAACTGGGCGTCTGGTCTCACCTGAAGAAAATCCAAGGCCAAGCTAGTGTTAATACTATAATTTAAATATTCTGTAAATGTTGTTTAGTTTTTATTTTTTATTGTGAAATGTTCTTAAACTTATAACCACCATCCAGTATTTGTTGGCAGTATGTGACTCAGGTATTTTATAAATTGTCAAATAAACTTTTTCCCTTTCAATTACATTAACTGGCCAAATAGTATAATTGAAAACCAAACCAAACCACTACCCATTGAGAGCAGAAGAAACTGCAAGGTGTTTCCTTCTCTTGCCAGAGGGCCAGCACAGAGTGAACTTCAGTGGAAATTATTGCTGCTCAAGCAGCATTGAACAAACAAGCTATGGGCCTGTGTTTGAATTCTGTGTTTGTTTTCTGCCTCCTGACAGCAGGGGTAGCTCTGTGTGTGTCTGCCCTTTTATTCTTAATGTATATTAATTGTGGCAGCTTTGTCATGGCAGAATCCCTAATCTGCACTGTAAATTTTGCCCCAATTAATTACAAAAGAGACAGATGAGTGTGAATATGGGCAATGCTTTCCAAAGGCTCCTGGTGACTCTCTTGCTTCTTCCTCCAGAGATAATCTTTTTTCCCAAGACACGACTGTAGATGTCAGTGTTTAACTAGCACAGTGTTGCTGTCTGCTCTGCTGCATTAATTTCAGTTAACATTTGATTCTGGCTTTTCACTGCAATGGGAAAAACGTGCTTTCCAAACTGGGACTCTGTTCTTCACTGAAAGAGTGCTTCATTTAAAAGCCTTTTTTTCCTCATTCATGATGAAATTCCCTTTGTGACCTTGCATCTTCCTCCAGAAATAATAAAATCTGAAATACAGACCTGTAAATATGTGTTGTTGATTTGAAGCTCTATGGTATTATTTGGTGGGGGCTTGTTTGTCATTTTTAAATTTACTTTAGTGTGACAGGGTGCCATGCAGTATTGTCAAATTCTATTCATGAGAAACATAGAATAGTTCTGCATGCTTTTCGGTATCTCTTGAGTTTATAAATAGGTATTTTTATTAAGCATTTGTAGAGTTCAAATATTATGTTTCTTAATGGGAAAACTGTTGCATTGAGATTATAATGGTAAAACATGGAAATTTTTGCACAATTGCTGCAGTTTTTAAGTCCTGATTTTTATTTTTTTTTTCGTCTGATTTGAAGGGCACTGAACCTTTTAATAAGGCTCCCTTTTGTCAAACCCAAAATATCTTTTGAAGATGAAGCTCAGGTAAAATTATCCAATTTTGGAGCAGCTGCTCACCTGTGGACTTGAATTTATGTAAAGGCTACTGTTTAAAATAAATGTTAATAACAAGTACATATTTTTTTCCCAGTTAGGTATGCTGCATGGATCAGCCTATGAAACACTGTTAGTCTACACTCCCATGTCTGAGTTTTCAGGGTAACTGGCACCGTGTGTTCTTATGGGCTTGCAGGCAACTGCATCCAGTGAAATCTTTCATCTGAAATATCAATTTGCAAATAGGATGTGAAGTCAATATGCTCTGACTGTCCAGTGCCAGAAGGAAAGTCTTCAGAGTGCTTGTTACTTCATAGGCGTTTTAGAATGATTCTTCATCATTCTGTTTAAAATTTATGTATATGAATAATATCAGGTCCAGTTGTAATAAAAAAAGAGGAATTCCAATAAAAAAAAAAAAAAGGAAGAAATTTTGTGAAAGAAATTGTTTTCTGGATAGGAAACTCTAGAAATGTTACAGGTGGGACAAGCAGAGCATATCTTTAACCATATTTCTATGCGTGGGTGAAGAAAAGGTTAAAAAAATAATTTGGTTGCAAAAGTTGTGTCAAAGTTCCTGGCTGAATAAAACTTGACCAAATTTGGCCAGACTGATCTCAAACACTGGGAAATTTCAGCTGGGATAGGACACTGCCACCCATGTCTTGCAGATCTGTTGCAGAACAGGGAATGCGGGATGAGACCTGAGAGCATCACTTTGTTCCTCAGAGACCTCTGCCTTGTGTGTGGAAGTAGCAGCTCCTGGCTTGGTATTCAGGAGGGGTAGAAGTCAAAAAAAATATGGGAATGGAGAAACCTGCAGGAGAGTGAGGGGCTGGAAGTAGAGCCACTTAGAGTGTGTCAGCCAGGGCTGCTTGCAGTGGAGTGCATAAATGCTGCTTAACCAGGACCTAAATTGATCTCTTCTGGAATATTGTGTACAGTTCTAGTGACCCATGTCCAAGCAAAATAAACTGGTGCAAAGAAAGCTTGCTAGAGTGATAAGGGAAACAGAGAGCTTTATGACAGGAGAGTAGAAGAGGTTGGCTTGGTTGCTTAGCATAGTATAACGAAGGACAAGAGGGGATATGTTTGCCTTTAAATATATCAAGGAGATAAATATCAGGCAGGAAGAAGGCTCCAGCTGGAGGCCAGCTAAAGCTTAGCTCCTAGTAAAGGCTGTTGCTGGCATGAGGATGAGGGGGAAAAAAAGCCCTGTGCTTTTGCTGGCCATGAAAGTGAAGACCCTGGCACCCCTGGCCAGTGAGAGGAGTGGGAGATGAAGCCCTGTGTTGAAGCTGGTGATCAATCAG
Organism: Phaethornis superciliosus; assembly: GCA_023637945.1. Lineage (NCBI taxonomy): Eukaryota > Metazoa > Chordata > Aves > Apodiformes > Trochilidae > Phaethornis > Phaethornis superciliosus. The sequence goes on from JAJQWJ010000015.1 coordinate 14,056,958, forward strand.
CCAAGGACTGATAAATGAATGGTCTCATGATCCCTTAGAGCATGTTTTGGAGGAAGAGAGCAGACAATTACTTTGGCCATTACTTTTGTTATAATGCAAAAGGACCTTCCAGGTTCTGTTAAATAGCAAGCTCATGACTTGATCCTGTACTAGTGTTTCTCTTACTATCTGTGGGCTTCAACATAGCTTACCATGGTGTTTGTCCATGTAGTTTATCCAGAACCTCTTAACAGGAAGATTTTTTTCATTGTTAGCTTCATGGCAGCCTGATATTTCTAATTAAATTTAACCTCATTGGGATTTCTGGAGTATGGGCAAGTTTTGGGGTAAAGCTGGAAATAATAGATGAGGCATTGATTTGGCAATATATAGGTCAGTCTGAACTGGGCTTGGGGACTTTATGGCATCTGGTATCTTTTGGATGTGTGTATTTAGTCTCAGTGGAGTCCTATTCTGTCATCTCTCCTAACCAGTTACAAATTTGTAAAATGAAGCCTGTGTGTAAACCTGAGTAAGAAATGGGGATGCCCTGATTAGGGCCTTCTAGGAGAGTGTGTGAGAGATGAGCTGAATGAGCTAAACAATGAATGCTTTGGGAACTGTGCAGATGGATTTTCCCCATGGCCAGAGTGGTTATTGAAGGCTCTCAGGCTACCATGTCAGCCTCCATTAATGAGGTGTGCAGGCTGTTTCCTTACCATGCACAGGTCCATATACTTTCTTACAGAAGGCAGCTGTTGGTGGCTTTGGTGGATTAGCTAGTTCCAGAGATCCTTTAAAGTCAGTTCAAATGTCACTGTACTGGCTAGATTTCATAGTTTATCAAAAGCTTTATAGCATACTGTGCTGGTCCTCTTCAAAGATTTATCCTTATTATTTTTGCACTTTCTTATTCAAATGCATGCTAGGAGTTCCCACTTACACCAGTAAAAGCCTAAGGCTTTATTAATGTAAAACTCTTCATTAAATCTGTTAACAGAGGAGATTTTTCTTCATTTATATACCTTCATGGCTAAATATTTTCATAAAATACACTTGTTGGGCCTAATCTTGCTGTCTAAATATCAGCAGCACAAGGATTTCTGGAGCAGATGCATGTCTTCCACAATGGACCATGGAAAGACCCATGGGCTTTTAACACTTTGCAGAGGCAGTTCTTTCCATGTCATGAATTGCCAAAAATTAAACTGGAGTTGCTTTTCCCAGGGAGAGGGCTGTCTGCATGTGGATGCTGAGCTCTGCCTGCCCCAGGATTCTGTCACTGGGAGCCTGTTTAAATTGAAAACTGACTTAAAGCTTTGTGCAGAACATCTCCCAGGGGAAATGCTTCACAGGAAGGAGAATAATGAGAAAAAGGTTTCCCTCTGGGAAGATTTTCTGGACTATATCCAAGCTTTGGAACACTAGAGATCCTGTTCCTTATAGTGTGTCAAATTTTCCATGTTAGACTGAGATTTAATTTTAAGCTTAGCTTGAGAGTCTTGTGTACTTGAGCACCTTGTGGAATGATATTTTTGTTTTGTGAAGACATTGCTGAGACAACTGCATTGCTGGAAGATATATTTCAATCCCAAAACACTAACTGCAGCATCTTTGCCTCGAAGAATTTGTTCTGCATTTGTGAATCATCTGTGAGAGATGGTTGTGATTCACCACCTCCTACAATCAAACCTGGTCAGGTCCCTCCATTTTCACAATCTCTGTGGCTGTCACTCAACTGAAACAGGATGTCCTCTGCCAGAAACTGAGTTACTGTAACCAAAAAGAATATTTGCTAGGAGTGCCAAGACCTGTGCCTTCCTTGGAGGCTCAGGAACCCTATTAGGTATCTACTTTTCTTGCTTCTTGCAAGAATTTGTATCCAAATTTCAGGTAGGCAGCACATTTTGTAGGAATTTGCAATAGGGACAGCATATGTTCTCACTACATTGGCATTTTAGTGTGAATTAACAATGTGGTTATGAAATTTCTCCCAACTCTCCTCACTTAGAGTTCCATTGCTTGTATCTTGGGGCCGTCTTGGAGTGTGTAGCCTGGGTTTCTTTTGGATGAAACTGAACTGCAGAGTACAATCTAGGTTTGCATCTAATGTGCTCCAGTGACCAATGGATGTGTTGATCTGTGGGAGCAGCTAGATTTGGTTTTAATGGGAATCTCTCAGAAATGTGCATGATGGAAATATTTGGTTTTTAGCACCACCTTTTTTACTCTGTAGATCTGGTCCCATTGTGCTGTGCTACTTGTCAGAGTAGATCTGTAACCTGAGCCCTTCAGAGCTGATGGCAAATAATCTTTCTGAGCCTGGAATTCATTCACTGTCAAGAAGATGATCTTATGGAATATATGAAGATTATCAGCAGAAAGTTCTTCTTTATAACTCCATGACTCACAGTTCAGACTTGAGTATAACTTGGTGTTACTGACATAAGTCATGCAGCCACACTGCCACTAACTCAAGGTAGGACTTTAATATTTCTTTAAATTATCCTAACTTCAAAAGCAACACTCCAGCAAACCCAACCTAATTTTGGAGCAGCCCCAGTACAAAGTTTTCGTGGGAAGTCACACATTTTAACAGGTGAGATGCTGAGTGACAGGCAAATATAGACATCCCTAATGAAATGGAATCGTGCAGAAGCACTTGTCAGAAGGCTTCTTTCCTTCTGCTGACATACAGGCAGGATTGCACTCCTTGAAGTTGGTGTCAAAATTCCACTGGATTCCACTAAAAAGGGCTCATGGATCTATCACCTTTTGTCTGACACAAGGTTGTGTTTCAGGGAAAACAAAAGCTTTGTCCAGGTCTGTGCATGTTACAGAAAACCTTGAATATTTCCCCCTGAGAGCACACTTCACCCTTCCAGCTTAAATACTTTGTCCTTTTTATTTCCTTATAGGAAAGGAGAAAGTTTCTGGGGACATCAGAAATTGATGCCCTACTGATTTGAGGCTTTGTTCTGCACTGTTAAATGAAATAGGATCTCATGCACTGGCAGAGGGTATGGGAAGGGGCAGGAATCTTGTGACTCACTGAGCGTGTATCTGACAAGGTCTGAATTGGGGTTCCTATTAGTTTATGTGGGAGTCCTCTTTCCTTTTGGTATACAGGTACTGTCTGTCACAACAAGGATGCTCAAATACCCTGGCACAAATTGTGCCAGTTCTTAGCTGCTTCTGGGGTGAAAGACTTCATCCTGGGTAGGTGAGAGCTGCAGTGGCTTGCAGGCTGTGTTTAAACCATCCCCTTCCAGGTACCTTTGCCCTCTGGCTCCAGATGTTTGTTTTCATGCCATTTTTCTGTAGTAAAGTTGTGCTCTTGTTTGGGTTATCCTCACCTTGTAAATCTTGCTAGTGGGAGAAGAGCTTCCTTCTGGAATTATTCTCTCTGAATCCTAAGGACAATCTGTCTTTTCCAAGTGACAGGGATAGGCCTGAAAATACAGCCTTAACCTAGCCTGTGTTGCTGGGTCAGCTCTTTGCTAAGCAGGACAGTGTGATGCAAAGCTGTATTGACTTGACTTCACATAAAATTTTTGTCTTGGGTAAGCCTGTACAGTACTGTTGAAATATTCACATAGAATCTCCCCATCTTTCTGAAAAACTCGAACAATAACATTAAAAGTCAAGGTAGTATAAAACTTCATGGATGTGATATTGATTTCCATAAATAAGTCTGCTAATTACAGAAATGTGTTGATTTGGTTCCACAGACAAACTTAGCAATTTCATGTACCTTGCTCCTAGCTACCCTTAGACTTTTTTTTTTTTTCTTCTCTACATTGGACATATATTTGATATAATATTATCAGACATGCCTGCAGTAGTCCTTAGGGTTGTGCAGTCTTTCTCTCCATGAGATCAATAACACTTTCCTATTAACAGGCTTTTTAAAAAAAGTGCAGCCATTCCAAACATGGTACACCCAGTATAAAACCTTGTAACTGTTAATTAAAACAGATTGGGGTTTGCACCTTCTGTTATATAGTCATATTTGGAGTGATTGAAAATGAGAAATTCTGTACAGAAAAGCTGCTCAGACATTGAAAATATCATCTTGCCAGCCACTGATTTCCCAAAAGTTGTACAAGATACCTGCTTTCCTCCATGTCTGGAGTTGGCAATAGATGTGGTATGTGTTAGAAATTATTAATATTCTCATGACTACTGTGGTAGTGGAGAACAAATGCTGATATGATTAGAGCACAGGATGATGCATGTGCAAGAAGGTGCAGTTTGGGCATGAGTGAAGTGTTATTTATTTGGATGCAATCACATGCTTCTGTGTTTGTTGCTGGTCATTGGCCAGTAATACAGTAGTAGCAATGATAACATTGGAAAAACATGATATGGAGGGGCAGGATTTGTCATCTTGCTAGGCTACTGTCACAGAAATTCTTTCTAGAAGTTGCCTATTTTACTTTTTCCCCTCAGAAATCTTTGCTCATGTAAACTAGCAATGCATATGCATGAAAAAGGTAATAGAAAATACAAAAATCAATATTCCCAAAGACAAAACTTGAAGGTTTGTAGTGTTATTTCAAAGAAAATATATAGATTCCTACATTTTTAGTATCAGACTAAATTGGAGGCTGGGACCCATTTCCCAGTCAACATACACCAGAACCTGTGGTGCTTGAAGTCCCTTAATTTCCAGTGGCTGTTTTGGGAGGGGTGCTAACAAAGTATAGTGGCTGGAAGAGGAGCATGAAAAATATGATTTCTTGTAGGCTTGGCCTCAAGAGAGGCAGTTTGCAGTGTCATAGTGCCTAGCAAAAGCATGGCAAAAAAATTGGTGTTCTGGAGATTGAACAGAAGCATGGAATTGTTTCACAGTGGTTTCAGTGTCCTGAGCTGAGAGACCTTTGTTCCTATGCCAAAGTGAAAATCACAAACTACTTTCCTTCTACTGGATTGAACCTTCAGTTTTCAGCTTTTTGTGTATATTTTTTGACAGCTTAAATGTTTTGATACATTTTTTTTCTTGCTGACAAATTATGTGGGAGTTTACCATGAAGCTGCAGGAAAGAGAAGCCACTAGATAATGGAGGTTTCTCTTCCTTCCCTTTGGTTTTTGGAAGCAGACCTCAGAACTGAGGCATGGGCAGTCTGTAATGAGTTAAAAACTCAATTTTTTAATTTAAATGCTGCTGTAAAGAGGGTGTAATAAGTTTATTAAACGCAGAATATTGTGTAACTGTTACTGCTTCATTGGTTGTATTTTTTTGGTACAAGTACTTACTGTAAAATCTTTTCTATTCAACATTTTTCAGCTCTTAACCTCAATCTTTTTCTGCTTTGCTTTTTAAAATGGGTCATCAGAAGGATCAGACTCTTTACATGTTTTAGGGACCTGTAGTGTATTCTCCCGTGTCCAATTCATGCATTTCTCCATCACTGCAAGGAAGTCAGGCCCCAGGTTAGCTGCAAAGGTGAAATGAAACTTTGTATGTTGGAGAAGGAAACGTCAAAAGGCCCTGCAAGGGCTGAGGTAGGTATAGTGTGGAGAGCATAATAGTGTAAGCACAGCTTGAGAGGTAGAATAGTTCAGCAGGAGATGTATTATGTGGGGCTCAAACTCTGAACTGCAGGTTTTTCTTTGTAACAGAATGGAGAATCTTCAGCATAGCTTAGGACTGAACCCTGTCAAAAAGTACTTCTTTGAACAAATTGAAGAATCAACAGACTTGCAAGAGTGCATTGTTGTTTTTCCCCCCACCCACTTGAACTGACAATGGGCTCTTAGGTTTTGGGTTTCTGCTTTCCATAAACACACTGATTAAATGCTTTTGTCTCTAAAATGTTTGTAATACCTTGATTCCTGTGCACTGTTCACATTCATACCTTTTTTACCTGAGTTCTGCTTCTACCTACTGCAGGGATTTGAGAACATAAAAAGGCAAGGAAAAAGGTATTTTTGAAGTTGTACAGAATACCCCTAGATAAAGTGCAGGGAAAACAGCACAGCAAACCTTCCTTTCCTGCCTGTGCACAGAGGAACAGATCCTGCTGACCTGCTTGAGTGTTTTCATTGCCTTGTTAGCTGCAGCTTGTGATAAGAACAACACAAAACTCTTGTTTTACTAATATATCCCTCTCTGGTATCTATGGTCTTGTGGATGATGAGATTTTGGGACTGCAGCTTATGACCCACAGTTTATGCACAGAGGAGCAGGGTGTAAAGCTGGGCTTCACACCCCCCAGCAAAGGCTTTGCGTTCACATATGGAAGCAGAAAAAGCTGTGAAGTTGATTTTTTTGTTTTTTTTTTTACTTCCCCTTCCAGTTTGGAGATTTTTTTCCAGCATAAGATGATTCCTGGGTGACAAAAGGCATTGCAGATGAGGACACATGGGCTCTCCTGCTTGCTGGCCCTGGGCATGCAGAGAGAGGAGAGTGGGGAGGATGGAGTGTAGCTGTAAAGCTGCTGTGCTCTGAGTCCAGGCTATTGGAATAACCTCTTGAAGGCCTCTGCAGCCCAAGCAGCTTGATCAGCCAGTAAATCCTTAAGACAAGTTTGCCCAAAATCACCTTGTAAAGAGCAATGTTATTGATATGTTTTGAAATGGTAAAAGCAAGCTTTGTGTGCCTGGTGCCTTGACTTTGCTACCGGAAGTTTGAGAAGCAAAATCACAGAGAAAATATTCATCAGTTCCTCAGGTACAACCACCTCCCACAGAGTTCCTGTTCACAGATCCTGTTCTAGACAGGCAGTGCCCAGCAATTTTTTGGTTTGGAAGCTGCAGTTCTTACTGGGCTTTGAGAGATGTGTCACCCAGAAGCCCTGGGGAAACCTGATGTCCATGAGCATGAGGGTTTCATCCTGTCCCTCTTGTTGAGCACCTGCAAGGTCCTTGTTAACTTCCAAGGACTCTGCATACTTTTCTTGGAGCAGAAATACAGCTTGGGATGAACTATGTTTTTTCTTATCCTCTACCTCCCTAAACTTTTGGGACAAACTCCTCTCTGCCACAGACCTTGAACACTGAGAAGCCTTTCTGGGAGTGACTCAGTGAGTGCATAATAAAAAAGTTAAAAGGGATAAATGCAGTATACTGTGGCTTCAGCCTTCTTTTGAGTTCTGGCCTTCAGGTTGAAAGGCTGCCTCAGGAAACACCACCTCCTGACTTGTTCCGTCAATCCATCCATGCATGTGGTCACTGTGCCTCCTTGACACAATATTAAATCTCTTCATGGTGTCCAATATATTTATTTGCACAGTGAGAAGCTTTGCTGATGTCCCCTGGAGTTGGGCCAGTGATGCACAGAGGAACTTGGTTTTCTTTGACTGACATCAGTGGTCTTTGTTTCAGTAAAGGATTTAAATCTGAGGCTCCCAGTAGGTTAGTGCCCAAACTGTGCATCTTTTCTTCTTTCTTGCTGTGCCTCCATATCCTGCTTTCACAGCACTGCAGGCATTTAATGATTCCTTGGTCATTGCTGACCTTGGTAATTGTCTGGAAAAGTTCTGAAAGCAAAAAGTATCTTTGAGTCATTTTTAAAAAGTGCTTCCTTTGACCAATCATTTCTCCAAGCCTCAGGGACTTCACTACTTCTTCTTTTAGTGGCCTCTTGGGGGAGATGAGGGCATTTTTGTGACTGTTTTAGCTTACATTGTCCCTCAGGCCCTTGTGAGGTACAGGAGGATGTAAACATCCCACTGCTGGGTATTGCAATGGGTAATGTTGAAAATATATGCTTTTAGCCCCAAAGTGTTGTATTATGTGAAGGAAATGTGGTGTAACCATGTTTCCAAACTCGTCTTGTGATTTGGTGATAATGGAGATAATGGACATCGAAACTCATTCGATCTAGAGACTCCTAGTAGTAAAAGAGGTAAATGTCTTTTACTGTAGACATATGTTCCCAAATAACATATCTCCTGAGGGGTGTTTTTGTCTGTAAAAAATACTAAATTGTGTACTAGGTTTACAACATCTTGAAGTTTTCCTGACCAGGTAAGCTCTTCGTCTTTTTGATTTCCCAACTATAACAGTGGAGAAGTTTACAGAATCATAGAATTTTAAGGGTTGGAAAGGGACCTTCAAGATCCAACCCCTCTGCCGTGGGCAGGGACACCTCCCACCAGCCCAGGTTGCTCAGAGCCCTGTGCAGCTTGGCCTTAAAAACTTCCAGGGATGGGGCTTCCACCAATTCTCTGGGCAATGTTTTCTAGTGTTTCACCACCCTTGTGATGAAGAACTTCTTTCCAACTTCCAATCTAAATCTCCCCCCCTCTAGTTTGAATCCATTACCCCATGTCCTATCACTACCTGACATCCTAAAAGGTCCCTCCCCAGCTTGTAGCCCCTGCAGATACTGGAAAGCTGCAATAAGGTCTCCTTGGAACCTTCTCCTCTCCAGACTGAATAACCCCAACTCTCAGTTTGTCTCCACAGGAGAGGTGCTCCAGCCCTCTGATCATCCTCATGGCCCTTCTCTGGACACACTCCAGCACATCCATGTCTTTCTTGTCACAGGGGCTCCAGAACTGGATCCAGTATTCCAGGTGGGGTCTGCCAAGGGCGGAGCAGAGGGGGAGAATCCCTTTCCTTGACCTGCTGGCCATGCTTCTCTTGATGCAGTCAAGGATCTGGTTGGCTTCCTGGTCTGCAGGTGTACACTGACAGCTCATGTTGAACTTCTCATCCAACAGCACCCCCAATTCCTTTTCCTCAGGGCTGCTCTCAAGCCAGTCACTGCCCAGCCTATAGCAGTGCTTGGGATTGCCCTGACCCAGATGCAGGACCTTGCACTTGGTCTTGTTTAACTTCATGAGGCTGGCATGGGGCCACTTCTCCAGTCTGTCAAGGTGCCTCTGGATGCCATCCCTTCCCTCCAGTGTGTCAGCCACACCACACAGCTTTGGGTCAGCAGCAAACTTGCTGAGGGTGCACTCAATGCCACCATCCATGTTGCTGAAAAAATGTTAAATAAGACTGGTCCCAACACTGATCCTTCTGGGACTCCACTTCTCCACTTCAACATGGACCCATTGACAGCCACTCTGGGTGCAGCCATCGAGCCAGTTCTTCATCCACCAAGTGGTCCATCCATCAAACCCATGTTTTGCCAGCTTGGAGACCAGGATGCCATGCAGGACTGTGTCAAAGGTTTTTTTTTTTTTTTTTCCCTCAAGTCCAGGTAAATGATGTCAGTTGCTCTTTCCTTATCTATTGATGTTGTGACCTTTTCATAGAAGGCCACAAGGTTTGTCAGACATGATTTGCCCTTGGTGAAGCTGTGTTAATTATACCCGATCACATCTTCATTATTCTTCTGCTCCAGCGGTGTCTCCAGGAGGACCTAACTCTAAGATCGTACCAAGCACAGAGGTGAGACTGACCAGCCCATAGTTCCCTGGATCTTCCTTCTTCCTCTTCTTGAAAATGTGAGTTGTTTCCCCTTTTCCAGTCAGTGGGGACTTCACCAGACTGCCATGACTTTTGGAATATAATAGAGGTTTAGCAACCGCATCTGCCAGTTCCCTCAGTACCCATGGGTGCATCCCATTGGTCCCCCATTTTTGATTAGATATAAACCTCAAAAGTTCTAGACCCGCCGCATGGGTTAGGAAAGGTTCTAACTGGAATTCCCACCACGGACTGGAGTTCCTAGTGTCTATTTTCAGGCCTAACATTCAAGTAGACTGAATCCCAGTTTATGTTTTCAAGGAAATCATAGAAAAACTGACTTTGGAAAAGACCTTTATGATTTTGACGTCCAGCTGTCAATCTACTTCTCCCAAGTCCACCACTAAACCATGTTCCTCAGCACCCCATCTATGTGTTTTTTAAATACCTCCAGGGATGGTCACTCTACCACTTCCCTGGGCAGCCTCTTCCAGTACCTGACATCCCTTTTGGGTTTCATTCAAGGAGCTGTAGACAGAAAACCAAAATATCTGTTGTATAGAGTCATGAACAGCAGTCATGTTCAGGTGGAGGTTTTGTTCTGTGAGTGTTTCTGTATGAATTTAATGTCACTTCTATACACCATATAGATTTTAAGATTTGTTTCTATTACTAAATACTAAAGCTATTACAGCTTCACACCAGGGTAGTTAACCAAACTTTAAGCAACCCAGAGAAACACCAACCATCAACCCAATGATGCATCTGACTGGCATTCAGGCTTTTGTGCCCTTTTTTTCATTGGAAAAATACATGAGAGGTTAAAAGAGATGCTTCTATAAAGATGGGAAAATGGAATTTTGAGGATCTTGTTGTTTTCCTAGGAGGAGAGACACTTTTGCCTTCAAGATTTTGTTGTGATGGCACTGAACAAGAACACAGTTCTTAGTGCTGGGAAACTCAGGATTTTCTGCCTGTTCCCAGCCTGGGAATATGCCTCCTTTTTTCTGCAAAGAGGTGGGGATACAAAATGCTGAGCCTTTACGTGGGCTGTTGTTCCTTTTATGCACATTTGCTGAGGACATGGAGATACCAGAAGAATATTAACATGTATAGTACAGCAGTCAAATTAATCTATTCTTTAAAGTTGGAAGAGAGGAATATGTTTCATGCCAAGTAATCCTGGAGATCCAAGTGGGAGTTCCTAGTGTTTAGCAGAGATGGGATCAGGGTTTAGAATGAACTTGAAAATGTAAAGTTTTGTTGATTTATGTTTTAATACTGGAGCAGTTCAACAGGGAAGTTCTTTTTGCAAAGACTTTGTTAGTATAAGAATTCCCTTATTCTCAGGTTTTGACATGCTGGGCAATATCCTCATGTTGAATGATATGCAACCCTTGTTTTCATTCTGATCTGTTCAAGGAAGACGGATAACTTATACAGCGATGTACCATTGGGTGCTGTTTCTATTGATATATCAACCTTAATAATGCAGGATTTTCAGAATTTTAGTGGTTTTAATGTAGTCTCTGGTGTAATTTTATGGCTCAATTAGCTTTAAATAAGATTTTATTATAAAGCAAATAATAGAGTGTAAGGACCAATTGCTTGTGCAAGAATCTTGCTTGTGCATGTTATTGGACTATTATATTTGCACTTGATTTAATGCAAGTATAAGGCAGGGTGTTTTGGTCCTGCACTGATTTGCATATGTAAAGCGTGGGTATATTTGCGTACGCATAATATGAGTGAGTCTGTCTGTCTCTGAAGCTACAGGTTTGAAGGATGTTGGTTTGCTTTGTATTTTTTTCCTTCTCCAGTTGCACAAATGTTTGGATGCTTGTTTCAACTCCCTTTTCCTTTTTTCTTTTGTTTTTTTTTCTTCCCCTGAGGTCTCCTTTGGTGGCTTTGGAGACTTTGCACTAAAGTGGAGGAAATGCTAACGAAGTTCTTCATCCAAGACAAAGTTATTTGGAAGAGTCTTTCTTTTATCAAATTGTGTAAATGAGAAATTGGCCCAAAGGAAAAGGCTGTGGCTAGAAGCAGAAAAAACATCAGCCTGACTGTAGGAGAGGGAAAGAACTGAAATATTTATTTCTACTAGGTTGGAGAACAACATATGTTAGGCAGGCGTGACTTTTTCCAAGCATAAACTTTATTGTGACATGCACTGCTGCACACAGTAACAAACACTCCCTAAAGCAGAACATCAGATGAAGCACTCAGTGAGCACAGGGTGGTGGATGCAGGATGGTGTTTGTTTAAAAAGAAGCTGGCATTTGTCAGAAGCAGTGGCAAATACACTTTTTTTTTCCTTTTTTTTTTTTTCCCTTTTTTTTTTTTTTTAATTTTTATTTATTTTCTACACAACCTGGGAGATATCAGACACATTCTAATGAGATTCTGAAATACCAAGCTTATAAATATTGATAGGGAAAGTTTGTTCTCATACATGGGGAGAGATTGCATTTTGCAATTATATGGCTTCACTCATGTGAACTGTATTGCAATTTGTTCTTCTGTCTCCTTCACAGGAGAAACCATTCAGAGTTACAGTTCAATCTCTGTTCTCAATCAGCCTTCTTCTGCCACCTGTAATTCCTAGTTGATGAGATATTTAAACCTGTGTGGTGTTTGGAGGATGCCAGACAGATTTCAGTCTTATGTACAAGACATAAAGACAGCAGCTGTTGTTTTCTGTTAGAAGAATGTGAAAGATGGTCACAATTTGTAATTTTAAAGAAGTTGTTGTGTTTTTAAGCAAAGCTTCTAAAAAATATTGACTTCGTATTTTTTATTTTTCTTTTTTACAGAAATCCTTTCATTTCAGGTTTCTATGGATAAATTCTGTGGAGTATCCTCTGGCATAAGTCATGGAACATTCTAGATATTACATGTTATTGTGCAAAAGTGGATTGTAATCCAGTAGTGTGCAGTGGTTCTTGTATCAGTTGCAGTGAAATAGTGAGATTTTGCATCATTCCTCAGTTCCTCATGGTAAAACATATCAAATTCCCAGGCCTTTTTAAACTTAAAGACTCAAAAGCAAAGCAAAACAACAACAGAAATCCCCCAGAACCTAAAGACACCAATGCAAAACTCAGATTTTCAACATGGCAACAACATTGTGGGAAATTGCTACCCTTTCAAGGTAGACCAGAAAGGGGAGAATCTGGTGGCTTTTCAGAGGTCCTTCTGTCCTGTGCCAGCAGTGAGCTTCTTGCCTGCTATTCCACAGCTGGTTGTATTTTCAAATCTTTTGACAGTCATTTTCTGTGACCCCAATTCTTGCTCTCTAACTAGGAACTAGGGATAGGCCATACAGTGAGTAGATGAAAGCTGCTTTAATAATATACTTTTTGTCAAACATACACATCTGTAGCAGAGCTATATTCAAACTGAATGCTGTTAAGCTTTTATAGTTACTCAGTGAGAGCATGTAAATACAGAAGATATTGAAGTAAAATTACATCCTGAAGTTATTGCAGTCAGAATTATGCAAGCATTGATTTTCAATATATATTGCAGTTCCTTCATGCAGAACCATAATGTATTTACTTACTGCCTGGTAGAAGGGCTTGTGGAGTTACCTGCTTCTAGGAGCATGGACCTATAGCAGAAAGGAGTCAAGATCAAACACAGGAAAAATTCAAATCTCTCTTTTCCTTGGATGACAGTATTGAGACTAAATGACACCCTCTCTCTGTCACTCTGCCTGGAGAACTTTCTGTAGGTGCAGTGAGCAGCTTCATGTGACTGCCAGGGGTGAATCCCACAACCATGTTGCAGAAGGAAAAATCCTTATGGAAGGCACGAGGCAGAGGAAGATGGGACTCACTTCTCCAACTTAGCAGAGAATATCTGCTGCACCACTGAAACATGAGGCAAAGCTCAAGTAATGCCAACTTTGGAATTGTTTTTATGATGTGCAAAGTGTGCTGATAAATGTACTGTGAGGGAGAAACCTGTGGTGGATGGGAGCTCCTCTGGGCTTTGTGCCAACAGAAAGTCAGATAGCTGAGGCAGGGACTGTGCTGAAGCTGCCCTAGCAAATTCTGACAAGAGGCTGAACAAATGTTTTTTGGCAAGAATCTAGGGAACTTGGATTCAGCAGTGCATGAATGGGATTAGATATGTTTTGGTCCTCTTGGACCAATGCTGTGTCAAGTAGGCATCCTCTAGATGTTTTCCTGGCCTCTGGCATATCTGATATCCCATTTCTGGGATGAGCTTTCCCCCAGAATAGATTTTCTACCACTGTGTAAGTTAGCACAGGATGATGAAACAGCTGTGTGGAAGGAGGTTTTGACCACGTGGGGCTTGTTAAACTGGCACCGTAAGTCTTACAAGAGCAGATACTTCATCCTTTGTGTGTAGTGAAATTACTTTTCTATGCAATTAAATACAAATACAGTGTGCTTCATTTTTTCTTTGCTGGCCATCAGTCACACGCCTGTTTCTGTCCTTTCTATTTCCCCTTCTATCCCTAATGCAGCTACATCCCACTGGAGACCATGGTGACCTGCTTAGCTGTTTACTTCAAGAATGTGTTCCCTTCTTTGAACTGTCCTTTGTGTCAGGAATGGTTCTTTATGCAGGTGACATCAGTATCAGGCCCAACACTTTTAATAAGATTTACTGAATCCAAGTGCTTTAAAGTGTAATTAGCTTGAATTCAGAGTAAACGTTACTCTTGAAGTAAATATATGTAAAACTTAACTTTAGCTTTTGATGCAGAAAAGACCATGATGTGCAGTCATGGATGTAAAACTCCTTAGTGATTCATTCCAGTGCTGTGGTTTGTGGTGTCACAGATAAACACCAAAAGTGAAGCTATGCCCATGCAAAGCAGCAGCACTGTGAAGCTATCTGTACTTCATAAGTCACTTAGCATACAGAGTTTTTCCAACAGCAAGTTGTAATAAGACTGACTGCAGTCTTTGGATGTTCCTCTAATGCACTGCAGCGTGTCTGGAAAAGCGAAATTCTTTAAAGTGTGTGAAATGTTAGTTGAATATATAGAATGCCACTAGAATATCTGTAGGGAGTGTTTCCTGTTGATATTGAGGAGGAGTGGGGAGGGCAGAATATGTACTGAAATCCATGACAATACCTCATGTATGCAAACATTGAAATGCAATGTTCTGCTCTCCCTCAAGGGCACGTGCAGATGTGCTCTCTGGGTACTTAACCATGGAGATTTTTCACAAGCTAATGTATTAGCTACCTTGCATTTGTTCAAGGACAATTCATGTGTAGACACAGAGGAACTCAAACAGCCCTGGGTGGTGCTTTTATTATAATTCAAAATTAGAAGGACCACATTTTTCATAATTAGGGAGGAAAGCAGGAGCAGCTGACTGACTTTCAGTTATTAAAGAATAACTGAAAATTCTGGCAGATATGTGAACATGAGCACAAATTGTGCTTTGAGATTGTTAGTATTAAGGTAGTGAATCTTGTTAGTGCAGAAGGTATTTAAGCAGAATTGTTTGCTTACTTGCAGTTGCTCTATTCTAGGACAAGAAAAATTAACATTGCGTAACACTCTTCTCCCCATGTTTTTGTAGCCAATTACAGTTCACAAATTCTGATGGATTTTAGTAGATACGTGAACTAGGCAGATCATCTGCTTATTTTTGTTACTGTTATTAAGGCTACAGCCTATGAAGATATACACAAAGAAATGGAAAATCAAGGTAACAATAACTACTACTAAAATTAGGCATCAAATTTGATGGAAAATAGGAAAAGAAATGGGGAAAAATATAAGTACATTTATTAAATGATTCCCTGAGGAATTATGTCCTTAGGGAAGTCTTTCTGGCCTTTCTCCTTGGGGCTAACGCTGCCTGGTTTTGAATTTCAAGGTTAAACCTCTGCTGTTTTATTTAAATCCGGCCCCACCCCCCCCCCCCCAAATTAAATAAATCTGAAATCCCCTAATGATGGAGGAAACAGTTTTGAAGTGTGCTCTGCTGACAGAGTGTTTGTGCTGGATCCAAAAGCGTTTGAAATGGTCTTGAATACCTAGCTGAGATGCAGAGTGATGGATCTGCAGTGTGCTGGGAGAGCTGAGCTCCTGCTGCTGCTGGATCTGCAAGGTAAGAGAGGGTGTGCACAGACACAGGGTGGTTTTCCTGTTCCATACCATATAGGAAATCCGAGAGGAGCAGGTTCTTTGGCCAATTTAGAGTTCATCAGAGACTCTTGCATTAGCCAAACACTACTTGTTCACTGCACATTTACCTGGTGGTACTTACTGTCCAGGATCTGTGTCTGTCTGCTCCAAGAGTGCTGCCCAGCCCAGGTCAATTCTCCACCATCCACTTCAAAATTCCATTGTTTGGCTTGAGTAGGACAAAGCAGGCTGTGCAGATGGGTGATTTAGAGAGGATAATCTTGCTGACTAGGTCAGTGTTTCACTTGCTAACACAGTGTCCCTTAGGTATTTGTGCCCTTTGCCTGCTCTACTTCTGAAAGGTCCTATGTGGGAATTTTTTTGTTGAATCCTCTGAGAGAGTCTGGCTCACTGTACTTCCCATAGGAGTATTCTTGGTGTGGGAATAAGCCATTCATAGCCATCAGAGGGAAGTATCCACTACAGATGCTTCCAATGTAGCACAAGAAGCATGTATAGTCTCTGTTGTAGCCTTGGGGTCATTTTCATAATAAGATTTGGTTTTATCCAGGTGAAGCTGTTGTAAACCAGACTGAGATTTTTGTTATTTATATTCTTGTATTGGATATTTCTTTTGGATGTCATAACTGTGATAAGGACATCACTAAGCATAATAAATGACTTTTATAATTTCAGTTCATTGCACACCACAGGCCATGAGATGTATTATAAGTACATTTTAACTTCTTGTTTAGTGCTGGTTGTCAAGCAACAGTTTTGTAAATGGGTAATACAGCTGAGAAGAAAATATTATTAGCTGCTGGGACAAGTTGTGCAGTGCAACAAGCTTCACATGCAGAGCAGGAATGGATGAGGCTGGAAAAAAAGTAATTGTTGAAGGAATGAGGCTGTAATCTGCTGGAAACTTCATGGCAATTAATTTTCACTTCTACTTTCTGGTTACTGATACCGTGGCTTTGATCAGATGTATTTTTTTATTGTGTTGAACCACTTAGCATGTCTTCAACTGTACAGAAAGCACATAAATAACAAAACCTGGGCTTTTATCACTTTTTGCTTGGGTAGGGATCAGGAAAGGTAAATTTCTAAGGCAAAACAGCTTTTTGAAAAGAGGGATTCCCATCTAATGGGTTTGGCTGAGAGAAAAAAGGGATAGAAATATGCTTTCTCAAGAATGAAACAAATATCATTTGGGCAATATCATTTTAAGAGGAGCCTGTGGCCTTGTTCATTCATAGTGAGCTGCATTAACCAGTCGCTGTGATTGGATAATTCTGGTGGTCATGCATAGGTTTCACCAGCTGCTGGCTGTGAAGAGGACAGTGGCACTAAGCTGGTATCAAGACGTTCTCAGTCAAAGGTGACAGAGCTGCTGCCTGGAGAAATATTTGAAATCAGCTGGTTTGTATAAAACCAAGTGGGTGATTGCTCACTTCTGTTTCTGGAGCCAAAAGGGAAGTGATGGGGGAACTGTCCAAAGTGTAACATGGGGAGAGGCACTGGGGAGGATCTTGATGTTCAGGGCAAGCTATAGCTGCTGGAGTGCTGGGTGGAGGCTTTCTGGATTTTCCTTATAAAAGCAGTATCAGAAGGGAAACTGAGTCAGGGCACTCAGAGAAACTAAGTTGGCCCAAACCTGAGGGGAGAAACTGTGTGGGTACTGCTGTCTCCTGTGCCTTCAGATTACTGGGGGTCTGAACACAGCTTCCCCCGCAGCATGCTGAGGAAAAATAATTGCCTCAGCTGATTATTTAAAAAAATTTTTTTTTCTTTTTTTTTTTACTTCCTTAACTAGGTGCTTCGAGCCTGTGTATTGATCGTCCTTCCATTAATTTTCACTGTTAAGTGAAATTAAAAGGCTTGGTCTGGCCTGAGCCTATGCTGTATATGTGCAGGCTTCCTGCAGCACACTCACCATCTTAAAGCTGCCTTGCAGTGCTGTTAGCAGAAGTATTCCCTGGGTGTATCATTCCCTTGCATAAGCAACTATTCCTTGCTTTGGTTCACCCATTAGCATGAAGGATTTCTTGTTTCTTTTTCTTCTGGAAGAAAGCTTTTTTCCTTGGGTATTGCTGAAATTATGTCTATCTGCAGAGCTGTGTCCTGCTCAGGTGGAAGCTGGCAACCCCTGCTACCTTGCTGGCATTTGATATAAATAGATTCTGGAAGGTTGAAGCAGGTTCAGCAGCTGGAGATGAGGACAGTGAAGGGAACTCAGCCAGAATGAAATGATGATGTTGCATGGACTGAGAATTTCTTCCTGAACCAGTTATTGGCTGTGAAACAGGGAGACGTGACAAGTATTGCATTGCATCTCATAGAGATTTCCTGGAGGTCTTTAGACAGATCTGACTTTGCTTTTCACTACCTGTTTTAGGTGAAGAAAGCTTGAAAACAGAGAAAGGGAATAATCATTCTAGGATAAGTTTTTCTTGAACTGTTGTATTGATTTCACTGGAACAAGGAACAAGTAATTGGTTTGGGCAGGTTTACAGCTTTAAAGCTGTTTTCTGATCCTTACCTTGTGTAATTTTAAATTATCATTTAGGTCTCTAGTATGTGGAAATTCTGTCTTGATTACTTTGAAACTATAGCATTTCAGATCCATTGTTGAATAGGGAACTTTTACACAGTTTTAGCACTGCAGTCTGTCTCTGATTGTGGCCAAAAGAGGTTGTGTAGGAAAAGAATGCATGGAACAAAGGAAACAGGCTCCAGTCTTTTACCTCTTGCAAATAGTTTTATCAATCAACATTTTCAGATTGTTTACTGTCTGAGCATGCAGAAATTCCTGAATGTGTTTTAAGGGACCTGACAGTTTAAATCATTCTGTGGTAAATGTAAATGTAAAATGATTATGCTGGGGAGTCCACTGCCCAATTAGAAAATTTGCTCTGCAACTTCAAATACCCCTTCCCAGTGCTCTCAGTCCAATTTGGGGGAAGCAGACTGGAGATGGGGATGACAGATAAACAAGAGAGAGATGAGAAATGATGAAACTTAAAAACCCCTGTTATGGCACTGGGTGTCTCAGGCATTGGTCATAAATGATGTGCTATTTGTCTGCTCGAATTCAGTGCAGCCCTCCAAGAACACTGCTTTCTCTGCTCATGGACTGTTCCATAGCTGATAATGCTACTGGAGCCAGTATCCCATAGAGATGTGCTGAATATTCATTTGTTTTGTGTATGAATGGATTTTCTATTTTGTTAGAATGATGGATTATACTCAGTACAGATGGGACTGGTGTTGGCCAGAGTCTCCTCTTATTAGCTGAATGAGGAAATTCCCATTGATTTCAGTGGAAACAATCTTATGCCAGCACTGAAGGGCATTTGAAATCTGACTTTGGCCCAAGGCCATTTGCAAAGAGGAGACGGGCTTTTGTGCCAAGGCAGAAGCATGTTTAGTATTTGCACTGTTTGTGAATGAGGCATAGGTGCAAAGATACAAACCTTCAGTCCTTGTTCATGTCATTTTTCACCCAGGACATTGGAACTTGGCACCCTTCTGTCCTCCACAAATATTACTGCAAGTACATGGCACTGCACAGCCTGTGATGTGAGTTTTAGCGTGCAAAATATTACTGACAGTAAGTTCTGTTTTTCTAATTCATTAAAAAAAAAAACAAACCTCCATCACTTTGACATATGAAATAGCGCTGTTAAGAAAATGTTCTGTTTTGAGAACAGTACCATCTAATAAAAGCAGCAGAGCTGAATTGCTTGGGAACTTGCCATGGCAGCACTCTATGGTCTTTATCTATCTTTTGCGTTGTGTACTAAATCTGTACATCTAAAACAGCACAGATTTGTAACACCCCCCCTCAGATATTGAGATATGTAATTCTTCTTTTAAGGTCCTGATTTAGCTGTTTAATTGGTTAGGAATGAACTGTGACATTCTGTTCATCTTAATCCAGATTTACCAGTATCTTGAAGTGTTTCTCTTAAGCCCTCTCTCCTGTTAGAACCATGAAGATAGAGTAATTGAATGTTTTCCTTGATCCATTTGGACTCAGGGGAATGTGATTCCACACTGTCCTCTGGCTGGGATCTCAGATGCTCAGAGAGTCAAGATTGTTCAATTGGCTTTTGCTACAAAACTCAAGCTCTTTCTTCCTGACATTCACTGAGATTCAATTTTATAGGTGTCTTTACTGGATGATGGGCATTACATTTGAGGCCTCATCACTGAAACCAAGGCTGCATAATTTCTTCCTTAATTAAATCTTCTCCAGATCATATAAATCTGAGGAGTTCCTGGCTGAGACTTTATTCTGTCAAATTTCATCTCATACAAGCAACCATGGGGAAAAAAATCAGTATGGAGAAGGGCAGAAAATATAGTCAGTTCTTCCTTTCTCCTTCCCTTTCCACATCGCTCTTTTAAGAGAGAGGGGTATGTGCCAGGTCCTGCACTTTGGCCACAACAACCCCATGGGGAGCTCCAGGCTGGGCACAGAGTGGCTGAGAGCAGCCAGGCAGAGAGGGACCTGGGAGTCTGGATTGACAAGAAGCTGAACAGGAGCCAGCAGTGTGCCCAGGTGGCCAAGAAGGCCAATGGCATCCTGGCCTGGATCAGGAACAGCGTGGCCAGCAGGTCCAGGGAAGGGATTCTGCCCCTGTACTCAGCCCTGGTGAGGCCACAGCTCGAGTCCTGTGTCCAGTTCTGGGCCCCTCAGTTCAGGAAGGAGATTGAGGTCCTGGAGCAGGTCCAAAGGAGGGCAACCAGGCTGGTGAAGGGATCCAGCACAAGTCCTGTGAGGAGAGGCTGAGGGAGCTGGGGGTGTTCAGCCTGGAGAAGAGGAGGCTCAGGGGAGACCTCATCGCTCTCTACAACTCCCTGAAAGGAGGCTGGAGCCAGGGGGGGGTTGGGCTCTTCTCCCAAGCAGCTCTCAGTAAGACAAGAGACCATGGGCTTAAGCTCTGCCAGGGGAGGGCTAGGTTGGATATTAGGAAGAAATTCTTTACAGAAAAGGTGATCAGGCATTGGAATGGGCTGCCCAGAGAGGTGGTGGATTCTCCATCCCTGGAGGTTTTGAAGAAGAGACTGATGTGGCACTCAGTGCCATGGTCTGGGAACCACAGTGGTAGTGGATGAAGGGTTGGACTTGATGGTCTCCGAGGTCCTTTCCAATGCAGATGATTCTGTGATTAACATTTGTTGATTTGTTTTTTTACACCTTAAACAAGGTAGTATAATGACCAACTAATGATCCTGCGTGATAGAGCTACTGAATTCTCACAATTTGGAGTTGACTCTGTTGAATGAAGAATTACATTTCCTTCACCAGTGATTAAAGACTAGATTTCCTGTGGGAGAGCAAATATCTTTGCAGAGATGTCTGGATTTTCCTGTATGTCAGGTGCAGCAGTTTGTGCAGCAATACATGAGATAAAGAGGTACCTCTATAGCTTGCCTAAGTTACTCTGTAAATTGCTTTTGGGGGAGGAAAAGACTAATACTTGATGGAATATAGGACATATTGAGTTGGTAAAGAACCAGAAACTCTTATCTCTCTCTCTCCTTTTGCATTTCAGATACCTGAGCATGGGCTGAACAGATGAATCCAAGAGCTTATGACTCAACACCAGAATTTAAGCTCATAAAAGCACATTCCAAAAATACATTGAAAAAGAAAGCAGTTCAGATAGTCTTTTCTAGCAGTAGAAATTGAGGCTTCCTGTGATATGGCACTAGTTATTGTGCAGTGATTTAGTCAGCATTTTAAGAATCCATTTATTCAGGGCTTGAGTTTTACATTTCTGTCCTGGGCAGCATCTTGTTCTGTGGAATCCAGGCACTGCTGACAGCAGGGGGTTACTTGGAGACTGAATGACTTATTTTATGTTAACACTAAATATTTTTACCTCTGCGTTCATAAGGAAGGTTCTGTACATGTACATTGCTAATTCAAGTGATAATTTTTGTTAACTGGCTGGTCAGTGATGGTCTGTCTTTCCCAGTTTGAGTTGGGGTATTTTACAGTCTCCTCTGACTCTCATCTGTGAAACTCTTTTATCTGGAGCTGATGGTCTCTGCCTGCCAGTTGCTGTGTTTCAGTGAATCACTGCTGAAGAGATTGCTCCACACCTCTGCTTCTTAGCAAATTGCCTTCTGAGCACTGGCACTGAAATGCAATTGGTTATGCTTCATTATCTCATTCAATAGAAATTCAGTCTCCTGAAGACTGCAATTAAGTTTCCTCTATGTCTGAAAGACACACAAGTTAACCACAGTCTTCTTGGTCTTCTATGAAGCAGGGGGAGGAGAAGAAAGAGAGAAACACTGAACCAAAGACAACACACCCTGACAGACTTATTTATTTGGTAACTTTTCCTCTGTCTAACTTAGATCTGGGAGCTGTGGGTGAGTGAGGGGCTCAGCCAGGACCAGTGGTACAGTCACCAAACCATGAGGTTCGGGTGACTTTAGGCAAAAATCTCATACCTCAGTCCACATGATTCCGGCTGCTCAGATCACCTGCAAACTCTGTATTCATCAGGCAGTACTCTTGCACTTATACCTTAACTTGATTAGAGGGACTATCCAGGTTTTATGTTTCCTGTTGAGTAAGGAAACAGGTCTGATCATCAGCAACAAAAGTAGTTCAGGTAGTTGTAAGTAGGAGATATTTAGGATTGTATCTGATAGTAAAAGGAATCTTTACTTTTCTGTCCAGAATCCATTTTATGTCTTAAGGTGAGCTGAATATGTGGATGAGACTTCTAGCCTTAATTTCTGATGCTCAAACTCCTGGTGAGACAAGGGCTGTGACTAGTAGCTGAAGGAATGACACAGCAGTAGGAATGTTTGGCCAACGTTTTTTTTTTTTTTCTTCTTTTTTTTCTTTTTTTTTTTTTTTTTTTTCTGTAGATTGTGGAAGACAGAGTAGGAAATGCTCTAATTTCTGGGCAAAAATAGGGCAAAAAAGTCGAGGCTTGCTGAGTTATTTCATGTTGCTGTTGTAAGCTCAGTGGATTTTTCAAGTGAAGGCTTGATTTTTGCTCTGCTCTTTATAGTCCACCTAGACTGCCCTGCAGCACTTCAGGGATGAGCTCTACCCAGTCCCTCTATGGATAAGCCAGTGCTTTGTTTCTCACCTGTAAAGGGGAAGCAGTAGCTGCTTCTGTCTCATGTGATACAGAAATAGAGAGCTCATTTGTAGGTATGGGATGCTGGGAAGCAATAGGCACAAGGTTGGCCAGTGCCTATAGGAGACCTTTAGATGTGTGTTATTCAAAGAGTTTTGTTTTCCTGCTGCTTTGTAGGGAAGTCCAGTAAAAATAATCCATTAGTCTACTATTTTGGCAGACAAAAATAGCACTGTTGTTTTCCAGAGAAGAAACCAGTATGGAGCACAGCCCCCCTACTTAAGCACTATGGCTATTAGCTACTCTTGGATGAAGATGAATAGTAGCTTGTACTTCCCAGTTGTAATAAGGATTTCTCCCAGGCTGTTTTTTAAGTTCAGGCAATTCTGCCATGATGCAATATGATGTGGTGGGCTCACTTTTCCTAAAAAACCTCCCAAGCAGCTCTCAGATCCCACCAAAAAAGAAGCATCCTGGTGTTTCTGCTTATTTTCTGTCTGAGGAGAGAAGCTGAAGCTCCAGAAGCTATGGTATGCTTCTCTCCACGTTTCCACCACTTTCATGTGGTCTCAGCTGTAATATTCCACTGCCTACTGATGCCACTTTTTTTGCTGTCTTATTTCTCTTCTCCCCACCTCCTCTAAGGTAAGAGCTTTGCTGTGGTTATCTCTGGCTCATGACTTTGTACACAGATGATTTGTCCAATAAAAGCAAACAGTCTTTGATGTCCAGGGCAAGATTCGGGCGAAATACAGCTTGAGCATAGGATGAAAGATGTGAAGGTGATTTCTAAAAGCTCATAGGAAGCTGTGTTCATTGGGGTCCAGAGCTGGAGGAGTCATCTTCCTGTGATGATGGCATCAGGTTGGTGGGTAGTCACCAGATGGGGTACTCCAGTGACTTTAGACCCAATGCTCTAACATTTTTGTAAATGATTTGGACACAGGAATTGAATGTACATTAAGTTTGCCAATGATACTAAGTTAAGAGGAGTTGTGGACTTCCTCAAGCATAGAGAGGCCTTACAGAGAGATCTAGATAGGCCAGAGAGCTGGGCAATCACCAACCCTATGAAATTTACCAAGAGCCAAGTGCTGGAGTCTTGACCTAGGGTGGAGTAACTCTGCTTATACACACAGTTTGGGAGATGAAAGTCTGGAGAGCAGCCCTGCAGAAAGAGATCTGGAGATTTGTGGTGGTGTAATGTTGAATATGAGTCAACAGCATGTCCTGCCAGCCATGTCCTGGGGTGCATCAAACACAGCATGAGGAGCTGGTCAGGGGAGGTGACTGTCCAACTCTACACTGCATTGGTGGGACCCAACCTCAAGTCCTGTGTGGAGTTTTGGACACCTCAGTGCAAAGGGAAGGACAGACTATTAAAGTGTGTCCAGAGGAAAGGCAACCAAGCTGGTGAAAGACCTTGAGGGCAAGACATCTGCTGTCACTTGGCTTCTTGAGTTTAGAGAGGAGAAGGCTGATGAGGGACCAGTCTTAACTTCCTCAAAGAAGGCAGCAGAAGGGGAGGTGTTTGATCTCCTGTCTGGTGGCCAGTGATAGGACATGAGGAAATGAAGCTCCATCAGTGGAAGTTAAGGTTGGACATCAGGAAAAGACTCTCCACTGGGATGATGGTTGGTCAGTGGAAAACATTCCCCAGGGCTGTGGCACCAAGCCTGTCTGAGTTCAAGGACCAGATGTCCTAGTCATCTGGTTTAGTTTTAGGTAGTCCTGTGAGGAGCAGGGAGTTGGACTTGATTCTTATGGGTCCTTTTCAACTTGAGATATTTTGTGATTCTATGGTTTTCTTGTTAGTGGTGCCCTTGCTGAAGTTCAGGTTTGTCCTCAGGATATTTAGATCATGTTGGTTATTACTGCATATGGCAGCAATGATATTACCTGACAGATTTCATCACTGCTAAGTGGCTCCCTTTAGACTTTTCTGTTGTCAGCCTTCTGCAGCCACCTCTGGTTGTGACCTATCTTTAGATCCCAGGGTAAAAAAAAAAAAATAAATCTCAGCTATAATAATCCATTGTCTCTTACATTCCAGTTTTCACTGCTAGAAGCATCGTCTCCCATCTGCAGATTGAATGTGGCAGATGTGAATTTTTCAGTTCAGGCACCTTCCCCAGTGAAACAGCAAAGTTACTTTTTCCTTGCAAGGTGGTTGTACATCAGATTGAAGTGATAACTTCTGCTTTTCTTAGTTTACCTCCTCCAGAGGCTCTCCCACTATTAGCTTTCTGTCTTTATTAGAGAAGCCCTTCCACCAAACCTTGGAGACACAATTGTACAGTGAGCCCTCAGTTTGAATGTCTTGGTTCTTTCTCCAGTCTCTCCTTATTACCTGACTCTTTCAGAGATGAGGATCTGAATACAGAGAGAAATCTTCATTTTGGGTGAACCGAAAGGGAGTTAGGACTCTATGTAATGCAAGGCTGTGCGTGGATGGGTTGTTCAGTGCTTTGCAGAGGAGCAGGGAATTAAGCAGGTCCTGACTGGTGCCTTCACAGTGGATCATCCTCCTCTCTAAAAGACTATGCAATTGTTCAGGCTGTCTCTGGCCCTTGATGAGCTGTTTTCTCTATTGACTTTGCTTGTTCTTGCAGAGCCAATTTTTGACTGTCTGGTAATAAAGTTTTTGCTACTGCTTGCTCTCTGCCCTGGTTAAATTGCTGATGTATCAGGCTTATGGAAAGGGGTTGGAGAGCTCTTTTATCTCAATGTATTGTGCTGTAGAATAGACTGTTTCAGCTAGGGATAGCAGAATGTAGACAAGTAGTCTTGTCTGCAAAACACAACCACTTCACACCCGTGTTGTGGAGAGCCAGGTTAAAGGGAGTTCACTTTTCAGATGTGAGTGATAACCTGGGACACTTCCTCACAGTTTTTTCCTTGCTCTGCTGTTCGTTTCCTCTGGATTTTTCTGTTGTTGACAGCATGCCCCTGGCTCCCATTACCTGCTTGCTTTCATTAACATGCTTTTATTTCTTATTCTAGAATGCCAGTAAAGATTGCAAAAATACAGCCTGATTTTGGCAGATTTCTTGCCTTACCTCAGTATGCTCTTCCTCAACAGATTTGGGCTTTATTTTGTGATGTTATCTTTTTTTTTTTTTAATAATGTTACAGGCAACTGTCAGTAATCTTATGTCCCAGCTGTTCTTGGTTTTGAGACCAAAATTGGAGAAACATTGTGCAGAAACCAAATATATTCCATCTGTTTCTGTAATAATAAACAAATACTTTTGTGACTAGCAGAACTAATGAAAACTTGTTTGCTGTGGATTTTTGTCTCATGGTTGATTGGCTTTTTAGCTAAATTATTCTAAAGCTACAGTACTGAAGTAGAGCTCTATAAGACATCAGAGAATTCGGCAGAAGTGGGGATGAGAAAAGAATATTTTGGTCATGGGAAAACTTTAACTGAGTTTATAACTAAGAGTGAGCTTTGAAAAATTGATAGCAGCAAAAAAAAGTGAACAAGAGGTGGAATTTATCATCTCTAATAACTGCAAAGTTTGAGATTCTTTTTGTGCAATTAGGACACTCAACATGAGTCTTTCCCATGAAGATTCTTGATGGTTAATGAGGGCTGAGGTCACACTGATGTCTCACACTCTTTCTTGACCCTAACATCTTTTTTTCTCTATCAAGAGGATAGAGGAAATTTTTCCCTCTATCATCTATGTTTCATGAAATTTGAGGGGTTTATTTACCTTGAAGACTTCCATCAAAATGGGCTGTGATTAAAAAACAGGCTCACATGTGATTGTGTCAGAAAGGGACACAAATGCACAAAGTTTCACATAAAGCTCCAAACCAAGATGGGGTAATTTAGAGGATGATGATGTGGCCTTCAGTCAATGCAGAGCAATTCCAAA
Source organism: Phaethornis superciliosus (assembly GCA_023637945.1). Classification (NCBI taxonomy): domain Eukaryota; kingdom Metazoa; phylum Chordata; class Aves; order Apodiformes; family Trochilidae; genus Phaethornis; species Phaethornis superciliosus. Next base: position 14,083,433 of record JAJQWJ010000015.1, read on the forward strand.
GCAGATATTTCCAGGGTAATGTGTGTTAGGGGATTCAAGCTCAGTCTGCCCTGAAATCCAGATCACCTCAGGCTTTGCTGTTATTTTTGCCATGGATAGTCTGCTTATTTTTCCAGACTTCTGCTTAAGTATCCCTGTTCCTTGTATAGTCCTTTCATTTTAGCACTTTGACCCCTCAGGATTAAGGGCATGTCTGTGAAGTCAAAAATTGGAAAAGCAGTGGACTTTTGTCTAAAAGCAGTGGACTTCGTCCTGTGGACTGAAGATCTGTAAAATTTGCCATTTTTTCTTTTGAGGAAAATCTTTGCTGAACTATTGGGGCACTAATTGAACACTGTTTATTCTCCATGTCTAAAGTGAAGGCCACAAGCTTTAGCCAGCTCCAGCTGGCTTTTTCTCTCTAGCCTTTAGTATATTTGGCTAATACATCAATCCCATTTTCTACATACTTTTGTTTTCTTCCTTGGCTTCTCAGTGATACCTGTCAGCTCTTACCTGAATAATTTGTTAGCTGAACTGCTGTGGGTTATGAAAAGCATATTGGTTTTGGTTGAAGAGCAGCTGAGAAACAGAATAAAATCTGAAAATACTGATGTAAACATAAAAAAAAAAAAAAAATCAAACTTGCATCTCAGACCATGACAATCCATTCCAGTCCAGTCTGTGTAAGAAGCTCAGGCTTTCTCCCACTCACTAATACAGCACCTCGTGCTCACTGTCTCAGTGAAGATGAAACAGTTGTGTGGGAGGAGGGACAGCTTTGTCACCTCAGATGGAATGAGAGGGTGACATCCTGGCATCACCATCCAAACAGCCTTGTGTCTGCACATAAATAATTTTTCAGAGGTTATCTACTGCCTTAGGTCACAGTAAGCAATCTGCTTCGGAACAAGAGCAGCTCCCTCTCTAGAAAGTTTTTTTTGTCCTATTCTGCTCTCTCTGTTACCATTTTTCTTCTTTCTGGCAGTCTCCAGCTCTTCTCCTATGCTGCATTGCCCTGTGCTTGACTCAGCCTGTCTGTTTACCTGTGTAAACCCAAGTATCCTGGTTTATTTTCAACAGGTGCCACCTGTCTGGATGTTTCAGGAGACCATCTCTGATGGTTGTGGTGAGTTCACAGTCACCTCCTGGCTGTGATCCTCACTCACTCTGACTTCTATGATCTTTTCTGATAATCAGGCTATACTTACTGTTTTCAACAGCTGCACCTCAGCCTCCTTTGGGGAAATCATTGCTGTCAGGTGTGGTAAAGAGCATCCTTTACCTCTTGAAATACTTTCTTGCTTGTCAGTAATGTCCACTTCCTTTTCTTTACTGCTTTTCTTCCAAGCCTTATTTGCTTGGTTTCCTTGGGTGTCCAAAAGATGGCATTCAGATGATGATTTCTGCTGCTATTTCAGTCTTCAGAAATACCTGGACAATACCTTCCTCACATGTTAGCTACATCCCACAGTGTCAAAGTACTGCAGATCCCCAAGGCAACCAGAAAGCAAGTTGCTTAATGAAGGTAGAAAATTAATGGTGGCAAAGAAGTGGATGACAGAATAGGAACCTTAGGAGTTGTTGTCCTTTCTTCTTGCCCAAAGTTGTCTTCTGTTTCTGGTGAGCAACCAGAGGAAGGATAAGCTTTGTGGGTTTGCTTTCTTATAATGTCCTGGGGTTTATTCTGATGACCATAGCACTGAGTGACTTCAATCAGGGGTGAGGATTTGACTGTAGCATCACCATTCCTTCTGTTCCACACACAGTAGTCAAGAGATCAGTGAGGTGCTTCTTTGTGCTTAAGATCAGTCTTAATTTTTAAGACCATGGAACAGTCTCAAGTTTTGGCAAACCAAATGGTGTACTGCTCTTCCAGGATGTATTGCTGCTTCTCGGGAGCTTGCAGAGGTTTTTAAAAAGACTTCTTTGTCTTTTAGACAGACAGATTTTTAGCTGAAGCAAATACTAGCTTATATTTTTTGTGGTACCTTCTCAAGTGGTTGGTTTGTTCAGTCTTTGTGGGAAAAGTAGCTTTGTGAAGGGTGCTCAGTCACATTTTATAGTGCTGAGTGATGAACATGGTGAGGTTTTGTGTGAGCTGAGAGGGCAGAGGTCACAACTGATACTGGGGAAACTGTTGCCATGGAACAGAACAGACAGGTTAATTTTTGATTTATTTGTAACTTGGATAGTGGGGGATAATGAGTATTTGCAAAAGGGAAAGAACAGAATCAACAGAGGAAGATATTTTCAAGTCTAGTGAGAAGATACTGAAACGAATAAAAAAATTAAAACTTAAAAGCTATAAGAATGTCTTGACAGTGTAATTTTAATCTTAAAATTGGCAAAGCATACAAGTGAGTTATAATCCTTTGCATTAATGGATGAATGATGACGTGGATTTTGATTGACCTTTTTATGTAGACAATGGAGTATATACATTGGGTATATAAATTTTACAGTGACAACTCATTACTATCCTTATTTATTTTTCTTCTTTGTTGTACCTCTATGGGTTGTTTCTCCCTAAGGCAGAAAGACAGGTCAGTGTTGGGCAAAGAGGTAGAAGTTCATCAAAAGAATTAAAGCCTGAGGACAGGCAGAGAGAAGAGTTTATGTAAGGTTGGGAGTGACCCAGCAGAGCAGAAGAAAAGAAAGATGAAGTAAAGGAGCCTGTTCCACTGGTGTGCATTGTATAAAAAGCATTCTGAGTAGCAAACTTAGTTTAATTTCTACAGTCTAGAAGGTGGTCCAGAGATAGATATGTTCTTCCATATTCTTCAGAGTCCTAAGAAGTCTCTCTTCATTCCTAGTACCACATCCCCTCAAGAAGAACAAGTGAAAAAATACCTTTTAGAAGCTTTGTACCTTTACCCAAATAGTCACCATGGTATATGTGCCTTACAAAGGTCTGGGCATGCTGGTCTTTAATATTTCTGTGCCTGCTGTTCTGAACTAGCTTCCTTTTCCCAGTGTTTTCCCTGCTCACTTGCAGGTTTAGTCCTTAAGAACCCTATTGCTATTACTCTGCTGACGCAATTTCTTATGAAAACTGTAATTTCCAAGTATTAAATTGATTTATTCCTGAGAAGGCAATAGGAGCATCTAATTATGGAAAACAGACCACATCCATCCCCTAGGAATGGGTCTGGGAATGCAGCTATAAATCTTTTATTATTGGCTGTCTTCCAAGATCTTCAGCTGCTCTCAGCTTCCCTATGCACATGGTATGGAAACACTTCTGAGCTACCTGGAAGATTCAGCTGTGGTTCCTGCTGAGGAGCAGGAAGCCATAGTTCTGCTGGCAATAGCAACACCTGCTCTGCAGGAAGGAGATATAGGAATGGCAGTCAGATCTCAAAGAGATGAGAGTTAAGGCAGAGATGTTAAGGCAGATGGGTGTTCTAATCCTTCCTGCTTCAGCCTGAAGGGATGGGGCCATTTCACCTGACATGTCACGGTGGAAAGAGCTGGAAGTGAGTGTCCTGTGCCTGGGGATATAGACAGCAAGGGTAACTAAATTATGCTGAGAGGACTGATGGAACAGCCTGGGGAGGGAGTTCTGCCTGTGTGAGCAAAGCTCAGAATGAGCATGAGAGGTAGAGCTGGAGCTCCTATGGGGCTTGTGGCAAAGACTGAGACAACTGAGGAAGGAGGGAGCTGGTCATTCTCATGTGCTGTGTTCAGGCAAATGGGATTTTTTAGGTTCTTTTGTTTAGTTGTGATGGCACCAGAAGAAACTTTTCACAACTAATCCATTCTTACCCTGCAACGGAAGAAACTTGCAAGACCCCAAGTGCTTACCTAAATAATCACAGGGCCTTAACTTTTTGCATCCTGAAAGTGATTTTACAGCCTAGGGCTTGGTCTCATTTCAAACACAGGATGCAAGTCTCTGCCTTGTGTGTAGTGAGTGGAAGGGGGAGGTTCAGAGGAGAAGGAGGAGCTCAGGGGAGGCATTTCTTTATGTGGGAGCCATGGATAAGAAGATGAAAGGGAACAATTTCTGTTCCACAGTCTGCAAATAGGATATAAGAAGCTTCTTCCTGAGTTCTAAGACTCCTGAGGTCTTTCTGGAAAGTGCAAGCCTTTTTATTTATATATACATGTATATTTTTTAAAAATTTCTGTTTTTGGCATCATATGTGCACCAGAGATCTGAAATGCTAATGGCAGGAATAAGCACCTGTAAATCTGCCCCTGTGGAACCAATGTTCCTGGGGTAAAATGGAGTATTACATCCTGACTTTTTCCCCCATATGCTTTCATTTCCAAACATTGATGGGTAATCGCCAAAAGCAGAGAGCTAGTGAGTCCAGAAGATCAATAAAAAACATACAGTGAAAGTGCAAGTAGCAAAATTGTGTATCATAGCAATTTTATACAGTTCTAGTGTTGCTAGTCAGGAGACCTTTGACACAGGCTAACATATCTTTTAATGATTTTAATCAATATCTAAAGAATGCTCTAGTTGTGAATAAACCTTTGCTGAGGATTGGAACTGTTCAGATTTTGTCATCATTTAATTGGTCTTAATAATGAGGCCTCATTTTAGAGGAAAATTGAAAACTTGATATTGAATGACCTTGATGTGGTGAAGTGTGTGTGTGTGTGTGAGAGAGAGAAATGCAAATAATGGAAGTTGTTTTGGCTCACAGCCTGTGAGCCTCAGTAAGGTGCTGGATGTTACTTTAAATTTGCTTGCTTTGCAGGTCAGATTGAAGGATGCCTGAGACAAGCAATAATTTTTTTTCCTGCTGTTGGGAGGTTGAACCTGCTGATTAATGCACGTCTTTTTTTCCTTCTTCTTTTTTCTTCTTTTATTTTTTTTCTTCTTTCTTTTCTTCCTTTTCTTCAAATGCTTGAATTCAACCTCCCATTGAATTTTCTTTGTGGTACTAGAGGCTGCCAAGATTTTCTTTTTCCTACATACATGCCAAATGAGGGCTATGACTCATCAGGGCTTGATAATTGAACCTAAACATGTAATTTCTTTTAAGTCCAGTGTTTTTGTGTGCTGTATAAAATTTAACACGTTGTTTCTGAAAGTGAAATTGCACTTGAAATATAGTAAAGGCAATTTTTAATCTTTGACACCCTACTTGATTGGGCAAATGCTAAAATGTATTTATAACTGTATGTATTGATGTTTGTAGTACTGGTATTTGTAACACATAGGGACATTTTCTTTCTCCTTAAGCTTGCTTTTGCATGTTTTTTTTTCTCTTAGATTTAAGATTCCAACTGTAGTTTGTTAGCATTTGCTCCATATTACATGTTTTCATGACTAATCTCACTCTTAAACTTCTTACATGAGTTGTTTTTTCAAACTTAATGGAAGTGTGGGCCAGAACATCCAACAGCAGTGACTGGAACAGGTTTGAATTGTAGACAAATGCCCTTTATTGCTTCCTGATGATTGCCTGAACTGTGAGAACAGAAAACTGCTGCTACTTTACTGGGAGAGCAGGCTGTGAACATAGTACCTGGGGTGCTGGGAATACCAAATTCCTGGATCTAGTCTTGCTCTTAGTTTGCTGGATGGTACAGGAGTCACTTTCTTCTCTTAGATCTGTTTCCTTACCTCTAAACTCGGGATGATGCCAATTGGCACTTTGAAGCTTGGTGATCTACTGGGGGAAAGGTTTCTTCTCTAAAAGTTGCTGTTACTGTCTAAGTATTGTTTGTTAGGCATTGCAATGGAAATGGTAACAAGGAAAATGTGAATGACCTATTAAAATTGAGCAAAAATAGTGGTGATGTGGATCTCTGTGTGGGAGAAAGATGGAAGGATGAGATCTGAGGGGAACAGCTGAATTATATCTGTTCTTCTAATTAAAGGGAGGATTGTGTCACCAATTGTGACACAGCTCCGGTTACAGAGCTACTGGGCCTTTGCTAATTGGTCCCAGTTCAGGACAGCCATGGGTCTACCCAGTGCTTTGCTTTAATTGAAACTGATTCTGTGCTTCAACAGTGAACTGGGAGACAAAGAGCAAGCAGCTGGTCAGGGCTGGAAGTGCTACTTGAGGTACCGTAGAGATGAATACAAACTCATCTGCATCTCATTTGGCTTATTTACAAAAGGGAGCTAATACCTGCTTGTGAGAACACCTTGTGCTTCAGCTTGTTGCTCCATAGAAAGAACATTTCCGTGTGTTTGGATGGAGCTCAACTTGGACCCAGGAGCTACTTTGGTGTAGAGGCTGTTGCTGTCTCCAAGAAGAGAGGTGCTGAATAAGGAGGGCTTCTGGTTGATGGATCCTGCAATTGTACAGTATTTATTTTTGTCCTCATCTCAAAATAAACTTATGAGGCAATATTAGGGTTGGTGAAGAGTAAAATGGGCTTGGGGCAAAGGCTGAGTTGAGCAATGTGCAAGATTGCTTGCTTGCTCTGGCGCCTGGTTAGGCCTTGAATATATCTTCTTGTGATCTCTGTGCCTTCAGTGTGAAACTGGATTAGGGTTTAACCTGAAGTCAGCAGAGGACCTAAGGACTTGATGAAATGAGTTTGCTATGACTTGCATTTTCACATAATTGTCAGAGTTGGAAGACTCCTCTAGAGATCATCTAGCCCAGCTCTGCCACTAACACCTTCATGTTAGGTACGTGCTTTTGCCCTGTCTAAGCAGACACTACCAGATTTCTGCCAGAAGTGTGCCTTATTCTGGCCCTAGCGTGAATCTAAACTACTGGTGATGCCTTTCCAGTGTGAAGGATGTGCAGGAGCTTTTACTAGAATTTGCTGCATTTCCAAGTGCATAATCATACCTGTCACCCCAGAAGCTGTGGGCAATGTAGTGTTAAATTTTGCCTGTTAAGATTACTTTAACGTCCTATTCATTTAAACAGAAGGTACTTTTCTGCCCCACTGAAGCATGGCTGACATAGCTTTCAGCTGCTGGCACATGGAGATGCTTTGCTGCACAACAGATGTAGCTGAGGAGCAGGGATAAAATGTGTGTTAAAAAAAAAAAATTGTCCAGGTTGTACCTTGTTAAAAAAATTAATAAAAGTGCATGAGCTTTGCTGCTGTCTATACTTGCTTGCATCCTGGCTGTGGATGAGTGCTGATGAACCTCCTGCCATTAGGAATTTGAGCAGCACCTGTGTTGATAGGCAGCAGAGGAATGTTACAGCTAGGGAGAAAAGAACATTGCAATTCACCAGCTGTGAATCAGGATCCTTTCTTGTGCATTTTTTTCTCCCCAATTGGGGAAAAAAAAAAAAAAGAGAAACTTATGTAATCAGTCCTAATAGAACATGTGTTAGACACTGCACATGTGCTGTGTGTCTCCTCACAGCATCTCTTTTTGATGCACACTGGTGGATGCTTAGACCGCTGCCTTTGAACTTGTGCAATGGGACAACAATAATAAAATATTTTTAGTTGTATTTTAGTGCATCATATATTTACTCCTATAGCAGCATGTTTGACTTATATTCTAAATATTATAAAGTTAAAATTAATCCTTTTGGGTCTATAAATCATATATTCAGATTTGGTCCCTGTGTATCCATAGCCTTAGATTTATGAACTCATAAAACACTTGCTGTGTTGCTTCATCATTTCAGTGGTTTGTTTTTTTCCTTCTTTTTCAGAAATAATGCATCAATGGAGTACACTGTTCCCAAGTGACATCAGCTCTCTGGAAACCTGTAAAATCATTGTTGTGTTTAACTGACTTTAAACTATTGCTGTGTAAAATTAGGATTTTATGGAGATGAATAGGAAATGTATAGATTACCCAAGGCCTGCTTTGGAGCTGTGGTGCAAGCAGTTTACAACAGAAATGCAAATAGTTTGATTTTGAGCCTTCCAATCTGCTCTTTGCTCTCTGGATTATTGTGATGGTTCATTTGCATTTACTTTGACAACAGTATCTGCCCCTGATAAAAAAGTGACAGTCTAGATCTGAGGGGAAATATTTGAATGACAACAGCATTGTATTTACAAAAATTGTCCCTTGAGGGCAGAGCGTGGCTGCAGATGAACAAAACCCAGTTTACTACTTGTAATCCATTATTGTTAATTTGTTGTTCTCTTTAGGAGCTTTCAGCTGTCCAAGTGAGAAATTATTTCTCTTGCCTGTGTATGGAGCCCTCTGAACTCCCAAATGTCACAGAAACAGTAAAAATGGAAGGGGAGGGTGAACCAGCCCAGCCTTGCTTCTGAAGTTTAAAACTTGGCTATCTACCTTTATGGAAAATTGTTAAAGTGAAACTGTGACAAGATGTTCAGAATTTTTTCTCATCTCATTAGACAGCAAGGCAGAGGGAACCCTGATGAAGCTCTCATGGTGGAAAGTTCTGGTGGGTCAGGGAGCTCAGTCTGCAAGGAAAGTAGGACAGTAAAGCTGGAGAAATGGATCATGGAGAACTGCAAATACCCCAGTCACAGTAACTGCTGCAGAGAAGGGGATATAAAATACAGAAGGAGAAAAACAAGTCCTTTAAAAATCTAGGAGAAACCCTTACTATGTGTTTTGTTGGATGTCTTGTACAGTAATTAAGGCCTGACCTTACTGTGTCCAGTTCTGGGCCCCTCAGTTCAGGAAGGAGATTGAGGTCCTGGAGCAGGTCCAAAGGAGGGCAACCAGGCTGGTGAAGGGATCCAGCACAAGTCCTGTGAGGAGAGGCTGAGGGAGCTGGGGGTGTTCAGCCTGGAGATGAGGAGGCTCAGGGGAGACCTCATCGCTCTCTACAACTCCCTGAAAGGAGGCTGGAGCCAGGGGGGGTTGGGCTCTTCTCCCAGGCAACTATCAGCAAGACAAGAGGGCATGGACTTAAGCTCTGCCAGGGGAGGGTTAGGTTGGATATTAGGAAGAAATTTTTTCCAGAAAGGGTGATCAGGCATTGGAATGGGCTACCCAGAGTGGTGGTGGATTCTCCATCCCTGGAGGTTTTGAAGAAGAGACTGAATGTGGCACTCAGTGCCATGGTCTGGGAACCACAGTGGCAGTGAATGAAGGGTTGGACTTAATGATCTCAGAGGTCCTTTCCTGGATGATTCTGTGACTTTAAAGATGATGGCCTCCCTCAAAATAGCACGATAGAATCCCTGCTTGTGATACTAACACTCTTCTCAAACAAATATCCCACTAGCATGGGAATTTATTACAGGCTGCATTCCTAGTGGTCTGTGACTTTGGAGGCATTAGAGAAACAGTGACTGTTTCCATGTGGGTGACCATTTCCTTGTGCTCCCTGTCCATGTGCAATCCACTTGGATACAGGTGCATTGCTCTCTGTCTCACCCAGCTTGAGCTGATGCAGACAGCTCTGCAGGATGATGATCCTGATCCTGCTTTTCTGATCTCATTCCTTTTGCATCTCCCTTCAGCAACTTGCTCCTTAGAGCTGAGGACTGACTTTTTATGTTCTCTACTGAATGTCAACAGCAGAAGTCTATGGAACGGAAGCTTCATGCTGAGGAGATGCTGGGAAATGGAGTGATGTGGTCTGGAGTCAGGAACAAACCATGTTGTGTATGTGTTTGAGCTCTGGTGTGTTTGTGGGTGTAGGCAGTCCAGGTTATCTGGGTTAGTAGCAAGAGTGCTGCTGACTATGTCTGTTATGAAGTGGAAGATGAGCAAAGTATTACCACCAACTTTTGGTGGTCATATCAGTGTAGCCATGGTTTTGTCTGGGAAAAAAAGTTTTCCAGCAACCAGTTCTAGCAACTCATTTTCTCTGTTTTCAAAATATCACATAAGAGGGACGCTTACCTTGAGAAAAACTTCAAGTTTTTGGTGTTGTATCTGTAAAGTTTCTATTTCAAGAATTCTGACATATGTCAAAATACCTTGTGGAGGTGAGCTCAAAGCTTGCAGGATTTATCACCTGGTGCTTTCTCTGTGCTTCCCCCCTGGAAAGTACTGCAGTACTTCCCTTTGGGGAGAGGTTCTAAAATTTCTTTGAGTGAGCCAGAGACAGATGGGAGTAGAAGCAAGATGATCTCTATAACTTATGTTTTAAACCATGGAATCTATAATTGTTTGGGACCATTTGATGAAACATCTTCTGCTGGGCCATCTGGTCTCTCCCTGCCTCATGGTGGACTGGGTGTCAGTTGCTGGATCAGCTCTTCCTGTAATTTCCTTGTGCTCCAAGTATTTACAAAACCTCTCTTGGTTTTATTTTTTCTTAATTGGGCATCGTGTTTAGTTTTGTACTTTTTTTTTTCCTCTGTAGCCTGTAATATAAATTTTCTCTTCTTCAATTTTAAGCCTGTTTGTTTTTCTGAGCTGACGACTAGATTGTAGATTTTTTTTTTGTGTATGTTGTGATACTGTACCTATGCTATGACTTATTTTGTAGCTACATAATAATTAGAAAGCAAGAAGTTAGTTTCACATTTTTATGAGAGGATGGAAATTCATAGTGATTTGGTTTTTCCTCCTACCCAAACAGTATTCACTGATGTTTCTGCAAGCTAAGCTACAGTTTTCTGGGTTTTTCTCTCTGTAGGAATGTCTCCAAGATTTTAAGTCTGATAAAAGTTCTGGACTCATTTCTTTTACATCTTGCACTGCTGTAGGTGAGAAGTTTATGGTCAGGATCTCAAGTTTTCCATATCAAGCAATGGGAGGCTGCTGCAGGTAAAACCCTCTACAAGGTCCATGGATACCCTTTCATGTTTAATGTCTTGGAAAAGTGAACACTGCAGGAGTGGAGTTTTCTCCTGCTATATTTGCAGTGGTAGAGGGCAGCAAAATCCCCAGTGATCACAGCTGTTACAGTGGAGGCCAATTGTATAGATTAGGCAAACAAATCCAAGAAAGATTTCATGCCTTGTCCCTCAAGGGTTGTCGGGCACTGGCACAGGCTGCCCAGGGAAGTGGTGGAGTCACCATCCCTGGAGTTGTTTAAAAAATGTAGATGTGGTGCTGAGGGATATGTTTTTGTGGTGGGCTTGGCAGTTCTTTGGACTTTTTGAAACTAAACAATTCCATGATTCTATAAGCCCTAACATTTTATCCTGAGAAATTATATTGTTATGAGATCATTGTGAGCATAAATAAATATTAAAAAAATAAAAGTTGCAGAAACATGGAACTGAAGCTGCTTATTGAATGAGTCTTCTCATTGATGGTTGGACGTAACCCACAGATTATAAATCCAGGATGAAATGCCATTTCACAAGTAATATAGCTTTCTGCTTTCAGGTGGCTGTTTTCTAGGTGCTAAGCCAATTCTGTACAAGTCATTTATATGTGAAGTGTGTAAACCTATTATCAATTCAACTGAACAAAGCCAGTACTTGCTTCCTTCTGTGAGGATAAAGCAAGTGTCTTGTGTTCTCAGCCAAATTAACTTTATAGTTTGACTGACTTTCCTCCTGGACTATGCCTAGTAAACTGCTGAGATATCTTGACAAAAAAAATGAGTGAGACATTCAGTGAGGTCTCTTCTTGGTATAATGATTGTAACTCTGCTACTACAACAGGCATCAGTCACTGCGTGAGCTTTGCTCCCAGCCTGCCTGTGAGAGGGTGCAGCATCCAAGAGCAGGGACACATTCTGTCACCACTGGCTGCTGCCTGCAGAACTCTCCAGATGGTATTTGCCTTTTCTGTCTCTTTTCCAAGGCTGATCTAGAATGCAAAGAAGAGTTGGGTGACTTGCAAAGAGATGCAGTGTATCTCCTCAGATAGGCAATTCTGCATCTGAGCAAATAGAACAGAGGGAAGTCTCATTTTACTTCTGGCTCTCCATGGCAAGGCACAGTGAGGTTTCCGAGCTCTGAGGCTTCTCTGTTTCCTCAGATTTGCTCTTGGATAAGAGTACTTGAAGCTTGTGTTGGTAGTAGCTACTAAGTATGACCAAACTCTTCTCAGCCCCTCAGGTCTGGATCAAACAGACCCCTGTCTGCTTGTGAAGACAGAAATATTCCTGAATATTCCTAAATGCCTGAGTCAGGATCTGAAAGGCTAAGGGAGCAATGGTTCTGTGGGAAGCACTGACCATTTTTATCATGTTCTGCCTTCCATGTGGCCTCTGCTTATGGTCAGTGCTAGGAGACAGGAAGGATAAATATTTGAGCTGACCCCATATGGCTGCACTCATGTTGAAATTTCAACTCTAACTCTGGAAGTCTGAAGTCTGCTTTGGAGATCCAAGCACCCAGGGTTTCTTCCCAGTGCTATCTGTATGAGGCCAACAGATTCCATAACAAGTGGGAATTTGGCTCTCTGGGTTCTGTGCTGCTAATGACCAGCTTCAGCCCCAAACCTCTCCCTCAAAACAGGCTGCTTCTTCATCTGCCTTCCCAGCCCTGAGCTGCACAGCTCCGTCCCTCCCTCCTTGCTGGTTGTCACAACACCTCAGATGGGAAGGAGTGGCAGTGTGGGGCTGTGACTGCCTGGAACAGAAATGAGCCACCCCTGTTAATACAGATTGGATCTTTCTCAAGTGAAAAGAATAGATTTTTTTTCTTTTTAATTGTTTTTTTTCCTCCTCTTCTCTTTCTTTTTCTTTCTTGTGAAAGGCAGCAGGCACAACGATCTGTCCTCCCCAGGCAACTGCTATTTTTGTCTCCAGCTTCCCCCCATTCCCCAAAAGCTCTAGGCTGGCATTTTCTCTGTGAGGAAAAAGCACTTGTTCAAATAATCCTGCCTCTCTGGTGTGTTGCAGGCATCGTGGTGGCTGTCACAGGATGCTCTCCTCTGCAGTCCCAGCAGCAGCAATGGTGCTGTTTGTTGCAGCATTTGATCCTTTCTCTCTGCCCTGCCCAGGGGCTGCTCCTTGTGTTGCAGTGCTCTTTCTCTATAAGGTTCTGTACCAGGCAGCAGAGGGGATGTGGTGCTGAATTAAAAAAGCTGGAGGTTGCATTCTGTGCTTTTCAGAGAGACTGGAAATAGCCAGGTTTTTTTGTTCCTTTTCAGTATGATTCTCCCCATTCTAAGACTTAGGGCTGTCATCTATTTCCAGCAGAGGCTGCTGAGTTAGTAGCTAGCTTTTTTCAGCATGTTATTTTACCTGTGGGAGATTTGGTTCTTTTTTTCATCACCACCACACTTCAATGTATTTTTCAGCAGTGCATATTTTACCTATTTGGTGTACTCAAAACACTCTGGTCATGGTTGGTGTTGATTGTTTTGCTGAGTTTCAGGGAGGACTAAGAGGGTAAATTTTCTGCCTTGGGTGCACCAGAGCTGCAGAGGGTGAAATTATTTGACTGTTTTCTTCAGCCCTCTGGACAGGAAGTGGTGTTAGGGTGTGTTTCACAGCTGATATCTCAGAGCTGATTTCCCCAGTGCTACTCTCTGTTGCAGGAACCTTGGTGAACTCCTCTCTTCTGTATGTGCAGCCATTGTGTGCATCCTTTGCTGCTGGCTCTGCATGCAAATCCATGGAAGCTGTCCATAAGCTGTGTCCTAGCTTATTGCTTTTTAATGACTCCCTCACATGTGTCTCAAAGCTGTTTGTTAGCATGACCTCTTGGCTGGTGTTTATATATATATTTCTCTGTTAAATCAAATTCTCCTTTTTTCATGGTAGGCTGCTTTTTCATTTCAGAGCATATATTTATTTTAAATTTTGTTTTACAGTTGGTAAAGATGAAGGTACACTGTAAAATGAAGTGGATTGCGTTATCCTTATGCAGTTGGTTCCCCTTCATACAACAGTTCTTTGTGGTCTGTTTTAAAGCAAAATCAACCTAGAGGGTAAAAAATGCACAACAGATAAGCTGTGGCTTGGAACAGTTGGTTGCCAGTGCTGCTAATACAAAAATAAGTAATTCTAAGGCAGGGTTAGTACTTGAACATGGCAAGAGCTAGAAATTAATTGCCTTGAACTGCATGGTTACTAATCTGCATCAGGCCACATTTGCACATATTATTTCCTGTCCTGTGGTTTTTATTGCTCTCACTTTCTGGACAGCCTGAGAAAGGTCTTGGCAGAAACTGAAGCTTAGAACTCATCTCTCAACCAAGAATCTATTTAAACCAGAGAGGTGGACGTAACCTTTTCTGTCCATCCATTTTGCTAATGAAAATTAACTATGGGGACTCAGGTGGGTGGCAGGAAATCTTGTGCCTTGGTCCTGCCATAGGGCTGAGGGCTCTGCAGAGAGGAGCAGAGAGCATCCTGCAAGGTGGGTAGTGAAGCTGGTGGAAGTGTGAGATACACTGGGGAGTTACACAAAAGAACCTGGGAGTTCTGCTGGACAAGAAGCAAACCACAAGCCAACAAACGTGGTTTTGTGGTCCACAAGGGTGTAGTGGCAACCTGAGGTGCATTGAGAAGAGTGTAGCCAGCAGGCTGAAGGATGTTCTTCCCTCTCCTCTCTGCCCTGCCCTGGTGGGGCCACATCCAGAGCACTGTGTTCAGTTCTGGGCTCTCAAGTAAAAGACAAATGTGGAGCTGCTGGAAAGAGTCTGGCAGAGGGTTATCAGGATGATAACTGGAGCATCTTATAAGGAAAGGCTGAGAGACTTGAGGCTGTTTAGCTTGGAGAAGACTGAGGAGGGAATCTTATAAATGATTATAAGTATCTAAAAACAGGGTGTCAAGAGAAAGGGGCCAGACTTTTTCAGTGATGGCCAGCCAGATGCCAAGGGGTGATAGGCACAAACTGGCACACAAGAAGTTTCATCTGAACATGAAAAAAACTTCTTTGAGGGTGACCAAGCCCTGTAACAGGTTGCCCAGAGAGGTGATGGAGTCTCTTTTTTTCTGTAGATATTCAAGACCTGCCTGGATGTGTTCCTGTGGGGTCTTCTCTGGGTGAACCTGCTTTAGCAAGGGGGTTGGGATACATGATCTCTAGATGTGCTTTCCAACCCCTACCATTCCACAATCCTATGAAATTCCCACTGATCTTATCTCTTGAGACTGCCAGAATCACTTTCCAGCACACACATACATGTCAACTTAACTTCCATGTGCAGTAATGCTATTTCTCCAGTTATTATTTCTTCTGTTTTAATTGATATCTGAGATCTTCTGTTCCAAGAGCAGTATTTGTAAAAGGGTAAATCTGAGATGCAGATTACAGGCATGAATATATACATCATACCTGTAGTCTGCAGCACATATGTTTCTATCCAGGGACAAGATATTCAAAGGCAGGATTTTGCCTCCAAGGCAGAAAATGATGCAGCCTCCTCAAGTGCATCAAAGACCATTTTGCACCTTAACCAGTGAGATTTTTGGGTGTCTTGTCCAGACATTATATCTATGATTGTTCTTTCATTCTTGTTCAAGTTATATGTCGGACAGACCACCCTGTTATGGACCAAGGTGAGTCTGAATCCTGTCTGGATGTGCAGATGGTCAGTGGTGCCTGGGTAAGGACAATACTCAGCTGAGACTTTTGCAACTCCATAAAAGAAACTGAGCCAAGCTGTACCTATATGGGATCTGGAAAAGGGGCTCAAATACATAATTTAGTTTTTATCTCTAGTATTCAGAGCTCTTCCCATTTGCCTCAGTGTTTCTTTTTGATAAGAGGAAAAAAAAGAGCTGGTTTTCACTGTGTCCTTGAAAATAAGCAAATAAAGCAAAAGCCCCTGATACAATAATGAAACAATTTCATGTGCTGTGAAAGAGAAATATTGCTTCTATATGTGACTGATTCAGGTTTTCAGCATAGGGTAGATTGCAAGTGTGTGTTTTCACAGGATGTCATCTGTTGAATCTCAGGATCTGATTCAACAGTACCTTTAGAGAAAGCAATTCAACACATCCAACTTCCTAAAATTTTGGGAAGATCTTGGATCTCTCTTCCTCTTTTATCTTGTACGTTTGTGTACTGGGTATCTCTTGGCATTTTGTGAAGGATGTGTGCTCTTTATCAATTTTCCTTCTTGATATTTTTATTAGTTGTTTTGTTTTTTAATTCTGGGACACTTTTTTGATTAAGACTATTTGGCAACAAGTTAACAATTCCTTTGAGATTTGCTGATATGTTTGAGAGGCAAACATCTCACTGTTGCTCACTTGTGTTCTAATAAAGCCATAATATTTTTCTTACATATATTTCCAAAAAAAATAAGAATGTTTTGGCCTGTAGATGGACTCTGTGTTCCTGCTGTGAAACAGCCTGTAGAAGCACTATGTGCTTCCAGTTCTTCATGTGTTCCACACGTGGCAAGAAAGTGCTTATGTGTCAGTGTGTGTTTCTGAAATGGGTTCAGACAATGTCCCTCTTCTCTGAATTATCCTGCTGTATGGTTCTTCCATGTAAAACTCTGATTTATTAGAGAATATATAAGAAATGTGCTAATTCTATCCATGATGCTATGAAGAAAACAAATGAGTAACACAAGCATTAATTTAACAACAGCAAAGTGTCCACTTCAAGTTGGGACTTTTGTTGATGAGATAAAGACTGCTATTGATGCAGCATCACTGACTGCTTTAATAACTGGTTTAATTGTGTTCATTGATGTTTGTTTCAGGATTGCCATTGCATAATTTTGAAATGTCACTTAAATCCAATGTTGAAAATAAGGGAGAATTTATGACCTTTCTCTGACACCATATTCCTGCTAGTTATTCAACTTGCTTGTAATTATAGTGAGGAATTTTGTTCTTTTTCATCCTTTCTTTTTGCATGGATAAAAATACTTCTCATACTTCTGTTCTAAAAGGCTGCCCTTTACTTTTGTTAACAACAGTATGGCAACTGAACACTGAATATTGTGGTACGTGTACCTAGCTTTTGGAGGCCTATGTAGCTTCTTTTTCTGAGGAAGTTAGAGCCTAAAGGTATTCCTAATCAGAATACAACAATATTTGTAGCTGTTATCATAAATATCTCATGTCTGTTTCCTCTAGCTATTTTAAAAAATAATCTTTATATAAGCAATATTTTTTTAAACTTGAAATTCTGCAGCACATATACACGTTTTTCTTTGTGATATTGGAGTAAATAAAGATTAACTGTAAATTCCATTCCATTTCCATTCGACATTTTTTTTTGGCTATTATGCAACTTAGTCTTATTTTTAATACACAAAACAACAATTAGAAACAGCATTAGTATTCTCTTCATCGGAAGTGAACGGAGGTTTCTGGCAGCATGAAAAAAATCAATAAAACAAGAGAGAATGTACTCTCAATCAGTTCTCTTTAACAAATGAATTTGTCTTCCTAATGTTGCAAGCATGGCTCTGTACTTCCAGAATTTCTGACCAGGCAAGCAGGGTTTTGGTGAGCTTGTCCTGACTTGCATTTTGGTGCAGTGGTGAAAAATAAGATGTGACTCAGGAGAACTTGACTCAGCATTGCAAGCACAGGGACAAATGCCAGGAGCTCATGTGCTGAAGGTGAAATGGAAGCAGGATGGGCAAAGAGTCTTTCTAACGTGAAATCAGGCTTATGGAAGGTGGCATAAAATACCTGTTCTTACCTAGGTCTGTATCTTTTAGTGACCAAGAAAACTTATTCCTCTATTCCTGGTAGAGTTCTGTTATGTTTTAGCTGCAGCTAGAAGTTTGTATCTCTGCTAGTGTGATGTATTCCAAAGCATTTTAAGCATTTTTTTCCCCTTTAAATGTAATTTAGTGACTTAGAAAAACTATTTTTGCAGTCTGCTTCCTATGTGGTTGGTAATAGAAAGTAAATGCACAGCAAATAGAATTTCATACTGGCAAGTCATGAGGAAAATAACTTTTTATCAACAATGAGCAAGTTCTGCTCTATATGGTAACAAATTTTGCAATGGACTCCTGTTCTCCCCCGATCGTAAACTGTCCTGGCCTTGTGTAACTATTAATGTAATTTCTTACAGTTTTTTCAACTTAAACTGCCGGCCAGAGTTCTGCTGGCTGCCCAGTGACACGCACCCATCTCTTACAAAGTAGTGAGTGAGAAGACCTGACAGAAAGATGAATTTAAGTGACCTTATTAATGTGGAAAGTTTCACTGCAGTCTATTTTCAGAGTGCCCTCTTATGTAAAGAGGTAGAGGTTCTCTCACAGCTCTGCCATAAAACTTGAGCTCAGGCTGGGGTGCTGGTTTGATTTCCCCAAAGTACTGAATTGGCAGAGTGTAAAACTTCCACAAGAACATGGCTGCATTTTTTGAGAAATAAAATTAAAAAAGGCTTGGATGCTGTTCTCAAATTGATGATGGAGTTTTGAAGTTAGATAAGTTCCTACTCTGAATCAGCAGCAGGGCAGCCCCCAGATGGACACAGAGTCTGTACTTCAGGACTCTCTGGGGCTTGGTCTCAACCTCTGCAGCTGGAGCTGTTTTTCTTGTAAGGAAATTAAAACTTGGTGGGGAGGACACTGAACCTTGTAGTCTGTCATATACTGGCTATATGTCATGGCTTATCTTTGTATCTTGCCTGCAGTAGACATTTATTTATAAAAATAGCTTAGCTCTGAAGTCCTGTCCCTGCCAGGCTGTGATAACTGGGGATTATATCACTTACTGGATTGTGTGAGACCTATGTTCAAACCTCTGGCTCGAACCAGTTATAGCAGAAATTTAACCAAGGGTTTTCTGAGGTGTAGGGGCTGCCTGGTCAAGTCTCAGCTCTGTGCTGGCTGAGCTCTCCCTACTTTAGCACTGAGCGATTAGTTTGGGACTTCACTGTCTTCATTCTGGAAACTTCTTTCAAATCCCTCTTTTTCCTCCTTTCCCTCACTCTGGGTGTGATAATCAGTCTGACAGATGGAGGCTGCCTAAATGACTTCCCTTGCTGTCCCCTTTGGCAGCAATGGCTGGGCCCTTGGCCAAGTAAGAAAGTTATTGAGCACCTTCTGTGTTCCTGCTGAGCATCCAACCTCAGCAATCTCTCTCCTTTGCCTGGTCTTGTGTCCATCAGAGTCACTCGTGTGGTTATTTATTGTTCTGCTTCCCCTGTGCAGCAGTGAGTCTGTGTAGCTCTGGGGATTTAATCAGCACCTTTGGGCTTTGGGCACTGCCTTGTCAGCCAAAGAAGGGCACTCACTAGAGCTGCCTGATGACTGGGATTGGTGTAGGACAGATGCTCAAATTCACCTGGATAAAGGAATAACCAAGTAACCTTGTTATGCTAGCAGTGCCGTTCCCACTGTCGTATCTGTCTCTCAGCTGTTTGTAGCAACTAGAGAGAAAGAGCAGAGTAAAATAATAGAGGTATATTTAAGTAGAGGCTGGATAAATTTTGCTGAGGCTAAGGATAGTAGCAAATTTAAGCAATCAGGTTTATGGAAGCCCATAAACTGGAGCCCAGTCTCATCAGCTAGCTTTAAAGATGATCCCTGTAGGAGCTGTGTGGGAACTTTACAGTACTTATAGAATCATAGAATTTTCAGGGTTGGAAGGGACCTTTAAGGTTATAAAGTTCCACCCCCCCTGCCATGGGCAGGGACACCTCCCACCAGCCCAGGTTGCTCAGAGCCCTGTCCAGCCTGGACTTACAAACTTCCAGGAATGGGGCTTCCACCACCTCTCTGGGCAACCTGTGCCTGTATGTCACCACCCTCATGGTGAAGGACTTCCAGCTAATCTCCCCTCCTCTAGTTTAAATCCATTCCCCCATGTCCTATCACCACCTGACATCCTAAAAAGTCCCTCCCCAGCTTTCTTGTAGCCCCTGCAGATACTGGAAAGTTGCAATAAAGTTTCCTTGGAGCCTTCTCCTCTCCAGACTGAATAACCCCAACTCTCTCAGTCTGTTTTCATGGGAGAGGTGCCCCAGCCCTCTGATCATCCTCATGGCCCTTCTCTGGATACACTCCAGCATGTCCATGTCTTTTCTGTAAAAGGGCTCCAGAACTGGATGCAGTATTCCAGGTGGGGTCTCACAAGAGCAGAAGGGGAGAATCCCTTCCCTTGACCTGCTGGCCATGCTTCTCCTGATGCAGCCAAGGATCTGGTTGGCTTCCTGGGATCTTGCATCACTTCACATTGTAGTAGCTGTGTGATGGGAATTTTTTTTCCCCTGTTCTGGTAGACCTATCACCTGGAGCTATCAGGTGAAAACTACAATGTGACTCTGACCTGCTATCTCTACCCCAATATGGACAATCATCTATTCTTATGAATTAGCTGATTTCTCAAAGTGACTCACTTGTACCAGGCACAGCAAAGCAGGGGGCACTGGGTCCTTGCAGAAAAAGTGACTTCATAACCACAGGGAATGGCATAGAAACTGTTTAGCTCCAGCCTTGTGGCCTGCAGCTGCATTGAAAACAAGGAGATGACATGATTTTGCTTTGTGAATGCAGCATTTAGGGAAAGCTGCTCACAAACTTGTTTTCTGAACTTGGGGTCTTTGGGAGGGGGGAGATGCCTGAAAAAAACTAACCCTGAGGCTTTGTTTCTACTGTCTCCTCTGCTTTTCTTTGTACTATTGTACTTAAACTCCTTGGGGCACACCTATACCTTCTTACCATCAGCTGTGCACCCTTCTCAAGTCATTAGGGTATTCATCTGAAGCAGGCTGCCAGGCTGAGAGAGGGTGATCTTTTCCAGCCTTTTCCTGAAGTTATATCTTGTTTCTAAATCTGTCTTTAGCATTCTTAAAAATTCCATATGACTGAAATTCCAGGTTGGTGGCCATATGTTAGTGGGAGATGGGTTTGCCAAGCAGAGTAGGGGCCAGGAAGCAGTCTTGAAGGGTGCCAGTGGGTGACCAGCTAAAGAGTAACTTAAACTCAGCAGAGTGCTGACTTATGAACATGCCCTAAACCATGTTCCTACAGCTCAGGCTGTGTGTAGCCCCATGACAGGAGCTGTTTCTTGTATGACTCAAGGTGGTTTTGTTAAATTAGGTAAGGTCAGGGTCTGTAGCACTGTGCCAGAAAGGCAGCATTGACATAAAAAATGTTCTCAACCAGACTGTTCTTTAACCAATAGGTGGTGAGGTCTCTGCCTTGAAAAGAACTTGAAATAATTTGGCTCTGGTGATCTAGTGCTGTCTTTCTGGTGGAATAGAATACATTTCTATTTTTCTATTTTTACTCATTTTTTAACATGGACATCTTTTGTTCAGAGGGTGAGCTTGGATAAACACTCGTTTCTGAAGCTGTCTATGGGATCATCTTATGTCCTGTTTGAGAGAGAAGACAATGCTGTGGAAATGAAAAATCAGTTTGTGTAAAAAGTTATCTTTCCTCCAAGATACTATGGAAATGGTGTTTCACAGAGGGATTTATTACTTTTCCCTAAGATATATAGACATGTGTTATCAGTTTAATACAGCCATTGGACTTAGAGAGGAGTAGCATCTCTCCCAAAGTTGGAGATAATGTTGAGTAGATCTTGGAGAGTTACGGAACTTCAATGTATTAGTTCAGCTCTAGCCTTTGTTGTTTGCATCTCTAGGTTTCTCTAGAGCTTTTGTGTAATTATTTTAGTAATTCTAATTTTCTGTTCACAAAAAGTATTAACTAATGCAGGCTATGTCCTTTTAATGTAATTTTTTTCCCCAGTGAAATGCCAGACTATTTAAATGCAAATGGCAAAAGGAAGAAGTAGGAATTATCTCGCTGGATATTCGAATGCATTGAGTGGGTTTTACACAGGTGCTTGTTTAGCCCAGGAATCGTGTTTCTACTTGGAAGATGTAGATAATTTTTTATTCAGTGAAGAAATTTAAAATCTTAAAGATAAACTTGAAAAGTATGTCGAAAAAGTAGTGCTCTGAGATTTATAGAATTAAAAACTTTAGATTGCTCTCTTCCCATTCCAGGATTACAATAAAAATAATTTCATTCTGCTTTCTTGAATGAAAAGGATAGAAGCTCAACCTCTTTTCCTTCCTCGTCCTTGATATTAGCATTGCCTCGCTGTATTTAATGGATGTCATCTTCCTGGGTGTAATAATTTCTGAGAGGGAGAATAATCTTAGGAAAATCTAGGCAAAAAGTATTGAAGGAGACAAGATAATTACAAGGACTGCTACTATCTGATGGTATGGAGGTGCATACATTCTGTGCTTAAAGTGAAAAATCCAGGCATAATCAGGAGCTCATGCATAAACTCCCCCGCATCCGGATGAAGTCGGAATCGAGCCTGCTGCTGCAAGTGGCAGTGGTTATTTAGGGTGGAAAAATATTCCTGCCAGTCGTGCTGCTCGCTTCTGAAAGTCATAAGGCCATCTTTTACATTTTGATTTGAATGCAGTGAATTGCAAATGCTGACTTCTAAAAACATTGGCAGTAAATTGAGCATCTCATTTGTTAACCGTAAGGAAGAATATTGCTGTTTAAAACATGCAAACTGATAAGCACAGAAGTCTTTTACATCTACCTTGAAACTGTTGATCTGCAGCTGCATGGCTGATGCTTTAGAGAAGTACAAATGATGAGAACAGGAATATTTGTCAAGATCACTCTGTATTTAGTAATAAGAGTCTCATGGGTATTCAGTTGCTCGGCTGAGAGCAAATTGTGAATCCTAGAAATACAGTACACAAACCCAATCAAATGCAGTCTCTTCTTTCTAACCCTAATGTAAATAATACTCCTGTGCCAGCTCACAGAGAATGCCTGAAGGTATTAGTCTTAAAAAATGAAATCGTTGTCAGGTGTGCCCTGCAGAGCTTTCACAGTATGACTTTACTAGTCAGTGCTAGTAAGAGATGGGACAGCTATTAGTCTAAAATTGCTCCTATGAAGTGAAACAGCAAAACCTCATTTTAAACTTTGGCCTTTCTGGTGCTAATCACTGCTGTAGGGCAGGAGTTAGCAGTGGCCCTTGGAGACTGATGGGTTGTGTTATCCTGCCTGTACAAGTGCTGTGCTAAGACAGTGCCTGTGAAGTGATGCAGAGCTGTGATGGATGCTGTTAAATAAAACTGCTTCAAAATTGGTAACAGTTGTTATAATAACTTCAAGCCAAATAATGGACAGATCACTCCTGCACTCCCTTGGCCTCAGGCTGAGAGATGAAATGAAATTCAGGCTGCTCAGCACAAAACAGTATATCCCTTTAGTAAAATAATACAGAATTTAATAGATGTTTAACAACAGCTGATAGTTCTTGCTGCCTGTAAGATTCTTGAAATGTTTCTGTACAACTTACTGAATGCTACAAGTTGTGTTAGCAGGAGGCATTATGGAGAAGTCTGATTTGGTGAAAACACCTTCACACTGTCATCCTGTTTTGTGTGTTCTGTTTTGGGGCTCTCACTACAAGGAGGATGCTAAGGTGCTGCAGCACATCCAGGGAAGGGCAATGGAGCTGGTGAAGGGTCAGAAGTCCAAGTTCTATGAGGAGCCACTGAGGGAAGTGGGATGGTTTAGCCTGGAGAAAAGGAGGCTGAGGGGAAGATCTTATCACACTCTACAGCTCCCCAAAAGGAGGTGGTAGTGAGGTGGTTATTGGTCTCTTCTACATGACAAATGATAGGACAAGAGGAAAGAGCCTCAAGTTGTGCCAGGGGAGATATAGGTTGGACATTAAGAATTTCCTCACTGAAAGGGTTGCCAGATCCTGGCACAGGCTGCCCAGGGCAATGGTGGAGTCACCATCCCTGGAGGTATTTAAAGGAGATGTAGACATGAGGGATATGGTTTAGTGATGGACTTGGCAGGGCTGGGTTAGTGGCTGGACTCCATGATGTTAAAGGGCTTTTCCAGTGTAAACGGATCTTTGGATGTTCAAAGTGTGGGAATTTATTTTTGTGTTGCTCCAAGGAAAGTGCAAGGCTTGAAGTCTCTGTGAGCTGAACTGAGGCCCTGCACTCCTGCAGCTGAGCAGAGGGGCTGCTGGTGGAGCTGCCTAAGGTTCAAAGCAGACAGAAGAGTTCTTGCCCTTCTGTTTGTCTCAGCTTGGAGACCCCAAGTCAGAATATATTTTCAACCAGTCGGAGAAAATGAGAAAGAATTTTCTACTTTATTTTCTCCACAGCCATTCAGTCCCAGGCTGTACCTTTATCACAAAAATGTAAATGGATGCCTGTGCCTTCCCAGCCTTTCCACTCTACCCCTAGAGGTTTATAAAACTTGGTGAACTTGAAAAGAAGTTCCTCAAAGGGCTGGTGACAATCAGTCTACTTTATAAGCACTCTTTACAGCATCCCTGGTAGTATATCTGTGATTGGAAAGAGTAATGTATTGCCTGTGCTGTATAACAGATGGTTGCAATTCTTCCAGCTCATACAGATGCAAATCACAGGCAGGTGACTGTCAATCACAAATAGGATGCCAGCAG
Organism: Phaethornis superciliosus; assembly: GCA_023637945.1. Classification (NCBI taxonomy): domain Eukaryota; kingdom Metazoa; phylum Chordata; class Aves; order Apodiformes; family Trochilidae; genus Phaethornis; species Phaethornis superciliosus. The sequence continues at coordinate 14,107,522 of JAJQWJ010000015.1, forward strand.
AATATTGCAGATCCCTCAAAAATAAAAATTTGATAGCAGCAAACTATGTGTATTTCCTCATTAATGAGTTAATTTCCAACAAGGACTTAATTTGCTCTTTGGTCACTTGTAATTTTTGTTCCACCTCAGCATTCAAATATCTTTTTCACCCATTTTTGATTTCTTTTTACATCTCTGGTGTGGAAGAAAAATTTGCTCTTCTTGAAAGGTACGTGAACCTGCAGAGTTTACTAATAACTTGATTCCCAGAGAAGATGTAAAAGCAGCCCTGGTTTCTTCGGAAGATGTAGTGGCTGTCATCTTAAAGTGTGCTAATTGGCATCTTCATGTTGACATTGTGTCAACTCTTTGCTCCACCAAGGATTCAAAATGCAACATTAACTTCCCTGGAAGAGGAAGAACATGTTTCTCCCCAGCCATCAGTGTTTGCAGGAACCAGCGTGAGGTCTGAGCATGTAGACTTCAGATGCTGTTGTGTTAGGGAAGAGTTGAAAGTCTAATTTATTATACTTATTCCCTTGGTAAAAAAGGAAGGAAAATGCTTTCCAAGTTTTGCATGTTTGTCTCTTTAGTTTAAAAGCCTCCAATCTGCGTGTGGCTGTGAGAAGATGGGTGAGTTAAAATTCTCTTGATTGTCCCCACATTTTGTGTAGGAATGGAATTAATGGATTGAAATATCTTTAATATCGCCATAGCTTTAAAATCTCCTAGAATTTCTGGCAGGGAGGCTCATTCGTGAAGTTGCCAAGTAGCCTCTTGTCTCCTGGGACCTGGACTGAGACTGCTTATATCATGGACCCACTTCCCAAATGCAGCTGGTTGCTCTGACATGGGCCTTGGTGGAACAGATGGTTTGATGGTAGGGATTCACCTGAGCGTATGAACAATGAACAGACAGGAAGCAAAGCTGCAAGTCCACATTGGGGAAGAAACCCAAATTAACAGGTTTTTGGCTAGCATGGTTGTCTGTAGTGTCCCCTTGACCAAAACCCATCCCTCCATTGCTTACTGCAGGTGGATGGTAAGGAGCAAGGAGGACCCTGGACAAGAAGTAATGGGCACAAACCTGAACACAGGAAATTCCATCTAAACATGAGAAGGAGCTTCTTTACTATGAGGGTGACAGGGCAGGGCACTGGAACAGGCTGGCCAGGGAGGTGGTGGAGTCTCTATCTCTGGAGCCATTGAAAACCACTCTGGACACCATCCTGTGCTCTAGGGAAAGCTGCTCTGGCAGGGAGCTACACATAATGGGCTCCAGCTATCCCTTCCATGCCCTAGCACCCTGTGATTCTGTAACTCAGCACTGCTGGCCCTGCAGCACAATCTCCTTTCATCCTCTGTCCCCATGGTCCTGGTGGCTTTGGTGTGACCAGGGTGTGCAGTGCTGCACCAGAAGCAGAGGGTAATGGGGACCCCATGGCATGGTTCTGCAGGGTGATTGGACTCCCACTGTTCCAGTTGGACTCCAGGTCCTCTCCTATAAATGCTTTTACAGGTTTTTACTTCAAAAAGAGGAAACAAGCAAGGAATTGGTGAGCTTTGCATGTGGGAGGTGCTTGTATTGATGCTGTATTTCATATATGCTTTGTTGCATTTTTCTCTAAATCTCCATGGCACTTGAACTCTCTCGGCTTTGTTTTTTTTTTTTCCTATGAACTTGCATTTTATCTGGAGAAGCACGAGTTTCATTCTCTCGTCATTTATTGCTTACATTTTTTTATTGATCTGATATGGATAGAAGTTAACCATCAGCCAGCTGGTGATTCAGGTCATTGCCATTAGTATTGAATGCTCTGTGAAAAATTGGTGTGTAAGAGAGGGCTGAAAAGTGAGTATTGAACTGCTCACAGTGAAGAGGGTACTATGTAGATGGTACAGAAATCAAAAAAAACCCAAGCAACCCACAAATCACAACCAGTCCTCCTTACCCCTCCTCGAAAAAAACCCCCAACCAGCCAAAAAATTTAAACCAAATAAAAAACCCAATGAAGAAACCTAAAAACGTCCAAACCAACCTACTGGGGAAGGTGGAAAAAATTAGCTTTATTTATGAATAAAGGCCTGAAGGAGAGTGTGGTATTCTATTAAAATTGTGTGTCTCAGTTCTTGTGTTTCCAGCTGAGATGAGTGCCTGATCCTCCAGTTGTTGGGCAAATTGTGGGGTAAGAACATTGGTGCTTTGGGTTGTCAGCCTGTTTGGATTGCATTTTTGTTTTTTGAAGGTGTCCTTCAGCAGTCTGGCATGAAAAGGTGTTATTTTCTTGCTCAGCTCAAACACACAGCATGTGGGGTCCAGTGTGAAAGAAGGGGGATGGCTTGTGTGGAAGTGTGCAGGATGGGCAGTATAGAGAAGCTGTTGTATGAAGAAAGAAATGCAGTGTGCAATCCCAAGGCATTAAAAAAGCCAGAGTTGTAGCTCTGGAAACTTGAAGAGAATAATTTGTCAAGCACTTTGGTGCCCTTCAGGCTGTTCCAAAGTTAAATACTTCCAGCAGTGCTTTGCTTTTGCCATTTGCTAAGGAATGCTGGGATAAATAGCCAGCTCATCTGCAGAAACATGTATTGATTAGAAGGGCTGGAGGCTGGACATAGCTGTCAGCAATCCAAAGATACAAAATAAGTACTCTCAGAACATTTTCACTGAAATACAATTAATTTCGTGGGGTAACATTCCTGTCGTGTCAAAATTGTTTAACTATCCAGCCAGTTTCTTAATCTGGTAACGAGTGTTAACATCTGTTCTATCAATGCTTGTCATTGTTAAGTGATTAATTTCTGATTTTGTGAAGCTTCCTGTGGTGATAATGAACCTTAGGGTATGAAGAAATTCTTTCATGTGTGTTATCTCTTGCTCACTAGCTTTCTATCCTTTGAGTGTGGTGGTTTTTTTCTTTTTTCTTTTTTCTTTTTTTTTTTTTTTTTTTTTTCCCCCATGTTGTGTCTTGCTATGTTCAATCAGAAAAAAAGACTGAAACTATAGGATGGCTGGGGGAACACAGGAGTTGCTAGATCCAGCCTGCTGCAATCACAGGCATCTATGGACTGAGGCAATTTCACAGAAACATCCATTCTTACACATTTCTTGACCTACTGCGAGTTAGACCACTAAATGGCTCCCATGTCTATTAAAAAAATGATGTTTACTATGAAGACCAAAAAGTCTCACTTCCTTTATGACAAATGCTGCAGTGGGAGAGAGTAGGAAAAAGAAATTCCCCACTCCACCACAACCTGGAGGTCCATGGAAAACTGCTGTGTTTCCTAAACAACCTAGTGGTGTCTTCTTCAGTATATACAGAAAGCTGTAAATGTGTCACCTGCCTTTGGATAATGGAAATGAAAATCCTATGAGGGAGGGGAGCTGTTTATGCAATGGGTTGAGATGGTTTTAGTGCAGAGACTTCAGCTTAGTTTTTTGCAGCTTGTTTAATCCTTTTAACTTTACTGATGTCACTAAAGTCAGAAGAGGGATGAGGTTGCCCATTTCTGGTTTACTGCCATGGTAAATAATTTGATGCATACAGAAATGCCCAGAGAGTCCTCTTCTCCCTCTAAACTCTCTCCTTTTTATTAGTCCTCCCTACTCCTTCCTCCATAACTTTTCTTTCTTTCTCAGTTTCAAAATTGCTGTATTCATCACTGTCAGCTTTTGCTTCTTTTGTAAACTCTTTCAACTTATCTTCTGCTTCAGATAAATGGTTTTAATTTTATGTTTTAGATGCTTCCAAGTTTCTTCTGAGTTTTCTTTGGCTTTTTTCCTTTTTTTTTTTTTTTTCCCCCCCCTCAGATATAAATATTAGATTTGATTTTTATGTTGAGGGCTTTGAAGACTGTTTGCAGGCTGGTATTTCATGTGCCAAATTTCATGCAATCAGCAGTGCTTAAAATGAGGAATGTCTTGAGGGAAGGAAATCTACAGAGGATTTTACTTTTTCTTCAGTAGTGGAAGAAAATTCTAGTTGGTGAAGATGCAGAGAAAAGCATGGGTGGAGTATGGCTTCAAAGCAACATTTACAAAGTGGACAGAGTTATTTTTAGTTTTGGTTTGACGTGTTCAGGCTGACTTTAATGAAATACACATATTTACATTATCTTCAGTCTATTATTACTAAAGTTTCTCCTATGAAGATATGTGTGGGAGAAAATGGAATGGGTCCAGAAAAAGCGAAGTATTACAGGGATATGATGTTTGGAAGCTTAAATCCACCTCAGCTTGTGCTCATTGAGCTGGACATCAGTGAGCCCAGTGGAAATTAGCTATCAGAGTCCTTCTCTGTTCTGCTTCTCTTTTGGGGCTTTTGCAAAAACGATATCCATGGAAACTGGATAAGATGGAAAACTTCCTCAAAACTCATTTGTGAGGTGCCGGCAAAGCTGTTAAGAAAATAAAGATAAGGCTATATTAAACTGGATGTCCTATTTCAAGCTTTTGAGTTCCTTTTGGAGGATGAACTGTGGAAGTTAGGAAGTTATCAGCTTCAGGAACTGTCCCTTTTAATGCCCTTAGAAAAATACTGTCAGGGTTTTGGTGCTAGAACTGAAAGTTTTTAAAAATCCCTGACTGTGCAGGTTGCCATCTGCTGTGGCAGGATGCCTACCTTGTTATTGTCTTTGGGTTTTTTTATAGGTTTCTTTTGGGACTGTTTTGATGCTGTGCATTGACACTGCTCCAGAAGAAAGCCTGACAAGGCTATTGAGGGTAAGGAATTCTCACAAGCTGCAGTGGGAGGTTTTAGAGACAGAAATCTAAGTAGTTTTATTTGAACAGTTTTGTTTTGAAATTTATAGCATAGTTTTGCCTTTTCTTTAGTTTGATCCTGTGGCAGTCCTCGCTTTTCCCATTGCCACAGACCTCAGCTTGTCCCAACCTTCCAGCACTCCTGTGATATTCCTGCACATGTTTCCTATGCAAACATCTTGCTGTGCTGATGGGCTCTATTTCTTACTCAACCATTCCTTTGTCATCTCTGGGTTGGCCTCTCTTAACATGTCACAAATCAGCCTGGTTAATCCACCCTCCTTCTCTGGTCTCTACTTCTGCATCTCCATAGAGAGATGACTGCACTTCAGCCATGCAGCCTGTGGTGAGTCTGGCTGATAATTTTGGGTGGTTGCTCTTGTTTCTTTCCCTCATGCCTGTCACCAGGCTGACCAGAAGCTTTGTGTACATTTTTTTTTTTTAAAATTGCACATCGTAGGAAAAGAGTTTTTGCAAATTCATAGTAGTAATCTTGAGTTTATTGGCAAGGATATTATTTCTGCACCAGCCCTTTTTGTGCTGTCTATAGACTGTTGTGGTTTTCTGTTTTCAGATTTTCTGTTGACTAAAGCTACAGAACTGAAAAATTGAGGGTTTAAATAAAGAGGCTTAGGAGAAATATGAATGTGGTTTAAAATGCCAGTAAGACGGGAGTTGAAATGTCATTAGGAAGAATGCTTGGAAACATTGGGTAGAATACTTTAAAAAATACATGGCCTATTGCTTGCAGACTAAAACAATATTATATTTTTAGTGTTTTATCTGAAAGCTTTTATATAATAAATATCATTGATGTGAATTTGAAAATATCACTGGCTTTGTAGCAAACCTGTTGGAGTGTAATGTTTAGGTTTTTTTATTTCCCACTAAAAAAAAAGTAATTTTGGATGCAGGTTTTTAATTGCTGCATTTCTCTCAAAGGACCCACACTGAAGCTCTAATTTACTGTCTTCATAACTGTGGACAGTGGAAGGAGCTTAGACTTTCACTTTTGCTACAATGGCATTAAATATGGATGTACTCTTGCCACCTAAGGGAAAACTGAATCAGACCAAATTTGTTGCACTTTACATAATTATGCATTGAGAACAATGTATAATTAATAAACTCATTGTAGATGCAGGCTGTGAGGTTCTATTACCACTAAAATCTAAAACGTTTTTTCTTTAAGTGGGATGTTTCCAGTGTCTTTTTGGAAAACCCTCTACAAATACAGATGTCATCCTAGTAAATGAAATCACTGGAATGGTAGGTTTTTTTCTGTGGAAATAGAAAATAGTTTCAAACTCAAACCCAGATGATATCCCTTCCCCCTGTCTTCTTTTGTGTTCCATTTTTGATGTAGTTTCTACAAATTTGTACCGTTAAATTTAAATTAATATTGAATTAATACTTTATATCTCAGTTTTTAATGTTTCAAAAGGTGCTTCAGGACTCCTTCCCAGTGTAATGAGGCAGGATGAGTGTGCCTGAAGACTGCTGAGGAAGACAGGAATTTGTCAAAGCTTGTGTAACTTAACAGTAGATCTCGCATTTGTATGTAAAGGGATAGCAATGAGAATCTACAGTTGATTGTCAGTTTTGGGGTTTCTATTTTTAATATTAATCTTTCCTACCTCCCCTTGATTTGCTGTATTTTAGTGGTCTGAAATAACAAACTAAATCTTGCTCAAGCCAACATGTCAAAAAATATGCAGAAGAAAACAGTGGCATCACATCAGCTGTGCATCCTGGTTCTGTCTTTGTTGATTGTTCTCCTCAGCCAGGGCAAAGCCTGTGAAAATTGATGCTTAGGACCAAAAAGGCATCATCTGCCTGTCAGGGGCTGGCATCAGTTGCTTTCTTTGGGGGGGGCAGGAGGGGAAATGAATCCCTGCTGCAAGAAAGGATCTTGCATTTTACCTGCTGAGTTTTTTCATCCATGCTTTCCCATCTTATGCTCCTCTTCGCCAGCTCTTTCCATTGCTCTTGTGCATTCTGAGGGGGGTCAGGGATAACCTAGCTTGGGGTGTTCCTGCTGGGGGTTCTGGGCACCAGCTTTCTGGGAGCTGGTAGAGAGGGTAGTGCTTGGCATCAGTGTTCACAGTGCATCCAGGAAAGCAAAATCAAAATACCTTTTCTTGCCAGCAGGGGAATAGTTGACTGAATGCACCTTTTAATGATGAAGGATTTTTAGCATCTTCCACCAAGATATAACACTGCTTAATTACATCTGAATATTGGAGGAGTGGCAGACAGAATAGATGTAGCTTCTTCTATTCAGTTGCTTCTTGTTGTTCTGCTACAGTTCCTTTATGCAGCTGTGGAGATGAGATCTGGTGAAACACCATGGTCGGAGAACTTTAGGTCATATGTCTTCAGATTGACATATGATGAATTTATCCTTTGTCTTGCAACACCATAGCAGTGAGCTACACTGTCTTGTTTGGGAATCAAATGGGAATATATTCTACCCAGCAACTGACTTTTTGAGCGGTTCTGAAAGGAGAAGTTTTGGGGGGAATTCCAATGCTCCCTGGAACTGTACTTGCTTTCATAGATCTTGTATCATACCAGAGCTACTGCAGCTTTATAATGGAGGCAGTAGGTGGAACAATGAGAGGAAATATAGACAGAAGCAGAATTCAAATGGCAAAGCATTAAGGCAAAAAGTGGGGTATTTTGTTTTTTATTTTTTGAGCAGTTGCCAGTAGACTATTTGGAGGTGGCATTTTACTGGAGCTACATTGGGGCAGTTACCTAAGCATGAAGATGAATTTTTCCTTTGAACCAGAATTTGCAAGACCTGTTAACAGGCATATGGCTTTTCTTGCTGAATGAAACTGGTGGCATTAATTTTAGAGAGGAAAAAATAGATTTCAACCATAAAGATATCTTGTTGCTCTTCACAGATCACTATAGAAAGATGAAAAAAAATTGGATCCCTTTTCTTTCCCCCCTCTTGAGAGTCTTGATTTCCATGCAGTGCAGCTGCTGTCCTAGCTCAGCTCAATCTGTGCTGTCAGTGTGAGGGTAATGACTAAAATGGTCAAGTCTCCACATCAAGTGGGTTCAAAAGAAATAAGTTTGCCTAGAGAGCAGAAATGATTTTTGACAGCTACAAACAAGGAAGATATTCTGGTGAAATTCTGTTTAATCAACAGTGTTCAGCAGCTGCTCTGCTAGGTTCAGCTGTACTGAATGGTTCTGTTATGTAAACTTCCTTTCCAGAATAACTTCATGTTAATGTCTGATAACCAGTGGCTGTCTGTTAAAATCTAATAAATTCAAAGTGCAAATAGGAATTTCTTTCTGCTAACACAGAAGATAATACAAGATTAGAAGAGGAACGCACAGTGGTATTTTTTTCCCTTTTTTGAATTCCTTAGACCAAGACTCAAAGCTTGCTGATAGTTTAATTAAACTTCAGGTGCTGAATTTCAGTGTGGGAGAAAGTGAATGAAATTTCAAGGTCCTTTTAGGGCTGGACTGACCCAGTGTTGCCTCCTGCCTTGATAAGTAAGAAGGAACAAAATAAAGCTAGAAAGATACAAGATTAATATCATTTCTAAATAAATTTCTCCTCTTATAGCAGGATATATTAGATTCATTTCTGTCCCTCAGGAACCTTGCCAAATCAGATAGAAACTTAAACATAAAATTATCTCTCTGCATAGCATTCAGAAGAAAATTTTAAGGTAGGGGAAACTTCAAGAAATTGGTGCAATAATTCTCATACCTCTACTAAATAAGTAGACAGCCACTGTGTATTAGTTAAATCTTTTGAGTAGTCTTCAGTGTTGTAATATATTATTAAGTATAAAAGAATTACAGCTTTTACTTGTTTCCTCTTGCAAGTCTTTCACTTCTTATTGTAGCCTGTGAGACCTTCAGCATCAAGTTAAAAATAAAACCCACAAAACCCAAGTGAATATAAAGATTTTCACATATTACTTAAAAGTAGGTGTGCATGTTACCAAATTATCATTTTTTTGTATCAGCACCTATTGCCATGGCATCTGCAGTCATTAAATCCAGTGTTAGAAACTCCTGGTATTCCATACTACACTGAGTTCAAAAGCAAACCCAAGTGGGAATCATCTCACAAAATGAGATCAAGTGTGTCTGCTGAAATTTCAGGAAAAAACCTCCTTTTGCTTCCCTGCAGTATACCCTCTATGGCTAATGTATTTAAGATGATGTTCATCCCTTGTTTAATATTCCCAGTGCTTGTGCAGTCTGGGCAGTTGGTAGATAGGTAACATCCAGTGGTGTTGTACCTGGTCTTTGCTCCTGGTCTCCAGCAGAGGTTTCAGCAAAAGTTCAGCAAAAATATCTGGGCTGTAGCATCTACTGCTCAGAGCCCATTTTGGCCTTGAAGAAATAACCTGGGATCTGATGAAACAATGGTGTGTGACTTAATGGCAGGGAACATGTGGCCCTGACATTTACACTGCAGGCTGGAATTTTTCCCCCCCCCACTCCCCTCTCTAACCAGACACCAGAGCACATGCACTCTCTGTGGATCTGTTCAGGAACAGTTGATGAATAATTACTGTTCTTGTGAAGCTAACCAGCTCATCAACTTAGAGAGAGTGTTGCTACACTTCTCCTTTCTTGTCTGGCTTGGTTTTTCTGCCTCTATATTCTGCTGGGTCTGTCATGCCATCGGGCTGACCATCTCAGTGGGGTGACAAATGCTTTCTTGGCATTTGCCAAGAGAGTTGTTTTGAGGCCAGTGTTGCAGAGACAACCTTAAAAAACAACCCATAAGTCTGATTTTCCACTTCCTGAGCTGGAAGCTGCATCCTTTAGGATCCTTTTATAAAAGATGTGCTTGGGTTTGTATTTTTCCTTTGAACCAAGTATTAGGTGCTGAAGTCTAACAGAGTAACCGACAAAGTGTCACCTCCTTGCTCAAGTATTTCAGCAACCCATCAGCTGCTCTTTCTCGGTCAGATGTGGTTTTGGAGCCTGGTGGTTTGTTCCCACACACATCTACAACAGTGAGTACATTGTCTGGGTGTCTCAGTGTCAGTAACTGGGGACATCTCTCCTGTAGGCACTTTTTTCTCTCAAAGGACCCACACTGAAGCTCTATTTTACTGTCTTCATAACTGTGGACAATGGAAGGAGCTTAGACTGTGCCTTTTGCTACCATGGCATTATTAAATGGAGCAAGATGGAGAGGCCCAGGCCTTGTCAGAATGCTGTGACATTTTTCTTGTAACCCAGCACTGTGGTGGCCAGGGCAGGGCACCATGGCTGCAGTTGAACCTACTCACTTGGTAGGTGAGAATGCTCTATCTTTCACTTGCTGGCTGAAACACTCTCCCAGCACCAGGGCTTCCCCATCTTGAACCTATATCTTGCATCTCCCAGGAGTCAGCAAGCTCTGCTCTTTACCCAAAACCACCCCACGTGTGAGGTGGTGCCCATGGGGTGAGCATGCAGTCCAACAGGGATTCACCTGCCAGGGGCAACCCCTGCTTCCAGCTTCTGCTCCCCTTGGGCCATCCCCACAGCTTCTTTAAAAGCAGAACAAACCTATCCCTCCCCCAGAATTTGGCTATTGAAGGTACCACACCCAAGGAACAACATGTTGTCTATCTGTTGTGAAAAGTGATAACTGTGAAATCAGATGTGAATGCCTGAGGGGAGCAGCCCCTCTGCCTTTCTTGTATTTATAGGTCAGTGTTTTCTAAAGAGAGCCTTGTTTTACACCATTGGCTATTACTAGATTTCTTTCTTTGTCTTTTTTATTTCCCTTAACCAGGCACTGGGTTTTGGAAAACAGCCCTTTATATGTGAAGTGTTTTTTGTGTGCAATAACAGCTGCAAAGAAATTGTACAGAAGAGGAAGATGACAGGAAAAATACTGTTCTTCTTACCCTGTACTCCGCCTGCAGACAAGATTTAACATACAAAGTGTTGGCCATGGGTATATGGGTTCTCAATGGATTTTGCTGCATTTGTTAAATTCTTATTCGTTTAACTTTATCCTTCCCTGGCTTCTTAGGTGGCAAATATCTTGACTCTTCCCCCATTTTGCATCCCCAATCTGGTGTGTGTTGGAAGTATGGCTATGAAATGAAAACACTGTTACACCACATTGAATACTGTAATAGCTATATTAGTCTGTAGTAACCAGCAGAAGACTTAGTATCTCCTCCATGCTTTAGGTCAATTAATTTATAAAATGAGAACATCTTGTACAAATACCAAGTTGAAATTTGAGACTTAGGATCAGTTGCATCCCACGTTTAATTAGGCATATATAATAAATTACAAATAGTGATTATGGAAGAAAGGAGGGGGAGAGGAGAGAAAGGCCACATGTTGGGAAGAAAGTTTTCTACAATCTACTTAGGAGTAAATGAGCTCTTTCTTAGTCTCCACTAGTGTTTGAAATGAGGGTATCTGACTAAAGCTGTCCTCAAAAACTGAATTAAAAACTGCGAAGAAAATCCAGTTGTGTTCAGAAAGGGTCTTGCAGTGATTTGAGTTGTCAAATGACAAACTGAAGTGAAATTTGGGTGGCAAAAATTCCCATGTTGACCTCTCCCCTCTGACCTTTGAGAACAGGGAGGGTATTTTTAGGGTGATGATGAGCAAAACCCTGAGGTCTCTGCCCTGGGAAGTCTGTTAGTGAATTCAGAATAGTCAAACATGAAAGAGAAGTTGCCAACCTGAGAGATTGTATCTGGATTTTCTGATATTTGAATGATAATAGCCTCTCTTGGGCTATTAGCTGCCTTATAAGATTTAATATAGTGCTGAAGGTCATGGGAAGGGGGAAAAAGGCACTGAGAGAAAAGGAAATCAGCTATTGTTGCTGCTTTTAATATAGCCTAAAATAATATGGCTCTTCTGAAAGTTCACTCTTGCTTGGAAGAGCAAGGCTTTTCCAGTTCCTGGTGATAACAGGACTTTGCAAATGTAGCATCCTTCCTTCAGGCAGTACTTAGCAGCCTCTCAGAGTGTTATACTGATTGATGGGGTAATTTGAAAGAAGTTTAATTCTCACAGAAATTTATTACTGCTGGAGAACAGTAGTGGGGACCTTGCACAACAAAAAGGCTTATAAGAAATGGCTGTTTGTCGAAAGGCTGTGTGTGTAGCCTTTTGTTAAACCCTTAGCCTAACTCTTAGACTGAAGATTGTCACTGATGTAGACTTTCTTAAGCCTATGCTTTGATCCATGAAATATTTTTTCTCTGCTATTATATGTTGGATGAAGTACAGTTAATGCCAGTGGTTAACAGGATATTAGGAGAAGGGCATAGGGGGATGGAAACAGAGATGGTCTAGAGGTTCAGTATCAGATGCTTAACACCAATCATGAACTGGCAATAAAACATCCAAACAAGTGGGAAACTTGCTCTTCTTGGGATTAAGGATCATATGTTTCTTAAGGACTGGATGTTGTCTGGATAGTTGACTGTGGAAAGGATTTCTGGGAAACTGAGGGAAAACTGCAAGTTATAGAGGCCTCTGCAACAAGCTTCCAGTACAATTAATGGAGAGGAAAAAAATTCATGTGCTTTTCAAGTAAGGGGAAACTTGTGAACTAGAAGAAATAGTCAAAGACAGTGAGGTGGACATACATTTACTTTTCCAGATCTCTACTGGAAAAAATTGCTATTGTGAATGAGAGCTTTAAGAAGTTGGCAGTCCTTGACAGTGGTCATGGCTTCCTAAAGAAGCAGGGATACATTTAAATTTCATCACATGGACATTTAAATCCTCTTGCTAGTTTGCATGTACCTCTGTTTCTGTGATTTAGTAGTCCATAATTAGCAGGATAGACTAATTAGACCTGTCAGAGAAATGAACTGAGCAGAAATGCACTTTCTGCATGTGTAGATAGTCCTTGTATCTGTTTGCATCTCATGCTGAACAAGGTATCATTTTCAAAGGGAAAGCTGTGTCAATGTATGAAAAATGATGTGGTTTTGCTTAAAATGGAGATAAATTAATAGAAACCACCCCAGAGTCAACTGAAGCCTTGGATGTAAGCTAAAGAAGATCTAAAAGATTGCATATTAATCAAAATGTGACACTTTCTTCCTGAATACTGCTGCTGCTGTCACTTGCCTGCTTGGAAAGTCAGTTTAAGGCCATCCTTAGCAGCGTATGACTGCCTTTCCTAGGCCTTGTTAGAATCAAGTGTTATCAATCCTCATCTGATTTTGGAGGTTAATCTAAACTCTTTTTATCCCCTCCTCTCTTTATCTTGATCTAAAACTGTCTGTATGGGAGGTTAACTATTCCCATTATTTCAGGACTTTAATTTTTGTTGCAAATACAAAACTTAAAAATGTATTATTCCAGCTTCTCTTTTTTCTGCCAGGCAGCTCCTAACCTGCTTATTAAGATGCTGCCCTCTTAGTTTTTGGTCTCAGAGTCAGTTTGGCTTTTCTTAAACTAGCAAAAGCATCATTAAGCTCTGCAAGAAGACAGTCTGTGTGAGGGCAGCAAGGGTTATCATCCCTGCCTTTAGCTAAGCTAAGCCTCTCCCCAAAGTTCTTTGAGGCTTGGTTCATTTTTGCTGCTGTTTCTTCTGTGTTCCTCTTTCTGATGCAATAGCTCAGCATACTGTTATTCTTTTTTCCTCCTGTGACAAGAGACATAAGCGTTAAAATGCTAATTAACGTAAGCCAAAGCTATGAATTTGAGTCCACCCACATTCAAACTGGAGCCTTGCCACCTGGGCCCATCTCTTTGTAAAACCAATCTCTGCTGTTTTCAGACTTATTTGGATTGAAGCAGCACTGGAAACATAAAGCTACTTTGTTCCCAGAGGAATTTGGATTAATTTTTGAGAGCTCTCTACAAGGTTTTTTTACTTTAACTTTCTCTAATTTTTCTAGCCATCACTTTCTTGATCTTTAACAAAGATGTAACTGCATTAATAATGCTGTATAGAGGTTTTCAGTTGCTATAACATGGTACAGCATGCAGAACATGGAGGCTCTGTCAGAATTGGTTGTTTAAGTGGTTTCCATTTAATTAAATATGTAATGGTTTACTTGGCAAACTCACTATTTTGCTTCACTCCTGGGAACTGCGTTTGTGTTTAATTTGCTGGGTTTGTGTCTTTTAGGAAGGGGCTGGAAGAAAGAAAAATGCCTAATGATTACAGACAGTGCTGCTTTAAATGCAAAGAGAAATAACTTGTGAAAGAAAGGTGGTGCTGCTTAAAGATGTTGTGCTGTCACTGGATGGAATATTTTAAGATTTGTTTTCATCTAACATGAGTTAGGTTGAAGGCTGGATTCAGGAGATAATATGACATCGAGACCGAGGTTATTCTGTTCCTATGAGTCCTGCATGCAAATCATGATGCAGACTTCACTATATGAATGATAGCAAAGCTCTTGTAAATGCAAAGTCTTTTTAAGCAAAAGTTAACTAAGATTTGCCCTTAACTGGATGACAGAAAGCAAGGGTTGCAAAAGATTTGCAGCACCGTAAGGGGGAAACAAAATATTGTTGTGCTACAATCTTAGGTGCTCACTGAATATTTAATGGTGTCTTTAATCATTCTTCATGTAATCACTGAAAAAAGTGTAACCCAGAAGAGTGTAGAGAAAGAACAGTGACCAGAACTTAGAAGCTGGATGTGCTCATGGGGAATCTGCATCTCTGGTAATGAGTAAAGCAGTTGCAATGATGGATAGAACAGGGTGAGGGCCACTCTCAAGCATCAAGATCAAGTGGCACAGAGCAGCTTCCCTACCCCCAGTAGCATGGTCTCAAATATATTGCTCACTAGGATGGCTGTGCCTGGCTGGGTGGGTTGCGGTGCTCTAGGGAGGATGCCAGCACTCCTGGTGATGCTCAAACTCAGTGAGTCACTGCAGGGAGCCTGGTTAACTCATCTTGTTTCTCTGCCTCAATTCCCTGCAGTTAAATACTGTTGTCCTGTTTTGTCTCCTTCCTTAGGGATGACCTATGTATGGCTTTCCTTGCCTGCTTATCTGTGCCCTTTATAAGCATAGCTTTCAGTTGACACACTTGTGTAGGTAATCACTGATGCAGTTGTAGATATTGCTAAGGGCACCTTGTGCTGGAAGAACCTGAGCCCATGTCTTTACTAACCTCCCTGTGAGGTTGGGGTGGCTGACCTCAAACCCCATGAAGAAACCTCATTCCAGGCTGAACAACCCAGATGACTGAGCCTATCCTCAGAGGGCAAGGGCTGCAGAATCACATCAGATCAGCATGATTTAGCACCAGGTTTCTTACAAATGTTCAGCTTGCAGTGGGTGAGATGTGGTGTGATGTTTTTTTTATTTTCATGATCTTACCTGGCCATTGAGCAGTGTTCTGCCTCGAGTCTGCACCATCCTTCAGCTTCCATGAGGAGGCTCATGGAGAGAAAGTATCTTGGAAGGTAATTAAAGGAACAAGAGCATAATTTTCATATGCTGATGGCAAATGGGAGCAAGCATGCAGGTTTTCCAGCAAGACTGGTAATGATAAGACTAACAAGCAGAACGATGTTACAGGACATTCAGGATTCTGAACTTGTGGGTGTGTCACCTTTCCATCTGATGTCTGGTTTCCTTGTAATCCATAAAAACCTTACTTCCCAGTTTTATAGTAGGAAAAGGCAGTATTGACAATACAATAAGATCCTTTTCTATTTATTTACTAAAATCCAGTGACAAGTACCCCCATGAAAATAATCCCACTAGGAAAAAAAAAATATAGGATTTCACTGCATGTTTTCACTCATGCTGCTAACAAACCCCTAAGGTGAGATGGAGTTAAGGCTGACATGCTTGTAATCATTATGAGCAAAAAAAAAAAAAATTACAGCAGAGGATATTAGTTATCCCCCGAACAAGCATTATGTATCAGAAAAACCATGATTTACTTAAAGGAAATCTTAATACTTTGAAATGTGGAAATACAGCATGAGGTACCCAAATAACATGTAGTACTGAAACAATGCTCAATATCAAACAAACAAAAACATATAGTATCAAATTAAATAAGAAAGTGACCTTTCTATATTAATTTTCCTCTTCTTGTCTCAGAAAAAGGGCTTTATTTAAGGAGTTACTGCATTCATGGTCAGTGAGCATGGTTTCCTTTTAAATCATGTATAGATATTTGAGTTAGTGCTCAATGTGTGTGTTACATGCATATTTGTACCGTTTTCTTTCATTTTTGTGTGGTAGTTTTGTGCATTAAACCTGAGTGAGAAGCAATGTTGATGACTTATTGAGATGTATTATCAAAATCCAATAGATTAATGGGGGACTAAGTGGATCAGGCAATTGGTGCAGCTACATTAAACATTTCCTAGATGGATTTGCTAGTGTACAGGGTGCCAAAAACTTTTCTAGTGTCCAATTCCTCTTCTAATAAGCTCCTTCTGTTCTCTTAGCAGCCACTCAACACTAACACACCTACTATGTCAGTGTTAGGGTAGATGATTGCAACCTCATGTGTTCCACCAAGATGCAGGAGGATGGGCTTCATGCACCTTTCTTAATCAGAGGAATGGCTAACATTGCCCTGAGGATAAGCCAAACACACCCAGACACTTGTGCAATGCTGCCATGAAAAATTTGCATTCTGAATACCACAAAAATTAATTTTTACATATGACGATTTTTTTGTGTGTGTGTTTAGCTTTCCTTCCCTTGTCCATCCCCCTGTTTTGTGGGTTTGTGTATGAGCACAGAGAGGTATAGGTGCTTTCAGTTCATGTATACAAAGTTTTCTTGTGTCTTAAAGCCTGGACTGAGTAACTCTGTCCCTTCCAGTCCTGCATAATTCTGTACTTGCAAATAGTATCCATGATATTTAATTTTGATGGTGTGGAAGAAATATATGTTCATTTGCAATATAAAAAGGCCAATACGTGTTGCATTTCTTTAAATTTATTAAACTGGAGTCTTCTACAATCTCACAGTAAGTCAGTACTGTCCTCCCCAGCATGTGAACTAAACTTCTCAAACCCCAAAAAGTTCAGATCCCTGTTAAAGTAGGGAGGGAGGAAGAAAGATAATGCAGAGTATCCTTGGGTGATGTGTTTTTTGTGTAGGGTATGAGAAGTACCAGGATGTTTGTAACATTTTTTCAGGACAAGGAGTTGGTTTAGATGTAGAAAAGCTGTTTGCTTTCCCAGCACAACACTGTACTGCTGCACAATTCCACCCCTCAATCCATCATATGGTGCTGAAGAATAAACATGTTTTGTTTCTTTGCAATGACTGTGAACTGCTTCAATTTATGAAGTCTCTCAAGGCCTGTGTTCAAACAGAAGTGTACAGAAAGGGCAGGTGAGCATTTCCCAAAACTGAGAAATAGTTGCTTAATTTGTGGCAGAGGAATGGTGACTACCTGATAATTATAATTTGGCAGAGAATGAGACTTTCTAGTAGCTATTATTTGCATTATTCAAGAGGACAGAAAAAAGAAATGAGCCTCATGTCTCCTCTTTCCTTCTTCCATACACTTAGAAGCCATGGGAAAATGGATCCATTGCTCTGCTGGAGGCACCTTGAGCCTCCAACCATCACCAAACCAGGTGGTTCATGGATTGGGCACAGACCAGTAGAGATCACCCAACCATTGCTGTCCTCCTCCTTGTTTTTTGTTGTCTGATACCATTGTGCAGACAGAAGAGTAAATAGCTTAAACATGTTTTCTTAAGAAAAAGTTGGAAGGATCTTCTCTTTGTCCTGGCTATCACTGAGGCAAGTGACAGACAGAATTTTGCCCTTAAACTTCTGGAGCTTCAGTGATATGTAAACACTTGTGATAAGCTTAAGGAGTCACCAGACTCTCTCGTGATAAGGTTTGTGACAGTACTGCAAATCCTGCATCAACCACCAGGAAAATCACAACACCGACTTAGGCTTTAAGTGGATGCTAAAGTTTTTTAGATTGTTTCCTGGTTTTGGACTGCTTAGTGGTTAACTCCTTTCTCTAAAGCCACAAGAGCTGAAAGGGTTTGTTAAAAAACAAAACAAAACCAAACCAAAACCAGCTGTGAAACTTGAGAATCTCTTGGGAGCTTTAGTGTGAGAAAAGCACCAGAGGCCACAAGTTAGCAGCACATGCAAACATCTCATCAAGTAGCACCAAATTAGTAATGGGCTCTAGGCTACAAATAACCTAACACTATCT
This sequence comes from Phaethornis superciliosus, assembly GCA_023637945.1. Classification (NCBI taxonomy): domain Eukaryota; kingdom Metazoa; phylum Chordata; class Aves; order Apodiformes; family Trochilidae; genus Phaethornis; species Phaethornis superciliosus. The sequence continues at coordinate 14,125,415 of JAJQWJ010000015.1, forward strand.
GAAATCCAGAATGAGATCTAAGTGAGCTAGACTATCCAAAATCTTTTAGATTTTGTAATAAAGAAGAAACAGCCAATTTTGTTCAAAGGCAGCGTCTTGCTCCCCGACCCTTATTTCTTTTAGGATGCTTTACTCAAAATTTCAGTTACAGCATATATGTCAAAGAAAAAAACTATATAAACCAAGTAATTTTTGTATTTTATGTGTTTAATATATGAATGATTTCTTACATAAAAGCAATTAAAGGATACTCTGTTAATCTGCAACATAGAGAAAGAAATTACAATTGATGTATTCCAGGAAGAAAAAAAAAATTAAAAATGTCAGGCTAATTTCTTTTGCTCTGAGCCATTGCTGTGCTACTGAGCTGTTGTGCAGTCTTGTTGGTTGTTTGTCTGGATATAAATAACTGCAATTTTCACACTTGTCTCTTCCTTCAGTTTGTAAAAATGGTTATAATGCCATATTAATTTGATAACTGCTGAGCAGGTTCTAATACAAGAAATTCTCAATAGAAAATTATTTTATCTTTTATAAAAAAACGTAAATGGACTTAGCACACAGGAGTCCTGTCTTCAAGCATGCTGTGGTTATTTTTCAGGGAGCTTAACTTTTTAAGCTCACTTTTTCCAGACAAAGCCCTTGCTGCAGCCTCAGTGCTGTGGGATGCTCCAGGGCAGGGTGGTTGGCAGCAGCAAATGGGGGGAAGGATTCTGGCATGGGTGAGTTTCCCTCTGAAAATCCCACCCTGGCTTCTGATTGCAGTCAGAAACAAGACCAAAGAGATATCTGTTTGTACATCAGCAAGGTTTTGTGTATTCAAGGAGAGCAGTGGTGGTGTTGCTGAGTGGTTTTCCAGAAGCTTCCTCTGAACAACTTTGCTGTGGCTGAAGGGAGTGTGGAGCCAGAAAAACCAATATATTGGGTAAGCCCCTGGCACTGTCTGGTATAGGATCCCATCCTGACCCCCACAGGTGTCTCAGGCCATTGGGCTGCCAATCTTCAGCAGCTTGTGGACTCCCTACACCAGTGGATGTGTGTGTGTTGTACCTAAGCTAAGATACCTGCATGGCTCTGGTTTCTGCAGCCCACTACATTTTTTTTCTTTTTCCTCTGCAATACTTTCTCCAAGTGATGTGTTCTGATGCTTGAGAAGTCTGCAAAATTTTGATCAGGCTTTTCTTCAAGCCTTTCTCATACCACCTGGGGAAGAAGAGTCCTGGGAGGGCTTTGCTCCTTGGTACAGTTTTAAGGGCAGGCTCAGGTTGCCGTGAGGGTGAATACCCTGAAACACATCCCAGTGCCAAGGCTGCAAAAGCCTTCTGTAGATGTAGGGACTTCACTTTTTTTGGCTCCTCTTGGAAATGTTCTGTCAGGTTGGTTATCCTCAGTGCTTGCTTTCCTCATTCTTTATCTGATGATAATGGAAAAACTTTATTGAGGTTTCTGTACACTAGTGTTTCAGGGGCTTCTGGATTCATTAATCAGCTAACCAAAACAGCAAGACTTCTCTTCAAGCAGGCTGATTTTAGAAGGTTTTAAATTAGTGCTACTTTGGGAGCTACATCTGCTTTTTGTGTTGATCTGACTGGTGAGAGACTGGCAATTAGATTCCCAGGCCAAGGTTTTCAGGCACATAGCAAGGAAGAGCAGGTGCTATTGTATCAGAGATCTGGAAATTTTCTGTGTAAGGGGTTGAACTTTTCAAAGTTGAAAAATTTTTGTGTGAGTACAGTGACAGAAAAAACTTTAACAATAGCTCATGCTGTCTCTTTGTTCCTCCGTGCTGGACACAATTAAAAAAGAAAAAAAAAGTTGGGTTTGCATTTTTCCCAATTAGTTGTGGAGTTGAGTGGATATACAGGCTTGAAAAGCAGCAGCAATGTAACCCTTTCATTACTGACTGGAAAAATAGCTGAAAAAACCTATCTGACTAGAAACCAGCAGTGTCTAAATGTTGTAAAACCTCTTGGAAAGGTATGGCTGGGCTCTCACCTTCCAGCAAATTGGCACCTACATCAGTGTGCTGTCAGGTAACATAGACTGCTGAATCAGCTGAAAGTGAAAAAAACTGGACACCCAGAGAAGTAGTGGCCCCCAGGTGTTACATGCAGGAGCCTGGAGCTCCTTGGAAGGGAAGAAGTCCTCCTGCCATCAGCTATTGGCCTTTGCAGAAAATGAGCAGTTTTCCTCTGTACAAAGTGGTGCTTTCATTTGTAGCCTGGGGTTGCATTTCATCCCTGCACTCCTGGGAGAGCCTCTGGAATTGCAGGTGTGCAAGTTAATGAGGCAGTGACTGCCTAACAGGAGGGTAGGGGTTGTCTCCTATATAGTGGAACTTAACTCACTCACAAGGCTTGAAGTAGAAGGGTGTTGACTGCTGCTGGTTTTGTTGTTTTCTGTATTTGCAGGATTTCTATTACCTGTAGGTATTGGTTGTACTTGAGAAGCTTGGTCATGAGAGAACTGAGCTGCCTGGTCCTTGTCCACAGTGGTTTTGGTGATAGTTTGTAATCCTAAGGAAATAAGAGGAATTGCTTTAAAAAGAAAAAAAGGGATTTTATTTATATTTTCTCAAAACATTGATAATTCAACTGCACCTTTTTTTAATCTGTTGGAAATGTGATTTGCTGTAACATGGTAAAATTGCTGCTCTCTTTAATACCCACTTTGTTGTTGTTCTTCTGCTACACATGGCAGGCAAAATGTTTTGGCCATTGTTTTTTTCTGTAATTTGTTTCTTTTTATTTTCATTCCCCACTATCCTTTTTTTTTTATATTATGGCATTTTCAACTGTCTGGCATTTGGTGTTTGCAGGAAACTTTCCAGTTTCATGATTATTCCTAGAATCACAGCTTAATCCCTCAAAATGGTTACTAATGATTTAGAATGAGGCCACGCTTCAGAAGCTTGCAAAGGCTTTTTTAGCAAAGTGCCCTCCAACAGCTTCTCTTGTGCTCTACCAGCTCTGGAAAGAGGTGGGGGAAGGATAGGTTGCCATCTCTTGGATGTGTGTGTAGGTTGCTAGGACCATCTGTGTGCCTGCTGACCTTTGAGGATGTATTTTAGTGCAGGTCATAGGCTTTGTTTTTTCCCAGCTCAGAGTAGTGGAAGATGTACTATTCAGACCAATCGTTGATTTATCATCCCAAAATCATATGCATCATTTTGAAAAAACCCACTGGTTTTAAAGATGTTTCTTTTGTACATCTGGGAGCTGAGGATCTTGAAGGCCTTTTCCAACCATGATGATTTTGATTCTATGTGTGTTCCTCAATAAACTTTCTTTTAACAGAAGTGTGGTGTTTGACAGAAATAAGAATTTCTTAAAGGGGAAGCAGTTAAAATTGAAAAACAAAATGAAAAAAAATCCACCCCAAAACAGCAATGAAAAATTACACTAAACCAAACTGAAAAAAAACCCAAACAAATTCTGCCTATACTGTGACAACTACGTAGCCATTCCTGCAGAGCATGTGAAGTTACTCTGAGTCCATACCAACCTTGCCCAGTGCCCTGGACTCCTGGGTTTAATAAACCTTTACCATTTCTGAAAGGCCTGAATTAATTGTTGGCGGGAGATTATAAATCAACACTCTTGACAGTTCTGGCATTTTTCACTATAACTGTTCTGAAAGAGTCCCTTTGCTAGCTCTACCTTGAGCTATTTTTATCTGCCCGTGTTGTAAACTGATTCCTATAGAACTGAGCTAAAGTATTTGTGCAGTGAGAATGCAACCCCCCCATGCTCTTGCACAGAGCTTTTCATGGGTAGAGCTCGAGGGAGGTCAGATATATTGGCTCAGATTTACAGACATGATGCTGAAGTGAATGGACTAACTCAAGGTCACCCAACAGGCCAGCAGCAGATGTAGGAGCAGAACCCACATCTTCTGTGCTGCCTCTGGGGTCTGCCTGTCATGTCATGCTGCTGCAACTTCTGTTAAACACAAATTGCAAGCAGTTCCATAGCTGTTGATGTCTGGCTGGATCTTCAATTCTTTTTTCTTCTTTTTTTTTTTTCTGCAAAGTCATAGGTTGACACTGATAAAAGAGAGTAACAGGCATATTTGTACAACTGTTTTTTGAGACTTGTTGAAAAGCTGGTGTTGCTGTCTGTAAAGCAAATGTATGTTAACTTACAGGAATGAAATGAGATCCCCATGAGCGTGAATCACATTAACATCTGTGGCTAATGCTGTGTTACCTATGAGATCCCAGAAGAATTAATTCCAGCTACAGCTATGGCCAGTGTCATGATGGTGATGCTCAGTCTGTTTGTTGCAGATCCCTCTCCAGGCATGAAGCCACAGGTAAGGGATGAAGAATGGTGCAGCCCAGGGCTGCTGAGCTGTACTGGTGTAGTGCATGGACCTGGGGTGTGGGGAGCCTCTGGGCTCCAGGAGATGTGCCTTCATTCACATCTTCAGCCCCAGCATGTCCCTGCTACAGCAGAGAAGGGGTCAGGCCCTGGGGAGCGCATTGGTGGTGGCTGCTGCATGCATGGCTCTGCCTTCCCATGCTGTGAGCAGGGAATGTGGAGAGACAAAAGGGGAAGGCAGGGGCAGAAAAGTTGCTGCCACCAGTTCTCCTTTGCTCTAGTGAAGTGAGATTAACAGGGAGGTAAAACAAAAATATACCAGGGAATCTTGCATCCTGCAAGGAATCCGGGAAGGTTCTAATGACAGCAGATAATAGCATAAACTGATGTTGTTACAGCTTAACTACAAGTGCTGAGGTGCTCCTGTGCCTTTGTGAGTTGTAAAGCTTTACAGAGCTTCTGCCTGTGATAAGAATGTTTGCTTCCCTTATTTGTGTCTCTCCATGTGCTGTCATTCCCATTCCCTGAGCCCCACTGCCCCTTTCCTGTGCTGCGAGCAGTGAGCGCTGGCCCTGGGTGCTGACAGAGTTCTTGATTCTGAAGAAATAAGAAGCAATGCGTGTCCGCTGCATGAAGAATAAGCCAAGATCCTTGTATTTAGTGAAACACGGTTGCAATCCATCTGCCATTCAGAAATAGTTGTGAATTTCAGTTCATTTATAAGCATGGAGCCTTTGTAGTTCGACTTGTCAGTGGCAGTGTATATAAAATCTCACAACCTGTTCTTATTTAGTTGTAAGTCACATTTGCTTCTAAGCTTCCTGGATATTGACTGAATTGCCTTTTTGCTAATACAGTGACATCTCTTTATAAATCAGAAAGCTTATGGCCTTGACTCATGCTCTTTTTATTTTCCATCCATCTAAGCAACCCGCAAGTATGGCTAGATAAGTATCTGAATGTTCTTCCTGTCAAATGTATGCTATCACAAAAAATGGTTCAACAGAACAGATTTTCTAATGCCTTTCAATTTTTGGTATAAATATATAACCCTAGGGAGCACTGCAAGCATTCTTTCTCCTCCCTTTCTGTTCCTTTCCCATGCTAAAAACTCCATTCAATTAACTTTGGGCAGGGATGGTAAATTACTGTAATGCAGAAATGCTGTGGGAATTTGGGTGTGTTTATGGTATTTTTAAACCAGCACCCACAAAATGCCTTTGAGTCTGGCCCAGGGTGGTGACAATGTGGTGACTATATGCAGTAGTTCTGTCAAAATCTTGAAGCTTTGATTTACTCTGTGTGTGGGGAATGCCCTGGTACACCTGGCCTCCCCCTGATACCAGCTGTATATAAAAGTTAGTGGCTTGTTAAAGCACAATCACTTTTATTGAGGCTGTTGGTGGCTGCTACATATGCTGGAGTTGTATATTGAGAGAAGTGCTTGTTCATTGATTTCAGTAAAATAGAAAAGAAACATTCTGGAAACCTTTTGATTGTTTTAGCTTTTGCTAAAGCCTGTTATAAGCTGTGATTTTTTGGATTTAATTTAGCTTGGCAATGTGTGTCTAACTTCTCCCCTTTCCATGGCTGTCAAGAAGCCTTTTTTATTAGTGCCCACAATGTAGCTGTTTCTGCACTTCAGATTTAAAACATGATCTTTAAAAGTGGCAGCCAATATAACACGGGGTGTCAGCAGCACATCCATCATGTCAGAGCACTGTTTAGGAAGACAAAACCAATGAGATGCTATTCTAGCAATATTTACATGTCTCCTTTCTCATACTTCTTTCTATGAAGTCTGTTGCTGCTTAGTGTCTGCCTAGAGCTCTGCTTCCAGCAGGTGGAAAGGACTCAATTTTCAACTTACATTGTAGTGCTGAACAGCTCAAGGACATTGCTTTTTCTGTAAAAGGACATTTTGGAAGTTTTATCCTGGCAAGTTGTATGGTGATTTTTTTTTTTTTTTTGTATTAAAAAGTGTGAAAGAATTTTAAAGTCAAATGAAAGTCCTTAAGCAATATGAAATCCTTTCCCAAATTTGTTTTCACTAAAATCTTTGACCACAATTTCATCAGTTTATTAAGAATTTTTGTAAATAATTTGGTTTTTTTTTTTTTTTTTTTTTTTTTTTTTTTTTTTCATCCCTTTGTAACACCCAGGTCCAGGCTAGGATTTCTTCCCTTTACTGTGAATGTGAACGTTTTATTCAGAGGAGCCATCTGAGGAGTCACTCTTTCATCCTTCCAGTGGAAATCAATGTCTTATTGCCTTATCCTGGAGTATTTCCTTCTCCCAGGATTTGGGATAAAAGGGATGATAATGTTCTTTCTCTGTCACAGATCTGTAGTTCTCAAAGGGAAGTTCCTTTGGAGTTGGATAAATTTCAGGTAATGATTTTGTTTACTAGTCCTGTAATGCACCAATAGCTTGCATTTACTGGAGCTCTTTTAAAAACACTGATGGCTGTATTTTTTCCCCATCAAAGACTAGACCCAAATCCCATCAAAGTCAGTGGGAAACGACTGACTTCAGACTGGCATTAGAGCTATGAGCCCTGCAGAATGATTCAAGGAAAAGCTTATATCCTAACACTTTTCTTCAGAGCATTTTTAATGTTTTTGCTCTGTTAGCAGAGAGCCAGCATTACAGATATCCTCCTATTCCTTGAAGAGGTTGATTCCTTTAGATGGGAACTGCACTGACAAAAACCTGTGGCCCAGGTCAGTGTCACAGCACAACTCATGCCCAGCAGAGGTCTTGAGGGGAAGCAGGGAAGAGAGGTGGTGAAGAACAAATGCTGTCTCTCCAGACACTTGTTGCAAGCTGGACCAAAATGCTTGGGTGCTAGGAAGGGTTCAGTGGTTTCTGTTCCGTCTGACTTTATTGCCCTGACTTCACTGTGAACTGAGCAGCTTGCATGATGCATTTGCAAAGCTCTGCAGGGACCTCCTGGCCCAAGCCTCCATCTTCCCCTCCATCTGTATGTGTTTCCCTGTCTGGCACCACCCCCTAAACTGTGGTTCTGCCTCTCTACCTTATGGCTCTCAGGTAAATGTCTGAACCTTCAGTGCACCCTCTTACCTTTGGGTGTTGTGAATAATCTGGGAGCTGGTTATTGGAAACCAAGTCCTGTACCATGATTTGATGGATCATGAGATGGGCTGGGACACACTAACTGGAGTCAGGCTGAACAGAGAAAGTGCTGCTTGGAAACCCAAAAATCTTCTCATAGAACTAAGGTTAAAAAAAAGAGTAAAAATAATAGGATGACTTATTAAATATGCTAACCAGGAAGGACTCTCCTTTGCCCTCTCTGCATCTCATGTTCTATAGGCACTGAACAACTGTCTCAGGTTTGCAAGAGTGGTGAGAGGGATGGCCCTGTTGGAAAAAGAGGCTGCAGGGACTGCCCTGACCACCTCTCTCCTCCCTTTTCTCTTTCTGTACTGACACCTTGTGCCTGGGTGTAACACAGCTCTCCAGTGCTATCCGTTCTTACTCCCTCACTCTTAAAAATTTTGTGAATTCTTTTAATTTCTATTTACACATTCTTGGCCTGTAGCTGCTCTGTATGTCCTCCTGAATATTCAAAACACAGTGGTTTGGCTTCATATGTTTAACACTAGGAGAAATCTGGTGTAAATGCTGGTAAAGACATGTAAAGTTTAAGTTGCTGTGATGCACTCTATAAAAAAAATTAGAATGAGGACAGGGCTGCCAATGTAATTTTGCAAACCCTTTATAGATAAGCTTCACATGTAATGTCTGTGTGTGCTTAGTAACCAGCTTCCAAGGAAAGGCAAAAGCATAAGCAAGGTCTTACAAGGATTTATTTTGGAAAATCTGGGATTCACATAGAATAAATAACAATGGGAGAGGATGAGGAACTCTAACTACAAAAATACCCTTTAAATGAATGATAAGTGCTTGTACCTTTCAATAGCAGATGAAGTACTCTCTCTAGACATGAAGAAACAGACTGTCATAAATATCTTGCCTTGTTTAAAAGAGAAATTATAACTGTCATCTTGGCATTCTTTTTTCTCTACTTGCCAAGAACACCCTTGATACAGGGAAGTTAAGTGGACATTAACTGTGTCTGTTCTTTCTTTACCCTGCCAAGGTGTTAAATGGTTGAGACTGAAACTTTTCACTGTGTCACTACAAAAAGACAAGGCTATCAGGGGACCAGGCAGTCCTTCTTCTACAGGTAGTGACAAATGAGAATGTTGAGAAACATTAAGGCTAGGAACTATTTAACAGGGACTTTTGTAGGTTTCCAATATTTCTGTATTTCTTATTTTTGCCCAAATACAAGCTATAGGGTAGGTATTAGGATATGATACCATGAATTTACCTAACCTGACTTTTTTTTTTTTTTTTTAATAGATATTGAAGCTGTCTGGTTAGCAATGGCAACTCTGAGGTGAAATGCAGGCTGGTAACATCTTAAGCACCCATTTTAACTTCAAACACTGGAATTAGGGCCAAATACATAACCAAAATAGACTGTATCTGTGTTTCTCTTTAGGCATGGTAGTGTCCTGATGAACTCTGGCAATGGGAGAAGCCCTGCCAACTGATACAAATCTAGTGCTCAGAACAGGAAGGGGTCTCAAAGACACCTCTTTTCTCTCTTTAAGTGCAAGGGACAAAAATCTGCTAGCGGTAGTACAAGGTATTTGAAATCTGTAATGTCAGTGTGTTAAGATTGCACTGCTAACCAGCTTGTCTCCTATATAGATCTGGATTAATATATCCATGGAAACAATTACACACTGTCACAACAGTAGCATAGTTGGCTTAGCAGTTTTGTTTGAGTTTTTTGATTTATAGGAAAACTAAAGATCAGGCTATTGATGTTCTTTCAGCACTTCTGAAATTGCCCTCTATCTAAAGCTGGGTAGTTGCTGCTCTGAAACAGGTGTTCTTTCCTTTTTTGCTCCTAAAGTATGTGCTTTTGAAAAGATAGATTTTGAATATTTGTATCTTCAAGCAGTATACAAGAACATGTAATTTAAAAAAAATTACTAAATTATTCATTTTTTAGCCAAATAAGCATTCCTGGGATGCTCCTGGTGGGTTCCCAAGTTCCAGGTGGTTTCCTTAATTGCATGTTTCTGCCATAAAGAGATGGAACTTCAGCTTTAATTACATTTCTAGTAGCACATGGTGATTTTTGGTTGGCTAATCTCTGTCACTTCATCTGTCACAAAGTCTGACATTAGCATTTTGTCATTTTCATTCTGTTCTTTAAGGACAACTTGTCTTATGTGTCTCTACATAACAGGGGAACTTCTTTTTTTTTTGCTAGCTGGTATTTATTCAGGTGATTTTTGTGAGTACCTTGTAACTCTTGCTTTTTGGATCTGGCTCCCATATTCTGGTGGATCTGGAGCTTGAGGCTGTTGGAGGAGGAAGCAGGAAAACCTAGGGCTCCTGGGCAGGTGGAAGAAGTGAGGGAGAACTTTAAGAATGAGCTTTAAAAGACAAACTGTTTACAAGCAGAATTTCATTAAAACAATTTTTTTAACTCTGGTTCCTAGAAAACAATTTATTTTGATCTGTGGGACCTTATTTAGATTAATAGTTACCCTAAAACCCTAATAAAGGTTCTAAAAATATTTGTGATCATTCCCACCTGCAGAGTTTGGGAGTAATTGGATTTCTCTGGGTTGCTGTTAATAAAATGCTCACCTACAAACACCTGGGACCAGGAGCCGAGGAGGAGGAGGAGGAGGAGGAGGAGGAGGAGGAGGAGGAGGAGGAGGAGGAGGAGGAGGAGGAGGAGGAGGAGGAGGAGGAGGAGGAGGAGAAGGAGGAGGAGGGGGAGGGGGAGGGGGAGGAGGAGGAGGAGGAGGAGGAGGAGGAGGAGGGGGAGGAGGAGGAGGGGGAGGAGGAGGAGGAGGAGGAGGAGGGGGAGGGGGAGGAGGAGGAGGGGGAGGAGGGGGAGGAGGAGGAGGAGGAGGGGGAGGAGGAGGAGGAGGGGGAGGGGGAGGGGGAGAGGAGGAGGAGCAGGGGCAGGGGGAAGAGGAGGAGGGGGAGGGGGAGGAGGAGGAGGGGGAGGAGGAGGAGGAGGAGGAGGGGGAGGGGGAGGAGGAGGAGGGGGAAGGAGGAGGAGGAGGGGGAAGGAGGAGGAGGGGAGGGGGAGGAGGGAGCTGATGTTTGCAGATGGATTCATTGTCACTCTTGCTGTAAAAGAACTGTAAAGGTTGATTGGTAAAGTGTAGCAATGCTTTAACAAGGGGAGATCTTGTATTTTTGAACATTCAGTGTTTCTTTTTCAGGCAAACATGCAGATTGGGCATATGGGCCTCAAAAGTTCTGGCCCTAGGAAACCTTTCCTGAGATGGGTTGTAAATATCTGGAGGGGGGTTGTGGTTCTGATACAACCTGATTCTATCAGTATGGATGGAACTGTCAGAATATAATTAAAGAAACTGCTTATATTCTCCATCTTCCAGGTGGGATACAAATGTTTATGTTGCTACCACCCTTTTTATTTGCTTGTTGACAACTGATTTGATGTACTGTTTGGGAAATATTTATGCTTATTTTCTCAGTCCCGATTTATGACATGATAAGGAAGTGCCAGATTTTTTAGCAACAAAACAGATCCTGTGCAGCATGCACAGTATGGTCATAATTTCATCCCTTAGTCTCTAAATACCAGTGGATAGATGGAGAGAATTACAGTGGGCTGCCATTTACTACAGATGCATTTATTTTAAGTGATGTGTGGCACTGCTTTGGCTGATTCTGCTGTTGCACCTGGAGTATGGGAAGGCAGAAAAGTTCCTGGCAGTTCTGTTTTGTGAAGGCTCAGACTTCATACAGCCTGAGGATCTCACATCTCAAAGGAGATGGGATCTGCACAGATGAGGGTCCTGGTGTGGACTTCACACAGCTCTGCCACATCTCCCCAGAGGATAATATTCCCTTTGCTGCTTCCATGGCAGAGTAATGTAGGCAAGATTCATCCAGAACTCAGTACAACCCGTGGGGAAGGGGATGCAGGTTTGAGAATCTTATTCTGGTGCACTGCAGATCTAGAAAGCAGTGGAAATGGGTGGTTTGAAACAGCAAACAAAAATTTTGTTGTATTGCTGTTAGTCCTGTTTCCTATTTTTCTTTTTTATACTTAAGGAAGGTTTGTTCTGATTAACTAGTAACAATTAAAGCATGGATTTTCAATGAAGTCAAATTATTATCCAAAATTTAACACTGTTTTAGAGTTCAGTGGTGTATCTACTCGAACAGATGCACAGCTCTGAGACACATTAACTTGGCTCCTTAATTTTATAGTTGGCTTTGCTAAACTGGTCTGAATAATTTATTAACCAGATTGATTTTAAGTTAGGTTTGATTTGGGTTTTGAATAGAAGCTGGAATTGAACTTAAACACAAAATTGGTACTTTAAAATAAATTGACATTAAATGTACTGAATAATGAAGCAAAATGTAATCAAAATGTTTCCCATTTTGCTTTAGTGTGTCATCTAATGCCAATTATTAAAGATAGTGTTATCAGCACCTGGTGAATTAGACTGATGACTTCTGGTCAAAATACTTTCTGTAGTTTTTCTACATTCTTGAAGTTAGTTTTTATTAAAAGATTACAGACGGGAAAAAAAATCACTGAATTTGTAAACTCTAGCTGCTCTTTTACTTTGAAAGTATTACATATTAAACTGAACTCTACTGGTGGGGAAAAAATGGGTAAAGAGAATAAATTCTTGCAGCTTGCTGGAGTGAGAGCTGAAATGTCAAAGCTTTGTGTATTTCATACCAGACTCCAGCTCAGATCTTTGCAGTGACTCTCTTTATTTTTTTCATAAACTTTGTCAATAGCATGAAGTGCTTGAATATTACAATTTAATTTGTTGATTTACTTTGCTTCAGTAGAAGCATTGACAGTTATTGTCAGTTAGGCATTGACAGTTATTTTCAGAATATGCTGAAATTGCTGCTTATGAAGAAAAATACATATTTTAAATATTAAGTATTCTAAATAAAACCAGCTTCTGTTATTGGTTGTTGGGGTGAGGGTGGATCCCTCAAACTGTATGTGCCAGCCATTAGATCATCAGAATTCCAGTCACAATTTGCTTAGCTCCAGAGAATCAAATTACCTTGTTCTCCTAAACCGGGGGATTTATGCATATAAAAAGAAGCAGGTGCCCTGGTATTTCCATTGCTTTTTGTGGAGGTGCTCTGGGGACAGCCACTGGCTGGGCATGGGGGAGAGCCAGGGTCTGGCAGCCCCAGGGAGTGGGGGAAGGACCTACAACCCACCCCCCAGCAGTATGGTGTAGGGGAGCTTGAGACAGGCTCTTCTTGGAGGTGTCCCATGGGTGGGCACGAGACAGCAGATGCTTGGGGTAGAGACCTCCCAAGGGCCATTTTAACCTGGTCCTCCTGTCAGGGGTTTTGGATTGAGGTTCTGATGCTCCCGTTTGTGGGTTTCTAAGCAGTTGATGTTGATAAGCAGTGTCACCTCAAACTTCTGTGGGTGCAAATTTCCTATTTTTTTAACCTTCTAATTGTGGCAACTTGTGTCTTCTGTTTATGTGCTGGCAAATAGTATTGAAGTATTGTTAATCCATGAGGATTTATTTAAATCTGTTCTCTCTGAGGCCTGGAGGAATTTATTTCATCATTTACCAAGTTGAGTGTGTAATAAGCACCTGTATTACTTACTGAGGTCCCAATGCATTTCCCAATGGGATTGCAAATATTGTTGCAGATCAGCTTCCTTTATGAATGGCTTTATGTTGACAGTCACTTGTAATTTTGCTGGTTTTGTTTAAAAGCATTGCACAGATAATGGTGTTTGGCCCAGAGGTGCATCAAAAAGTGATGGGCATTTCCTTAATGAGGATCATTATTATTTACAATGCACTGACCTGGTCATGAATCAGGTTTCTATTGTGTCCTATAGAACCACAGGGCAAAAGCTGTCTTAATTTTAAAGACCATCTAACCGAAGCATAGGTTAACTATCAACAAAGCTGATTATAAAAAAATACAAAGCACGTTAATAAAATATCTTTGGGGGAATAGGAAAGAAGAGAACTGTTTGTTATTTAATTAAAGAAGTAAAGAAATCAGCAGTTCTGGGGTTGAGGTTGGTTTTGTGTGCTGATGAGTGTCTCTTGTGCAGAATCCACATTTGACCTTTGGGTGGAATATAGTTTCTCAAGTAAGAAAAAGTGTCTCATTAAAAGTGAAAGTGATAGATAGCATCTATTAATCAATGGTATGGAAATTCTTTAGGCCTCAGACTTGGTGTTTAGATGCATCTCTTGGGAATCAATATTGTTTCCAAGTAACTAAAACAAAATCAATAAGAGACATGGATTTCATTTTGGTTACAAATCATTAGTTTCCAGTGTTTCTGAAACTTAAGCTGTAAACAAAATCTTTATAAAATTGCCTTTTAAAGAATAAACAGTACTCAAGAGACCTTGACATGTTATGTCATTTGAGATACAGCACCTTGCAAACATCGAATTCATTAAGAGCTTCTCCTGTGGTCTTGCAACACATTTATTGCAAATAGACTGCAAGTAGGATTCTGGTTAAAAATACTCCATCAATGCCTTGGGGGTCTGTACTAGGAAGAAAACAATCTGTGGTTTTCCCCTTAGTCTTTTGTGTGCTGCCTTATCCTTCTACTCTTCTTTGGAGTATGCTCCTGTAGAAAATGCTGATACAAAATACCAGGCTGACAGCTTTGTTTCAGTCACTATTCCCTTTTCCTTGGCTCTCCCTTCTTGGATAAACTGCTCCTCAAAAAGATGTATCACAGTTTGTATCCTAAAAACACACTAGTGTTATGAAACTGCTATTACTGTTTTGCTTTTGCTTCTCTCCCGTGGCTTGGGAGAGAGATTTTGTTGAGGCTGTTTTCTTAGAAACAAATAAATAATCCCTTGAGCAGTAGGGATGTAAAAAGCCACAGGAATAAGAGAAAAGTTCTGTTTTATGTTACTCCTGGAGGGTTAGACTGGACAACACATAAGGCCTGAAAAAAAAAAAAAAGTAAAAAGAAAAAAAACAAAGTAGTAACAGAGGGTGGGGGGAGCAGGGCACAAACTTCTTTTCAGGGAGCTAAGCAGCTGGTGAGTCATTTGTCCCCAGGGCCAGAAATGAGAGCTGTTTGTCACACTAAAATAAGAAAGTGAATTTTGGGCCAGTCTGTATGGCATTGCAGCATCATACAGTCACTGTTCTATGTTGTTTCACTGAATTATTATGCTGGGAATTTGGCACTCCCCCCCCCCCCCCCCCCCCACAACTGGACACCTGACCTACATTACTCAGGTGCTCAGGAAAGAATGGGCCTGTTGTACAATTGTATCCTCATTAGCTGTGACCTGCAGAACATTCATCCTGCTTCCCATCACAAAAAGCCTAATCAGTGTCCTTGGTTTTCTTCTTTTAGATGATTCATACAGAGATGAAGGCATTGCTGGCTTGGCTAATAGTCACAGAAAGTTAAGGGTTGGAAGGGACCTCAAAGATTGAGTCCAACCCCTCTGCCAGAGCAGGGCCACCTACAGGAGATCACATAGGAACACATCCAGGTGGGTTTTGAAAGTCTCCAGAGGAGACTCCACAACCTCTCTGGGCAGCCTGGTCCAGTGCTCTGTCACCCAATGGTTTTTACAGTGTGTGTCCCCTCCTTTCTGAAGTTAGGGTTGCTTGGAAAAAATACAATGGGAGAAAAGAAGGATTTAAACTGGATGACAGAGTTTCATTCTTCTTCAGACAGTCCAGGGGTGCTTAATATAGGCTTGAATCTTACAGTGTAAAGGAAATCTCTTGGAAAACCATAGAATCACAGAATGGTTTGGGTTGGAAGGGACCTTAAAGATCACCCAGTTCCAATCCCTCTGCATGGGCAGGGACACCTCCCACCAGCCCAGGTTGCTCTAAGCCCCATCCAACCTGGCCTTGAACACTTCCAGGGCGGGGACAGCCTCAACTTCCCTGGGAAACCTCTGCCAGCATCCTGCCACCCTCACATGAAGAATTTTTCCCTAATATCTAGTCTAAATCTCCCCTCTTCAAGTTTTAAATCACTACAAAAAGCCCAACCTCAGCCTTCTTCTGTAGGCCTCCTTCAGATATTGGAAGGTTGCTATAAGGTCACCTCAGAGCATCCTCTTCTGTAGGCTGAACAACCTTTACTTCCTCAGCCTGTTTTCATAGGGGAAGTGCTCCAACCAGTCTTACTGTTTTCATATTTGCAGTGTTTTCAAGGCAGGAATCCTCCCTGCTCCTCACTAGTGCTTTGTGGTGAAGCTGAGTAGAAAATGCAAAAGAAGACAAGCGTGATTTCCCTGGCTGTGCTGGAATGAGAAATGCGCAATTAACACAAAACCAGATTTAATACTAAGGGTAACAGAGACTTGCAGCAGGAATGAAACTTAAACAAATCTGTTGAAAGATATCAAGAAGAGGAGAGGCTTCTGGAAGAAAGTAGAGCCAAAGGAGCTCAGATTGGAATTGAGTGAAAGTAGCAATAAAGTGTTGGCAAATGTTCTTGGGAACAAAACCTGCTGATTTGATTTGCTGATTTTGTGTACCATTTAATCACTTATTCACAAACATCTGGTTGAACCCAATTCTTATTCACAAGAACAAAACATAGGAGACAAAAGCATCATGGGTACTTAGATTTCTGAGGTATTCCCACTGGAAGTGACAGTCCTTTTGAAAAGGTTTATTTCTCCTTTTAATTTGCACAAAAGACTATGAAACAGTTACTCATGTAATGAGGGACCTCTTGTAGAGCATTCATGAGTTAAAAGAAAGGAAGAGTTCTAATACATGGTGTAGCTTGCTCAAAAAAGGAAAAACTGGCTAAGGTGTGACTGTGATGAAGTGACAGGTATGGATAACAGGGGGCTACATGAACAGTGATGTGGGGACGATGTCACTGCTTTCAGTTGTGACACAGATTAAACCAAATTCTGCCAGAGTTTAACCACTGAATTGCAAATCTTGTGTACCAATCTATTATATATCTTTTAATATAGTGTGGTTTGTAGTTACAGTAAATCAAACTTGGCTAAAGTTGCAGCTATTTTGCAACCCTTTGAGAAGCACCATGGGTGTCCAGTGTACACTCTCAATTTCCAGCAGTTTTATCTCTTTAGAAGTATTCAAAGTGCTTTGTTGTTTTAACTGAGAGTGACTGGCTTTGTGCAGGTTCAAGTTTTGTACCTTTGTGCTGTCCCTGATTTAAATAAAATATTGTTTGCCCTTCCATAGCAGGCACTGTATAATAATGCATATTATAGTGGTACAATGGTATGTTTCCTCAAGAACTCAGAGCTCTTCCCGTGCTCAGAACAGTATATTTTTCTAGTCCTTGGCAGGAACACAGGCTGTTATTTTAAATTTTGTCCTTTTTCAGATACACTGTATGGTCTCTTCCATCCACCTGAGTGCCTGTGAACCCAGCTCAGTGAGACAAGTTTTATGAGGTCATCATCTCTCTCATCTTCTGTTGTGAGTTTTGAAATTTTCCCTGTGAGATGTCACCTGCCCACTCTTCCCTGAGGAGTGGGAGCCCTGTGTCCTGGAGCAAGAGAAGGACACAGCAGTCCTCAAGGGAGAAAGAAGAGAGAAGTCCTTGTCCTGTTCCTTATCCAGGATGGCATTTTAGTTTATGATATTGGGTTTCTCTATTTCACACTTTCATTTCTCTCTCGTATTGAGGTAAATGAAGAAAGATCTAGAGTCTACATCCTCTGTTAAGCCTTTGGTTTTTTCCTTCACTTTTTCCTAGCTGGTGTGGTTTGAATTTTTTGCTAGCTGGGGTTATAGGAGCAATTATAACAGAAGAAAGTCCTCTTCTCTGCATTGCTCATGGCTCTCAAAGAACTGTTTTATAATTACACTGGCCAAATAGTTGCTGGCTGGGGTGATTTGGTTCTTCTAGGTCTCACAGCTGAGCATTGAGAGCATAAAAAAGGTCTTGGGCATCTCTCTGATCTCCCTTTGCTTTTGCTCAGCTCTCCTGCCCTGTGGCTGAGGTGGTGAGGTTTGCCACTGCATTTGAGGCTTCTTTGGGTGTGTGGCAATACTGGTGAAATCAACTCTAAGTCACTTTTACTTGCCCAGAATGTTAAATACACCTAAAAGGATTTTTTGGGTGTGTGCTTTCATGGGATGGAGGCAGCACTTGTAGCCTTTGCTCCCCATCTCTCAGATGAATGATTTGTCCTGCAGGGAACACCACGTGGAATGCTTCTGGTCAGACATTCATATTCTCCAAATCTCTCTCCTAAGTTCCACTTTATTGCTGAGTCCCATTCCTGGACACGCTGTTCTTCAGCTTCTGCAGAAACAAAAGTTGTGGCTATAGATATCAAACTGGGCATTCTGAGCTAAAGTTGTTTTTGTCCTTCATTTGGTTTCTGCCTACGTTGTTCAGCTCTGTCTTAATTTTTCCTTTAAATACCAAGGGAGATATTTATGGGAAACATTAAATTGCATCTATTCAAACTGAGTATCTCAAGTCCAGATCCTGCAAAGACTTCTGTATTTGCTTAACTATACACAGTGGGTATCTGCCCTCGCTGCAGGAGCAGAGCTGAATGTCAGCATGGGCAGGAGACTGCAGGAATCTTTGCAACCCACCATTCAGGGTCATGGCTTATGAGTGTTTCCATTTACAAGTAAAAAGACTTGCAAAAATCAAGTGGAGAAAAGTATGATTCTCTCTTTTCCTCCTCAGACTGATATTTGAGTGAGTCACAGCAATAGTTTTTATTTGTTTGTTCTCACAGGTTCCTGTGCTAAGATAATCTTCTTGGTGCTAAATTGTTTATTAAAAGCTTCATGTTCCCCTGTGCAGATGTAGAAAAGAGGCCACCTTTGACCCACACTTGGTACCTGCTGGTACTGGTTTTTGGAGTGACCCTGCCCTCTTGAAGCTTGAAGATGGTACTTTATAAATTAATCTATTCTCAAGGTCCTGTCTAATCTACCAAGTGGGGATTGAAGGAACCTATTAGAAAAAGAAAGTCCAAATGAGGTCACCTTAAATTTCATTGTGTACTTCAATTGAAGAGAAATTTTTAAAAAAACACTTTTTAATGTGTTTTCTTGGAGACCAAGGGTAACAATTATCTAGGACATGTTGTAGGTTATGAGTTCTTTTTGCTGTCAATAACTGTCATACAAGATTCATTAGTGCTCTCCCAGGCACACTACCACAGGAATTTTATGCCTTCCATAAATTTAAGCATGAATTATCATGAGAGAAATGCACAAGGGCTCCTACTAAATAATGGGTTATAGTTAATACATTAATTTCTTTCATGAGCTGGTGAAACTAATGAAAAATAAATGGTAGGTTGTCTTGTTGGTAGTAATGCAAATATATTCTCAAATTGTTTTGGAGTCAGAGAGCAAGCATCATTACCCTTAATCTAATGTCCAGCTATACACTTGCTATCTCAATCATGAATTAATCCCAAGTTTGAACTGGCCTATTTTTAAAACATTTTAGGATATGCTAGTGTTACTCTGCTTAATCACATTTCTCTAATCAGGTAAATTTTAGTATCTGTTGTTACTGTTTTCTGAGGATAGAAATTGAATGCACCTACAAATTTCATCTCGTAGGACTTTCCTTTTATCTTCTTGCTTTAATGAAGACTGATAAAAGCTTTCATCAGGGGGTATGAGCAGCAAATCAGCAAAGTAAGAGGTAAAAACCTCACAAAAATACTTTAACCTTTGTTTAGGTCACTTTTGTATCATTATAGATTTAAAGAACATTTTATTTTTCCTTACCACTGTTGTAAGAAATGGCAAATATATGAATTTTCATGTCCCACAGACTTCTAGTGCGAGAGAAATGTCATGGAAATCAGCAAAACTTTTCCCATTATTTGTATGTTTCCACTAAAAGTGTTGAACAAAGAGGTCATTCTAAAAGCATTTCTTCATCAAAGGAACAATGAGACAGACAAGTCAGCTTCTCAAATCTGTAGGAAGGAGAGTTGGGGCTTAAAGAGCTGGTCAGCTGGAGAAACAACAGAAGCTCCAGCAAGCAGTTGTGTCCATGCCTGATGCAGAAATAGGTGTCTAAAAATGGTTTAGTTAGGAAGTGAGAAACTGATTTTTCATCCCCACTGGTACTGAGCTAAGGACCTGTGGAGGCATTGCCTGGTGTGTATCCATGGATATCCAATATTTATGCTGCAGGACTTAATTTGTCCCAGAGATTTCAGAGCCTGATACATGAACTGAAGCACTCAGGTAAGTGAGTTCAATTCACCTCTATCAAAGATTGTTGGGGCTGATATTCTATAGTACTTTAGGGCACTGTGTTTTATCAGCTACCTTGAATAAGCAGCAGTGTTAGCAAAACTTAAATCTGATATTGTCCAAAGGGTCAATTGGACCAACTTTTTCGTATGGGACTTTATAATTTGGTGGGACTGCTTAAGGATAAAAAGCAAGAGTAATTTCACAACTTGACTGAGCAGAAGTAACCCATCTGCAGGTGTTTACCCTGATTGAAACAGAGGAGGTCTTCTGACAAGGAAACTTTAAGGTTTGCTTTGTATCATCCAGGGGTGGACTTGGGATTCTCAAATGCCTCTTCTGGTCAAGAGCAATGGGAAAGACAGCAAATTTTCAAGATTGTAAGAAAACAGAAGAACAACACTGTAGGTGTTCTTAGAGGTTTACAGACTGCTCTTAGAATTAATTTGACCTTAAGTGGGACTCCAGTTCTACCAGCACTGGTGGCTATTTGTTACTAGTTGTTAATAGTTATGGCAACTACTCTGTTTGCAAGCATATTATAAAGCTGGAGATACCTAATTGTTCTGCTGTTATTGCTTACATTGCTTAGATAGAACTAGAAAGCTTCCCCCCAAATGTGATTTTGGTGCTGTGAGAGAGGAGGTAGGTACTTCTGCTGTAGATCATGCAGGATTATTGATTTTGAATGCAATGTACACAGATTTTGATAAACTCCAAGGCTTTAAGAGGATTTCCTGTGCTTGAAGTCTCTTGTCAGGTTTAATCAGTCTTGAAACAACTTTCAAGAAGATTTCTTAGGCTATTATTGAACACAGGAAGTGGAGAAATAAGAATTAAAAATCCTCAAACAAGCCTAGGCAAGGGTGGGAAGGAACAGGATTTGAGATAAAGGGACTCGCTCAAGACCATCTGGGACATCAGTAGTGATGGCAAAGCTTCTGTCACCTGAATCTCAGACCATGGCTGTGTTTACTGTTTAAAGTAGCCTCAGAGAAAATTTTGGTAGCAAGGCTTTTTCTGCACCTTATTTTTCCTTCCCTTTTTCTGGCCTTTTTCTAGGTCTTTAGAAAGCAGTTAGGACAAAAATTTGAAAATCTTTTGTATTTCTTTCTCGATTTTTCCTTCTTCACTCTTCTCTTCTTATTTTGGTGGGGTGAGACTCCTCCCCAAACATTTAGAGACTTCCCAGGCCTTTGTAGGGAAAGTCTTCATACTTTTCATGACTTGAATTATGCCACATTAGCTGTTCCACACAGACATTGCAATGATTGATGGCATAAAAATGATACACAGCTACAATACTCACTAAAGAAAGATGAACTGCTTTTATGGACCTCAAAGAACAGAAGGAGATAAATGGAGGTAGGAAAATAGGACAGTTTTGCCCCAAATGCATAGCATATACAAAGGGCATCTCTTCTGCCAAATTCCCTGTTGTATGTCTGGAAGAAAGGTTAAAAGTAAGTGTGTTGTGAGTGTACAAGTCTCTTTTCTCTGAAGACTGATTTGGCCTCTTCCTGTGAGTGGGTGTTTATGCTGATCCCAGGAGACAATTCATGAAAAAAGGATGGATGCTCATGGTGCTCTTGCTTAATTCTGAGTGTCCTTGACAAGTAGGGAGATTAATGAGTTGAACACAGCATGAATGTACCAGGAGGGCATTTGTTCTTTGGCAATATTAAGAATTTAAAAGGAGAAGGCTTTGGGTGTAGGTGTGTCAAGACATTTGTAGGATGCAAGGGTGTTGGGGGATCAACAAGACTGAAAAATTAGAAGTGTATGAAGGGGAGTTCCCAGGGTTCCTCTTGGGCACTTCCACAGCATGTACCATCTACCTAGAGATCAGAGCTACACAACCATTGCTACTGACTCCTGCCATTTTCTGAAGCTGATAAATGGGAAAGGTAAACTGTGGGGCTGAAGAGTTACTGAGTCAAGCTGCCATGGAATTGAAGGTAGACACTAAGACTAAATACATCAACAAACTTTGCATATCTTCTGGCTTGGGTGTTTGCTGTCAGCTCTGACTGCCTGGAAGAGCTATGTGAAAATCTCATCTGGAATCTTTTGGTTCAGGAGATGTCTGTAAGCTTGAAGCACCTTGCCTTTGGCTCTTGCTTCACATATGGTAGAGGTGTGTGTGCCCTACCAGGTACCTCATTTGTCCTAACCTGGTCTTGCTGACTTGGCTTCTTGGCTTGACCTGCTAACCTTCCTCAGCTGATCACTGTGGCTGACAGCATGGACCTTCTCTGCTCTTCTTCTTGGCACTGTGACCTTGTTGAGGAGGTTGCTGCCCTGTCTGGCTCAGGGTCACCCTTGGCTCCTGCCTCATTAGCTGCTGTGAGGGGCAGAAACTTGGCTGCATCCAAGCCCCAGTGTGTAACACTGAGGATTCAGGATTTGTGCCCTCTGTGGGCTCCTGTGCTCTACCATTTGGTCTCACTTGGCTTGACTGAGAGAAGGAAGCAAAACTTGAGGTATGTGTTCAGTCAGCTTGGCTCTGGGACACCTGAGGATGCAAACTGTGATCTGCTGTCTTGTGTCAGCTGGGATGTCCCAGGAACTGCCTGCAGCAAGGGTTGGGACCCATTCCTGTCTTGTGTGGTAACCTGTGTATGGAGAGTGGAAAATGGGGTAGAGGAGCAATGATATTTCTCTGGTCTGTTTAGCAGTTACCTGGGAAATGCTCTGGCTTTGTGTCAGGGGGTCCTCTTGTAAGAACTGACCTCTACAATGATAATACTGCCATTTGCTAAAATCTATTATTCTTCAATGCAAACCCCAAGTGTATAAATGCTGAAGGTTTTGTGTTTGATCTTGTTAATGACCTACAGAAGATTTGTTCTCTCTGCCCATGTACTTCTCGTTCTTTGGATTATTGAAAGTACTATGTTTAGTTGCACTCAAAGAGCTGCTGTTTTTGTCAGAAACTGGCATGTTGGAGGTATCAGCACTTATTATTAAATGTAGTGTGAGGTACCATTAATGTGCGTGTGATTTTTTTATTCTCTGCCTGATACCTGTAATTGAGCAAACATGTCATGTGTGCCCTCCACCTTCCAAGGATGAGTGGGAAACTCCCTTTTCCTTGTGTTTTGGCAAAAAAGTCCTGTCTTTGCTGGTGTACTCTGATGTCAGCAGCACCAGAGCTGGGCTTGCTGTTATCCTGTTATGTATTCTCACCATGGGGTCTTTACATCTGCTGAATTTGCTACACCAACAGTGGCCATGTCCACTGACAGTGATTTGGTCCATATCACTGCATCCATGCCCCTGTGTGCTAGGTACAGGAAAGAAAATAGCATTATTTCTTATGCCTGAGCACTATGTGTTGAGCTGATGTAAATGTATGGCATCTAGGACCTAATGTGGCTCTTGAGACCTCACTTGGGTTTCTGCACAGTTCAGTCTGCAAACATTTGAGCCTGGTTTAGTGGGAGGTGTCCCTGCCCATGGCAGGAGGTCTCTTCCAACCCAAACCAGTCTGTGATCCTCTAAGAAAGTATGAATTGCCTCATGCAGACAACCAAGCACTGTCTAAACTCACAGGTATTTCCACACCTAGTTGAAAGGATGGAGGATGTTTCCATTTAATTGCCATTCAGGCCAAAAGAAGGTAGAATCTCATTGTAGGATATTGTCTGTGGCTGCACATGTGCTGTACCTCGAATATTTGGTAGTACTGAAAAAGGAACTGGTTTTGGAAGACATAATGTGGGGTGGGAAATGGAGTAAGGAAGAGTGAAGTGAATGTGTGGACCTTGTAGTTTTCCACATGAATTTCAGCTTGAATGGTTTTGAAGTTTATCTTTTGAATAAAACTGTGATGTGGTTTGTGGCTAAATCTAGATCACACTAATTAGGGTAGAGTCCAAGGCAAGACAGCATTTCCCATTATTTATAAGCAAACATGCACAGTTCTATGAAGATCCCAATTTTGAAAAGACAGAATACTATTGAAGGGCTACTTAATATTTCCTACAGTATTTAAACATGTGCTCTCAGATACAGCTGTCTAAAGTCATAACCTGAAAAGCAGTAATGATTGTGAGGTCTAAAATCAAACAAGGCAGTATTCACAACTGAAGGGCTGGCTGTAAATTCCACAGCATTCTGTCACAAATCAAATACAGTGGAACAAAGGTCTTTACAACAATTGTTTCTTGACATATAAAGCATGAGAGTAATTCCATATGATCACGCAGTGTCTTTACAGGAGGTGTTTTTTAATCCAGAATCATTAGATGTGATAGTGTGTGTTAATGGCAATTAGTTTTCTACTACTGCTAAGGGTTCATCATCTACCATTGACATTAATTATTCTGTTTTGGCTCATTGACTTGCAAAATCACAAACCGATTCCTTTGTTACAACATACTATATTCAAAGAATGTGTTTGATGGAAACACAGGTCTACCCATCATCTTCATATTACTATTAAGAATTTGTCTTCTCCACTGGAATGAATCACTGTGCAGAAGAATTGGAGAGAACAGGATTTTTTTTGAAAATGGCTTTCAGAAGAAATTAAAGTTGTTATATTTAGAGCACGTCTGCTTGTCACTCATACTTAACTATCTCACAGTAGAGGGCAGAAGTGAATTCTTTTCAATTTGCAATTCTCGGGCTTGTGAATTGAAAAATTGACATCTGCCCTATCTAGCTTGGGAAGGATCCACAGCAAAAGGTCATCATTTCAAAATGAATGTTATGTATTACACCTCATTGTATTATTATTTTCAGGTTTTATGTTTGCTGCTGCAATAATTTTTTGAGCTCCTCATAATCATATTTGTGGTTATACTCACAACACCCTTGTGAAAAAAGTGAAGTCCTATTATTATCTTTTGTTCATATCTAGAAAACTCATTTACAACAAATCTCTTGGACTTGTGTGTGATTGCATAAAAAGTCTGTGACAGAGTTGTTGAGTTGCTGTGCAAGTTGCTGGACTCCTGGTTATGTCACTGTAGTATCTTCTGCAAGGTGAGACTTCACTGCTTCTTGGAAGGATGGGGGTGCAGGTTTTGCTTTCTTTCTCCCTGTGTCTTTTCTGATTTATTGCTGTCATTTTTTGACATACTACTGTTCATTTTAATGCTTTGCCAGCTTTTTGAGTTGAGGCACTTATAAACCAAGGAGACATTTAACAAAAAACAGCAGTCAGCTGGTTGACAAAAAATAGAGCAGGAATTCCAGAGAGGCAGCTAGAGATAGTGCCTCTTATTGTTGTGGAAATCATGAATTTGGGTTGCACAATGTAAACTAGATACCTGCTTTGCTTTGTCTGAATACAATGAAAAGCAAGCTCTTTCCTTATGTTTCCAAGCTGTTTCCTTGTGTTCCTTTTTAACTTCTAGGAGTAGTAATTTCAGATGGGTTTTTGTGAACAGCACTATTGTAGCTTGCAATCAAAATCTGTGGGATTCATTCCTAAACAGTGAGAATCTAAGAAACAAACCCATTTGTACAGTTTGTACAAGGAAGGAAGAAGAATATGTGAGGTATGACTTAGCTAGGTGACAGTGAAGGGGTCTTAGACTGATAGAATCACACAACAATTTTATGGTTATGAGCATTGTCTTGCAAATAATTATTCAGGACAGGAATGAGAGGTAAAATTATGAATTGTGTATGTAAGACTCTAAATGTTCTCTCAAAGTAGATGAGGGGCACATTACCAGCAAAAACAAAACCAGCAAACTTTTGCTGGAAGTACTTTAAAAATGGACACATCTTTCCCAGTGCATAATAACTTTTTCTCTATCAGTTGCAGTCCATGAGTGCCAGGGAGCCTGGAGCAGGAGTACCTGGGCAGTATTCCAGTAGAACAGCTGAGTGACTTCAGCTCAGGCATGCATTGTACACTAAAGGTTGTATAACACAGTTTTACAAGATGAAGATAATTGAGAAGAAAAGATGCTCTGGAGCAGAGGGTCTGGGTAAGGGAAGGTTAGCAGGAAATGTGGCTCTGCAGGCTTTGAGAGACATCCTAGGATTAGAAGCCAAGTTGTGCTAAAAGGTATGGGATGGGTGTTGCAGTGGGGAAAAGGCAGCAGCTGGGGGCATACTGGGAAGATGCAGTTGGGGCAGTCTGGGAGCAATTTCAGTGCAGGAGCCTCCCCTTTCATTAAGAGCAAATGGGGCTCCTTGGAGAGTCCATTGGCTGGGGAGCAATGGGGTGAGGGAGGTAAGGGGGAAACTAGAGGTTACTTCCTAAGCCAGGGGAGGGCTTGGTACCTGTTTCAAAAATGTACTGGGGCTGTGCCTAAATTGAGAGTTCAGAAACTTCATGGTTCTGTTCTTTTTTTCATAACAGCAAAGTATTTAATTCAAGTGTTTTGGAGGATGGAAAATTTCCATTAACTTCAGTCTGCAATTTTCATTGGCTCTTCAACATTTTTTTATTTTTAAAGAAAAAAAAACTATTACATTTTCCATTGGCATGAGGTGATATTGTGAGTTATGTAGATTTGCATGAGGTGCTCTTTATTTTTGAAGTGTTTGAAGACTGCCTCTTTGTTTTTATGCCTCCTAAACTACCATTCTGCTGGTGAGGTACCATACATATAGTATTCCCACTTGAAGGAAGCATGTGACTGATATAATTTGAGAACCTGAGCCTCTTCACTTTCACCTCAGTTTTATACCAGGATAACTCCAGGGACTTGTCCAAGTCAGCTTCAAGTCAGGCTAAGTATCTCTTCAGTTTGTGATGGGAATTGTGTAACAGGATTAATAAATCACCTTTCTAGCTTTAAAATAAAAACAAAGCAACACCCAACAAAGATAATAAAACTTTTAGTAATTAAATAATCATAGATCAATTGGATTGCCTCAGAGTAAAAATGTGTCTGTCTCTCTTCTTATTATGTTTTGCTCTTTTGCTTAACCATCCATTCATTGCATTTCCCCACTGCAGAAACCCAGCCCAACACTTCTGCTGACTGAACAGAGGGTCAGATCAATGCAGGGCAAATTCTTGTTGATGAGATTTTGATTCTTTGACATTTCCAATCAATGTTTACTTAAAAGGCATGGAGGGAGTCTGATGTTAGCAATCCAGTTCTCAATTGTTTCTCAAGGAGGTGAGGCAAATATTTCTCTATTTTTTTTTTTTTAATGGCGGTCATAAATTTGTGTTGCTCAGTGTTAATTAGCTCCTAAATATGCCATCGGTCTGCACTTCAGTGAAATCTTGTTCTTGTTTGTGTTGTTATTACTTTTCTTGAAAGAATCAGTTTATTCTACTAGACAGCCCCCATCTCTCTTAACTTGTAACTTTTCCTAATTTTGTTCCATGGCAGAGACTATTTGAAAAAGGAACTATTCTTGCATGTGTATGTCATGCAACCTGAATTCTTATTAAGCATCAGAGGTGTGTGACCAGGACGTGTGTTATGCCACTCTTCATTATGCTTTGCAACCATCTAGTTTCTGGGGTTTGCACTTTCCTATTATTTACCAGACTTTACCAAAGCAGCAGCTCAGAGTTGAAACCTCTTGTTTCCTGGAGGTAGCTACTCCAATGCTGAAAAATTCTTTCTTGTCCTGTTAGGAACAGGAATTTCTGTCAATAGTTTGTCTATGCCCATTTAAATCATATCCTACCTCTGAGAGGGCTGGAATGCCAGGAGGCATTGAGCTAGGATACATAAAATATGGATCATATAGAGGTATTTGCTATTATATCAGAGACACCAATACCTTCTGTACTGGTGGCCACATTTTGAGATACTTCATTTTTTCCAAAAACTATTTATTAGGTGCCTGTTCTTAGGACTACATCCTCTTTGGATCCAGAGTGTGTGAAGTCATTCAGACTTACTACGTTGTGTAATAGTGCTAGCCCCTCCCTGGAGGCTTACCTCTAAACTTGAATTTCAGCAAAGAGCTAAGAGTCTAAATGGTAAACACTGGAGTACTTGGTTCCCAGTGCCTGTGTTCTGCACTAGGTCTCATCCTGGCATTCTGCAGCTGTTGGAACTGGGATTGTTTCTGCATTCTCCCTGTTAAACAGGAAAATTTGAGCCACTCATTATAGCTACTGCAATAGTCCTTTTGAGAAGGGCTTGTCACACCTGCCTGGCAGTGAAAGGCCTCTACTTAAAAGTTTTATTTTACAATAAAGTTTAAATCAAGGTCTGGTACAATTAATAGCTAACCAAAAATGAAGGATACTTGTAGGAGATCTTGGTGGAGGAAATGAATCTCAGAGAAAGCTCCAAATTGCTCTGGTAGTATCTTTTCAGAAACATAATACTGAGCTGCAATTGAAGTCAATTATAAGCTTTTTTCTACTTTGATCCTCATAGCAATTTTTTTTTTCTTTTGCTAGTATGCATACTGCATATCCACCCAAAAAGAAATGTAATAAGATGCCTAAATTGCTGACTGTCTTGTGGGCAATATTGATTGGGCTCATTGATGCTGTGTTATCTAAGACTAAATTGGCATCAATTTTTTTTTCCTCTGAAGCTTGAAGATTTTGTGTTCTTTTTAATTGTTGGAGGAAGGTCAGCACAGACTGTACCCTCTGGCTTTTAATCTTGGACAGAAATGTCCTAAATGAATAGAAAGCTGCATGTCAGCAAAATGAACTCTTACTGAAAGCAATATGTAGGCTTCTCATGTTTTGCCTTTGTGATGACATAAGCTCTGACCTTGGCCTCTATCTTTTTGCAAGAGTAACATTTGTTCCCTTCAGCCTCACAGCAGCACCAGAGGTAGGAGCTGTGCACTTGCATGAGCAGCTCCTGACCTGCTTCAATTTGTAGCACTGGCTGGAGAAAGAATATTTTTAATATTGAAGTGCTGTTTTTTGTAATTTCTCGGTGAAGGCATCCAAGCTTCTGTCTTTATGCAGTCAAAATATAAGTGGAAAAGACATCTATGGTTAGTTTTTAACAGGGTGAATTCATTTCTTTGCCCATTTGGCTGTTTCTGTAGCCAATGTGGCAGATGGAGGGCTGAACTTGTGGGTAGGACTATTCCTACAGCCTAAAGGAACTAAACCTAACTTTCTGAGGTTCTTTCTTTTTTTCTCAGCTGTGTCAGGCAGGAAACAGGACTCCTCTGTGACATCTGTGTCCTAAAAAAGGGGGAGCAGGGAAGAATGGATGCTGCGGGGAGAGGAGTCCTGTTTATTTCTCTCTGAATGTTCCTTAAGGCCTCAGCTGTGTCCTGCAACCCAGATTTCAGAAATGAGTGAAAATAGGGATAAAAAATTATCACTCATAAGCAACTAGCAGGATGGAGCTGCCAGCACAGGCTGTGTTGGGCCTTCTTGTGAGAAGTGAATGCATCCCAGAGAGATCCATATCTCAGTGCCAGGCAGTGAGGGATCCTGTGTTGGTGCACTCTGAGAAAACATTAATATTAGTCTGTACTTCTGAAATTATTTCAGGGTACTCAGACCAAATGCTGTGGTTGAATGCAATCAGGTTGAATGCACAGGGACAGAAGTATATTTTCCTTCTACCTGAGCTCATCAAATAATCTGAAAAAACCTTAAGCCCATTTTCCTCAGGGCTTTGGCTCATATTTTCTTGTTGAGATCACGAGTGGAAGAATAGCTGCCCATCTGTTAGGGATGCAAAAGAGGTGAAATACATCTGGTCCTTCGATTTCCCTAACCCCCCCCTCAAGTCCTGCACATCCTGAGGAGAAACAAATTCAGTTTTCATCTTTAAACTTAATGAAAGAAAGTGAAAACAATGAGGAAAGTGGAACAACTGAAAAACTTCTCAGCATAGTAAAGAGTAATTGGAAAAGAAAGCAGACCTGGGAACATTGCTGTGACCCTGAACAGAACAGGGAAGTGTTACTGATCTCTCTTTGCAGAGATCTGTCTGAACAGTTTCCAGCTGGGTGAATTGAGGTCTTTCCCTCTTCCAATCTGAGATTTCACTTCAGTTGTCCCCAGTGGCTCAGGGACACTCTCAGGCAACTGCATAGGGAAATTTTTCATATCTCCAATTTGACCATCTGCCTTTGACAATGAAACTTGTGCAGCAGTTGATGAGATGTCACAAGGAAACACAGAACACACTGGGCAAAATACTGTCAGTAGTTTGCATCTCTTTTTTCCTGCAGCCAGGTAAAGCAGATGTGAGCCAAAGTGTGTGTGTGTATTTTGTACATAGAATAATTGAAAGTTAAACTCCATTTATCAGATATGAACCAGCCATGAGAAATATAAGGTACCTATATGATGTTTGTGGGAGCCTGTACCAAATCTGTGTGTGAAATCTCTAAACAAAAAGATTAATAAAGACTTCATACAGTGCTGTTTTACAGTGCTGACTTCATACAGTGCTCAGAAAGAAGGTGTGGCAGAGTTCGTGCTTTTTGCACATGGTTTGGGCTTGGAATATGCAGGTGGAGTTTGAGATGTCTCATTTATTGGTTATGGAGATGGCTGTCATTGAGGAGGTACCCTGTATGAAGCAAACCTAGAAAGCATGTGATTGCCACGTCTGGCTTTAGCAAGGTGGAAGAAAACCAACCACCTCTAGCTCTCCATCCCACCACCTCCAACTCTCCATCCCACCAAGGTGGGTCAGGTCCCTTTTTTCATCTTCCCTCACATCCCTTTCTTGTACCCTGGACTCAAGCATGGAGGCCAGAGGGTTGGCAGTCTACAGAGGTTGGTGGGGAGGAGGGTCAGAGCCCAGCAGTTTGGGAACACTTGAGGGGTACATCATGGGGACAGGCACACTGGGGTTCTGGCTAGAAACCAAGTTTGGGGTAGCCTTGCTACACCCTATCTGTCTTTGTTTGCAGGAAGTTCTTGTGGTGTTTGGGCTTTGTATGCTGCAGGGGCCAGAGCTTTTGGAGAAAAATAGGTACTGAAGAGGGAGGTTGGTGGAGAACAGCAGACAGTGTGTTTATGTAATAAATCCTGGTCCCTTTTCGCCCATTCCCTGGCATGATTGTTTCCAGAGGGACCCATAACTGTGAGAGGTGCCTGCATGCACTGCAGCACTGCTGCGACACTCCCAGGTTAGGAAAAACTGAATGATGGTAATAAGGGTTTACTGCAGAGATGTTCTTAAATGGTTATCTCAGGCATTTGGTTGCAGGGATTTTCAGGAAAAATGGAAAGAAATAAACCATTCCAGTTCCTTAGGTAAGAGAGAGTGGTCTAATTTTTTTAGGGAACAGGTTTACCTTTTTTCAGAGCTGAGCCTCAATCATGCATAGCAGGAATTTCATTTATGCAGACCTAATTTTGGAGGGTGTTTTTCTTTGGTGGTGAGTAATATTTTGTTCATGTTTTGTTGTGCTATGCTAGAGCAAATGTAGCTATTTTCTGATGGGCAAAGAACTAGAGAGCAACTTATGTTTTCAAATATCTCAGTTCAGTGGGACAAAGGAAAATTTGCAGAACTCTCACCATTAGCAGAAACCATGGACTGAAGCTGCACACTGGGAGGTTTGGTGCTGCTTTACTCTTTCTTCTTGCAACGTCTGTGCCTGGCTGGCTGCTTCCAGCAATAACAATGTGCTCCCCTTCTTCCTCCAGCACTGAGGTGGAGGTGGAAGATCTTTGGAAGATAAGGCAAAGCTCATGCTTCCCAGGGCAGCTTCTGCACCCCTGCCCTGTGCCCCATCTCACATATTGTCCTGGCCTTGGTCAGAGTTCACCCTGCTGGATCTTAACCCACTTACTCAGCACACCTGACACCAGATGCATGAATTTATTGCTCCACAGTGTTAAGGTTTGACATCACATGTGTCCCTTCTTTTTCTCTTTGAGACTGTGCTTAGGAGAACTGGATTTGTTTTTCCTTTCTCGCGACAATTTGAAAGCAAAAGGCTTCACGTAGTTAATAGTGTTCTTCTGTCCTGTAGCTTTTGGGAAATGAGATTTTTTAGCACATGGGAAAATCAGACCTTCAAAGAGACTGCTGTGGTGTGTTATGTGAAACACACTCATTTCTTTTCTCGCAGAGAACATTATGGGTCATATTGCCCTGAACTGTTCTCTTTATACCCGCCTGCTGTCTTGAGCTCATTTCCTTACCTTGAGAAAGTATCTGGGAAAGAATTAATTCAGAAAGTAGTCCACAGTGATGCAGTCCTTTAAGACTTTTGAAAAGTAGGCAGAAGAAATGTTTTAAGTAATATAGCTGTTCATTTTGGACACCTGAACCTGCACCTGCATTTTTTTTGCTCTGTGCTTTTCTGAGCTCTCCAAGGATGCCTGGTAGTGATTTATTGCAAGGAGTAAAGTAATAGCCAGAAAAAGTTGTTTATAAATTAGCTCTCAAAGCCCTGTTGGACTTGTATTTTTGCTGCAGTATCTCACCTGCATGTTCAGAGAGTTGATCCTCATTAGATATTTTGAAGAGGATGTAATGTTGGTACTGTTCCCAGATGCTGCATGAAAACAAATACTGATACCTAATTATTGCCATACAAATACTTCATTCTATGTGGCAGTAATATAAAATGGAAAAGTATTTATTAAACCAAAGGGTTGGTCCTGTACTGAGAGGTATCTCCCTTTCTGATCCCAGTTCTCTTTGGGTGTTTTTTGTGCACATATCATTGTCATTATAATTTTGTGATACAGGTAAAAGAAGTAGGATTCTTGTCAAAAATACATTCTTACCTATGACCTGGTTAAAATTTTACTTGAGTTTCTAGAAGATGAAAGGTAGTAAATGAAATAATGAAGTCATCTGGTGTCTTTGTCTTCATGTATCCGTGTAGTAGTTTGAGGAGTGGTAATGGGTTAATTTCCTAATTAAAATCCATCTATTTGAAATAATTTCTATTAATCAAACTAGAAACAATACATGAGAATGATACAGGGCACAATCCATAGAGGTTAGATGCAGAAAACACTGTGTATCAACAGAAATAAGATAAAAAATAAAACCAAACCAGCTGTAACATATTCACAGGTATACAGAAATGTGATACATCCAGCAATAAGCTGACCAGGTGTTCTCCAGGAATCAGAGATGTGGTACTGAGTGTTTGTAGTTTGCTGATAGTGATCCTTCCTCCTTTTTGCTGTTGCCCCAACGTTGTACTATTTGACTGAAGAATAATTTCCAATGATGTGCTGTTGTTGATAAATGTATACCCTGTAGTGCATTTCCCCACAAAATTCAGAACATACATTTAATGGAGTAAAGGACTTGTTTTTATTCATTATTATTCATTATTTATTATTTTATACATTTAATGGAGTAAAGGAATTTTCCGTAAAGAAATGTTGCTTTTTGCCTAAAATACTAAAACATGCTTTTGATGCACATGAATTCATTTGTAGGCTTTGTTGCTACAAACTGAGCTTAATAAATGCAAATTATAAACAATTTCTTGCTAATATCAGGTAATGTACCATCGAGATGTGTTTGAACATCAGAAATGTTAATATTTTTCATTCTATTGCAAACCTGTTTCTTGACAACCTGGTAAAATACAAAATAAGAGAGAGACATAAAATGTAGTTAATGTTCATTGGCAACAAATTTCTACATATGCTCTTGTCACAACTGAGTTAACTTATTTGAAAAATAAAAAGGAAAACCTTCAAGTGGTTTTAAATTATTACTTGTGATAGAGTATATCTGTTAAATATTCTAATGGCACTTCAAGTAAAATCTGTACTATCCTTTTCTCTGGTAGATTGGCTGCAATGATAATTAACCAAAGAGAAGGAAAAAACCCATAGTGCTGTCTGCTTGAAAGCAGGCCAAAAAAAAAGGTAAGAGACTTTGAATTCACTAGTTGTGCTTTTTGGTTGCTTCTTTGGAAGGTTGTGTTGTTAACAATGAAGGGATTCTCTCGAAATGTTGAATAATCAATTCCTGTTTGTTATCCTCTTACAAACCCACAAGAAATGGAAATAATTTCTTTTAATAGAAAAGAAAAAATGAAGTTGTATAAGACACCATTAAAAGAGGCTAGGAAGTGCTATTGCCCAAATCTAATCTACTATTCATGATCAATGATAATGGTTCTCTTTATTCTTGAGACATGTCTGCCATTACTTTGACTGAAATGTGTAGTGAGATGAGGCACCAGCCAGGTGCTGCTAACCAGCAGGCAGTGGGTGTGAGCCTGCATTCAGCCCACCTGTGCCTGCTTAGGGCTGGGACCAACTGCGCAGGGGCAGGATCAGGAGGCCAATAAAAGTTGTGGCCTCCAGCGCAAGCTCAGCTCACTTGCAGAGCAGGGCAGAGGAGAGGTTGGTTGAGTTGGGAGCACCAGCACTGACCCAGACTGACTGACCCTGAAGACATCAGCTTCTGCCAGAGCACTGGTCTGACTTCAGAGAGTCATTCTCCAAGAAAGGTTCGTCTTGCAACGGAAACGTGTGTTAGGATTATATCCCAGAAAGCTGTTTTGATATTAAACCACACAGGATCATGGAATCAGAATTTTCAGGGTTGGCAGGGACCTTTAAGATCACCCAGTTCCAACCCCCCTGCCATGGGCAGGGACACCTCCCACCAGCCCAGGTTGCTCAGAGCCCCGTCCAGCCTGGCCTTAAAAACTTCCAGGGATGGGGCTTCCACCACCTCTCTGGGCAACCTGGGCCAGTATTTCACCACCCTCATGGTGAAGGACTTCTTTCCAACTTCCAATCTAAATCTCCCCTCCTCTAGTTTGAATCCATTCCCCCATGTCCTGTCACCACCTGACATCCTAAAAAGTCCCTCCCCAGCTTTCCTGTAGCCCCTGCAGATGCTGGAAAGCTGCAATGAAGTTTCCTCAGACCCTTCTCTTCTCCAGACAGAATAACCCCAACTCTCAGTCTGTCTTCATAGGAGAGGTGCTCCAGCCCTCTGATCATCCTTGTGGCCATTCTCTGGAAACTCCAGCACATCTAAATGAAAAAAGTGTTTGGTGAGTTGAGGTAGCAAAGATTGTCCCTGCTTATTTTTGGTTCTTTAGCTTGCCTGGATGTTTTCTGTCCCATGCACGTGGGGTGGTGGACCAGATGCAGGCCAGGAATGGGAGTGTGGGGTCTCTCTGGGCTCTCCTCAGGGTCCTTCTGGATCTTGGGATTGGTCCATTGTGTGCTGTGGTTTCAATTATTTGTTTTTGACACAGATACTGAGTTTTGTTTCTAAGATCTTTGTTTTTCTTGGTGTGTGTTAGCAACTTGGGATCCTCCAAGCAGCTGCTGCAAGCCATCCCCAGCTCTGCTAACAACCGTGCTACATTATCCTACAGTCTCTAGTGTATGCTGCTCATGCATTTTGCTCACACATCTGCAAACTGAGTAAATAACCCAGACGTTTCCATGGCAGGTGTAAAAGCTCCATAGAGTTTCTCAGATTAATTTAAGTCTTCTCAGCAGAGCTGGTAAGCCCCTTGTGTTTTCCTGCCCTACCCTGAGGGCTGGAATTAGAAGTGGGACAGGGAATGATGCCAGGAGAGGTCTGAAAAACTAGGTCTCTGACTCATGCTCCCTGGGGTGTCCAGAAGGACCTTGGAGGCATTGACTGCTCTCCAGCCCTTGGAGCAACCTGTGCTTGTCCACTGCGGTTAGGCCAGGAGCTGCCCTTAATAAGTGGGAACAGTCTGTCTACCCTTGAAGTTTCATCTCAGTTGCCACTAGCCATGGAGTGACTTCACCCAGACAGTTTCTGGAAATGATGCTCATCCTTTCCCCCCAAGTGGTTTCAGCACCAGTCATAGGACTACTGTTATGTGGTTGGTTTTTCTGTGTACATACCCAGTCTCTTCAGATTGTTTCTGTTTTCAGCCTTTTTTGTTCAAGCATTTTTTTTTTTTTTTTTTTTTTTTTTTTAATGGTACAAATTACTTTGCTGAGATGAAAAGCATCCCATAGGAGGTTTAGGACACCAGATGTATGTGATGGCAAATCTTTATGCTGCTACAGGGTGGCAGCACTGCAGAGGTGGATACTGGCTGTGTTGCTGCCAGGATAAAGAGCATCCAAAAAGTGATAAATATATTCTGCTTTTCTCAAGTGGGTTGCCTCTAGATCTAAAAGTGATCCCGCTCTGTAATCTCCCTTTATATTAGAGATGTTTGCTTCCCATGGCTTGTATTAAAATCCTAAGTCATGTAACATAATTATACATGGAAATTCCTTTCATACCTCCCATCTCTGAGCATGTTAATACTTCAGCTCAGTTAAGGATGTTTCAGAGGTTTTTCTCTTTCCAGTGTTAGTGAGGCACTTAAATGAGCAAAGCTCCCCAGTGCTGCTGCATAGGAATTTATGCAGATTTTTTTGTTTTTTTTTTTATCTTCTTGTTGCTCTTATGACTTCATATGAAATGGCTCATGAAGGAGACCAGGTGCAAAGTGTCCATAGACAGCACACTGAGTTTAGGCTCACAAATCCCCTGGGAAATGCTATGTTATCCCCTGTTAGCATAAGCAGTTTTACAGCTGATGTAAAATAAGGCAAGGAATCAGATAACAGTTCACAGATGCTGTTCCTAGAAAAACAAGTTGCAAAGGACTCTTAAAGATACTAACTTTACCCTGTATTTGCCTGTAATGCCATTTTGAAATTGAAGCAAAAAGAATAGCAGGGTGAGCTACTAAAAAATTCAACTTTCCAGCTGGCAGGAAAGGTAGTGGGAGCTGACTTCCATAGGCACTTGTTTCTATTGTCTTCTGTTATGGTTCTCCTTAAAGTTTTGCTTAATCAAAGAGCACAAATCTAACCTGGAAATGCCTGTACCACTGCTGCATGCTTCTCTTTCCTAGGTTTATCTGCAATAATGTTAAGATGTAAGATTTATCTTCCCATGTTATCTTTTTGCAGGTGGCTGTTTTAACTAATCCATGCAACAAAGGCTGGTAGGCAGCCTGGTGTTTCAGTTTTGAGATGGTGCTGGCACAGGGTGCAAGAGAAACAGGCAGGAAGTATTAAACATCCTCAGGTCACTTTCAAGCTCTTCCTCAGGGCCTTGTTTCTTAATTCAAACAACCAAGTCCTTCCCAGTAAGGCATCACAAAATGAATTGTCTTTCCTTAACCAACACAGCTGCCAGTTGCCTTGTCTGCCTGGGGCTGATCCCAGGGGTCACCTTCCCCTGCTGACCCTGCCAGTGAGTCCCTTACCAAGTAGGAACAACCTGGCTCCACATCAGGGATGGGCTGGAAGGAGAGTCACTGGGTTTTAAGAGGCACACCATGAGTGTATACGATGAATGTGATTATATTGGTGTGGAAATTGTAGAATCATTGAATGGTTTGGGTTGGAAGGGACCTTAAAGATCATCAAGATCCAACCCCCCTGCATGGAAAGGGACACATCCCACTAGACCAGGCTGTACAAAGCTTCATCCAACCTGGCCTTGAACACTTCCAGGGAAGAGGCATCAACAGCCTCCTTAGGCAGGGATACTATTCCACTATCTTACAACTCTCATGGTGAAGAATTTTTCCCTAATGTTTAAATAATCTCCAGTTATCCAGCTCTGGGGTTGAGAATTATTCAGGAGGAGTTATGTCTTCTTCCTTGATCAGGAAGGTTTTTTCCAGGCTTTTCCATTTTATGGAAGGACAGCTCTGCTCCTAGCTTAGGCAGTAAATTATGTCCTTGATTTTAGGCCATGTATATGTCTCCTTGAATTTTCCTTTTCATGCTGAAGTTGGTTCTGTTGTAAATCTACCACTTTCTGTAGGTGAAAATCATGAATTTTGTTGAGGCATGTCATTATGGCCATGTCCCTTTAACAAATATGACAATGTATAACTAGGCCTGCAGTAATTAATTACTTGGGCTCTCTTGTACTTAACTAGTTACTTGACGATATTTATAGCCTGTTCAGCAGCAGCAGAACTGGCATTATTGTGTTAAAAAATGAGTTTTTGTAGAAATGTTCCCAATGTAAAGAGTGTTATCATAATGCTGCATTTCAAGAACAAACGTTAATACAATTTTTCTGTTTAAATAACTTAATTCCAGCCCTTCTGGTTCAGAAAAGTAATGCATTTTGTCCAACCAAATATTCCAAAGTCTTTCATAATAAAATTGTAGAAGTTAGAGGTGAAAACTGTGCTTCTTCCTACAGTCTGCTTCCTCTCCCTTGCAAGATGGATTTGTCTAGAATATATGCTGTTTTTTGTTACTGCAAAAATGTTTTTCTCTGGATATTGCAGGCAGCACATTAAAATACGGCACTACTGAAATCAGAGCTTTTTATTTTATTTAGTGATTATTTCATACAGCAGATAGTCAACTCTAATGTTAAGCATGGCAAGCAAAGAACTGGTAATTCTCCTTTCTCTGGCTTGGAGATGCAATGCGATCAGATGTTGCCAATGGGAATTCAGGCGGGCACATAAGTGCAGAAGTGCAATGTCCTGCCCATGTGTGTCCTGCTGCCCTAACATCCGTGGCACTAAGTCCACCATCTGACCAGCAAGATCTGTTGTTGATATCAGTGATGAGGAAAAAAATCTAATAGCTGCTTAAAATTCAACAGTCATATGTTGTAGATGAAGAAGGGAATGTGTTATTTCTCCAGTTATTATTACTGATGTCCAAAGCAGCTGTATTTTCAGACTTTGTCTTGACAATTTGACTTGGCTCTCCCAAAGGTTGGGGTGCTGAGGAAGCATAACCCAAGTGGTGGCTGAATGAGACATTGACACAAGGTGGCAGAGAAGTGGAAGGAAAGGGGTACAGGAGACTATGGCAGGGAATAGAGAAATGGTGGGGATGAAATAATAAATTGTCCTTTAATGAGGGCCAAGCTACCAGAGAGGCTGGGGCAGGTGCTGGTTGAGTCAGTCTGTGTGCAGAGTCTTTGTTTTGGTGTTTAAGCATATGGTGCCACAAACCCTGATTTTCATAGGTGAAATATCTCCTGCTGTCACTCTCTCAGCTCCCACATGCAGAGTGGCTCTGATTGGGGCTGTACAGTTATTGCTTCTTTACATGGGGTCATCCACATATTCTGAAGGTTAAGGGTGAATTTTTCTCTGTCATTTAAGCATTTACTTGTTAGTTCAAATGTATCTGCCTGGACTTGATAAAATAGCAGCAATTAGTATCATCTTTCTGAGAAACAGGAGTGATCTTATCAAATTTGGGGAGGAGGTTAATGCTAATGCAAGTTATTTGTATGGCTTCGCATTGAAGACTTTCAATTTGCAGCATGGATAGTTCAATTTCTATTTAGGGTGCAATTCCAAAGCTGTATGATTACAGTTAAGGGGTATCACAGAACTGGTGAAGCATTAGGTTAGGAAAACACAGGAGATATTTTGTGCAAACATTTTAGGGTTATGCCTTGCTAAATACAGAGGAGGCTTAACTAAGTGAGAGACAATTTACTGCTCATCTGGGACATTTCATCTTTTAGAAGCATGGATTAATAAATATTACTACTCTAGACTTTTTAAACCTAATTTTTGAAATATCCACCCCTGTTAGAGGGAGGATGTATAGGTGGTTCCCTAAACTTTCCAAAATACAGTTAGCAGCACCTAAATCAGAATTTCTTTTAAATCTGTCATGTTAGAGCTGTTTTTGTTAACGAGAATATTATTCAGTACCATCTCAAAGCATACATAAATCTGCTCAGCTTCAAAGCTTATTCATTTAAAATTGATACAATTGATATTCATTTAATATGAGCGAAAGGTAAGGATGCTCATTTTTATCCATCTTCCTCATTTGCTTTCCCTTGCACAGTGTGAATATTTCATACTGACCATGGTCACTCCCTGTGCACACCTGGTCAGTCATAATTTCTCTTTTTTTATCCACCCAGTTAGAGCAATCTCTACTTTTAAAGAGCACAATATTGAGATGCAATCAAAGTTGTCAGATTGCTCAGTGTCTGAAGCAAGCTGCTGATTACTGTTGCCACTGTTAGCTGAATCACAGTTAAAGGCTTTTATGAAGTATCTGCTTTGCTTGCTCATACAAATATCAAATCATGGCAAAAAAAAAAGAGATGAAATAATGTTCATCTTGTGACACATTTCTTCCAAGACAAGACAGCAACAATAATCTGTAGAAAACATCTATATGCAGAACACATTTGAGAATGTCTTATGTTTTTTTAGTTTTAATTGTTTAAACAACATCCCTCTCTTTTGCACCCAGCTTGTCATACTGCTCTCAGCAACCAAGGCAGAGTTGATGGGACTAAAACCATCAGCCATGGTCATGAGCCATGTGCCATGGGCACATTCATGACTTCAAGCTCTGCTCTGCCATACTTAAGCATCTTGTTGGGTTGGGGCCAATAAGAAAACAAATGAAGCAAGTGGGCTGCATTGCTGTGAAGAAAACAGATCAGCCAAGTATCTAAGTGAAGGCATCATGGCATCAGAACTGTGCATCTGTCGAGTATCACTGGGTATGAGATAGTGCTGTTTCTCTGAGGCCAGGTGTTATTTGTGGAGTCCCAGCACCTCCTGTCTGAGGTGGTTGAGGGTATCTCTCCGTCACTCTTGTATGACCATCTCTCCCATCATGAATTTCTACAGCTCCTTCAGGACTGGGCTGAGCCTGATCTGTGTCTGGGGGAAGAGCTACAGACAGAGAAATGGATTTGCCATTTGGTCCTGGTGTTGGCGTGGAGGGAGCAGCCTGGTGTAGCTGTAGTGTGTGTCAGGTTTGAGGGGGGCATCTCAGTGTCTGTGGTACAACCGCAGTGCTGCAGCACTGGAGGGAAGGAGCAGGACAGCAGAAACCAGGTAGGAAATATGAAATAGTGAGAATAAGAGACTGTGCTAGTGCAGAAAGTTAATCTGTGGGGTGATGAGCCTACCTTCCAAGGTTTAACACTGGTGGGCTAATAAGGAAATGACAGATGCTCTGTCATTTAGAGGCAGACTTACGGGATTGAAACTCAGCTAAACAGCTGGAATTGCAGGATCACAGAATAATAGTTGTTGGAATGAAACAACAATGATAAAATAGAAAATAATGAAATATATACAAACCAAATAATGCTCATGTCACCACTGAGGCTGCAGGGCAGGCCCTGAGAATGTCCCAGGCTGAGCTCCTGGAGTCAGCAGCAGAGAGGAGCTGGATGCAGGAACACAGTGATTGATGGATGCACAGATCAGAATCAAAGGCAGAAGAATGGATGGAATTCTCCCAGGACAAAGAAGAGCTTGGACCCTTGTGGTCTCTCACCTTTCAGAGTGTGAGGCATATGGGATATAATACTTCACTGGGTCAATTCTGTGTCACCTGTCTGGTCTGTTCCTCTGTGCAGGAGGTTTTCAGGTGTGACCACTTTTCCTCCCTTTTGTTTCTGAAGCATAAGAAGTTAAGGAGAACCAAGCAGTGACCTTATTTTCTATAGGAATAAGTATAAGCAAGAGCCTTTCTGCACACCATTCTCCAGTGGTAACTCTAAATATCAAGCTTTATCAGTCCTAGAATCAGACACTGACTGAAAAATGTGCTGCTAATACCAGCAAGGGCAGTCACATAGACTTAACCAAAAAAGAAAATTATTTAAAAGAAAAATGTTTCTGTCCTGGCTCAAACCAGGACATGACCATTCTAAAATGTTTTTAGCACTGTGTAAAGTTGTTTGGAAGATAATGCACAGAGAGATGCCGGATTTGATAGATAACCCTTGTGGTATCAAGGTTGATGCAGTGTCTATGACAAGATGGACCAAGAAGTGGCTCAGCACTTTGTGAATGCTCCAATAAACACCTCATGCTATTTGCTTAGAAAATAGTCTGTATAAGGTGTCAAGTGAGGGAGCAATTCCAGAGAAATCACAGAAAGATGGGAGGCTTTCTACTGATGCGAAGGGAAAAGAGCCATGTTTTAGCTTACAAAGCAATTACACCCTCAAGCTCCTGTTGCTCTCAGCTGTAGCTGGAAACATCATGTAAATGAAAATAATTGAAAATGGCCAGAAATCCTGTGTGGTGCTGAGGCTTTGCTTGCTTTCTCTCTTGCTTTGGTATTATACTGTTTCTTGCATTCTGCTGGGCCAGTTCTGCTACTAAGACAGAAGAAAATACCCCATTGTTTAACAAGAGCCATTTGTTACCAGGTTGATGACAAAGCCCTTCAGCAGGCTGGCACTCTGCCCAGCACAGAAATACATTGCTGCAGGGAACACCATGGGAGTTTAGAAGCTTTAGAAGAGTTTCTGCATTTATGTTTCATTGCTCAGAGAATTTACCCTGTGTTCAGCAAGTTTGATTCACCTGGGATAAATGGATGGGGGGACGGGGACAATGCTCTGAGACCAGTAATATTGAGCTTCCTGAAGTCTGCTTGGCCACCGTGGCTTGTTTTCCATGGAGTGCAGATGCTGGGAAGAAAAGTGCTGAAGCTGCTGCTCGTTTTGTCTTGATTGTCTCTGCTCCTGGGCTCATGTTGGTGCAGAAAGCTTTCTGCCCTCTTCTGTAATCCTCTGCCACCTTGTTTTTCTTTCATAGCTGTCCTGACTTCTACACAGGGCTGGTGCACCTCACCTCTCCCATGGGAGGTGGTGGAGTGGGCAGTTGGCTCAGAGGAGGTGGCCTTGGCACAGAATGTGCAAGGTGACCCCAAAATAACTGCATGTGGGAATCAGATACCTGAGAATTGCTGGGATGGTCTTCCCAGTGCAGGTCACCTGGGGGACCTCTCCTTACAGGTTGCTTAAGTATCCCCTGGACTTGGTGCTCTTTGGGATTTCAGGGGGCTCTGTGGGAGGGCAGGACAGGGTGCTTGCTCTGCCACTGGACACTGTGCTGGAGATGGGGACCATCATCTTAACAGTGACAGAAACAATCTGGTTTTGCCTTCCTGTCGGCAAATTTGTGATTTTCTATGCTGGGGCACGGATTGCTCTTGTCTGGAGTGCTAAGGTGTATGAACAGTAACCACATAAAGCAGAGCTGTTAGGAAGGGTGCAAACCATCATCCTTGGGGTGACCTGCTGTTGCCCCCTTGGGAACTTTCTGAAAACTATCCCTCTGTTATAGGAATACACTTGGGAGAAAATTGTCTGCCTTGTCTTCTGTGCTTTATTGCTTGTAAATGTCATTCTGAAATACTTACTGGTGCATTTCTGTTCTTTAATAGCCATTTAATAAGATGGGATAAAGATTTTACATTTTGGCTTTTACTTTCAATTTAACAGGCACTGTTTGGTGTAGTAATGGCTCAGGTAATCAGTTTTCAGTACTGTGTGACTGAAAGTCTTGAGAGTGTGTCTGCTCTGGGCCGGCCATAATCTGAAGTTATAAACATTTCTTCCCCTAGACTTGAAGAAATTGCCTTTCTGTTTCTTGCTTTTTTTTGTACCTGATGTAAATGTGGGACTGTCAAAAAGGACAAGCAGACATCTAGAATAATTTAATACTCTATTGTTGCAAGATTTTTGACATAAATATTTATCCTATACTTCAATATCGCCTTTTTTCATTCTTACTACTTTATATCTTTTCACTGATAAATATTTATAATAGAGTAGAAATAAATGAAATAAATGCAATCTAGTGCCAGGTTATAACTTTGATACTCTAATGAGAGCTGAAAATATAGCAAAATTTTTTAACTGACCTGGAAGCAAATATGAGACTATGCAATGAAACAGTTGCATTCTTCATGCAGCATAGTTTTTGACGGATGTGTGAAATGTCTTAGAGCTGTGGAGCTCATCTGAGGAAAGATCTGTGTGTCCCAGCCAGGAGCAAGAGATGTAAAACTGATGTCCTGGATCCTGCTTTAGGATCTTCACCAAAACATTATACCTGTCTTGTGTGTGTAGCTTTACCTCTCTGCCTCTATTTCTCTACTCATCTCACCTATTTGGTGCTAATTAAAGCTGAATGAAATGTGCTTCCAAAAATTCTGTAAAAAATTGCATGTACTTGAATTGGTCAAATGCTGAGTAATTCCACTCCAGTTCATCTGTATCAGCCCATTTCTTTCTGCCAGTTTCAATTAATCCATTGCTGAAATTGTTGACAGCATGTGAATGTCTCTGCTGGTTCCTGT
Organism: Phaethornis superciliosus; assembly: GCA_023637945.1. Classification (NCBI taxonomy): domain Eukaryota; kingdom Metazoa; phylum Chordata; class Aves; order Apodiformes; family Trochilidae; genus Phaethornis; species Phaethornis superciliosus. The sequence goes on from JAJQWJ010000015.1 coordinate 14,168,981, forward strand.
CTCTCCATTTAGCACATGAGAAGGTGATGGGCTAAAGGCTCCTGTCATCCCTCTCTGATGTGGTTTGGCAACAGATGGCAACAGGTCTTTGAGGAGAACTGTGTTGTTACTTCCAGCATCAACATAATGTTTCAGTGCTGTCTGGGAAGGAGATGTGACATGAACCTGAACTGGTTTCTGGCCTCGAACATTCTGTTATCAATTAGCAAAACCACTGATGAATCTGACACAGCCTTGGGAGTGTCTCAGTCCTACAGGATGCAATCTGCTCTGCATACTTTTGATGATCTCCTCTATGCAGAAATATGCAGGGGGTTATGTAAGTCAAATTTACTGTAGATTTTTTCCCCTTTTGTTTATTCCAGAAAGCATGGAATATGAAGCTGGTGGCTTTAGGAAGCACAATTATGCATTTTATATTAGGTAAACACTAGAAGTAGAAGCCAACAATGTCAAAACTTCATACAGGTAAGATTTCCCCAGGAATATCTTAAATTCAGTATCATGTAACTGCTGGCTGGTAACCATCTGGTATGCCAGCAAGTGCTGGTTTTATTAATGTGATCAGTATTTCACAGTGTGACACACAGCATCCATGGGGCTAAATGGAGCAAGAGCTGATGTTGGGCTAACCAGGCCATAGCTTCCAAGGAGTGCTGGTGACTCAGCCCCTGCCATTTGACCCAGCAGTGTTTGCCATTCTTGCTTCACCTGCCCTGAGCCTCTATATAGATAAATTGGGTGTGATTTCTCCAAAAGAGAGACTGGTGTGGTGCCCAATGCCAAGCTGAGGGTTAGCAGCTTGGATCCCATTCTCAGAAGTAGGCAGGGAGGGTGAAAGGGCAAAGAAGGGTTGTTACATAAAACAGAAGGCTCAGGGAGTGCCGAGATGAGGGGCTTAACTAAATACAAGTTTAAATATCCAGGGCTCCAAAGTATCAGTAGTTGCTTTGCATGACTCTGGCTTACAGTATGAGTCAGGTCCAAATAGTGAGAAAGCCGCAGCCATCCTGGCTGTGGAGATGCTGGAAACTGTCCCATCAGTGCTCATGTTTTAACATGGATTTAGAGCTTCAGTTAGGTTTTTATGCTTCCCTTCCCCCTCAGCCCCTCTTTCCATTAACAGTACCTGGCTGACACCAATAGTTTTGGCCTTCATCATTCTCATCCTGAGGGCACAATCGTGTTTCCCATTCTCAGAGTCATGTCTGCTTGTACTTTGAGCATGTCTGCTCAAAGATACCTTGGGCAGCCCCTGATAAGAAGGATGGTTTGGTATATTGGCCATCTTTGCTCTCCTGTTCACCATATGCTCGGACAGATTTATGAGGGATTACATCTGCCTCATCACCAACCTATTTTATGGCATCATCTGTTCCAGTTGGCAGCACCAGGTGCTTTCCCCAGTTTTCCTGCTTTTTCCAGTTTAGTTTTGATCATGACATACAAATGATCTTTCTATGGCCACCTAAATGACTGCCATTTTCTTATTACCATACGGTTCATCCCTCGGTGACTGTTCTGGAGCTGCCTGGCCAACAAGCTTTGCTGCCTTTCCTTTCTCACAGTCACAAGGCTGTTTGTTCTGTTCAGGAATATGGTTTGAACAGCTTCTGAAAAAGCCAAGTGATATCAGCATCGTGTCCTTCCCTGAGACCTCTAGATATGCTTCACCCTCACATAAGTGATCCTTCAGTTTTATCAGTCCATACATCTATCTTCTGATGAGTGAAAGGGTATGTGACTTGTCCAGGAGTAGCTGGAAAAAGGTGGTTTTCCTATTTAAATTAATATTTCTGACTTCAGAAGAAAATACTGCATTGACAACTCTTAGGGTGTCCCTTTCTAGAAAGAACCTTTTATTCATGTCAGAGTGGTGTCCCTATTAGGGGCTGCAATATTAGTGCCACTTTAATTTGTATCACAGGCCTTGTTCTGTTTCAAGATTGCTTTCGTGTTTTTTCTTTGTTTAGATCAGCCATCTGGGACCTACTGTGTTATTTACCATAGAGATAATACAAAGTGATAAATTTTCAACTGCTTTTTAATGTGTTTTCTGGCAAATTGTGTCTGTTGCTGTGTTAGGTGTGAAATCATCTTAAAAGGGACAAGCGATATTGGCATTTGTACAGGCTTGTTGGTTCTAACATTTGCATTAGATTAGAACAGTAAATGCTGTCTTCAGTGAAGAAAGGCTTTGCATTTTCTCAATGGCATTTGAAAATGGAGCATTACTAGTTTGAGTGAGTCAGCTGAAATTACAGAAAATGTTTCCTTTAAAATATCATCTGAATAGAAACAGCTGTCATATCACACAGAACCTGAAACAAAGCCCAGTGCAAAGCTTGGTTGGCATGTAATAACCCTAGTATTAGAATCCATAATGTTTTAATGTCTTTCTTGGGATATCTTTTGTGCACTTGGAATAGTGCATTTGCATGTGAATGGAAAAAGCTAAATTATGTTCCTAGGTTCATGCAAAGAAGCTAATTTCTAACACTATTGATAGAGGAACTTTTAATTTTTTATTTCTAACATCATTGTATCAGACTAAAACTCCTCTTACTGCCATCAGTGTTTGTCAGCTGAAGTTCTGAGATCATCTAAATATTTTATGAGGTTCAATGAACAGTGAAAATAATCTTGCTAAGACCTGTCTTACTAGTAGAATAATCAGTACAATAGTTTTTTTCTTTTATAGGAAGTTATTGGTAGTCAACTACATTATGTTCATCTTTCTCTTTACTTTTGGAACTGCTCTCTGTAGCTTCACTAGTTGTAGTTCACTTTAAGTCCATGAAAATGCCGTGAAAAAGAATCTTTCAAAGATACATAGATTTAGTTCTACACAGCAGCCAAACAGAAAAAACCTAAACAGAAATAATATCCATACCGGTCCATTTTGATGCTGTGGCATAATATGAAATACAGTTTTTTTGGAAGGGCAGTCAAAATGAAATTTGGAGTGTGTTTGAAATCAAAATCAGCTGGAGGCACAGCAGACACAAGGCGTTTTACTTATTGCAAAGAACTTTCCTATAGAAGGAAGATAAGTGGCTGGGTAAACAAGTAGTTTTTAGATGGCAGATAAACCTGTTACGTGCATGCAGTAGACTGATGGACAGAAAATATTATTTGTCTATTCTATGAGCTATATTGTCCATTTCATAAAGAATGAAGCAGCAGACTGACTTTTTCATCTCTCCTGCTGGCTTTGCAAAATGGCAGCTACTCTATTTGTTTAAATTGTCAGTTTAGATTAAATATTTCTAGAAAGCTCAGCACAGAAATATAATCAACACACTGAAAGCCTTTCCTGAAAGGAGGGAAAGGATAACGGTAAAAAATGAGTGGAATATTCAGAGCAAGTCTTACTTTATAATATTTAGAGCTGGCATGTAGATGAAGAGGGTAATAATCTCCTGCTGCTCTTGCTGGAGGTCTCACTTTGCTTTAAAGGAGGATGTGCCTGGGTCTTAAAACTTGGTAATGTGCTGCACGAAAGGCAATTTGCTTCTTAATATTTTTAGTGGGACTCTCTTCTTTCCTACTCCGTCCATCAATGTGGTGGGGATTTTCAAACTGGAAAGAAAGGGTAAAACACAACCTAAAGCAAGATGGTGGGGTGCAGATTAACTGTCATTGCCAACTCAGCACTGTGGGCTCATTTTCATTAAAAAACTCAGAAAAACACGCTTTGAAGTCTGTGTAGATCTTTAGTGCTGAAGGTTTTGAAGTTTATTAAGCAGTCAAGGTGAGCCTTGTGCTGCTGAACTTAGCGTGCATATTAGAACCTTCAGTTTGGGGTTAAAAGGATGAAGAAGGTGAAGGAAACTCTGGGAAATGATGTGGAAATTGGAGGCTATGATCATCAGGTAAGCTGTTATAGTGCATTGATTCACGTTGCAGTCAATGCTAAAGAAAAACCAAAGCATGAATCAAAGATGGAAGGGAAGCTCTTCACTATTGACTGTCTTGTGTCTGATTGCCTGACCATTAGAGTCAATTCTGGAAACAGTTTAATTTCCATTGCCCTGTAGGTGTTCTTTTATTTAAATAGATGATCTTTAAGGTCCCTTTCAAGCCCAACCATTATGTGATTCTAAATTAATAAAGTAAGTAGCATAGCAGGAATTTAATCAAGGCTTCCCAAGCACTTTTTCCTTAAGTCTTAGAAAGATTTGGACAAAATTTTATACATAAATTAAAACCCCCATAGCCATCTGGGCCTTTGTAGTAGCTTTAGGATGCCTTTGTCACCAAATATCAGAAATGGAGGGAGAAATATACCCAGATGGAGATGCATAACACAAGGACTGGGAGGGTCTTCTATACCAAAAGAGATTGAAATGGATGATACTTGCCTTAGTGATAACACTTTATAGGGGGAGAATTGTTCAGGTATAGGGATCTTCAGTCATCCAGTAAGTACAGACAGAAAGGAGTGCCAACCCACCCCAAGTGTAGCATAATTTAACTCCACTGAAGGAAGGAAAATGACAATATAAGTAGCAGCTCATTTGTCCTCCATGTCTGATAGCACAGCTCTTTCTGAAGGAGATGACAGTCACAGTACTGCTGCACTTGGTAATAGTAGGGCACAACCTGGTGGAGACTGGTTGTGAAATCATCAAGTTCCCATCCCATGGGTAGTGTTACCTTGGTGGCTTTTTTTCATAACTGTGCTTTAGTGTTAGCTGGTGGCTTGCTTACCTTTCACTGTGTGAGAAACTGTCTTAAAATAAAATGGTTCCTGGTTTGCTTTTTTGTGCCAGGTCAAGGATCTCAATACTGTTCATACTGAGCAATTTGGTTCTACTTAACCAATTAAAACTTTCCCTCTGTATCCAATAATCTAACCTCCTGCTCTTTCACTCCACTGTGCAAACATTATGGATCTTAGGGACTTTTAAGCTTTTATATTACTTCCCTTACACTTTTCTTGAACTTGCCTAGAGGGCTGATTTTGTTAAATATTCTTCCCAGCCCATGACCTCTCCTGCCAATACCAGTGCAAGGCACATTGCTTGCTATTGAATTCTAACACTCTGGACTTGCGCATGCTTTTGCTGCTGAGGCTGTCAGTATAGAAAGGGTAGTTTGTGCATGGTGTGCCAAAATGGTACATTTGAATCTGATATCAGGGGTTTGCAGGAAGGGAAGAAACTTGCATCTCCTTTGGTTTAAATATTTATTTGAAATTTCTTTCAAAACCAGAATAGTTAGTGGGTCAGTGCTGCAGAGCAGTAAACATGCTTGTTAAATAAAGGGTTGCTGTTTGATCAAAAGCATTCATAACAATTAAAATCAAGAGTATGGCTTTTGTTTCTCAAACACCTTCTAGGCAGATGGATCTTTAAGCCCATGGCAAAACTAGACAGTGTACAAAAGAATTGTTTTATCTTCACTGACTTGCTGTTGCCTCAGGGATGCAATGCAGCAGTTGTTTCAACTGAGGATGTGTTAAGCATTGCCATGCTGTAGAGAGGTGTGTGCTGATGGTATTTTTTTATAGATGTAAAAGGCCTCAATATTACAAGAAGCAGATTGATCTTGCCTCAATCCTCAATGGAGAAGAGAGTATCCTGCTCCTTCTTCTTCTTGTGACATTGTCTCCTAGCTAGCAACATACCTGTATCCATCATTCTCCTTTTCTCATTCCTCTTTCAGGTTGGCATGTTGATATGTGCAGGTGCTAATCTGTATCTGTAGAGGAAATATCTGATAGGCAGAAGAATTGTCTATATTAACTAACAAAAATTTTTCCAGTTCACATTGGCAGTTCTTCTTATACAACAGCTTTCTACAATTAAGAAAAAATAAACTACAGGCCAACTGTGTTGTCTCGAGGGGGGGAAATTTAGGCTCAGACAGTTAGTTTATATTGCATTTAAAAATATGTAAAGTAATTAAAAGCAGTATTAGATAACAAATATAAAGTTTTCTTTTTTTTTTAGCAGAATAAATGAAAAGTGTGCACAAAGAAAGAAGAGTTTGTGTTCAAGTGTAATTCTCTAAAAGGATGCTAGTGTCATCCGCCATATCCCATTGCTATACAAAAAATAGCATCCTATGATTATGAATCAAATGTTTAGAAGAAGATAGATGTAGATGTTTGACCAGAGAGAGATTTTCATATAAATTCCAGACAGGTGTGGAATTTATAATTCTCTAGTGTAATAATGGCTGGTCATTCAGGTTGTGCTCAACAGTCATGAAAAAAAGACACATGGGGCTTATCTATTACTTGTAGCATAGTGAGAAACAGGAATTAATGTTAGTGAATCAGCACTTCACAGATCAGGGAAGAGTAGATTCATGCATTGCTGCAGAGTTTGCTAAATGCTTGCAGAGTATGCTAAATGGAGAAGGGAAACTAAGTATAACCCCCTTGTAGGTGACAAGAGAACCATGAGGCTGAGCACATGATCTGTACATAAGACAGTCCTGGATATCTGTACATTCAGAAATTAGTAAGATGTCTTTATTGAATAATATTACCCACCCTAAAGTAATTCTATTTTATGTTTCTGTGATTCTTAAAAGAATCCTAAACTGAAATAAAATGATCAGGGTATATTTTTTATTTCTGAATGTTTCAGCTACTTATGCTCAAGAGCTTAAAGAAAGTGAGCAGGAAAATCTTCTGTGAGTTCATTCAGTGAATACTGATCATGTTTAGGAACATTTAACAGTCATATAACGAGTATTGCAATTCACATGCTTTGTGAATTAATTCAGATTTGATAAGCAGAAATTGCTAAATGGTGACAAATTATGGGTAGAAATTTTATGAGGTGAGAGCTTTTTTTCCCTAGAGATGAGACCAGCTAACAAGTTATTTGGTCTTTTTAAAGAAAAAAATATATAAAACCTGGTAGGGCATAGCAGATTTTGTGTACACAAAATCATTGTCTGATTTTTACATCACAGCGACAATCTGGTAAGCATGTTTCAAAGACTATATCATGTCACATACACAGTAAAACACACAGTATTTTGTAAAACGTAGTGTTAGTTTTATGCTTGCTGTTATATTGATTTGTTCTTTGCACACCGGATAAATCAGTCTTTTTATAATAAACTTAAAAAAGCAGTCCTGAATTTAATATCTGGATACCATACAAACGGCTGGTTTACATCCATAATTTTTAGTGCTTAGATGGCTTCAGATAACATACAATTTCTTGTATGGTTTCCAGTTGCAATGCAATAAATTTTGTAGATGTGTAGCAACTTGCAGTTGTGTTTAGTGCTGATTTTAGTTAATAAAATTCTCTTTACAAACTTTTTCTATAAGAGATTTTTGGACAAAACCAGAATTTTATGATAAGGTGCATGGGATTTTATAATGGATTCCATTACAGAGAACAGCTTGCTGTGCTGCCCTGCAAATCTTGAGGGTTTGATCAGTGCTCTCCAGCAGTGTCACAACCAGTTTATTAGAGATAGGGATGGAGACAGGTTGATTTTGGTGCTTGCTAGAAATGAAATGGAGCACTGCCTTTATTGAACTGCCAAAATTCTCATTTTTTATTGTCTTTCTCAGCTTTTCAGCTCATTTCCGTTTAATTTACTTGCTCCAGGATTCTGAATTTTTTCCCAGTGCTTTGTATATTGACCCATTCCCTCCTGCCTCCTCTGACCCTTTTCTACAGCAAGAGTTTTATAAAGAGATATGAGATTAGAGTATCTCAGAGATAAGTTTTTATGAACAGACTGATTTTTATTATGCATCAGAAATGAAGCAGCTTGCAAAACAAAAGATGTGCTGGCCTAGGTTTCTTACATAGAAGAAAGCAGAAGCAAAGTGAAGGCGTTGATGGCTCAAACCAGTAAATAATTGTTTCTGTTTCTGTTGTTGTACTTTAGGGATAGCAACTCTCTAAGTCTTCACTAAAATAATGGAAATGAATATGCCTTTCTATAAGTTCTATAAAATCCTCACCATTACAAACGGAGAGTCATAGAACTCTTTGTTTAAATGGGTAGTTGTCTAAGAAGAAATGAGCCCTAGGTAAAACAGTCCATTAACTTCATCAGCTTATCACAAATTCATGCTGGTCCTAATATGACAGATATACAAGTCAAGAAAAGGACTGTGGTTTTGCACACTGACTGCTTACAAGGTCCCAAGGGGCTGCCAGCACCACCTTAGCCAGGCTGCAGAATCTTCTTGTATGTTGAATCTGATGGTATTTTGAATCTGTTACTGTTGGCATTACATTTTTGAGACTTATAAAGTTGAGCTGATGACATAGTTTATTCAGTAGTCTTACCACCACATGTACTTATTTTTCCTTTTGTTTTCCTCCCTTTCTGTCTCATCTGAGCATTTTCTAATGATAAAAGATGTCTCTAATTAGCTATTCAGCAAAGGTAAGACTTTCTTGAGTGCAACTGGCTACTAAAATTCCTTCTTTAGTACCTGTAGTTTTAGGCTGAATGTGATTTATGTACCATATAATATTTACTAAAAACCCTCCTATTCCATGAGAAAGGGAATGTTCTTCTCACTTCAGAGGAAACATTTTTCCTACGTGTTTTGCAAAATGTACCTAATTTCTTTTATACTGCCATTGATTGGGTTTTTCAATTCAAAACATCTCTTACTAGTACTCTTGTATGTGTTAAAGCAAAACAATTTGTCTGAAATGAGTCTTCACACTCAATTATATCTAGATTTCTCATCTACAACTTTTGATTTCAATCTCGAGTGCCTGTGCAGCTCTGGAGGCTGAAATGGTGTAGAAAGGATACACCTTTATTTTCAATGTGTAACAGTTATACTCCAAGCAAGGAAGATGTGGATTTGGTACATGGAAAACGGCAGAAAATGGTCGCTGCTTTCTATTATACCTGCAACTGTCTTCCTGAGTATGGATTGCTGGGTGTAATGCCCCAAACAAACTGCCTCTCAACACAGCAGTACTGTTGGTGCTGTTGAGTCCTCCATGCTTAGAGCAGCTTTTATTACCAGAAATAGAGCTTGAATCTGAGTTTATTTAGTGAAATTAATGTATGAAAGTTTTCTTGAATCAGGGATGTATGTAGATGCCTGAACTTTGCTCTGTTTTAATATGAGCATGTTGAAGACAGAGGTATTATTGTAATTGTCCTTTCAGGCAGATTAGCAAGACACTGAGAGCATTAATGCAGCCTGGCTGCACCCACTCCCAGTGTCCTTGATGTACCTGGAGGAGTAAAACACCATCCCACAATTTAATTAATACAGAGTCTGGATTTAAGTGTTGTCATGGGTTAAGTGCTTCCTAGCATTAAATAGTGTCACACTGGTGTTGAAATCCCTGGAACAGTGTTGGGAAGTGTTTGGCTGAACTGGAATTGTGCAGACACTATTGGCATTATAATTTGGTATTCTAGTAGGACCTGGATTACTCAGTAACATTCTGGAGACAACTGTGTATATTTTTCTCCCAAGATATGACAAAACTGGTCTTTTGCCCAAGTATTATTTAGTGCATGATACTTGTAAGTGGCCTTGGAACGGGTGTAAAAAGTACAGCCCTCTGTGCTTAGTACTGTAGGCCTGCAGAGCCATGCTCCATGCTGTTCTCTCTCACTGGTTCTGTGAAAATTTCTAGTCTGCAAAGTAGGACAGCTTTGAGAGAAGTAATAGAAAGCAAATGTCATCATCATGTGCTGTGACCTCCCAGTGGGAAGGTGTGCTTGCAGAATAAAGGTGGTGGGGAGACTATTCAAAGCATAAGCCAAAGGTCAAAATGACAAGACTGCCTGCACAGTTCAGGGCTGCTTTAGGCCCCACTGTATGATGATTAAAGGTTCTTTCTGGGAGGAACACAGAGCTGGCATCAGGAGACAACGGAATTGAACTCAATTCACCATGTTTAGGGGGAGTGCTTTGGCTGCTGTGTTCCTGGGGAGAGTGGACAGGGAGGCTCTGACCCTCCCTACCTCCCTTTGTGAGTCTACACCTGGGGCCCTGGGAGAGCTGATAAGAGATCAGACCATGTCTTTAGCAGACTGCCAGCCTCTGTTTGACAGTGTGGTCAAATTTGTGCTTGGGAAGAGCTCTTGACTGCTTTAAAGGAAGGATGTAAAGAGAGAGAGTGCTAGGGACAATACAGGGCATTGAGCTGCCTTGACCCCCACACTGCTCAGGAGCACCTGGGCTGAGGGCAAAGGCCCCTGAAAGGGAGAGGACAGCAGAGTTTCTTCAGACACCTGGAGTCTTGCCTGGCTGATTTTCCTGCAAGTCAGCCTAACTTTGCACCCAGGTACTCCTTGATATATAATGCTTTATTTCTTTATCCATGTGGTATCCTCTTTGACTGTCCTTTTTCCTGAGTTGTTTGGCCAGATGGCTTTTGGTTTGGTTGACGCCTGCACAGAACTCAAATTTGAAACAGGAAGGCAGAAAACAGATTTGTCCATGAAGAGAGCTCTAGAGGTGTGTGTCTGTGAAAATGGACTCCTCCATGCTGCTGATCTTGTCCCATTACCCTTTTGAACACATTTATCAGAGTGAGGGATGGAAAGAATGAGCCCTGTCATCAAAATAGAGCTTGCATACTGACTCAGAAGGATCTGAGTGTGTATGTTGAGTCTATGTTGTACACTGGTTCCCAATGCACAATCATTTTTGTTACCTCTTGAGTGCCTCTGTGTTCATCTATGAATCATTTTGAGACTGTATTTCGAGTGTAAACATAATGTAAGATGTTAAATTAAGCATTCAAGATTTTAAAGGTAGCTATAGATTTAATGAATGCATTTAGTGGCAAAAAAAAAAAAAGGTTAAAATAAGTAAAGTCCTGTTGATAGGTAATGGTGAGTATAATTAAGCTGCATTATGTTAAGGGATACTGTCAGCAAAATAAAAAGCCTGCTATAGTGAAGAATACGAAAACTGCAAATACTACTACAATAAAAACCTTCCAGCTTACCTATACCTTGTTTGTTCCTCAATCATTCTGAAGGTAGATGAGTAAAGGCATTAGGCAAGAAATAAAAAAAATTATTACCTTTCATTTTGGGTTGCTTGGGCTTGTATTTATTTGTTAAGGCAGAGCTTCAACTCCATGCAGTGTGAAAAATAATTGTACTATCTAATCCCTGCAAAAGCACAGAGAAATCATGTTTTAAATTGCATTACAGAAATACTAATAGAGAGTTTTCAGTTTCTTTAGTCATACCTTTTAGAGGAATCTAAGTGCTGAGATGTGTGAATCAAGTCTTTATGAACGGACTGGAGTTCTTCAGAGTTTCTACTTTGGATGTTGCAGATTCTCCAGTTTTCAACAGGTTTCTTGGTTTTAAAAAAAAAACAAAAACAAACCCAAACCAAAAAAACTGTTTTATTGTCAGATGTTCCAGATATTGTAAGATGCTCCAGATTAGGGAAAAAAAAAACCCAAAATGGAATTTTATCTCTGCTATCTAGAGTTGAAATTGTCAGGGCCTTTTCTACACTATGAATTTGTTAGTCTCATTCCTGGAAAGACTTTTTTCATGATGTGAATAGGAAGCTGTTGGGTTGCATGGGGAATTTGGAGAGGGGTGAGGAGAAAGGAGGGAAAGGCAGAAGAGTGTCTGCAGGAGCCACCCTGAGTGGAGGAGAGGTTGCAGGGATTTAGGTGAGGAAATAGTGTGAATTTAATGTTGGAGGGAACACAGTGGATAGGGAGTAGCTGAATTAGGGCTAGAACAGATCTGGAGTCATGTGTCATGACAGGAAGAAAGAAAATGTGAAGCATCTGTTTCCCTTGGAGGTGACTTTTTCAGAAATAGGCATGTTTTCAGAAAGTGCCGAGGCTGGATGTTGTGAATGTGGGTCCTAGGCCCCAGTTCCAGTAGCTGCTTATACAGTGACTGAGCATCATATACTTGATTTATTTGAGACTCATGATGGCTTATGTTTACGTCCATGAGAAGCAGAAACTGAACAAAGCACAAGCCCATTCAGGCAGTCCCTGCCTGGCACTGGAATCCATCCCAGCCCTGTCAGCCCAGCTCCTGGGGGAGCAGAGGCACCCTGGATGGGACTTGCAGTGTCCAAGTACAAAAGTAAAATTTCTCTGCTGCATAAAAATAGAAAGCTTGATCCTTACCTCCAGGTGTCTGTCAGACAGCTTTGAAAACAAGGTCCTGCAAAGTGGAATTTACCAAGCTGACTAAATGCCTTCAGGAGAGTTATGATGAGCTGTTAAGAGAAAGGGTACTGTCAGGTGATTTAAGCAATTCTGAGCATGAATGCTGCAGACGTTTCTTTTCCGTTTATCTTTGAGGGTGAGAAAGGACTGGGGTTTCTCTTCCAGAATGTTACCCTGCAACCAGGACCTCCATGCGGCAGGGAGGATTCCTTGTATGGCTTGAGCTTATCCACTGTCTCCTCATCAGGTTGTATTCTATTTCATCAGGTTATCTCCTCTTTCATCACAGCACACAGGCTGGGACTGACCTGGGACTTCAGCCTCAAGAAATACTGCTCTGCCCCCCATCCTACTCCCTCCCCACAGCCCTGGTTTTACCCACAGTCTTATCTGTTTTTCTAGCTCCAGCTCTCAGTTTCTTGTCAGGCACTCTCTCCTGCCTGTATTTAAATTAATCCATATCTGATGACACTGGAGCAAGTAAACCTGTCACTCCCCTTGTAGTGTTGTTTGACGGCTGAGAGTGTGAGAACACCCATCCCCCCTCTTCCCAGTCAGTCCCAGTGCAGGGTTTTAGCTGCAGAGATGGTGGTGGGGGGTGTAATTTTAATTCTATCTGTTGGGAACACAATTTTACTAGAAATACAACTGATACTTTCCAATATCCAACATTTGTTTTAACAATTACATGCAAGTTGAAATAAAAGCCATGATTTGTATGTCCCTATTTAACAGAAAATATTTACAACCTGACTTTTATTTTCAGACATGTTGCTTTTAGCCAGTGGGATTAACAAAGTGGGATTTCGTTGAAATAAAACTGAATATTGCTGCTATCAGGAGAAACTGAAATCTAAATCAGTGATATGTTTTTGCCATTATCATAAAATACCAGGTGCCTAATTAAAAGAAATCCCTGGCTTTTTTGTCCATTAGTTTCAAACGGCCTTTGTTAGATGCAAGCATTTAGGACCTTGAAGCAGAGGAAGAAAATGTTGGCCCATGATTTGCTGGGGACTAAAATTAGTTACCAGGCATTAACAGCATAGTTCAGGTTGTAATTTTGCTGTTTGTCTCATGATTGGTGCTATACTTTATTTGTTCAGTTCTCCAGAATTTTGAAAGAAACCCCAGAGCAGTTTGGTGCTTTCAAACAATTTCTTTCAGATCTGTTGCTGCACATCAGTGACACTTGATGATCTCCATATAGCTGTGTTGAAGAGTTGGATTTGTGGATTTGATCAATACCTTATATATATGAATTCTTAATGTTCAAATTTTTTCTCATTTTCTCTTGTGCAATTCCAGTATTTACAATAAAATAAAGAAATGCTAGTCTTTAATATTTTTTATTTATGTGTTTCTGTTTCTGCTGGTTGAGATAGAAGATTATCTTATTCCTCTTATAACTTTATTCTCTCACTCTACCTTCTTCTGTCCTTTTATTATTCTGTTGATAGCCTGCAAAAGTGCAGGCTATCTAAGGTACAGACTGCCCTCATATAACCCACTTGACTGCTCAGCATAAATGAGATTTTAAATGGTCCAGTTACTTGTCATTAATTGGCTCAGACAGGCTTGAATTTTGTCACACATCTTGACCTTTATTGAACCAACAGCTTTCACAAATATAAAGGTGAAGAAATTCTGGCCTTAGCACCTCTTTATAGAATTGCTTTGATCACATGTGCCAAAATCCAAATCCCTGGTCCCTAAAAGTGCTTCTATAAATACATGTAATTATTCTAGTACCTGAGTGGAGCTGAACATTAAAATATACTTGTACACTATCAGTGGCTGAAGTAATTCCTGCTCCTCTTACACCAGTCTGCTTCAGTCTCTGAAGGGAAAAAACAATCCACAAAACTTAAACCCAACCTATTTTAAGGTTTAGTACTGTCAAGAGATCACGTTACATATCCTAATGTCCTTAGACAAGCTTTTCAAGAGGCTGTTTATGGTCTTTGCATCAGGAACAGTTCAGGATTGCAGAAGATGGAAGAAAGAAACTCTGTTGGGTGCCACCATCTCACTGCCAAATCAAGGCTTTCCATCACTGTCTTCTTTTTGTCTGTTTGTGACCTAAGGATGATGTGATCTGAGTAGCCCTTGGTTAACCTGTATTTGTTCTTTAAAACACTAAATAAGGAGTTAGCAGCAGTAGTGGACCTTTTATATAGTAAAAATGTATGGACAGGCATAGACTTAGATGGGTACCCCTTCACACAGAATAAACAATGCTGGAAGGATTTTCATCTTATCCCATCTAGAAAGTGAGCAGCTTTGATGTGATTTTATAAATTCTGTACGAGAGCAGTTAAGTTTGGTTTGCTCCTGTGTTACTAAGGCAACTTTTAGTGCATTTGGATTCCATAGGGGAAGAGCACAGCCAAGGTTTTTATCACAAGGGAGTTAACCAGAACCCAACACCTACCTGTGGAGTAGCCCTTCTATTTGTGAGTGTGATTCATGGCCTGCTGGTGCCCTCTCTAACCTTTTTATGAATGTAGGGCACTGTTGTCTACCCATGTGTGTCTCTCTCATAGTCCCATGGCCCTGTAGTTATTAATAGTCTTTATTTCCAGGCTTTCTTGAATGGTGCTTTTCTTTTCCTGTGGTTCATTTGTCCTAGATGTTTATGAGTCTTGTAGCTTTGACTTTTGTGAGCTGTAATTGGGTCTGGATACTCTCCTGTGTCAATATTCCCTAAAATCTGTGAGAACAGGAAGAGTGCAATTTACAGTTCTGCTTGTAAATGGCAGAAGCAAATATACTAATGAACCTGACTATGGCTTTATCTGGAAAATTCTGTGGCATGGCCCTTCCTTTTAGCTGCAGTCCTTTAAAGCTGCTCAAGCTGCACGAATCATTGAGCATAGCTCATGTCTGTAAATAAGTGAGGCATTTTATGTATGCCACTTCAAATGTCTGTCTTTGATTTTATGACTAAATGTAAGTGATAATCAGTCCAGAGTAAGTGAGATATTGAAAGGCTGCAAAATGTTCAAGATGTGAAACTAGAGAACAGCAGTAATTCAGAACTCTTATCATTGTGGTAGAGCTTCTCTCATCATAGGTGGGGTGCAGTGCTCCTAGCAAAGGCTGAAGAACAATATGTGTCAGTTAACAGCAAGAATTATAAAGGACAGAGACTTTTGTATTATAGGAACATGTGCAAACAATCTAAATCTTTTTTACTATGCATAGATGTTCCACATATCTCAAAGAAAGACAATAAAAAACTGGAATTTCTTGTGGTAGTGGTCCGAGATTGTGAATCAGCCTGATTTGCTTCAGAGTTTTAAACCCTGTGATACCAAATACAGATGTCCCAGCTGTCATGTTTTGAGACAAAATGAATGAGATGTTTTTAAATGCAGATGGACTATCTGCTCAGTTTAACAAGACCATTTATATTCCTACATCAGTGTGAGATGTCTTATGCTTTATGATGAACAATGAAATTTAATAAGTGAAGAGTCAGAATTGTGATCTAATCAGGTTGGGCTTCTCAATTTCATGTCCTTCTGCACATTGAAGAGCACCACTAACATGTCCAGAAAAGCTGTGAAACAAGCCTGAACTATTTACTTATTCAATGTTAATTGTGGAGTGGCTATTTGCCCTACTTTGTTATTTAGTGCTCTAAGAAACTTTAGTTTAGTCTTTCATTTTAGAATAAAATCAGGATGTTTGGGGACAGCTGTCTATGAGCGATGCTGTAATTCTTCATGTTATTTCTATAGTTGATAATTTTACCTCTTTTAGCATTGTTTTCAAGTCAACGTATATCCCTTTGATAAAACCATCAAGAAGCTGGGACACGCGTGTTTCTAAACTGGTGTTTTGGCATGCAGAAATATTATTAAAACATAAACTTAAGTGCTGCTTTTCCAGTGAAACAGCTATTCAGTATCTTTACACACTTAATACTGCTGAATGAAAACTGCTGTTTCCAGGGCCCTTATCCAATTTGAAGGTCAGCTGCCAAGCAGAAGAAAACCCAGGAATATTCAATAATTTAGACAGAGAAATGACAAATTTAGATATTTGTTTCTTCATTTAAAATCATCCATGCAGATGATAAGGAGCTATCAAAAGGAACGTTACATGAATCTGCTAGCTTCCTTCATCCTCTTTAACCCATTCATTCCAGCAGGTTGCTGCCACATGCAGCCTACATAACAAATTATTCACAGCTACTTTTGCACCAGCACAAAAGTCTAAAATCTTTCACTACAACTTCTCCAGGCCAGAGGCACTCATAAATATAAACATACATTTTGTGTTTTTATTTATGACACTTAACATAATGAAACCTTGATCTTAAATGAAGAGCTAACAGAGTGTTATCGTTAATCCTAGAAGGAAAGAAAACAGCATTTCACACCTCAAACATATATCTTGGTATGATTTAAAAGAGGATCTCAGTGTGCAGCAGTCATTAGAAAGTAAAAGATAATTATTATGTTCAATCTCAGCTTTTTATTAGTGCCCACACCAGTATTAGTAATTTTTCACTTATCTTAAAGGAATTCATACTGTGCAGAATAAAAAGGTACTAAAATTTTTAGTGTATAGTCACTATATCATATGTTTTATTATTTTAATATTTTGGTGTGTCTTAAAGGATTTTAATGCAGTAAGCACTTTCACTTCTTCTAATCAATAGTGACTTCTCTATGACATCTTATTTCAAGATTAATGTTCTTGTATTGCTTAAGGATGTAATTTTAATGAAACATCCAAAATTACCTGTAATTTCTTGTTTTCAGAAATCTGATAATTGTTTTGCCCCACAGCAGATAATTTTGCTCCCACAATATTGAAAAGCACATTACTTTCTTTTCCAATTGCTATTAAGATGGATATTTTTCAACGTATTAGAAGATCATTGCTAACTCAAAATAAACTTATGAAACTTGTAATTTGCCTGTCAAAAAGAGGCCACAGATGTAGCTGAAAGAGGTATGCTAATGGAATGGCACTAATGCAATTTCACAAATAGCCTAATGAAGCATGTAAAGCATATTTCTTCCATTAAGTACACATTGCATGGAGTCATATCTTGCTTACTGGGTGTGAAAAATATTTTTAATCAGCTTAAAGATGAAGAGACTCTTCAAGGTTATGCTGCTTAAAGCCA
Organism: Phaethornis superciliosus; assembly: GCA_023637945.1. Classification (NCBI taxonomy): domain Eukaryota; kingdom Metazoa; phylum Chordata; class Aves; order Apodiformes; family Trochilidae; genus Phaethornis; species Phaethornis superciliosus. The sequence continues at coordinate 14,186,261 of JAJQWJ010000015.1, forward strand.
TAGAAAGGAAAAATAAAACCAGGGAAGGGTGGTAGGGAAAAGCAAAGCAAGAGAGCATCCCTTTGGATATATGCCTTTCCCAGGGCCCTTGAGCCCCAGCCAAGAGCAGCCTGATGAAGGGTATGTTTCTTCAACAAGCAGGCAGGTGCTCTCAGAAGTGCTGCTCTGTTATTCCAGGGTGGAAAACAAGGGAAGAAACAAAACAGAGGTAATGTTTCAGATGATGGTAAACACAAAACCACCAAGATAAGAGACTATACTTAGTACACTCATGAGGCTTTGCAGCGATCTAGACCACTTTATAATTTTGTTGGGTGCAATTCCAGCCACAAAGCCTTTGTGAGGTTTTTCCCAGCTCTTTATTAGTGTCGGGGATTTGTAGGCATTCCCTGAGAGTGTTTATGGCCATAAAGTTTATCATAAATGCATCACTTCTTGGGTGGAGTGGAGGGATGCACTCAGGCAGTGATTTTTTTTTATTATTCACTCTTCCTTCATCCCGTGCTTAGGTGACAGCCTGGGCTGTGGAGCCGTGTGCCCACCCAAGCAGCACTGATGTTCCCTCTCCACTGCCATGTGAAGTACCCGCAGGAACATGTAGGCAGGTGACAAACATTGGGCTTTCCCTGCTCCTGTCACTGCCTGCTTGCATCTCAGCAGAGATCTGTCATTGTTCAGATGAGCAGAGCACTGAATGATAGCAGAGATGGAGACAAGGCAAAGGAAATGAAGCAGCAGCACTATTACCCAGGGACACCCCCCCCGTAGAATTTATTTAGGTTTGTTATGCTTTAAGGAGAATGTGTTTAGAGGAGCTAAATACCAGGCCCTGGACTATTCCCATAAGCCTTCCAAATCTTTCCTTTCCTAAAGGTCAGTGTGAGGGAGCATGCAGTTCTCACACTGAGAGTGTGGAGTGCTGAAAATCTATGCTCCCAATTACAATATTTTCAGTCTCTAGGGTGAGCTCAGCCCACCCTGCCTCATTATGTTAGTGTCATTGTCTAATGCCATTAACAAAAAATGCACTGAAGGCCAATAAAATGTTTATCTGCATCAGAGTGGTTCTCCTCTTAAACACCTATTTATTTTAAAGAGTTTAAAATCACTTTAATCTTTCATTTCATTGTGGAATATTTTTGTTGATGAATAAAAATAGTTGCCACTATTCACTGTGGGTAGGTAACAAGTCATTTAATCTGTGTAAGTTCTTTTTTACAATGCCAAATACCAAGGACTACTGTCTGTGGTGTAACTGCCCAATGTACAGACTATAGTAGAAAATATATTCTTGTTATTTTAGTTAAGACTTTACTTATAATTTCTAATTATTTATAATTTGAATTTTACTACCAAGGGTTTTAAACTAGAGAAGAGTAGATTTAGATTAGATGTTAGGAAAATGTTCTTTACCATGAGGGTAGTGGAAAAGTTGAACAGGTTGCCCAGGGAGGTAGTTAGGGGCTTATCCCTGGAGATATTCAAGGTGAGGCTTGAGGAGGCTCTGAGCATCCTGAGGGTGTCCCTGCGACTGCAGGGAGGTTGGACTGGATGACATTTAGAGGTCACTTCCAACCCAAATTCTTCTATGATTTTTTAAAACCTCGAGTTAGCAAAGCACTTAAAGCAAATATTATTCATCCAACTATTTTAGCATATAATCATGTTCTTAGCTAACAACAACAGACACAATTTCAGATACAGTTTCTTAGAAAATGTTGAAGGAAGACAAAATTTATTCTTGTTTGTAAATGATTTTTGGTAAGTTGCTTAAAACAGTTAAACATGTTACATCACGTTTAGTACATCACATTTTAGTGCTAAATTTGCACTAAACACTTTGTAGAAAGAATTTCACTTGGAAAGCAAACTTATTGAAGCACCTTTCAAATTAAAGGAACTGTAGTCTTTATTCACAATGTAACAGGTAGCACTTTGAAGAGTTTATGTTTTTATCTCTGTATGGAATGGAATTTACACAGTTACCCTTGGGCTTCCTTCTTAATTCCTCCCTTTCTCATGGTGCTCAGAAGTGAACTTGAAGCTTTACTGGCATATTACAGTCTTCACCTCAGTTCTATCAGATTGAATGAAATACTTTCTGCATGCAACAACTGTCCTTCTAAGAGCTAGCTGTTTCAAAAATTTTTTCCAAAATTCCAAATCCTCCAAATCCCCCCCTCCTTTATTTTCCAGCAATGGAGGAAAAGGTCCTTTTACTCATTCTTTTGTAAAAAAACATCCCTTTTATGTGAAGAACTGCCATACTCATCTATAAATGTGAGAACCAGTAAAAGAGAAGAATTGCAGCAGTTCCTTTCAATAAATGACCATAAACCAGGGTGAAGGTTTCACTAATCTTATTGATTTCTTATCTTCTTGTTCTCTTTAGTCATCCATAGCAACAGAACTAATCTGGAATATATTGGCTGGTAAAAAGCCAATTTTTTGCTTTGGAGTTAGAAAAAGATTTTACTGAAAAAAAATTGTACTTGCCATGTTTCGGAACAAGTAGTGTTGATGTTGTAGGATTATCTGGCATTTCATTGAAAATCCTTTGAAATATATACTCCTAATTACAGCTTTATTGAAGAGTACAGGGAAAATCATTCACTGGTTTGTCTAACAAAATCTCTGAGGGAGTTTAATTTACAACATCTGTATTCATGATTAATTTCTATGCATATGTTTTGTGTGCAGTACTGCTAGAGGCAATGGGAATTTGCAATGGAAACACTGGAGATTTACCCACCTAATTTTTCCCCTATCAAGTGCAAAGTTTTGGAAATCAGATTTACAGTCCAGTTCTCAGCTACAAGCTTGATTATACTCCGGCTGCTGCCTGATAGAAATCAGAAATTACTATTGCTGGTTTCAGCTGCTATAGCCATATTAAGCCAGCTTAATGCAGGTTCACTTATTTAACAGTGATGCAGAACAGAGCAGCTGGCTGTAGTAGAAGTTTTGCTGTTTCTGATGTCTGTGCTATATGGCAACCTGAGAAAGAAGAGATCTTTGTTCCTTCCACAATTTAATTGTTGCCAGAGTTTAGGGAGGACAAAAGTCCAGTATGGGGTCTCTCAGATTTTTAGTGGGGACCCTTTTCTTAGAGATGAAAGAATGAGATTCTAGAAAATATGTAGCATGTATTGATCCTTTTCTTAACCATCAGAAAATGACAGAGTAGTAAGGGAATGGCACTTTTAAAAAAGTCTGGTGTACTCTGAAGGAAGAAGATGGTTAAAAGTGGTTTACTATTTACTGAGGTTGAGGAGAAAAAAAAGAAAGATAAATCCACAAACTACCAATACAAGTAGTCTGCTTGCTCCATGGGTTCCCCATAAACATTTTTTCTAAATATGGATCAAGTCTGCAACTTCTTAATCTTACAAAAAGCTACTGAAACCAGAATCAGGACAGATCATAGTGTATTATTTATTATACTTTCATGAATGTTTTCTTTAATATTTAACTTTCCAGCTTTTTGCTTCTGCTTTCCCTAATACTACATTAGGTAGAAGGCAAATAGGTGAGACCTGAATTCTCAGCAAGCATTATGGAGGCAGAAAATTAGCTGATACTTTTTGACCCATCCATAGTGGTAATTAACCCATATCTATCTTTAGGGGGTTTTCCCACCAGCCTGTGGTCCTTGTGATGAATTCATAAACCCCGTTCAAAAGGGGAATAAAAGATGCAATTAGAGTATAACTGATATGAAATAAACCCCACCAATCAGTAAACAGAAACTGCTTTACATAAACTGGAGTCAAAGTGTCTTTACAGAAATTGAGTGTTTCTCATGCTGAATTAAAGAGATCAAGAATGAAATTACTTGTCATTCATAAACTCTAACATAGATACATGACAATAAAAACATTACCAAGAGTTCATAAAAATGAAGCAATACCCCTTTTAAAATATATTCATCTGGTTTAATGAAAAAATATATTATTATGCAAAACCAAGTGTGTGTGTATAGACAATCCAGCCCAAACCATTTTATGAAATATGAATTACCAAATTTCTACAGTAATTAAGAAAATGTTTAAAATTTCAGTATAGGCTATAGATGCTATATTAAATACTTTTCAATCTTACCCTTTATTTGTATTTTAAGTAATTGGCCTTCCTGGAGAGTACATTTTTTCATACTGCTATTTTTCAATTAATAAGATGAAAAGGCCTGGTGCACTTACTGTGGTACATGAAGATAAATGTGTAACTTCAGAACTCTGGTAGCAAGAGCAATGTAATTGCCAGTGCCAGTGTCCAGCAACTGGGAATTGCAACATTTGTATTATCAGCTGGGTGATACAAGCTCTGGCATTTGTTTTATCATCTGCAGGTATTGGTGGTCTCTGATTTTTGAAAGTATATCCTGCACTGTGTTTTCAGAATAAGAATTCTTCAAGTGAAGCATTTTAAGGGCATGAGATTGGAATCTAAGGATTTATTTACAAAAATGTAATGATGTTTTCTAGTGACAGAACACATGCTGTTGGAATGCGTGGTGCAAGAAGTTCTGTAACGGAAATTAAATGTAAGAAGACTTTGCTGAAATAACTGCAGAAACTTGAATCTGAGAGAGCTGCACTCCATTTGTATTGTCTTTAACAAGGATTGCCATTTCTTACCAACCATATTTGATTTCCGAGTGAGTTTTCCAGCTTTATGTTCTTTGGCATCAGGGTTAGTAGCCCAAGAGCTTTATATTGTGGTTTTGATGGGAGAAAGATAGAATAAAATGTCAGAAGTGAGAACAAACCTAGTAGGAAATTATTGATCTGCTTAAAATATACAACATACAGAATCTCAGAGTTCAGGAACAAATTTGTTATGCTATATAGTATTGATTTTATTGATTCAGATAATGCAGAAGCTTCTTTGAGATCAAAGCACATCTCTGCATTGTATTATTTTCTATTGTATGAACATTTAGCATCCTGAAATTTTTAGGTTGGAGAGCAGCAAGAGGACTCAGATAAGTCTTAATGAAGGCAGAGGGAAAGCTCAGGGGACATGAAGCAGCATGACAGGGGTGGCCTTGCCTTCCCAAGGAGCCTCACCCCCGTCTATGACCAAACACTAATTCAGTTTGGGGAAAAAGAATAGTCATGGTGCAGCTGGGTTAGATGTGTCTCCAAAGATGGCACATGCTCCCCTGACTAATGATGAGGTTTGTAAACTCGTTGTCATGGCAACTGGGAAGCCTCCCTGGTCCCACTGCCCTTCTCAAAAAGTTCCCCAAAACAAAGCATGGCAGCAGCCTGCAGAAAACCTGCAAAGGAAGCAGATGGTGAGGAACTGATGTGTGGGGAAGGTGAATTAAAGAGGTGAGACTTTGGAGAATTCTTTATTTTCTACTTCTCTGTTTTGTCAGTTAGCCTTGAAAAACGTCTGGGTAACTCAGACTACCAGGGGCAGGATTTAGGATGTACACAGCATTGGTTAGGGATTCACAGGTGGTGTTAACCTTGATTTACCCAACGTGCAAGGAAACAGAGATCAATACTATGCCAATTGTCCTAGGAAAAAATGTTCTTGACTTGCAGGAGAGCCAAATCCAAGAAAGGGTTTGTAGCAGTGTAAGGACTGATTTATGGTATGCGTTGTTCACCCACCTCTTATTCAGCAACCTCAAGTCCTTTTGGCTTTGGGGTCAGACAAGGCAGGATGAACCAGGAGCTCTCCACTCTGCTGCTCTGATCAGACTGTCCCTCTGACACACCAGCTTTATTTACAGGCTACTTGGGGTGTCTGTGCTGCAGTGAAGGTTTTTTCCCACTCCATGCTAATCCCTTACTTGCCCTATTAGGACACTTTCCCTGTGTCCTATTCTAAGTTCTTTACCTGGATATGATATATCTTACCAGCCTTCAGCTCTTGCTGCTTCTGAGTGATATTTTTTTTTTTTTTTTTTTTTTTTTTTTCCTGAGAAATTAAACCTGGCAGTTTGGGCATCACAGATGTCAACTTTCTTTAACTTATTTTTAATCCATGCTATGGGTATTTGGCAGTCTGTGGTTAGTGAATTTCCTTAACAGCTTCATGGAGCTGGTGGTGTTTTCCCTGTGCTCTTCTCCATTTCTTCAGAAGAGTAAAGTGCTTTGTGGATTAAAGAAAAAATGGTAAAAGTCTTTAATGCATCTGCTCCCCAATTACATTCTGAGTGCTCAGATGTAACTGATTTAACTTGCATGACCTTGGTATTACTCTGGTTGATATTCAATCTAATTTCACAGTTAATCTTTCAAAACATTCAAAAGAGGGAACCAATTTTGTTCCATTTCAACATCTCTTGTAGTCAGTGTCAGTCAGAATAGAGTAACTGAGCTGAATCCTAGGATTAAATTCTAAGGTAAAATTGGACATAATCAATTACAATTAAAGAGCTTAACAATACAGTTGCAAAATTACTTTGGTGATAGGTGCAAAATCTCATTATTTGTTTATGGATTTTAGGAGCCATTTTTCTCTAAAATGCTTATGATAGTTCTTGAAATGAAAAAGTAGGAAATTTAAGAGCAATAACAGGTTGTAGTCTTCCAGTCAAAGTGTAGCTTACCTGTGGTTCTCATGATTGCAGGGCTTTTGTTGGATTTCAAAAATAGATCATTGAATTAAGAGGAAAAAATGAATCACAGATGGCAAAGGGATAATAGCTTTTGGAACTGCACAAAAAAGCGTCGAGATTGTGAGTTTATTATTAACTGATCAAATACTTAAAGTGATAGATTTGTGGATTTGGAGGTCAGCTGAGACCCTGCCTACTCCAGTATCCATGGCCTGGTAGGTTCATTCATCTTGCCAGCTGGAATGGTGCTGTGGCTGAGTCCTGCACAGCTTTCTGTTGGGCTCTGCCTGAGTGGAGGTTTGACAAATCTTGGAACTAGATGATGAAATCAAACTGTTTTTGCTGTGTGCATGTCGGTGTGCATGGAGGTGGAATACCTGAGGTGGTTTTTGTTGAGGTTCCCAAGAGCAGGGAAGACCATGCTTTGGTATGAACCAGGCAAAAACTGCCAGGGGCCCTGGTACTGAAATTTATTAATTGCTTGGTTACCTCCTCACTGACATTGCTACCTCAGCTCACCATCAAAGCTGACTGATGTAGCTACATACAGTTTTGTAGTGCCTCAAATCACAGCTGGAAAATAGTCAAGTATGTAAAAGTACCTTCAGAATATCTATGCTGTACCAGGACAAATGCATCTCCTGAGGTTTGCGTTCACTGCAGTGTTTCTCTAGTAGCCTTCTGTAGCAACTTATGTTTGTTGTGCTCACTCCTGTTTCTAATTTAGACCAGAAAGAAACATGCTCTGAGGTTCACCTCACTGCTATGAGCATCCTGCTGTTCAGTGTAGTTCATCAGTTTGCTGATGGGGTAGGGTTCAATCATGGGACTTCGAGATGGAAAGAGCCTGTCAGATCACTTAGCTCCTTCTTTCTTTGTGTGGGTGGATTTTTCAGATATCCATAACCTGGGCTGGATTAAAGGGCAGTATTAAAGTTAATTAGTGCAGTGACAATCATCTATTGCACTGCAAAGATTAGAAGTGTTTCCTGGAGTTAAAAAACATGTAGACAAATCTGTGGAGGAATGTATTTAACAAAGTGGTGTTAGGTACTTTGTGTAGACAAAAGTAGTGTTTGATCAAATGTAGCCCAAGAACTTTTAGTACAATTAATTAGTGTCCAATTTTGGTAGCAGTTTGTATATCGTGTGGTATGATGTTCAACCAGCAGTTGCATTCAGATATTATTTAATTCAGATGTTATTTAAAGAGAGTGTATCAGATACTCCTGACATGGACAAGTGGACCTCCAGGGGTCCCATCCAACCAACATTTCTGTGATTCTGAGAGGACATTTTCAAATGTACAGTTGGATCCATTGGTAAGGGGAATGGGAAGTGAGTGGCAGTAATTAGTGTCTGAACAGATTAATTTGGATTGTATTAGATCTAGTGATCCCACAGATGGCCATGCATGTGTAATTATAGCTCTGTAAGGAGACATTATCTCTTATGGAAAATATGACATTTTGGGGCGTTGTGTAGGATTAGATGTTCCCTGAGCTGTATGAACAACTGATATTTTGGCTTGCAAAATGATTGAAATACAGAAAAAGTTGTTAAAAGAAAAACACCCACTAGAATTAAATGTCAGCTTAATTTTGACATGCAATAGAAGAGAGGCTATCTTTTGAAATAATTAGAAATAATATTATTTCCTTAAGAAATAGAAAACTTCTGGTTTTAGACTGAAGCAATTCAGTTAACTCAGCGTGACTTGCAAATAGTTTTAGTTGATCAAAGTTATAAAGAGAACATTTGTTGACCACCAGGGGTTTGGAATTGGCCTTAATGTAATGTATTGTTTTCTTTAGAACAGAAAAAACAAAAGTTAATAATAATAATAAAAAATTCAGTGTATCTGTTTTTAATTCTACACAGTGTATCCCATACTTTTTGGAGACAAAGGTAAATATATTATAAAGATCTACAGTGAGAAATGCAGATGTCACAAATGAAAATCTGGTACCTTAAACCCAAGGTGACATGTATTTGATTTTGAAATACAGAATATTTTAATTACTGAGTCTGGAAATTGTATTAAGTATGAAAACTTGAAATCCTTTCTTCCTCTTTGTCTCTCAGCAGGTTTATAAAGATGAGATTAAAAGGAACAGATATCCATCCTTCCTCTCAAAAATGTGTCTGAGTTCCTTAGTCCTGAACTAAATTCACATTATCAAAAATAATAAGTAAAAAACTTTCTGCTACTGAAGAGGAATGCAGCAAGTACATCTGCTTGTATTTTTTTTTTTTTTTTGAGTGCTCCTTACAAACACAAGGCTCCAAACAGCTGTTAAATACTTTAAATCCTTCAAAGCAAAAATATTCTGAGTATAGGCCAAAATGCTCCCCTTATTTCACTCTTTATGGCATTGTGTCTCAGGAAATATGGGCCTCTACCAGGAGCTGACTCAAACATGATGAGGTGGAAAAACATGACCTTCAGAGGGATGATTTAGCATGTAGATTGTAGAATACATTTATATTAGGTTGTTTCCAGCTTGGAACCATTGAGGATATTTGTAAAAGAGCTTCATAAATACGGCATGTTGCCATGTACACAAGCTGCTAGCATCAGGACTAAGCCCTTGCATTAATATTAAGGAAAGTCTCTTGACATTGAGAAAGTGGAGTTCTCACATCAGAGACCTTATTTATTTAACTCTCATGCTGTCCAAGCTTTGCGAACCCTCTGTAAAAATCATGTTTGAACAATTGTTTTTTAAACGCAAAGTGGCAGCTGATAACCAAAATTTTACCTCTAAAGCAAGCAGAGCCAATATGAGCCCTTGCTATATAATGCAAAAGGCCTTGATCCAGAAAGCCTTTCTCCTTTATTCGCTGCATGCTCCAAACTTGAAGGAATACCTTAGTGAAGTATTAGCGATGTTCCCCTCCACTTTGTGTGCTGCCTGGTTAATTTTTGCTCAGTCCATACGATGTGTAAAGCTGTAAACATCTCTTTCCACCCTCTAGATCTGAATGTAGGGTAGGCATAGCACAATGTGGTCCTAGAGAGAGACAACTCTTTGAGAGTCAACTTTTATGCCAGAAAGACACTTCTCAGAGCTGGATGGAGGGTCACACTGTTACTAATAGCAAGCCTGACTGTGATAATAAGGTTGCATTCTGCCAAGACTGAAAAACTAGGAATGAGTGGGCTGGCTGGATAAAGAATAAGAAGTATTAGAAGCAAAACTAAAAACCATTATACTTTCCTTAATGCTGTGTCTGCGCCTCTCTGGGCAGCCAGGAATGGACACACTGTGGCTCCATGCTCAGCTGAGGAGATGCACACGGATGGTCAGAGGCTGGATGAACACAGCCCTGTGCCACGCCTCTTACCCTCTGATGGCTGGACAAGGAAATTGTCCTTCATGTGCCATGCCATGCCTGGCACAAGCATGCCTGTTAACACAGACCAACTCTTGGACCTTTTGGCATCCACTGAGTTCAGTGATGTGATGTGTAGGAAGGTGAGATTGGGCAGATCTTTGAGAGGCATCTTTGTGTAAGAGGCAGCTATGTAGGGTGTGCCTACCTTAGTGGTTTTAGTTTGGATCAGGAGCATGTTTTGAAGTGAGTCTTTTGGTGATCCCTCTCTCTGTACTTTGGTTGGCATTAGAGAGCAGTCTCTAAGCACATGAAGTGGATTCCTTCTGGATGAAACGAAACTAGAAAATATACTCTGGGAATGCAGCCAAAATATTGCAACTGGGCCTTTAGTTCATGGGACCAGACTACAACTAGTCCAAAGTGGAAGAAACACATTGGAATATGACTATTGTGGATATCAGACCCTTTTTGCTCTGTAGATCCCATATTATTCCATGCTGCTTGTTAATAAATATATGCATAGCCTAATAGCCATCACTTGATAAAAAACAGTGAAATTTGAGGAGGACAGCATGAGATTTACAGCCCCTTCTTTTCCTCTGAGCATTATCTGGCTATAGATGTAGCTCCATGATTGTGTAGTCATCCCATCCACACTATGACTTGATTAAGCACATTTGATATGAAACATATGGGTAAATGTGGTCTTTCTGGCTGACTTTGCAGCAGTAACCGCAGGTTTGAATAAAACCTTGAATTAGAGTAAGAGGATTGAGTGGACACTAATGTTTCTTTTCCAAGAGATGCCACAATCTGTTCACAACCATTCAGAGAAGGATTGGGGGACAGTGAAAAGAGTTGCTACCTCTTTCATCAGAGTAAGTGACAGATGCTTGAGCAGCCTTACTTTGAGGGTGATTATACTGAGGACTGAGTAAGAAAGCTGCTGGGGTGGAACAAATTGGGTTAGGCAGAGGAGCTAAGAAGAGAGAAGAGTCAATATTTAGAGTGGACGTGCAGGCTGTTGTTGTCCAAGATAATCAGGGTAAGAATGCTGTTGACCTGAGGTATTTATAGAGCACCCATCACTGTAGTATATTATGTAATCAATACTTCCATTTTCAGGGGCACTCGGGAGAAACATTATGTTTTAGAAAAGCTGCTGATGGAAGTTGAATAGGTCCTGGTGCCTTTCTGTTCACATGGGAGCAAAAGGAAGAAACCATGAGAATCAGTACTCAGTTCTGATGCTTTCTGAAGACAAATGGTGAGCTGCATCTTTCAGGTTTGAGATTGACTTCAATCTTGTAGCTTATCCACAAATCACTTTGTTACAAATGGCCCATTTCAGATGTGAAATTCAGGATGCAAATTAAAGATTTATGACTTTCCTGTCTGTCAGTTTTGATTCCATCATGTGCTTGTTAGTCATGCCCTACTGTGCTGCCCTGTAACTGTTCTGACTGATGTTGACCACAGATATTATAAATGATCCCTTTTGATACATTAGTTAATTACAAAGGAAATCATCCTTCTCATGGCAAATTCAAATCCATCTTAAAATTTCATAGAGGCAATTCATTATGAGGAAAGTTATTTATGAATTTACTAAAAAAATAAAAAGGTCTGCTTTCATTAATATAAGCTTAGAGGTACAAAATGATAAAATGGTAGTTGCTTGCTTAACTCTTTTGGTGAATGTTTCACTAATGAACTGAGAGGCTTGGAGGCTTCTTAGCACTGACAATTAAATTCAGTAAATGCAAAGCAAAAAGAGACTTGGAAAGACTTGCTTTATATTTGTAAAAAAATTAAAAAAGAATGAAGGAACAGATGTATAATATATATGCACAGAATTTCTGACTTGAAAGAACATTCAGATGCTGCTTAACTTTTGTCTTTGCCATCCTTTTAAAACAGAGGAAGTTTTGCATATTGTCATTGTTTACTCCAGGAAGAGGGTAGGATTTAAATACAGGGTTTGCACAAATTCTGTTGTTTAATCCAGGGTGATGTGATAGAATTGGAGGCGAACTTTGCAAAACTGCTTCCCTTCTTTGGTTAGTTTCTGCATTTCTAAGATAGGACTTTGCAAATGTGATGTAGTCCTTTTAGCTCTTGAGATGAGGTAAGCCACATGAAGGTAAAGGTGTCATGTTCTTGCTTATGTGTGGACTCAGGACCAGTTGGACCCTGTAGTCACGTGTCCATTCACTTGCAAAGGTTGAAGGAAGTTACAAAGCTTTCTTATCACTATCACCAAGAAATTGTCCTAAGAGGTGATTTGGAAAGGAGAGAGAGTACAAAAATCTGTAAATCTGCTCAGAGGGAGGTATGCAGGTGGATTCAGGGTATCTTGTCAAGAAATTAAAAGGCAAGAAACTTGCCAGATTAACTGGATGTGGTCACCTCTTGGCTGAGAGGTGTAGCATTTCTTTGCCATTTGACACTGGTCTGCCAAACAAACAGCAGTGGCTGCCACTCCCTGAACTTCTGCTTTAAAATCATTGTTGATTTTGCAGAACAGCAAAGTGTGACTTTCTCTGACTGAACGTGCAATCACTCTGGCATTTGCTTTCACAGGTGTTCTTTTTGCTACACACTGTAAGATCAATAAAACGAAAGGAAAAAGAAGACAAGTGTTCTTGGGAATGTGTTTACCAAGTGAATGGAGAGTAGTTATCATTACATTTGTGTAATAAGTTTTCTTCTCCCTTCTGCCTGCCTGGCAAAAACATATATGTTTTTCATTTCAAAATTACAGCTTGTAGAAGAACTTTCAGTGGAAAAGATGATTGCTTGTTTCCTCTCAGGTTTTTTTTTTTTGTTTTTTTTTTTTTTTGGTTTGTTTTTTTTTTTTTGTTTGTTTGTTTTGTTTTGTTTTTTTGTGTGTGTGTGTGATTTTGTTTGTTTGTTTTTTTGTTTTTTGTGGTGTTGAAAGGTTACTGACTGGCAGCATTTAATGTGTATGTACTTCCTGGACCCACAGGTACCTCACTGTCAAAGGACCTGGCTCTCCAACCCACAAGCCAGTGGTTATTCGTGGATATACTCAAAATGCTCTCTAACATTTAAGTCACATCGAGCCTTGGAAACATTTCCCTTGAGATTCAGGAGCAGATTCTTGAAGGAAGGATGGATGTGACCCTCTTCCCTCACTTTGTTAGCTGGGTGCCTGCTCTGTGTCAGGGAGAGGGCACCAGCCACCCTGTTTGCATCATCAGGGCAGCCTGGGGTGCTGCTGCCCCTGCTTTACCTCCCCTAGGGTGAAATTCCAGCTCAGTTGGAACAGTGTTTTCATGTTGTGTAACTAATGGCTTTTTGGAGACCTTCACAGAATCACAGAATATTGGGGGTTGAAATGGATCTCAAAATACCACTGAGTCCAACCCCCCTACCAGAGTAGGATTGCCTACTGTGTGTCACATCTTCTTCTAGTCAAGGATGAGTTAACAGCTGAAAAGAAAAATTGAGGAAAGCAAGTAAAAATGTATACTATCCCTCAGGACTCTTCTTTCATCATTATTTTTAGAAGTGGTGATAAATGGAATTTCTTTTGCCATTTACTTTTCCTATCACTGTTTTTTACTGCAGTTCTCATGCATCTCCTTGCAATGTAAACAGGCCAGATCTAACAATAAACTCCAATATGAGTTAGGAATTCTGTGTCGAAGGCATCTGGGATAGCAGTGGATCACCTTGCAATTCCTATGAAACCTGGAAAAATTAACTCCTTTCTATCAATGTACTTCATAAATAAGAAGGGCAAAATGCTTCATTTAAAAGTAGTGTCTAAATCAATTTTAGGTGACAAAATTGAACACATGATGGCACAATGTTTCATTTTTAATTGTATTGTGTTAAGCTTGCCCATTTTATTTGGCAAAAAGTTCCCCACATATCCCTAATATATCTTCAATGCTGTCTTCTATGTTTTTAAAAAATATCTCCTGTTCTTTTACTTTATTTACAAGATAATGTGTTCTTTCCCTGTCAATCCATGGCATCTGTGTGGCATTGACAATAAACAATCACCTTTAAATCCAGATACGGTAAATCTATCTGGTTTTAGTTCAAATCAAGGTCTGAACTTCATCACAGACTGGATAGGCATCCTACTGGAGTTTAATAAAAATTAGGTCAGCTACACTGTACAGTTCTTTTGTTTTGCATTAAAAGGGGATTTTTAAAGATAAAAAATGTAGGGTTTTAAATTAAAGCTACTGCACTTGCAGTCACTGCTTTACCTGTAGAAAATCTCTATCATCTGTCAGATTTTCCAGTGTATGGTACAGGCTAGTGTGAACTATTAGCAATTAAAAACTGGACAAAGCCTTAAAATGTATGGCAGGAGACTTTTTGAGAAGGATATGACAAAGTTAGATTAAAAATATAGGTCATCCCATTTTCTGTCGTGATCCTTTAAAAAATACTTGCTGATGTCTTATGATCTGTGAATTTGCATGCACTTGTATTGCTCCTTCGAAGTCAGAAAATTAATTATCTGGGAGATCCTTTCTAATCCTGCCTACTTCTGCTTCACAAGTTAAAGGGGAAATGGCCTCTGTAAACTGGAACAACTTTGAAAGTGCTTCAGTGTTCTTTTAAGACCTCAAATGGTTCTTAATTTCCCATGGGTAGCTAGAGGAGAGAAGAAAGGATGTATCTTGGCATCAAGTGGCAGCTGCTTTAGTTTTTCTTGCTTAGCTCCCTGTAGAACACTTCAACATAATCAATTCTGGAAACTACACATTATTGAATTTCTTTGACCAATTGGTTATCTAATAACATGGCACATAGTCCCTCAGCCAAATAGCAGGATGGAATGGCTTGGTAGTGATGAAATGTTGCGATATATTTCAGGAATTTAATTTTCTACTCCACTAAAGGATCTAAGATAGCTACATAACCAAAGGCTGTTCCTCACGTATTATTTAGGCTTCATTGGTAACCAGTTTTGTCCCAACTAATTTTCATATCTGAAAGTGCTAGGACAAAATGGAATGCAGTTTCCTAAAACAGTTGCTGCTGCTTAAGTTGGGTTTTGTGAATGCAGGTTGTTGTAAACCTTTCCCCCCCTAGAGCTGTGACTGCTTAAAGAGGATTGCCACACTAGTGAACTAGATGCTAAAAATGTCTAACATAGTGTTCATCTGTTATTTCAATATCTTGACCTTCATAACCCAACTGAGTGCATAATCTAAATCTCATCGAGGAATATTCCTTCTCTTAATTTAGCAGAGCATCAATCAGAATTTAGACTATAAACCTCACTTACCATGAAAGACTATTTTCCAAAAGTTCTTGTGATGCTTCTGAAGACCTTTTTGTGTGTACAAATGATCTGTGAAAGGGCTTTAAGCACTTGTGGACACATTCATTAGTCTGGAATTATTCTGTGAATGCTATATGTAATTACAACTCTGTGAGTTGCTGAGAAATTATCAGCTATGAAAGCTGTAGTGGGGAATCACTCTGTAGTTTGCTGTTTGTGTGATGCAATCAGTGATGTGATAGCATTGTGTCTGCCTCTTGGATGCTTCTCTTGAGCATCCAAATAGCTTGACCAATAGAAGTAGCCCCAGGGCACTTCTAAAGTGGGGGGATCTATAAATGAATTGAAGGAATCATTTGTGGGGTGGGAGGCAGACAGTGGCTCTTCTCCCTCTGCCTTTCAGTGAAAGAAAGAGAAACGTGTCCAGCCAGCATCGCTTTTAACTGGCTTTGCGCTGTAGTTTTCACAAATATTGTGTGATATAAGTTCTCTAAATTATTTCAGTGAGTTAAGATGGGAAGAAGCTGCAAGAGTTTCTCTAAATGACACAAAACACTGGCCTGGTCGAGGGACTGACTGCTGCAGCTTTGACCTGTGGTCGAGGAGTTTTGTGGCAAGACAATGTCCCTTATCAAGTGCATCTGCACTCCTGTATTTCCTTCCTTCCCCCATCTGCACTCCTGTATTTCCTTCCTTCCCCCAGAATCGTGCCTTACAGAAGAAACGGTTGAACTCTCAGTCCCACTGGGGCCTGTCCCAGCCTGGTTTGGAAGTGTTCATGGGCTCTGAATTGGAATCCTTCAGGCAGAGCACTCCCCAGAATGCTGTTCCCAGGCTCTTTCATCCTCTTCAGTATTTCCTGATGGATTTCTGCATGTAACACGTTCATAATTACAGTGTGTAGAACTGTTTCCTCAAGATGTAGGCTGCCACTTACATCAAATTCATTTTTCTCCTCTCTCAAGACACCCTCCTCTTCTGCCTTTGATGAATCAAGCTCTGAGCCTATTATTTATACAGGGCACATACTGTCACTGAACTGATGGCACCCATATGTATCTCCCTTGGTGCAGTAATGCTTTCCTAATACTTAATGGTGGCTGTTAAGGTTAAACCAATCATTTTAGATATGATAAGGCAGGAATACTGAGCCTCAGTTTAATATATAAACCAGGAAGGCATCCTTTAATTCAGTTAATTCAAGAGAGCATTAATTAATAGAAATCCTGAGAATTTTAGTGGGTTTGTCTGTCTGATATTTAGCACCAAAATAAAAATAAATTTACTGTGCCCTTTGCTAAAATTTGATCTGACATCTAATTAGTTAATATAATGCCTTTTTATATTTTCAATTATCATGTTAATTTTCTGGGTAGGGAATTTATAGAAAGTAATAAGAGGCAAAATCCTCACCTTGGAAAGTGATATTGTGGAATATATTTTGAGTATAATGGACAAGATCAGCAAACAGGGATGGGATAGGTTAGGGAAGATGAAGGAGGTAGTCTTTATGCTGGCAGGGTTATGTGGTGATTTAGAGCATATTCTGGTAGTTAGCATCACTATTTTAAAGCTCTCTTGTTTGACAAAACAATAATATATTTGAAGTCATAACGTGTGGTACATTTACATTTATGCTCTGTGTTTAGAAGGAGGAATATGCATTTAGATGACATAAAATGCAATTTTTCTTATTCAAATTTTCTTATCCTTCTCTACATACTGAGAAAAATATAAATAAGATCATTTTGCAGTTTGGGATTATATAGTGCTGAGAGGACAGTATCTGCATCATAAAAATTAATTGAACCTTATCTCTATTTTTGCCTCTAAAAAAAGCTACAATTTTTTATTTGTTTCATTTGTACATTATGTGTGCTTCTAGAAAATAACCTTGTCAAAACTCTGAGGTTTCCAGTTCCGAAAACAGCTGTTAATATGAGTTTTTAAAAAGAATAATTATAATGTTGTTCACTCAGACAAGTATCTAAGGTTCCTTTTTGGGAACAATTTCATACTTTACAGGGCTTGCAAAGATTTTTTGCTATTCAAGGTTTCAAAAAGTAATTGGAAAAAATTGGACCTTTGGTTGCAGTTTGTTAAAAGAAGTGATAAATGAGCTTTGCCTTCCTAGGCAAGGTCTCCTTTGTAACTTTGCTGACACTATCTCTGGGGTCCTACACCTGTGAGATCTGTCTTGGAGGTGCAGCAGATACTGAGATGTTGCAGAGGCAGCATTTGAACCCAAGATCAGTTGTAGGTGAAGTTCTTTAGGGACTAGGAAAACCACAGCACAAGCAGAGGTGTTTTTGTAAAACTATCAGTGCTGCTGCACATTGAGAGACTGCATGGCTGCACTTTGTTCATAAATCATTGCTACAGACCATTCCTGCTTCCTCTGCAGTCTTGAGATTTTTGTTTTTTGTTAACACTACGCAAAGCATCTGAAACACTCTTCTTCCTGACACAGGGAATGGGCAGCCATGCAGAGATCATCCATCACCTGGTAAGAGTTAAGTGTTCTCTCTCAAAGAATAAAAAAACAGATAGTCTATAGTAGGGATAAGTAAATTCTACAAAAGAATCAGTTGTCTTTGGAAAAGCAAAGCTCTTACTGTTTCTGTGAATATTTATAATCATGAGCATTGATATGGCCACAAATACACTACCAGTTCAGACTGACTCTTCCTGGAAGCTGGAAAACCAACACTGGGATACTAAAATGGACACAGTATTGGAAACTTTCCAGTGTGCATTGTTCATTTGTGCTGACATTGATTTTGGGTGAGAAGCAATGCTAGCATAAAAAAAAGTAAAAGGCTATTAATATTTGCACAATTAAAATGAGCACGAGGCAGTGATGATTCATAAGTGCTGCTGTAAATAGGCTTTATTGATGTTCCTGTTCTTGCCTTCATAGGAGATATTCCAGTTTCCTGGGAGCTCTTCTGTTTTGTAGAGTACCTAAAAATTGTTTTTCCAATGAACATCCTGGAAGTGTTATCTGGTTTCTTTTAGAAGTCACTAATGGTAAACCTGTTCTCCAAACACAGAGGATCTATTCACAGAAACCAGAGGGTAATGCTTGCTCTTAGCAGGCCATGTCAAGGGCTGTGGGCTGTGCTCTGTCTCCCTGTGCGATGCTCTGCTACCATCAGTCCACCCCCAAGCATTTTAGACTCAGTTTTATCCTGCTGGGTTCATCCTACCCACTGGCTTTCTTAATGAGACTGGAGCAGAGCCCTTTGCCTGAAGGAGCTGCCAGGTGCTCCTCTGGCATGGCAATGTCCTTGAGCTGGAGGAGAAAGAGCCAGGACATGTTGTACCTTCTTCCTGGCATGTGTGGGATGCAACTCAACACAGATTTGACAGGATCAAGTTGTGTATCTGGGAGTAGTACTCTAGCTATGGAAGTCCCTTAAAAACAGGCCACAAGTTCCTGCCCTAAAGAAGTGGAGGGAAAATTATACCTGGACATGCCAAATAATAAAAGATCATAAGGATTTAGTCTCTGCCCTCAAATATGAGAACTGGCAATGAAATTGAAGCTGCTCTCTAAGTTGTCCTGCTTTTATTCCAGATCTCTTAATTTTTATTTTGGAGCAAAAATAAAAGGGATAAGATTTTTAATGGCAAACAAAGAGTAGAAAGTCCTAAGAGGGGAAGTCTAAGTGATGTTGAAAGCACTTCTGTCAGAACATTGATTCACATGAGAGCCATGTATGTAAAGACCTTCGGAAACCTGGATTGAAGATGTTGTAACTTTCGGGGGTGGGATATAGGATACCAAGCTTTTTTGAGTATTTCTGCAAATTTTGCAATTTGTTCAGACATGCTAAAAAGTTTGTCTGCCTCAGACTTGATTTTGAGATACTAATTAATTATCAAGTATTCTAATAAATACCTCTAATGACAAAATCATATTGATATTCAGGCTGACTATTGTGACCTCCAAAGTATGCCCATACTTTTAAATAAAGGTGGGTTTTTTTCCCACAATAACAATAAGACGCAAGTTAATGCTGATTTATTCCCTTAGACTTTTTCACTTAAACATCTCAGCAGATTGATTGTCAGTTCAAGCCTACACATTACACAGACCTTTTTTTTTCCCCAGTGAAACTGGAAGTCATGTCTCAACTTAGTGTTTTCCAAGCAGGTGCTTTAAAAGATGGTCTCTGAGCAGGGGCTACCCATAAATCCCACAATTTATTACATTCATTACTACCTAGATAAAGACTATTAGGCAATCAATCAGGGCCATGTCTCATTACCCTTTAGTAGTTGGGATGTTTTTGAGGTTTTCATTAGGGACACAAGTTATTTTCTTGACTGCTGCTGAGCAAAGAACTCCTCCAAGTGGATATTGTCTAAACTGGAGTATTGAAATACTAAGACCAAATTATTCAGGCAATTTATTATCCCTCATCAAAAGTATAGAAAGAAGATGTTCTTTCCAGATGGAAAGAGGATGGATAATATAGAGGGCAGCTGACGTGCAGGACTGTGGGAGAGGCCCTGACATGGCAGAGCATTCAGCTTTGGCTGTGGAATTAACCACAGATTTCTGGGATGGTCTTGTCTCTCACTTGTAGCTGGGAGTTGGCAACAGCAAGGCACTGTCATCCCATATCAGCATTAGACCATAGAGGAATGGATTCAGGTCAGATCAGCAGTGACAGGACTGGGGGGCAAATGCTCTGTGTTTGTGTATGCAGGAATTAGCTACTGGATGCTAATCTGGGGCTCCAATACTTTTCATTCTTCAACCTGGGACTGGAAATCTTATGTCAATTGCTTTTCTTAAATCTCATTCAGTCCCTGTATATCTGGACTCTTCAAGTACTGAGGCAAGAAAAATCTTCAAGTTAAAAAAAAAAGAAATGGAATGTATATAAATGTCAGTAGAGGTTCTACCCCAGCTATAGGAAAAAAATTTGAGAGGTTTGTATGTATATTAAGATCAAAGTACTCTGCTATCCCATATTATTAATGATACTTTTATTAATATTAATATTCCAGATTGCTGTTCATGAGAGCTGTTTGCTTTAAGTCAGCAGCCACATTCATCCTGCCTCTGTATGTATTGTGCATATGGATGACTAATGACTGCATGAAGTTTATGACATTTAAAGCTTAAAATCCAAGTGTGTGTGAAACTAGACCACTAATGGATTTATGTCCTAGCTCAAATTTACTGAATTTTTGTCAAGAGATCTCACTGAAACTCAGACTCAACTTTGTTTTGGGCTTTGTTTCCCAGTGATTTTAAAGTAAATGTAACACATCCCTGTCCTACTAAAGCTTCTTTCCATTTTAGGTTAGGCTTTGGTAAGTATAAGTCTTGGTGTAAAACTGAGCTATTTTCATTGTGCGTCTCAGTCTCTAAAGCTCTTCTCATGAGAGTAGTGGTACTTGAGGAGGAGAAAGTTTCTTATTCTAGCTGTTCCTCTCTCCCCTTTCCCAAGCCACAGAGCAGTTTGTCCTGGAGCACTGTGGGAGCCAGAAGGAGCAGCTCCCTGTCTGGTTTGTAGTGATCCAGTCTTGCACAGCTGATAGGATTACACTAGAAAAGAATAGCAAGATATGCTGTGATATAAAGGTTAATAAGCAAGGACTTGCATTTGTAACAAATCCTAGAGTTCACTCTTGAAATAAATATACAGTATTGAATTTCTTCCCCCAAACTGTTTCTATTGAAATGTATTGATACATCTATCAATACATGATGTATTGATACTTCAATCTATCTAGAGTAGAGTCAGGAAACCTGCTCTTTAATATTCCTATAGGTCACCAAAGTTACTGGGAAATGAACTTCCATACAGTATTTTTAACTGGGATGTGCTGTTTGCTGTTGTGTCAAAGGACCTGCTGTAAATTAAATTAGAAGCTGCCTGAATGTTTACCAAGTTGTTTCTTCCTCTCAAGAAGAGCATGCCAAAATGACTGAAATTTAATATTATGTTCTCTGACATCAGTCTGGTGATGTACAGCTCACAGAATGAATTTCCATTGTCAGTAAAACTTTAAAAACATTTACGTATATCAAACTCACAATTCTGAAACCCTGTAATGTTCTTTCAATATATACCATGGATCCTAGGAGCAAAGTGACAGCTATATATCTATCTAGTGGATTCTTCATTATCAGTTGAAGACAGGGGCATAATATCATTGTGCTTTTGCTGCTGTGAATGCCAGTACAAAGAGAAATAAGGACGGGAAAATGGATAATACTGTTCAGAGTCTAATTTTGCTTAGATAACAACATCAAATATGAGATTTTAAAGTTTTCAGGGAGGCAGGAGTATTACTTTGCAATTCCCTCGTTGCTCAAAATCAGTGACCCCAGTAGACTATTATATAATTCTTAATTAGATTAAACCAAATAAACTGATGGTACTTTGTCTCTACAAAGAAAAGCTGTAAAAATACAGTGAGACCAAACATGGATCAGCAGTAAAATTCCCTCAAAGTTAATATTTTAAAAAGCTCCAGACTAATCAGAAGCATCTTCCTTGTGTCCAGCAATGGATCATTTTACCAGGCTGCCTTCCCTCCCACCCAGATGTTTGCATGGAGCACACAAACCTTCTTTGGGACACTGAGACTGCAGCTGCTTTGGGTGGGGAGCTTTCTCTTGGTCTTTTGGTTGGTCTCACTGCTCTCCAAGAGCAGTACTCATGTCAGCGCTCTCTAAAGCTGCTTTGAAAAGCACCAATTAACAGAACCAGGGAAAGAGACATTAGCTTGCATGAGCATCCGAGGGCTCTTTGGACAGAAAGGTGACCTGTTGGGTCTTATGTATGATCTGTCCTTGTGTCTGCTGGCCAACAGATAGCATCTATTGGTCACAACTCATTGAACCCCAATTAGGAAGGTGCACTGCCAGCAGTTCTGAGCTGGCTCAGTGCTCCTTCTTGTCTGCAATGCTGTCTGACAGCCCTCTGGGGAAAGGAGAGCACTGGACACATCCCTGGTGCTTTATAAAAATAATGCTGATGTATCCCCTGGGAGATGCCCATCGGTTTGTGAAGGGTTTCTGAGACATTCCTCTGAACTGACTTCCAACAGGAGCAGCTATGATAATGAGGGTGGTCTCAGAAGTGCTTGATCCACAGATACACAAAGGAGAGAAGAGACTAGGCAGGCAATAATCTCATTTCAAGTTTAGATTGTCACAGTCCCAAAAGCCTGCTCGTAACCTTTGCTAACATTCTTATCATTACTTTCTCTGTGGAGAGGTAGAAAGCCAAGAGTTACTTCAGGTATGATGGTTGCCATATCTTCTGTGACTCCTGACTCCTACAGAGAATTACAAACGAAGCAGTAGATGGGAGCCCATCTAAAGGGAAAAGATTTGTTAACTCTACTTAATAGCATGATTCTGCTGGAATGGTGCAATGTATCCATCTCTCTCCTTTGGGGAGAACTTTTTCCTGCTGTCAGAGACTGACTGTGAATCTGTTTAAACATGAAGACTTGCCCAGAACTCTAGCTGCTATATTGTTAGCTGCAGTCCTTTGTGGCACACCACTACTTTTGCATGCTGGTCCTGTCACCCCGTGCTCAGTATTCCTCACACTGGCCAAGTGGAGAGATGAGGTACATCCCATTCTCCCCCTTTTTCTTTTTATTTTAAGAAGGAATATTTGTGCTTGTCTCCAGCACAAGCATAGCTAAGGCTTAAGTATATGAAAGTATATGTTGCTGCTATTTAGAGTAGCTGTCTTGTACTCTATTTCAAGCTAAATTTCCAGTTTCCTTCTTTTCTTTTTTTTTTTTTAGTGCTGTGCAGGAGGTGATTTTTTGTGTGAAAATAAGCAGTTTTCTGTATGGAGGCTTTAATTTTACCACTACAAGAAATGCAGGTGTATTTGCTTGTTGGGCATGAGCCTTATGGCACTGGTGAATTGTGCAGGAATATGTTCAAGTCACTTGAATGTCTTTTCTATTTGCCTGTCTTCAGTCAAGAAATGATACAAAAGAGCTGGGAAAGGGGGAGTGGTTTTTCAAGAATGAGCTCCTCACTACAAAGCAGCAGTTTTCTCATTAGTGTTCCTTGGTGTTCCAGACTGGCTGTGTGTTGGGTTTAGCTCTGGGTATTATACACTTCATTGTTGCTGCTAATTTCTACTATTCATCAATATTTTAAGATGCCTTTTCCATGGCTTGTGAGCAGTACACAAGTGCTGTATGCTCATTGTATAAGAACTGACCTTTCCTATGTAACTTACCTCATTACCTTTTACATCATCTCCTGTAAATATATTGTGCTGGTAAATAGAGGAATGTAACGTAAATCCTCACCAGTGGTAAGTTCTTTTTGGAAGACAGCTGCATTTTTCATTGTAGATTTTTATGTTTCAGCCTTTGATTACACTTCAGTGTACAGCAATAATCCAATAAATCCTTGTGTTTGTCATTTGCAGCAGTGGCTGGCATCTGTGAACTTAAGTGAAGTAGGTTTTTCATGTATTGCTTAATTGGGTCAAACCAAATAAATGCATGGTACTTTGGCATTACAAGGAAAAGCCATAAAAATAGAAATATAACACAACTGCATTTTGGCATGGTTTTTTTTCCCTTGCTGAGTTAAAAGTGTTAGCTCATAAGAATTGAAAACAAAAATGTTTATGGTCACAAAAATGAAAATTGCTTGAAAAGAGCCAGTGCATAGCTAGCAGAATGCATCCAACAGCACTGCAGGTGGAGGCAGCCACTGCAGGATGTCATGAGATGCTGAAGATTTGTCTTAGGCTGATGCTAGTTAATTGATAAATTCCAGATATTAATGTTTTACTGCTGATGCTCTATCAAACCAATAAAATAACTCTACAAGAATGTCTTCAGTTGGGAGTCTGTTTCCATCCGTGGTGCACTGTTGGAATCAGAATGTATTTCCCTTGTTACTTTAGATAGCTCTCTTATTATAAAATACTGTCAGAGGAGTAGAATTGCCACCCACTGGAATGTGCAAGTAAGAAAATAAATGGATTTGGAGCTGTAGATAAAAGCTTTACTCTATTTGCTCTGCTCAGGCATCATTGCTGGCTGGGGTGAGGCTGTAGCTCGGTAGAGCAGGTTACCTGGTGAATATCTCCTTTACTTGTGGACAGTAGAAAAAAATGTTTATGCTTGTTGACATAGCGAACTCTGAAATGTTACTAAGTCCCCAGAAGTAATCTGATTTGAAGAACTAATCCCAGTCTACAGAGAAACTGCCAAGACCCACACGCAGCAGCTGCCTAGGGAGCATTCATGAGTGTTCCATTATCTCCTACCATCTTGTCCATGAATGTTGACTCTGGAGAAAAAGCCTTTTGCTGCAGTGCACGTATGGTACCTTCATCTTACATTTCCTCTACAGCTGCAGCTCTGGCAGGTGGGTTGTGTTGCCTTCTGAAAGATTCTGCCTGTAACTGTGATGGGCCAAAGGGAGAAAATTAGCAAATGGCACAGCTCCAACCAGTAACACGTGCTATAGTCTCATTAATCAGGATTGTCTGCTGATCTGGACTCTCAGTTCAAATCTCCAAATGTGGCTAAAAATGCTTCTAGAAGCTATCAGTCTCCCAGCCCCAGCTACAGTGTTCCCAGGCATTATGCTACCTCCACTGTTAAGCAGTGGAACTCTTGCTACGAGGGATGTTTGCTCTCTGGTTTTGTCTTGAATTTATTCAGCATTTAGACACGGCAGTGTCTGTGTTCCACATCAGCTTTCTCACAATACCATAGTGTAGGAAGAAAAAAATTGTCTTTCTCAGTGCATAACGAGGGAAGGAGTAGTATGTGTTTTGTTTGCTTTCTGAAATTTTGGCGGTCCATCCGTTACTATGGTGATGGCAGCATGACATTTGATAGCACACAGAACAGAAGGGTCCCTGCTTGGAGTAAGGACTGGTACATGTGAGAGACTGTGTGAGAGAAAGATTCTCAATAAGCTATTGTGTCTGGGGACTTAAAATTCACTTTCATCAAGACTTTTGTCATTGCTTTAACTCATTAAGTGAAAAGTTTGCAGGATTTCTTTTAATTATTTTGGCAAGCTTCATAAATTAAGCTGACTAAACACACTACAGATTTCTCTCCATCACTAATAGTTTTTGCATCTTTGTGTGGGAAGGATTGTTTGCATTTACTGTTCCATGTGTTTCTTTTTTAAGCAGCGTTCTAGAAGTTGCTTTCCAATCTCTGTAGCATTATTGCTGTTGAAAATTTGAATCACTGTTTGAATCACTGTTCTTTGAGTCCACTGGAAATTCATGCATTTGGGTGATACATTTGTTTTTCATACATGCAGCAAATATCATATGGAAGAAATTTTTCTAAGGAATAGAAGACAGAGAGCTGCAGGATTCAAAGTAATTTTCCACTGAACAGTGAGGATTGGTAGCTAGTAGAAATGGATCAATCTGGAATTTTAAATCTTAGCAGGGTGAAATTTGGTCTTAAGAGTATCTGAGTCAGACATCACTTCCCTAGGTGTCAGTTTTGAACCTTGAGGGGGAAAAATATAAGAATGTATCCAATTTACTGGTCTGGGTATCTTGTGATATCTGGTATGTTTGCAAAATTTCCGTGAACATTAATCCAGACACTGAATTATCTTCCTTAGGAACAACTGAAAAACACTTTCTCACAAACATATTCATGATTTCAAAATGCTCCTGAAGAACTTGTAGCAGTGTAGTACTGAGTCATTTTGCACAGCCATAATCCAGCTCTGTTACTGCAAGGGGCCTCTCACAAGGGTTACCAAGGCTGTTTAGGGAATTTATTTACTCTGTATTGCCTTTTATCTTTCATTCACAATTGTGATTCCCCTACCTTAAAGTTTTCCTTTAGTGTAGAACACAAGGAGGGAGAATGCAGCTCTGGTATTCCTGGCTTGTGAAGGAGGAAGCATTGGGAAGCATCCCTGCACACTCTTGCAGATGCTTCTCTGTTCTGCACACTGCATGGTGTGTCTGGGACCTCAGGCAACAGCCCAAAATTGCTCAGCCATAACCTCAGGTTCTGTCCAGAGAAAATGGAAGGCTTTCTTATATTTTTTAGGACACATTCATAATTTTCTAACTTTTCTACCTGTGGGAACTGTAGCACTTTCCCTGCAGAAGCTTTTTTATGTAGAGTGGCTGCAAACTTTTCTTTTGCTGCCTCTAATAAATAATATATGTCTGACATTAAAGTTTTGCGTCTGACAGTCACCAGAATCATTCTAATAGCAGAGCCTGAGGTCTTATTAGATAAAAAAATGACTGTGCTGACATGTAAACATGTGAAATGCCTGTTCACCATGAATTGACTTTAAAATGACCACAACATCCTGGCTGGCAGCAATTTCAGTAGCTCAGCTGATCATGGAAAAGCTCCAGTTGGTTGACATCTTGTCTACTGAATAACACAGCCTTGTTTCATATTAATCCTTCAGGATCTAGATTAATTTTTTGTGATGCAGAGAGATCAAATTCAAGGTATCACTCAAAATATAGATATTTCTGGCAACTTAGCTGAGCCAACACCACCCAGAGTGTTAGTATATATATTTTTTTCTATGATCATGAGTCTTTTTTTTATCCTTAATACTATATCCTAAAGATATAGACTTAAGATATACTTTATATGCAAAGCAATACTTGTATGGCTTTTCCCTTGTATTTTAATTCCATATCTGTAGAAAAAAAGAGGAAGCATAAAAACTGCATGTGGAATTTACTTGGAACTGCCTGGTTGGCCCTGAGGTCAGTCTCAGAAACTCAATATCCTCAAAATAATCACAAAAAATTTTCTCGTATGTTTAATGCTGAATAACTATTTCCTTCCCCAAATTACTTTATTTTGATCTCATATGAAAAAAACATCCCTCTTTTCCATATCCATTCAAATTTGCTGTTCATAAGCATGTTGGAGACTGCATTTTTACATTTGGCTACTCTAAAATGATCTGTCTAGTACGTTCAAAATAGAGAACGTAAGCAATGGAAATTGTACCCCCACTTCTAGGAATTTTAGAGGCCTTGAAAAATGGGCAGCCTAAAGAGCAAACAGAATTTCTTAAGCATTGCAGGGTCTGCCCTTATTCAGCACAGTTATTATTTATAAACATGCATAACTTTTCTCTTTTCCTATATGTCATGTCGGAGTCATCACGGAAGTGGTCTTCATCTGTGCAGAAGTTAGACAAAGAAGGGAGGTAATGGAAAAAAGGGTGAAAGGTGGTATACAAGAATTCTTCGGTGCAGGATTTAATTGAGTTGTAGAGTAGCACAGAGGAGGCAGAGGCCCAAGGAGAAGAGCAAAGAGCTGAGAACTGAAGTGAGTGGTTGACTATGAGCTGAAAAAAGGAGAGAGAAGGAGAGAGAAGATGCCAGACTTAGAGAAACTGTGATGCTATTCCAGGTTTAGTGGGTGAAGTGAAAGAAACCCAATGACAAGGAACTGAAAAGCATTCATATAACATTTCTGCAGTGTGTGTACCTCCCTTGCTCCCTGGTTCTTCGATAGACACACATATATCATAAAACTTTGTGTGGGAGCACCACATGGTGGTTTCCTATAGCTTTTAAAAAATCCATACGAACCATTTCATGATTTACCACCTCTCAGCTTTGCTAGGTTTTTTTTGTTGTTATTGTTTTTAGGGTTTGTCTTTTTTTGTTTTGTTTTTTTTCTTTTTTTGTTTGTTTTTTGTTGTTGTTGTTGTTGTGTTTTTTTGGGTTTTTTTTTTGTTTTTTCCCTTTCTACTTTTTCAGTTGTGGAAGACAAATGCTTTCTGACATTTGTTGCTAGGTCTCTCTGCCTGCCTCCTGCCTTCACCCAGCAGCACCAGTAAATCCCTGTGGCCCTGAGTAACACTTCCCAGCTGCCAGGGACAGAACTCCCCCTGCTGCCTCTGGACCATGTTTCCTGTTCATGTTGCTGAGCAGTGGGATAGGGACAGGAGTGGAGCCTTGGCTTTTTGGTGCTCAAGAAAGCAACCTGAATGTGGGGATGAGCAAGGGGAGGTAGGGAGGATCTGCTGCTTCTCAGGCTTGAGAGCTCTGAGGGATGGGTCAGTCTGCACTTTCCATGACAACTGGATGGAAAAGATCTCTCCTGAGCAGAATTCAGAACCTGTACTGAATTCAGAACCTGAACTGGTTTCTATGCCTCAGTCATACATTAAACAAGATTCCTGGAAACCAGTGAACACATATGGTAAGATACAACAGCAACAGCAAGAGGTGGTGATCTGTAGAGGTGGTAAGAAAAAGGCTGGGTGTAGGAAACAGGAATTTCAAGGTAATGAGCAGAGCTTGAGGATCTGGGTAGACTCATTTGGGCTTTTGCACATAGCTGAGGACTGCTGCTTGCAAATTTCTTTATTTTGTACAGCAGTTCTCCCCATTGCAAGAAAAAAGATAAGGTATAAAGCTGTAAGACTAGAAGATACCATAATAAATCTAACGCATGCGTGGCATATTTACAGCTTTATATGTGCCATTGTTGATGGATCTGGACAAGCAGCATGCTAATTGCTGTTCTCCAGAGGGCTTAGAAGGAGAAGAGTCATTAAAGAAAAGCTCCTTGGAGTAAAAAAAGATCAGGTTTCTATTTTCCAGCCTTCTTCTGTGTCTATAGAGAATGGAGTAGGTTTAAAAAAAAATAATGTATTTTGTAGTACTTATTTCCTTCATATCATTATGTGAAAGCTGTTTTCAAGAAGAAAAAGGATAAATAAGGCAGGTATCAGCCCTGACAAGGACAAGCAACATTGGAATTAAAAGGCAAAATGGATTATGTTTATTTGGAATTTTCTCTGTCATTTAATAGAGGTTCTTTAATTTGTTTATCTCTCCCTAAAATTGCCTATTGAATTTAATTAAGTGCACCATAGATTTATGAGTCAGGGCAATATGAAGAATTTTTTTTTTAAAGCAAGCTTATTTGTTCCTCGGATGAGTTTTCTCAAAGATGTTGTAATTACATGCCTGGATTACTGCTGGCACAGCAGAAAGTTCCCTCAAATGCAGCAATTGCAGCTAAGCAAGGCACATGTCATGGTCTTGATGAAATCTGTCAGCCTTCATGGCCACACATCTACACCCATCTGCATCAATTGCTTAAAAAATCATCATTGATGATGCATCTCTAAATTACCTCTCTCTAATAATTTTAGATACAGACATAACATATCTCAAGCCATGACATGCCTCTTATACTCCTGGCATGTTTACTTTGCAAGTTTGTAGTCTTCTGCAGTTCTCTTTATCCTTTCTTTTAAGAAAGATAAAGGAATATCTACTTGTTCAACTTTATCCTCATATAAGAGGATAAAGAATCCTCCTTTACCTTCAGATAAAGATACCTGAAGAATCAATGAAATTTTGCCCATCAACAGCAGCAAAAACAATTGAGTCCTTCACATTTGGCATACTACTGAAAAGAGAAAAAAATCAGTTCATAAAAATTAGTTTTTGAGTGTTTCTCACTACAGCATTCAAGATAGGTGGTGCATTAATGTTAATGAGGTGGCTAATCAGAGTTTGTCATTGATGGATCTGTAATCATTAGTCCATGTAACTTTAGATCATTTCTGTAAATTGGGAGATAATAAGGGAACTGAGTAGGTCTATCTCATGTCTCTAGCTCACTTGAGGGAACTCTCATTCCCATGGATAAGGGGCAGGTTTTTCATGTTCTGTGTGCCTGTACATATTGTTCTCAAATACATTATGCATACTTGCAATTGAATGAGCAGAGGCTGATCCAGCTGTACTAAATTCAATGGAATGTTCCTGGTTGAATCTCATGAAGTGAGAGGAAGCACAGCGTTGCTCTTGGGGCTTCACTATTCCTCCAGTGACTGCAACATGCTGAAATAATTACTAATTGATGGATTCTGAACCTTAGAGTAATGTGGTTACAAATGAAAGGGTAGTTTACTATATATATATAATTAATATAGTTTATATACATATATAAATTATGTATATATGTTATATATATATATATATAAATTATATAATGAAAGGGTAGTTAATATAACATGATAAAGTTGGGTATACCATTACTATACCCTTGATAAAATCTGAATTTATAAAATGTTTAATAGGATGTTGTTAATACATATACATAGGGATTAAAAAAGACATAAGTAATAAAAAATACTTTTAAAATGTAACAGATTTAAAACTTTCAGGAAAGCAATGAAACTGGTCCAAATTAAGCATCATACCCATGGCATCATACCCATTGCCTTCAAATGGGCTGGAGTTTCAGCTGTAATAAGTTATTTACCAATTAGAAACATCAGGTTTTGAAAGAGGTTCCATGCTATATCATGTTAGGGATCAGTCTGACAAGGTGTTAGTTTGAGCTTCAGTTTTGGCCATTATTTGCATTAAAGCTATATGAAAATTTAATGTAATCTGTGGGATTTGAGGCTGATTTAGTTCAGTTCAGTAAAGTAGATTAGAAGAAAGGAGTTTAAGAAAGTCTGAGGAAGCCAAGGTTGTTTGGGAGTTTAGTTGGAAACTATGAGATACATAATATCTTTGATCAGGATGTGACAAATTTGGTGGTATCAGCTAAATTTCCTGTTCCAATCCCAGATTCATTAAAACTCTAAGGATAAGTGAGAAAGGGCAGCTGTCAGCTGATAGTAAATGAAATTTTGCCTAAAATCTTTCAAGTCAAAATTTTTTTATCCATTACATCACATTCTATTGCTGCTATGGCTGCATGTTATTAACAATGCTCAGTGTGTTCTTGGTTTGTTTTTTTTTTTCTTATAATCAGGAATGATATTTTGGAAAGACATGAGAATTCATGGGGATGATGTAGGCATATGTGAGAGAAAGAAATGAAGCATGGCAAGTCCAGTATCCAGAATCTTCTATTCCTCCTAAGAGGAAATACATAGTAATCTTTAATTTCAGGCAAAGCATTAGTAAATGCTTACAAAGAGAATGAGAAAATTCATAATTGCCACATATTCATCATGAACTTTTAAAAATTATGATTATACTTTCTTCTGTCTTTGTAGCCTCGGTTGTTAAGTTGCTGGTCAGAGTCATGAATTTCATGTATTTTAAAGAATACAAACACAATCATGCAGAGGCTGTAAGCTTTCAGACCTATGTTCTGATGTATTAGGCATGCGAATTCCTGTACTCCACAGAATATTTTTTTTCATTAAACTACCTTAAAAAGTATTAGATGCTCTCTGTGAATTATGTTTGCAGCTTCTCAAATTTCAAAAGCAGAAGAGAGGATTATCCAGCCTGACCTGTGTACCAGAAGATAAAGTGTTAATTTCTTTTTGCAATTGAACATATCTTCTAGGAAACAAGGATATAAAGACATTAATTATCTTTTTGTGAACGGTTTCTAAGCTTATCTAATATAACAGCGAGAAGTGTTTCTGGTCTGATTTTTGTCTGGTCTCAATTTGGTCTAATCTCTGTCTCTAGCCATTAAACCCACTCTGTCTTTACCAACGAGACTGAGGTACCTCATTAATCACATTAATACTGTAAACTTTAAGGCAGAATGGTTTTATTTTTCTCTGAGTCTGTATGACTAAAAGTTTCTTCTGAATTGCCTTGGAGAGACATTTAAGAAATAGGATATCGGTAGCTGGGAAGCTGACTATCTTTATAGGATATTCCCACAGCATTCTCCTGGAAAAGCTGTCAGCCCAGGGCTCAGACACGGGCACTCTGTGGTGGGCTAGGAACTGATGGAGGCCATCACAGAGTGGTGCTGAATGGTGCTGATCCAATTGGTGGCTGTGGTGTCCCCCAGGGATCAGTGCTGGGCCCAGTTCTGTTTAATATCTTCATTGATGATTTAGATGACGGCATTGAGTCCACCATTAGCAGATTCTCAGGTGGCACTAAGCTGGGGGGGAGTGTGGATCAGCTGGAGGGCAGGAGGGCTCTGCAGAGGGACTTGGACAGACTGGAGAGTTGGGCTGATTCCAATGGGATGAGGTTCAACACGGCCAAGTGCCGGGTCCTGCACTTTGGCCACAACAACCCCATGGGGAGCTCCAGGCTGGGCACAGAGTGGCTGAGAGCAGCCAGGCAGAGAGGGACCTGGGAGTCTGGATTGCCAGGAAGCTGAACAGGAGCCAGCAGTGTGCCCAGGTGGCCAAGAAGGCCAATGGCATCCTGGCCTGGATCAGGAACAGCGTGGCCAGCAGGTCCAGGGAAGGGATTCTGCCCCTGTACTCAGCCCTGGTGAGGCCACAGCTCGAGTCCTGTGTCCAGTTCTGGGCCCCTCAGTTCAGGAAGGAGATTGAGGTCCTGGAGCAGGTCCAAAGGAGGGCAACCAGGCTGGTGAAGGGATCCAGCACAAGTCCTGTGAGGAGAGGCTGAGGGAGCTGGGGGTGTTCAGCCTGGAGAAGAGGAGGCTCAGGGGAGACCTCATCGCTCTCTACAACTCCCTGAAAGGAGGCTGGAGCCAGGGGGGGGTTGGGCTCTTCTCCCAGGCAGCTCTCAGTAAGACAAGAGGGCATGGGCTTAAGCTCTGCCAGGGGAGGGTTAGGTTGGATATTAGGAAGAAATTTTTTCCAGAGAGGGTGATCAGGCATTGGAATGGGCTGCCCAGGGAGGTGGTGGATTCTCTGTCCCTGGAGGTTTTGAAGAAGAGACTGAATGTGGCACTCAGTGCCATGGTCTGGGAACCACAGTGGTAGTGAATCAAGGGTTGGGCTTGATGATCTCAGAGGTCCGTTCCAACCCGGATGATTCTGTGGTTCTGTGATTAACATTTGTTGACTTGGTTTTTTAAACCTTGAACAAGGTAGTACAATGACGAACTTCAAAGATGCTTCTCAGATGGTAAAAAGAAAAGGATTTAAAATTGTTCTTCAATTTATTTTCATTATCTGTCCTTATCTACGTGTACATATGAGTCCTTTTAGCATAGTACACCCTTACTGTGTGGTCTTATGTTTTAGACTATGCATAGAGACTCTTTGTTTCAAGTTCAAAATTTTCAGGTTTTGGTTTGTGACAAGTATTTGACAAATGAGTGTTTGAGTAGCAAGGGAAGCCTGTGTGCTTGAAGGAGATGAAGGCAAAGGCATTCGCAGAGCTATGTTACATGTCAGCCTTAGGTTTTTCTGTCCAGGTCCCTGATCTCTTGAAATCCCAGTACAAGCTGGACCTCTCCAGGCCCTTGATTCAAGTTTACAGTGGGGATTTTTAGGGCTCCCACAGCAGAAGGGATCACATCTGTTGAGGGTAGGCAGGGCTGGGACTGCCATGCAGGACATGAACAAAGGAGACTGGAATAATTAGTAGCTTTGGGGACTGAGATACACTGACTAACAGGGCTGTCGTTAGAGTGTCTGAGCCATGAAACTTTAGTAGTTTTACTGTGATTTCAGTCAGAGCTGTCAGAGTCCTAAGGGAGCATATTGTGTTTCAGAATCAACATGTGCTGGCATTTCCAAAATTAATTTCTCCCCTACCCTAAGATTTCCACTTTGCGGTAATCCTGAAGTATCAGAATTTCTTCTCTCTTGTCTCCGTGTCTTAAAGAGTTTTGATCACTGTACTGTGTTCTCTGTATCTTCTCTGCTCTTTGGTGCTTTCCAAGATGGGAAAATCAATTCTTATGCAGCAGCAGGCTTGCCATGGAGTTATAAAATGCCATAATAGTGCTTTCTCTTTAGTTTTCCTTGCTAAAACTTCTTAGTGCTTTATTTGTCTTTTTAAGTGCTTCTGAGTACCAAGCCAATGTTTTCATGGTACTAGCTGTTACAACTCTGATATAGCTTTCCTGAAAGTTAAGAGTTAATCAATGACTCAATATGTATAGTTAGGTTACTTTTCCACATGTGTTACTTTACATTTATTTACTCTGAATTTTGTCTGAAAGTTTATTGCCCAATTCTGTATCATGAAATTCTTATGCAAGTCTTTGCAGTTTTCTTGCCTGATTACTACCCTGCATAATTTGTCACCAGTAGCAAACACTGCTATCCTTGCTACCCCTTTTCCAGATCTTTTATGAAAATACTAAACAGCACAAGCCTCAGGGAAGAGGCTTAATTTGAAGTTTTCCTATTTATTCCTACTCTAGTTTCCTATCCTTTTAATCTGGTATTAGTCTATAGGAAGACATTCCCATATAATTTTATGAATCTTTGATTAAGAAGCCCTGATGAAAACCTTTAGAATTTTTATGTGAAGAATATGAACTCTCTTGTCATTTCCCTACAGAAAACTCATGACTTACATATATGAGAACGGTGTTGACCATTTTTTATCATAACAGGTATATTCCTCTGCCAGCTGTTTCCTTGACCTGTGATTCTGTGATTTGGTGGGGTGTAGACAGACTTCCTGTAATTCTCAAGATCCCCTAAAAATAATTAAAAAAAACTGGGCACCTGTTGGCTCATGTTTACCATCTTCCACTCACCTGATACAAATGATATTTTAAGTAATCAGTATAGCAGTGCAAGAGTTTTATATTTAAGATGTTTGATGGACCTCTGTGTCCCTTAATGTGTTACAATTCCTGATACCATTTTTTTAAAATTAGGGTTTTTTTGTTGCTGTTTTTGTTTAATGCCTCTTTTTGCTAACAAATCATTTTAAGATAAATCTTCTCATTTATCCCCAGAGGCTGCTATGTCTAAGTGGCTGCACATATCCCAGCTGCAATAATTAACTTCTATACCATCATCCTCCTTGAAAGTTCCCTTTGTATCTCTGATGTCACTTGGTCCTGCAGACAGACTGACAGCCTACATGCCTTGGCTATGTTACAAGGATTTACTGTTAGTTTTAGTGTCTTCAAGTTGTTTCTCACCAAAAGATAAAAAGATTTTTTTTTTTATACATTGTGTGTTTTAGCTCATGTCATTATACAATGTGACCTTGAAAAATATAACTCTTCGGCTGCTACTTGTTACATTGTTTCCTTTTCAAAACTAAGCACAGGTACAAAAGATGTTTTGTCTGATGCTGTTCTGGGGCTACTCTGTAACACCAAGCCTTAGAAACCAATATCCTGAATAAGGTCACAGACACCATTCAATATGAATTCAAGAGAAAGATTTTTTTCTTTTGGTCTCCAAAGAGCAAATGTTTGCATTATCTAAGAATTTTGTCTCAGTATCACCTACCCTGATACCTACTCAGTTTATGTGAGTATGGGTGAAATATTCTGTGCTTGGTTTTGGTTTTTGTCCTTAGAAATACTCTTCACAGCCATTGTTATCTTTCTGGTAAATCAGCAATTTAAACTTAATGCTGTGCTTTTGTTACTGAGGGCTAGATTTGTATCCACAGGGATTCTGGTCCTTGGTGATTTATTTATCAAATTTCATTCTCAAATTTCTTTTGTAAACAGCCTATATAGGTTGCTTCTAGTTGCTTATTTATAGGCTCAAATTTAGGGCTTTGTTACGACTTTTATTTGGTGCTTCCTACTTGCATTTTGTTAACATTTTTTTTTTTTCTGTGCTTTGTTGGAGACTACAGAGCTGTTGAAACATTTCTCCAGGGAAAATTGTTAACCTCAACTGTATAGTCTACTCCTATTAGCTTTCTCTGATTTTTTGGCTCAGGAATATTCCTGTAAAACCATTTTAAGTGCCAGCACTGAAATAAATTTCCTAGAGAGCTTTATATTCATCTCTGTATAGGCTAGACAAACATCTGTCATGAATGATACAGAGGCTTTTGAACTTGTTGTGAGGCACGGAGATGAACTTTATGACCTCCAAACACCCTCCTAGCCCTATCATTTCATCTAAATTGATAACTGAGTAGATGGATGCAAGTGCTGTAATCCTCACATGGTACTAGATCATTTTTTTTTTTTTCCTTCTTCCCCATAGTTGGAGATTGGAGCTTCTCAGAGAAGAAGATAGTGGGTAGTCTATTGAAGTGCTGGAAAGATAGGGATTCTGATGTTTGCTAACTTGTTATTATTGTTAGAGCTGAAATGAAGGTCTTTTCTTCTCCTTACAGTATTGCTAGCTGTAACTCCAGCTAAGCAGACAGTCAGTATTTGTTTTTAAGAAAAACAGTGGTTTTTTGGTTGGTTGGTTTGGTTTTTTTGTTTGTTGTTTTTTTGTTTTGTTTTGTTTTTTTTTTTGTTGGTTTTTTTTTTATTGGTGATGAGGAAATGTTCCCAGTCCTTTAAAATATCCTGTCTTTAGCTAAATTATGTCCTATGACATGATACAACTTGGCAGTATTCTTTCAACCATATCTGTATAGTCAGCTCTCCTGAAAAACACAAAACCAAAAGCTCGCACACTAAAAATAGCAGCAATGAAGAGCTGAAAAATAGATTTTTCTGCCTGTTGTAAAAATATGTGCCCCTGAACAGCACATCCCTAGTTATTGCAGTAGTTAGGTAACTATGCAGCCCAGGTTAAGTAGAGTACTTACGAATCCTAATGTAATACTCGTCTGCCTAAATGTACTGTCTGTAAGAATACTTTGGCTTTCACTCTGCATTTGTCTAAAATAGCACAAGGGACAGTCATGCCATACTTCATTCCACTGGCACTCAACACGATGCTGGCTAAGAATAGGTGGATATCATATTGTATAAAAAGTAGCATAATGGCATGTGACTGTGTTTCCAATGAGGGAGGCAGGATGTGACTGCACTCCCGATGAGGCTGCTGCCTCCTGCTTGGTTATGCAGTCCTGCTTGCAGGAAATCAAACCCTGGGGTGACTCATTACGGGCCCTCAAATATTGTCCTGGTTGATCTTCACAGAACAGTATTTAAGACTCCCTAATCCATATACAAATAGTCTTGATAATTCCATGTGATGCTTACAGTGAGCAATAGACTCGGGAAATGTTAAAAAATAATACTAAATCTACTGCAAAAAGCCACAGACACTACTTTATATTTTTGAGGTATACAAAATCCCTGACCAGAAGATGAAGAATATGTAGATGAAAGCACTGACAGTGCTATGGAATTCTTAAATGGGGAAATTAACACAATGAATTTGACTTTAAATGTGTTTTATTACAGCTGATTTAACATTTTCCTTGGTAGTGTCAAAGCAGTTTCACTATTATAATCTACTTTGGTGTCTCTGGTAAAACTTGCAGGTGCAAGTCTCAGGGATTTAAAGATAAGGTTTTATGCTTTTGAATTTGAAATACAGAAAAGATTTAGAAGGTGTATGGGAGATGTTAAAAAATGGGAAAGTGGAATAAAGATGGACATAATAACAGAAACACAATACTGAATGACTGAAAGAAAAAAATTATATAGAAGTTAGTGCTTCAAAAATTAGTGCATGTTGAAA
Source organism: Phaethornis superciliosus (assembly GCA_023637945.1). NCBI lineage: Eukaryota > Metazoa > Chordata > Aves > Apodiformes > Trochilidae > Phaethornis > Phaethornis superciliosus. Next base: position 14,223,746 of record JAJQWJ010000015.1, read on the forward strand.
AAATAGACTGAATTCCAGCTATGCAACAGTGCACTCTAAATCCTCTTATTGTTCAGGGAAGAAATCTTGGAGTCATTGTGGACATGTCTCTAAAGAATTAGTCTATTCCTTAGCAATAAAATAGGGTTTGAAGTATTATTAGTAAAGGAAATGAGAACAAAAAGGTAAGAACATTGTTACATCACCATATATTCCCCATTTGCCTGTATGTGCAGTTCTGGCTCTGCCCTTTCAGTGAGATTATACCCAGTGTCAGAAATACATGGAGAAGGATATTTGTTAAGCTGTTAAACAGCAGACTTAAACAAATGAAAAAGTATAATTTTTATACATATTAAGTTGCAAAATTTATTATTACTAGATGTTTTTCTGTACCAAAGTGAATGAATGTGAAAAAGAATTAGGTAGCTTACCTTACTGAGAATGGACACAGCATGACAATTAAACTTGATTACCTGGATACAGCCACTGCTTGGCTCAGGAAAATCTAAACTGGTGATACCTGGGAGCTGTGAATACAAGTATTGGCAGAAGGATCATTCCTTTTTGTTACACAGTCCTTCCTTACAGGTTACACACAGCTGGAGACAGTTATACTAAGCTGACATTTACTCAGACATAGTACAGCAGTTCCAATGTTCTCACTTGGAAAACTAGCAAGTGACAAACAAGGACGGCTCTAAGATTTTTATGTGCCACTGAATAACTCAGAATCCCAGTATTTAGGGGTCTAAACCAGAGATGATGAGCTAGATGGAAAATCTGGTGTCTGGGAATTCTGGACCTCCAGACACCATGGTCATCTGTGTTTATGTTCAGTAAACAGTTTTGAAATGGTTTTCTTTCCATTCTTACCACTCACATGCCCCATTTCTCTGTTTCTGTCTTGAATTATAGACTATATGGAGAAAAAAAACCCCAAAACAATAAACCCAAAAGAACAACATACCCTTCTGTGAATATTGCCTGATTTTTGGCTGAAACCTGAAGATGCCACAGCAGTAAAACGACTTTTGTTAATGCAAAGCACTGCTGATGCATCCAATGGTTTTGAGTGTAAGTTGAGCTCCCCTCCATCTCCTCTCTTAGCTCTGCAGCCTCCTTGTTGTACCCCCTGCCCCTCTGAGTAGGTTGGTGGCAATGTGTAGTGTGATGTGGCTAGCCACACATATAGAACAATATGCTGGGTCTTCCTCTTTTTTAGCTGTAGCTTTTTGTGAAATATGCAGAAATTTGTATGTCTGAGACATTTAGACTTTTGTCAAATTGGATGAAAATGTTCAACAGGTTGAAAATGTGCTTGAGAGAAACCAACACACTGATAGTTCATCAGGCAACCGAATCACATATGCCTCATTTCTTGAAGAATCAGGCTAAAAATACATCATTATAAAAGATTTTAAGAAGAAGGGCAAAGAGTGACAGGAAAACAATAGGTTTGAAAATCAAGAACTGACTATTTGATACACACCTCTGCCTCTGCATGGTCCTTCAACTTCAGTGGGAAGTGCTTCCTGTTCTTACATGGAGCAGGAGGTTCTGAAGGAGGAGGTTTTCAGTGAATTGATTGAGTCCATCCCTTAGCTCTGACATGTTGAATCTTTCTGTCTTGCTCTGATGAACTATACCATGTTGGGATTCATCACTAGTAACTGCCACTAGGGAATGGGTGAAATTAGAAGTAATTGGTAGTTAGTTTTAGTATACAACTATGAGTAACAGATAGTAGTGTAGTATATACCTGTTGGCAATAGATATAAATAGTGGGTTAAGGGTCTTCTTTTTAAAAGCTACAAGTGAGGTGAGTTGTACATTATTTAAATCCCCTTTTACAAAGATGTTTTCTGTTAAATTAGTGTTCATGCAAATGCAAGATTAATTGCAGTGGTTACAGCTGTGTAATGTTGGCTGGTGGTTTGCAAGCTTCCAGGTACAAGCATGACAACTCTTTCTGGACTTGACTTAAAAGCCAGCTAAATGGAGCTTCCTAGACTGTTTTTAAAAAGAGAATTTCCTAGCCATTCTCAAGGACTGACTTTTGCTGTACTAAACATTATTTGAAATTGGGGAGACTTTTCTATGATGGAGAATTGTGCAGAATCAATTCTGAATGTTCTAGAGGTGCTATGTGGGTGAACAGGCTACAGTAACTTCATAGAGCTATTTTTCCCTTTGAAAAGGATTCCATGCCCACTCTGTGATGTTGGCACATGAATACAGTGTGTCACATAATTTTCACTCTTTCAGTTCCCCCAATTCCCTGCTCATATCGAGATGGTCAGAGTATTTGCTCTTCCTCTGCTTTTCTGTTGGCACAGTGGCTACAGCTGTTGACATGTTTTTATTGAAGGAGAACAACAGTCTAAATGTTTCTGTTTGGTTTTCTGCATTGGTTTTATTTGTGAGACTCAGTTCTTGTGAAAAGCTGTCTTATACTGAAGGATTGTAACTGCCCTTGTGTGGGCAAAGAATATATAAATAAAAATGGAAATCAGGAAGAATTTTTCTTCTAACAAGAAAAAAATTATCATCTTACAGACATATAGAGATGTGGAATGAACATCCTTTATCCATCATTTTTAGTAACAGCAGATTAATTAAAACAATCAGCCTTTTTTAATCTTTGGAAACTACTTTGTTCCATGAGATAAAGTATTATGAATTATGTTAAATACAGCACCTCAGGATGACAACATCCTGCACACAGTAGAAATAACAAGAGCTTTCTCAGTTCTGCCAGGCACAGTATTAGCAGAAGCAGTCAGTTTGTCCTGAGGACAGCTGCTTCTGGGGCTTGTAGAGAGAAATAGGAATCTGAGTAGCTCCTCTGTAATCCTGGAGGGAATAGTTTGTGACCTGCTGAGCCACTTGGACTCTCACAAGTCTATGGGACCAGATGGGATCCACCTCAGGTGATGAGGGAGCTGGGGAAAAGCTCTCCAAGCCACTCTCCATCATTTACCAAAAGTCCTGGCTCACGAGAGAGGTCCCAGAGGATTGGAAGTTGGTGAATGTCACAAAAAAGCACAAAAAGGAACAAAAGGAGGACCCAGGAAACTGCAGGCCTGTCAGCCTGACCTCAGTGCCTGGCAGGGTTATGGAGCAGATCATCCTGGGGGCAATCACACAGCACCTACAGGAGGGACAGGGGATCAGACCCAGCCAGCATGGGTTTAGGAAGGGCAGATCCTGTCTGACCAACCTGATCTCCTTTTATGATCGGGTGACCCGCCTGGTGGATGAGGGGAAGGCTGTGGATGGAGTCTGCCTGGACTTCAGCAAGGCCTTTGACACCGTCTCCCACAGCATTCTCCTGGAAAAGCTGTCAGCCCAGGGCTCAGACAGGAGCACTCATTGCTGGGTTAGGAACCATCACAGAGTGGTGCTGAACGGTGCTGATCCAATTGGTGGCTGTGGTGTCCCCCAGGGATCAGTGCTGGGCCCACTTCTGTTTAATATCTTCATTGATGATTTAGATGAGGGGATTGAGTCCACCATTAGCAGATTCTCAGGTGACACTAAGCTGGGGGGCAGTGTGGATCAGCTGGAAGGCAGGAGGGCTCTGCAGAGGGACCTGGACAGACTGGAGAGTTGGGCTGATTCCAATGGGATGAGGTTCAACACGGCCAAGTGCCGGGTCCTGCACTTTGGCCACAACAACCCCATGGGGAGCTCCAGGCTGGGCACAGAGTGGCTGAGAGCAGCCAGGCAGAGAGGGACCTGGGAGTCTGGATTGACAGGAAGCTGAACAGGAGCCAGCAGTGTGCCCAGGTGGCCAAGAAGGCCAATGGCATCCTGGCCTGGATCAGGAACAGCGTGGCCAGCAGGTCCAGGGAAGGGATTCTGCCCCTGTACTCAGCCCTGGTGAGGCCACAGCTCGAGTCCTGTGTCCAGTTCTGGTCCCCTCAGTTCAGAAAGGAGATTGAGGTCCTGGAGCAGGTCCAAAGGAGGGCAACCAGGCTGGTGAAGGGATCCAGCACAAGTCCTGTGAGGAGAGGCTGAGGGAGCTGGGGGTGTTCAGCCTGGAGAAGAGGAGGCTCAGGGGAGACCTCATCGCTCTCTACAACTCCCTGAAAGGAGGCTGGAGCCAGGGGGGGGTTGGGCTCTTCTCCCAGGCAGCTCTCAGTAAGACAAGAGGGCATGGGCTTAAGCTCTGCCAGGGGTTAGGTTGGATGTTAGGAAAAAATAAAAGAGAGGGTGATCAGGCATTGGAATGGGCTGCCCAGGGAGGTGGTGGATTCTCCGTCCCTGGAGGTTTTGAAGAAGAGACTGAATGTGGCACTCAGTGCCATGGTCTGGGAACCACAGTGGTAGTGAATCAAGGGTTGGGCTTGATGATCTCAGAGGTCCGTTCCAACCCGGATGATTCTGTGAAAAGCAAAATCTATGTCTGGTGTTTAAATTATGCTATGCTGTAAAAGTACATAACATTAAGATTTAGTCCCAGTTTCCTTTAGTATGGGAGTGCTCCACGATAAAGGAAGCTAATACTGATTACTAATAAAGGACGATTTATAGGAGAATGGAATCCATGGTAAGGTATATACATGCCTGGTGTTTATACACAGAAATACAAAGTAATGATGTGTCATAAGATATTACTGTAAAAAAAAGGAAACGGGTTTTGCTGATCTCCCTAAAGCAGACAAAATCTTTCTCTCTAGCAAAGTCTGCCAATATAGACTGTGCTATCTTAAAGGTGGAGGTAAGTCTAGTTAACTATTTGTTCATTTAAACTCAGTCATTATCTTCGACATTTAGTACACCTAATTTAAAAGTTGTAATATTTTTATTTACTGTGTTAAATTTTCTAATGTTGCTTTAGTACAAAGTATTTGGAAGAAGTTTATTAAAGAAGAGTCTCAGAGCACTGGAAGATGCAGTTACAATCAATCTTTTTACCCAGGCTTTTCTCATAACTCAGTGTGTCAGTGCTATGCCACTCCCAGAGCAGAGTCTGCCAGCACAAAAACTTTACTGTACTGATTTCATCAAACTGGTGTGTTAGGGGCAGATCCTTCCTCCTCCATTCTGTCAACAAGTGAATCTGTCTGCCAGTTACCTGCCAGTCCTCCTGGCCACATCCAGGAACTTTCGCCCATAACGTTGTTAGTGTATGGCTACTTACATATTATACTTTAAATATTATATTTTGATTGTGCATAGTTTTATATAAGGGTATTGAGGAATATATGGCTGATAGATTTTTAGATCTTTTCCCTTTGTTATCTGAGTTATCAAGGATTCTGTTAAACTCTCAAATCCATGACAATATGGATGGAATAAAGATGTCTTACAGTCTGACAAGCCTTCAGCAACAGCCCTCACCCTCTGGGGAGTTGTACCTTTAATGTCCCAGGCAAATCAGTTATATTTTGCAGATGCTCCCATTGCACCGTACTGACCAGGTGGTTAGAAGGAAGCAGATAAAAATCTCTGTCTTGTATTTTCATCTATTTTTGAGTATTGTGTCCTGTAATTACATCCCGTTGGTTTCTCCCTAGTTTTTCATTAAGAGAGGTCTCAATGAATTCAGGTTCTGATGTGAATGTAGATAGGATGCTTTTGCTGTCAAAACAGAGAGAATAATGTGTGATGTTCAGAAAAGGGTCATTCTTCTTTCAGGGTATTTTTCATGAGAAATGATCTTTCACCCATAAATCTATTTCCCTTCTCAATACTGCCTATGCAAACATTGGTGCCCAGGTAGATCTTTAGTGTGGCTGTCGATGAATTGCTCATATTCTCTAAGGTCCTAATTTCAAGATGTCAGAAAAGACATTTTTCTATGAATTAGGCAAGTGAACTTCTTATACTACAAAACTTGTAATAAAACGTAAGTTGCTATTGTCAGAGTGGTTTTGGATGGGATTTGCAAGACATTTGCATTTATGGCATTGCTTTCCCTGTATATTGCAAGATAATTCGCAGAGTTTGAGATGATTTCCACCAGATCAAGTCTATCAGATAGTATTGCTTTTTGTAAAGCTACTATGAAATAAGTCAGATGGTTATGATACTAATTGAAATACAGTAAACTGTATAATAGAAGGATTGCAAATCCAGTGTGTACCCAATCATATATGTTATTAATAGGCTACTGCAAAGCACTAAGAGAATACTAGTTAAAGAGAATCAAAGGGACTCTATATGTTTTACTTCTTGATGTTTAATGAAAGTAACATTTATATCCAGCTTTATGCTGGTGCTATTTAACTTTTAACTCAGTGAGTTCTTATTTCATTTAATTACATAGTTCAAGGGGCAACTATTATATATACTAATAACTTAGGCATACACTTCACTTGGAGCTGAACATCAAAAAAACTTGTGTTGTAGGATTATATCCACTATCTACAGCCCTCTGATATTGTCAGCTTCTGAAAACAAAGGCTAGTCAGCTAAATTGACTCTTTTATTTCTCCCTGGGGGAACTCAACAAAAAAGAGAATTAGAGCTGTTAGCATTTAGCCTGTGAAGCCTTTAATAAAATATTTTGAGCCCCTGAGAAATTTCGATCTGGCAAATGTGATTCAGATGGGGGGGTAATTGTCTAGAGGTGTAATAAATGAATGACTGACTGAATGAATGTACTGCTGTGCTGTGCTAGCAGCAGATAAGAATGCTGCTGGCAGGTGTGGAATACCTGTGGGTAATTGGGATAGTGCAGCAGGTCAGCAGATGCTGTAACAGATACTGTTTTATCAATACTCAGAAGAGGATATTAAAAAGTCTGTTAAATTTGGGAATTTAGGAAGCTTACAAGGGTGCCATCGTGTCACAGCTTATACATCAGATTGCAGTCAGACACTTGCAGTTTGTTTCAGTTGTGATCCCAGCCTGTACCCTATGATGGGTAAGCATCAGATCTTGGTAAAAATCTTCAAAGTGGATTTGGCTGCAAGGATCCTACAGGCTGGTGGTTCAGCAAGGCAGATGTAGCACTGAAAATACTCAAAAGAATAAAATGATAAGGACCAGAGAGGGGCATAGTAATACAATATATTATTTTGAAAGTTTCTTTTAAATTTTTATGCAGGATGAAAATAGGCACACTTTAGCTATCAATGCACACTGACTTAATTCCCATTGCGTTTCTTAGGCTTGTCTAGAACTTTTAGTACCTGAACAATAAAGTAGGTCCAAGCAAACAAAGTTGAAATGTGTTTGTCTTAACCATGGAGGGTTTTTTTAGGCATTTGTTTCCCAATAAAAAGATGTATGACACAAAATGAAGGAGAGTGTTTGCAAAGAGTTTATTTATGATTACAAGTGTGTCATAGCTCTTGAAGAATGTTTAAGTTTATGGCTATGCTACAACCTAGGTCTGGGGCTTACAGATTTTATATCAGCTATATCTGTGAGGCAGAAGACTGATGGGTTAATGAGGGAGAAAAGAACAGGTAGAAAAACTTATGCCATAAATACTTCTGGTTTTGACAGGAAGCTGATTGTGGCTGAATTTGTTGAAGGTTTGGTAGGCATTGCATGAACAACAAGGAAACCTTTCATTTTGGTGCAACTGAAATCAGAAATAAACATAAAAAGTCATCAGAAATAAACATAAATTCTGCTTTGGATTAATGTTAACATATCAAAAGAACATATATCTGTGGGCCAGATAAAGTTACTTAAGTGTCTTGTTGTATTCATGGGTGCCTACCTTGTTCCATTTATTAGGCAGTGCTGTATTCTTCCATTGCTTGTTTTTTTCTGACCATGAGGGAGATTGTTTGAAACGCCTTCATCACCTTTTCTTCCTTTTGCTTCAGGCCAATATCATGGATATTGCAGACACTCAATAAAAATAACATATTCATAGAAGACACTTTGTATCTTGAGGCAAAACAATCTGCTGGAAGCAGAATGCAAGCTCTGGTTGTGAATATTTTTAAATCAGAAAGAGCAGAGCTTGCCTTTAATAGCTATTGTGGAATAGCTGAACACTTTTGCCAGGAAGATCTCCAGAACCATGTACTAATGACCTTTTATATCACTCATATGTACCAGGTTTTTAGTACATTTTTTGCCTACACGAGTACAAGGTGGAAGTGTAACTTTGTTCTTAGACCAAGACTTAGAGTTTTACTTCATCTCAAAGTCCAGTGCCTGTGGGATTCTGGAGAAAACTCTGTGCTTTTTTAATAAAATATCAAAGAAGTCTTGAAATCCATATTTCTGAGAAAATGAGGGCACACTGAAAATACTATGAAACCAATAGAATGGGATAAATGTAACAGGGGAGACCATTTACTCCAGAGCTTCTCATCTCTCCAGCACCTTCATTATAGCATTACTTTATTCAGCCCAGCTTTGCTGGATAAATATAAAACACTAATTTATGTATAATGGAAGTCCTTTCTGGTATATGTGATCATTCATCTGGAATGACTGGCTGTATGTATCTGCACATTGCACAACATTGTGTTACTTGGTTTTCGTTTGTTTTTTTTTTTTTTACAATAGCAATGAATAAAAGGAAAACTGATTTTTCTGAATGCTTTTTGCATAGCTGAAGTCTCTTCAATCTCTTCAAAAGCCTCAGGCTTTTCTACCTGGGCATCACAGTTCTAACCTACAAACTTGATGTGTGAAATCTGAGTTCCTCAAAGAGTATCCTCACATCACTCCAGAGACTCAACAACTGCAGAGCAAAGCCTGCCCACTTTGTAAAATCTGCTCCTGTTTTGCAGCCACGAGTCCTTTGGGACAGCAGAATTTGATGAGGAAATAGTTTCAAATTTGACTTTGTATTCCCTTGGTTTTTGTGTTCCTGTCATGCTCCTATTGTTAATTGACTGTGAGGAGTAATTTAATTTCCTCCCTCAACCTAGGGCTGTCTGTTTAGCTTCTCTGTATTTAGCAGAGGTCCATTAATCCATACTATTGACTCAGAAGTCCATCAGTATAGCAGCACGAAAGGCAGCTTCCTTGAGTTTTGGTCTGTTCAGATTTCCGCTTACCTGTGTATGACTATTCATGTGGTAATCATAAACCTTGGCTCTCTGGGAGTGAGTGAAGTTTCCCAGTATTTGAGCAATTCTTCTTGTTATAAGTTTCCCAACTTTTCCACACATGCACTGTGTCTCGTTAAATGCATAAAGATGATTGTGGGTTTTTTCCTTTTAATTATACATGCCTGTTATTTCCATTGTAGTTCTCTCTTTGTTAAGGACTGACCAGCATTCTGGTCTTCTGGGCAAATAAAAAAAACCCCAAAAATCTTACACCCCAGGCTTAATACAGGAATTCCTCCATAGCTCCCAGTTCTGTGAAGCAGTCACCCTACAGTCTACTGCAGCAAAGCATTTAATGCACAGGAAAAGTTCAGTTGCTATTTAAGTTGTGTAGAATTAACTTTTAAAGAAATTAAATTCATGCAAATAAGAAACTTTTTATTTATTTATTTATTGCAACAGACATTTAATTGATGGCTGAATATGTTATTAGTTTTGGGAAAGTTTGGGATTTTGGTAACATTGCAGAACTTTGCAGCCATCTGTAGTTACCCACTTGTGCCACAGGATATCTGGTGTCACAGTTTTCAACCTTGGATTAGATTGGGCTTGGTTTATAAGGCCTGAAGTAGATGAAAATTACTCAGAAAGCTTTGTTTTGGCAAAGCAGCAATTCTTCCTCTAATAAAAACCAGAGCTTTGTAATTGTAAGTTATCTCTCCAATGAGGTCTTTAAACTTTTTCACCCAGGGAAGTTTGTTTTCAAATGATGACACAGTAAATGAATCACCACAAAGTGACTCATATTAGGAGGTTTTTGCAAAGTGGTTGTCAGGGGCAACTTGTCCTAATCAAATGTAACAATTTTTTGTTAGGGAGGGAAGGTTGTCAGCTTTCCCTAAACAAAGAGATGCAGAATAGCATCTGTGTGATTAGAGATCTCCAAAAGTCATCAGAATAATATGCACTATGGTTTTGCTGATTTCAGACTACTGAATGGTCTGACATTCTTTGCAACCAAAAGAAAACATCAAATGAAAAAAAAAAAGATTCTCACATAGAATGTTCTGGTTTTCAGTTCTTCCTAGATCCAGATGTGATCTTCATTTACAGTTTCTAATCACTCTGTCACATTATATTTTTCCACCTTATGTGTTACACAACAACTCCTGCCTTCTGGCCTCCTTGCTTAGAAAGTAGCAATAGGATTCATTTCATGCCAATCAGTCAAACTAGAATCTCTGATGTGATTTTTTTTCTGAAGATTTCTGTGACTTTTCTGGGCAAATTCCCATTTTGAAAAGTGATTTAGATGCTTTCAAACCTTTTTACTGAGAACTACTTAGGTCTTGCAGAGTGGAGCTGTGCACAAATACATCAAAGGTAAGAGCCTGATGAGCTTTTAGAGCACTGTGATCTTCAGGGTAGTCCCATCCTGGGAGGGTGGGTGTACTATCAGGCCAGTGGAGAAAACTTAGGGAATGCAATGGACCATGCTGGGTGTCATTTCCTGTCTGATTCAGCTCTAGGCCATTTCTGGGAATTTTTGGCTCAAATAATTAAGCCAAATTATTGCCAGCTGTAAGCAGGATTGCCTGAGGGAAGCTCTGGCCCTACCAGTGGAACTGTGATCCCAAAAGTTCCACCTTGGTGAAAACTCCATGTAGAGCACTGTGAGGCTGCTGGCCAGGGGTGGTTGCTTGCCATGGTTGTCTGCTCTGTGTCTGTCCCCATCCATCCCTGTGGGTGTGCATCTCCTCACTGCTGGAGATGTGACTTGGCCTGGATGCTGGGGTTTGTTGTGCTCAGTTACCCAAGGAAGTTGCATGTTTTGTTTGGGATTGTTCCTTGCCTTATTTTCATATTATTGATAATTTTAACAGGGAAAAAACCAAACCAACCAAGCAAAAAAACCCCAAACCAAACAACCCCAAACAGAAAAAAACTCTCCAAAACCAAAACAAACAAAACCCCAACCCAGCAAACCAACCAAAAACAAACAAACAAAAAACAAACAGACCAACTCTGATCACATTTTTCTCTTGCAAAATACCTGAAATGAATCTATTGAATGTCCCTTCTGGCATATGCTTTTACCCTCGTAACTCTTTGGAAGTGCGGATGTACTTTTGTTCATCATATTGACTTTGCGCAGTATTACAAGCAAAGTGTGACTTTCAGCAATGTATCAAAAGCTTATAAAGATTTAAATTCTTCTTTGATCCTGACAGCTGGTCAGTTTTCATCTTCTCTCTTTAAATGATTCTTTTTTTTTCCCATATAATTCTGCTAGTTTTTCTTTTACTCTAGGAATAAACCTGGTTTGTGGGTACACAGAATCCTTTCCTTTGCTAATGGAACCTTCTTTAGGTTTCTGTTCTATTTTCAGTTGCTTACATCTAAAGCTAATTTTTCTCTTCTCATCCTCCCTGTGGTTTTTCTTCCCCCTAAAACTGCCTTTACTTTTTACTTTCTCCTTTTACCCCTGTAGCTCATTGCTGAGTTGTCCTCCCCTCCACTCTCACTACTGCTCTGGAGCAGTAGCTGCACAAAAAATTTCTGTTTTAGAGGTGCTATTTCTGGATGCTGCCATCTGCTAGGTTTTACTTCAATTCCAAACAAACTTTCTGTTCAGCCTCATCTTTCATTCGGAGGCCCAGCTGCTCATGGATGCTTGGTAATCACTGGTGTGCAGCACACACCTGTAGTCGAATATACAAAGGAAAGCAAGAGAAAAAGCTACACATTACCAACTCGATAGCTATTAAACAGGTTAGGCAGGAAATGGGGACTTTGTTATCTTTGCTTGTGCAGATCTTTATTTTATAAACAGTATTTTCTCAAAGGAATAATAAAGAAGAGCAAACACAGAAGAAGGATTACCAAGCTCCTCTTAGAATGAACCTTTGCCAATAACAAGTTTATCAGGGCAGTGCATGTGCATGAGGCTTGGCATGGTGTTAATTTGTCGCTACTACCAAATTAACTATGCTCTATTTTGTTTTCTTTCCAATTTTACATCCTTGATTACATATTCATAAAGATGTCCTTCCTTCCAAGCATAAATACAACTGCTTTGAAAATATAATTGTGTGTGTTTATCAAGCACCTAATTTGTTTTACTTGCCAGCTACTAATTACATGGGAAATAGAAATGAATTGCAGGTCATATATTCTATTTGAAATGTTAACAGACAAACTTTCCAAATCACAAAAGTGAAGTTGCAGAATGGGACACATGATGTACAACATTGTCTCAAGCAGTACTGGTTCAAGAAAACCCAACATTTAATCTGATAGCACATTTAGATTTGTCAAAACATACTGAGTGATGTGTGCTCTCTGTTTAAAGTGAATTGTTTTGGTAGCCTAGAGAGCTTTCCCTCTCTTTGGTTTCTATGTAGTCTGAGTCTACCACTGCTAAAACTTGTTTATAGTACAGCAGAGAAAATCAAATGCAAATCAGACTGAGAACATACTAGGATTTGGTTTTATCCACCATGTCGTTCATACTATGTCTGATCCATTTTCTGAAAGAGATACGTAAATTGTCTTGCTTCTGAGTTGGATTATTGTACTGGCTCAATATATTCAAAGTCATAAAATTAGATTTAATAGACTATGTTAGTTAATTGTTTAGGATACATGGAATTTTAATCACTGTGACAACCACACATTTGGGAGTAGAATGTCTTTTGCATATATAACAGCTCTTGCAGAAATTTGGTATTAGCTGGCAAATGCCAACTTCCACACCAGTCTAAAAATACTACTTATTATTTATATAGCACCAAACTAATCATTAACTACTTAAGCTTAGAAAAACATCTCTGGAGTGGGTAACTAAACAGATACAATCTTGGGTATGTTTAATTTCACCAGTGGGAAAGAAGAGCCCTGACTTTCAAAAAGGAAGCTGATGCTAATAGAGCACGTTACAAAGAAACATTATCCAGGAGGAATAGAGTTGTAGTTTTTAACTGTATCACAACTCTACACAGACACAGGGCTGAACTCATTATATTATGTGCTTGTAGATGAGTTTTTCTGTAGATTTTTTCCAACATACATTACTGGATTATCAAGACAACTATTTGGGAGCCATCAAAGCGTTAGTCATGGGATTTTCCTTTTAGTTGGATGTAGCCTGATTTTGATCCTACTAGAAGAGTATATTTGCTTGCTCCTTCTGATCAAAATGTAGGAAGTTAAGATTCTGCCCCATGGCATATGGTTGTGTTTCTAACCTTTAGTTATTTTCCTATTGGAAATATCAAGCATTCAGAAGCCCAGCCTTTAAAGATGAGAGGTGCAGACAGGTACCATGTTCCATCATTATACATAAAATAGGTGTGTTTGAATGGGGAATTTTGTTGAGCTCTGGACTCTGAACTGGTGTGATAGCATCTGACCTCAGAGTAGGTTGAAAGACTTCAGAGTACTTCAGCTTAAATCCTGTAACAGTTCTTGCACACAGTTTTCCTTCATTAATATTAATTAAAGATGTTGATGCTTCTGACATGGTTATGCTTGTTCTACTTTTCCTCCTTATTTTTAATGAGTTTTATTTGTAGTTTTCTGCACTGGCTGCCATTGAAGGATCAGGTGGTTGGAGAACATCATAATTTCTAATGGTGGCTGCAGGTATTTGAGGCTATTTATTATTAATAATCAGGAAAGGTGACTGAGCACAGAAAATCTAGAATTCAAGGGTAGCACGGTTCTGTATGGCAAAAAAGGAGAAATCAAATGCTCTCTTCCATGATGGTGGATCCCAGTTAATTGATAAAATATTTAGTGCTTGTTTGGGCTTTTAGCACATTTTGCCTGGAAATTCAATAGAGCTGTTGAACTAATTAAGGTGTAATAAGCTGTTATAAATAAGAACAAGATAAGCAGAAAAGTATTGACTTTCTCCAGTCATAGAATATTTAAACAGAGAGAGTAGCAGTTGAAGTGTTTTTTGCAAGTGGGCTTCTCAGAATATTTGTGAAGCATACACAGTTTCCAGCTCTGACTTTTCTTGTTTTCCTCCTTTTCTTCTGCTTGGGTTAAGAAAATAGAGCTCCAGTTGTTAATCTTTAATATTGCAGTGGCTTTAGGGGACCCACCTATTTTGGGGTAGTGACTGCTGCACTTATTTAGCCATGCAAATGAAAGTAGATTTTGGCCCAGGCTGTCAAATGCTGCCCTCTGTCATTGTGTTCTCTTTTTGTCTGGAGAAAGGAAAGGGTAAAGGATAATTCTAAGCTTGCTTGAGAAGCCAGTTTTTTGACTGTATGTCCCAGTGGTTTGTGTTACACAAGATTATTTCAGTAACTATTTTGAATGGTAGAAATGTCCTTGCTCCTATCAACTTAAATTTTGTCAAAACACAGGAACATGCTGAAAGTGCATAATCAGAGCATTTCAGTGCCAGTGCTGATGTAATGCTCATTCTCATGGAATTCCCAGTAAGGCTCACAGAGGTGCTGGGTGAAAAGATTTGTTTTTTTCCTAATATTTGTCAGGATGCATTTCATATGTGTGCATAAACCTTCAGTGCTCTGTTTGGGTGTAGAAAGGTTTTTTTTTTTTTTTTTTTTTTTTTTTTTTTTTTTTTTTGTTTTGTTTTGTTTTGTTTTGTTTTGTTTTGTTTTTTTTCCCAATGTGTTTTTCTTACATTTCACTAAATTATGCTTGAATTGACCTTGGTGACTTGGTTAATTTGAGTAATTTTTTTCAGCTTGTGTGCTGAAAAAAGAAATTAGAAGAGATTGAGTTGTGCCCAGAACACCAACTCTTTAACCAAGTAACCAAGTAAGGACTTGATTAGGGGAAATTTGCCTAAATAATTCTAGGAGCCAAACCTGCTGAATAGTCAAAAAAAAAGACTTCAAAGCATCTGCTGAGTAAAATAATGAGGTAGAATTGTTCTCTGCTGAGATTAATTATCTGAATTCCCTTCTGCTGGGCATTTTGTAACAGAAACACTGGTGCTTCTCAGCACCATAATAAAGTGGTGAATAACCCCATGTGCAGCCTTCCCTCTAGCTCCAGACAAGTTTTGAAATTTCAGAACTTGGAAAGAAAAAATACCCAGAATCTTACCAATGTCTTGGAGGACCATAAGGGAAAGAAGAGAAATAATTTCTAAACCTTATCAGGAGTCTGTATTGGCCTTGTGATAAAATATTGAACAGGTAAGATATCCTCATGTACAGCTGCAAGTAATATAGAGTCATAGAATGCCTGTGGTTAAAAGGAACACTAAAATTCATCTATTTTCAACTCCACTGCATAGGCAGGGACACCTTCCACTAGATCAGGTTGCTCAATAATATGCTGAAACAGAAGTCAGTGCAGAGGCATTGTAATTCCTCCAGGCTATTGAGGATGAATCTTGTGCAGCACTTCAGATCATGTATGGTTTAAAGAGTATTTAAAAAAACCTATTTAATCCAATTTTAAAGGCTTACATGGAGAAAAGTGCATCACCTTCAACATTTAATTAGCCTTTGTGGTGACAAATTATTTCATATTCTAGACAGAATTTTTATGATTTCAGCTCCCATCTGCTGGGTCTTGTTTTTCCTTTGTCAACAACTTTGAAAAACTGCCTCCACAGATATCTGTTTCACCTGTAGGTACAGTGCTAAAGCTGCAGATAAAGTTTTTCTCAAGAACTAAATGTACTTTATGCCTCAAGGCCTGCATAGTAAGGTATGTTTTCCAGCCAGTGAATCACATTTGTGCCTCTCCTTCAAAATGCTCATCAGTTTTTCACTTCTTCCTTGAATTTGACGGGAAATAGCAGCCTAATAACAGTTTCACCAGAAGCAGTACAGGTGTTACTGACATTGTTCTTCTATTGTCTTCTTTTCAAACACTCAGGGCTGGTATTAGTCCTTTCTGCCAGTGCAGAGTATTGGGAAATCATCTTGAGGCAATTAACTGTGATGGTCCCTAAGTTTTCTCTGTACCTCAGTCTCTGATTGAATGTGTTCAAATGTATTATGTGGCAAAAAGCTGTATTAAAATATATTTAATACAGAAGTTAACTGGCAGTAAATATCAGGTTTATAGTATCTGTTAATCTGCAGGACAATTTTCCCTTCAGTATACACATGGGAAGTCCATATTGTGTTATTTTCATATTTTCCTTTCACCAGGATGGTACTTGTGATATCAGAATTCTTTGGCACATACCATTAGAATTCTATCTGTTTGATTAAACAACATTTTAGATATTTTCACTAATATGTTTATTACCTAAAGTATGAAATGCAAAAATTAAAAAATGGGATATAAATTCCCTTTTAAGTTGAATTTTCATTGATGTTCAATGGGACTTGGGAAACCATGTCTCTGTAGCCTCCTTGAAGATCACAGTCTAAATCTGGACAAATACTCTGTTACATATGGAGAATTAGCTTCCAAACTTCATTTTAGCCTTTTATTCCTTTGAAATACCATAGGGACACTTAACATTTTATTCTGGATGTTGTGATATCAGCAATAGTTAAGCAGTAGTTCCCTTTTCACATGTAGCAAAGGCATCTGAATCTTCAGTGTTTCCTGTAACTAGATGAAGTTCTGCACCTGCTTTTCATTTCATCACCAAATGGTCTCTGTTGTCTATAAAAAAAAACCAAAAACCAAGCAACAAACAAGCAAATAAATGACAAAATTGGGTAAAAAAAAGAAACTGATGTATAAGTCAAATTCCAGGTAGCAGAAGCTGGAGTTCTCTAAGGCCTGGCATTTATCCCTCTGTTTGTATTATAGTGATGATCCAGTTTAAATGCAAAAAAGAGCCATTTGAAAAGAGGCAAAATACAGCATTAGGCCTCGGAGCAACTGTTACCTGTTCCTGGGATTTCCTGAGCTTGCAGCTGCAGTTGCACAGGCAGCAGGGCTGCCCCTCAGCCACATCTGACTGAATAGGGATGTTAGTATAGGCCTCACAGAAAGAAATCATACAGAAAGCTTTTTGTAGCTTAATTAAATACTTCTCTGTTATATCATATCCTTCCCCAGCTACTATGTTGAAGCTTGTCTTGTCTGGTTATACAGAAGCATAAATTACATTGATGCCAGAGCATGTATTATGGATTGTGAAGCCATCTCCCCTGGTGACTACTAATTTCTCTTTGGAAACATTGACCATATATTTTTAAGGTTAATTTGGAGACAGTGAAGCTATTTCATGGATGGAAGAAAAATGCAGATTAAGAGTTGACAGGTAAAATCTGCCACAGTGATGATTAGAGTTGCAGAGGAAAGAAAACTTCTTAAAGAACCAGAAAAAAGGGGAGGTTTTTTAAATGAGTCAAAGAAAAAGGTGTGGATCTGACTCTTACCTCTGAAGTGTGGCCCTCAGGAGTCAGGCAATGTAGCTGGGGGGATTATAGATGGACTAGGCAGGAGGTCCTGGCCTGTTAGTTCTGTTTCTTTAGGTGGGAGGCTCAGGTGCTCTGAGCTCTGGTTCTTCAGCGTGTTGTAGTTTATTGTGATGCAGCATCTCACATAGGCTTCTGAAATAAAGAAGTAAATATTTTTTTTTTTTATCTGGGTTTTGATTTTAATTTAGTCAGCTCTACTCATTGAGGAATTTATGAGACTTTAATATTAAAATAATTCCTGCTGAATATTTGGCTCTCATTGTCATTTCCCAAAAACTCCTTGAGCAAAAATCTTTGTATGATTGATGCATTTATGAAAGCGTATCTCAAGATGCAAAATGTTTAGTATTATAAAAACATAAAAAATATAAATATAAAATATTTTGCAATACATGCAATATAAAAAATTAATCTTATGCATTTATTTTCTCTGTTAGAGTTAGGGTGGACACAGGCTAAGGACCTGATTCTGCAAGAGAGATGAGTGTTTTGGAAGTAGCTCAGGACTGGGAGATTTTGCCAAAATTTTAATTAGTGGAACCTCAAGCCTACAGGCTCTTTACAAATTTTAAAGCAATTGCAATTAAAACTTTTGCAGAAGTCTGCACAGAAGGATCTGATCTTGGTATAGCATGCTGTGTTTTTGATATTGTCTGTGTGTCTATAGTTGCAGTGTTTTTCTTTACCAGTTGCTCTGTTATTCTTTACTGTACTGTTGAAGCAGTCTCAGCTGCAACCCCAGGCTGCTCCACCTCCTCTTTAGCTCCGCACCCCTACAGCAAGAACCAGTCCTTGCTTTGGAGACTGCATGGCCCAAGACCCGCTATGGACTTTGCCTCCTAGCAGAATCATGCTGTTCAGCACCAGGTGCTGTGTTTTCCAGGGTGTTGAAGCTCATTGCTGGACAAGGCAGGACAAAGAGCCAGGAAAGGGAAAGGTATGAGATGAGGACATGCAGGGGTGAAGCCTGTTCTGACAGGAGGATAGGAAGCCCTGCGATGACACTTATGGCTCCCACCCTTCCTGGAGAGGATCTGATGGGTGGATTGCCCATCAGCTCTGTGGCTGCTCTGCAGCACACGTTTGGCTGGCCATAGGCTGTGACACACAGAAGTGGGGCCTTGGTTTACAAATATCTGATTCAATGCCTAAAGCATAGTCAGTGCAAGAAGAACACTGCAGAAAGACAGCAGAGCAAGGGGAATGTCCAGCAGCATCATGGATTATAATTAGATATGGATAAATCTCTCCTGAGCAGTGATCTTTCTTGAGGAAAGTGTCCCTTAACCATTTGCACTAACGTGATTACTGACACCACAAATCTAATAAGCATGACAACAGAAATGTAAGAAGGCTTCTGCAGCCTGAATGCACAAACAAAAGCCTTCAGTCTGTTTTATAATGATGGAGAGAGGGGAAGTACACTAAAGCATTATGTGATTTACCTGCAGGAAAGGTCTAGCTTTGTTTCTGTACCTACACTTGGTACCAAACCTCAACACCAGCTGTACAAATTCTCATTACTGCTCTCAGAAAGAACCACAAAAGATCACGACATACAGTGTGATTTTTCTCAAGAAATAGCTCTGAAAGATTCACCCCTAGTTGTCAGAGAGATATCTCAGGAAGCTAATGCTATATGAGAAGGATTAGTCTAAAGAGCTCTAACATGTACAGTTAATTTTGTTGTGAACCTTATTTTTGAATATCAGGCACTGAAATGGGGAGTATGCTACAGCTTTTATTTTTGTACTCCTTTGATATTAACAGTTAGGGATTTTGCTCAGAAGAAAACCTTTTTTTGGTTTCTGAATTGCAAAAGTATGATTCAGGCACCTTTTATTTTTTCTTTCTGTTTGGCAGTTTTTCACTGAACATTGACTAAAAGAGATAAAGGAAGTGTTTTATTTAGAGGTTATTTCTCCTGCAGGTATGGTCCTGCAACATTCTGGATGTGTTTCTTAAATCTACAATGAATTTAGTTCATTTGAGAATGAGATGGAAAATTCCCATCAAAAAGCCTACAGCTGAGAAATGTATTAGATATATGAGAGGGGTAAAAGTAGATGCTGTGTCTAAGAAAAGGTTAATATGAGAATATTGGGGTGGGAGGATAACTAAAGCAAATGCCATGGGAACAGGGGAGAAACTGCTATGGAAACAATAAGAAGATAATGGAAAAGTCAATTTTTCTCTAGTAATGGATGCTACAGGACACCTAGCAGAGGAGGAAGACTTAAGCATAGCTTATTCCATTCTTGTATTGCTAAGCAACATGCTCAGAATTCAACTGTTTTGGCTTAGAATGGAAACAATGAAGAAAGTGTGTGTTGTAGGGGAGAGGTGGTAGGTGAAACAGATCTAATTAATGTAAAGAGAGTGTATTACAAACAGGCCCCATTTGCCAGATTTTCTGCTCTACGTTTCTATGTGTTAAAATGGACTCTGGGAAAAAATACAGACATGAGGATCCCAAATTCTTTTTGCCTGGCACTGCATCCCAGTCTAGGTTAGCACTGCTTCTGTCCCAGCAACTTCCCTTAGCTGTGGGACAGCCAGACATGTCTCTCTCAGCCAAAAGAAACATTTCCTCTGTGGGTAAGGGAGCACCAGAATGGTGCAAAGGGAGTAGAATGTGGCAAGGGTTATGGCAGAGTGATGAACACATTGCAACTCTTGTTTTTCCCCAGGAGACATCTGAATTTTTTAAGATGACCAGGATTTGCCAGAGTAGTTTTTAAATTTGAATTTTACTGGGAGACCTAGAGATTGTTTAGAGTGACACTTGCCTTGCTGCTAGGGCAGGGAGGTGGCATCTGTTCTGGTCATTTCTCCCTTACAAATTATCATCTGAAAAGTGATTGTTGGTGTTTGTTCTTTTATCAGGGCAGTGTTGCAGGCTGAGCAGAGAGCACTGTGGGGCAGAGTCACATTAGGTTTTTTTTTTTACTTCCTCAGCTGCTGATTAAGCTTGAGAAATATATATTTTTTTTTTTCCTAATAAGGTTGGCTGGGGTTTTGTTTTGAAGCTTGCAAGTACTGGAGATTGAGATTTAGATTTGGATATGGTTATGCATAATTTTCTACTTTTTTTGATTATGTTTGTGAAAGGGCATAGAGGACAGAGCAGTTACCAGGGCTGACCCCTTCTGCCCAGTATAAATGCCTGCACATGGGGCAAGAAAGTGATGTTGCTGCTCAGGGGCTGAGCAGGTTTTGGCTCATCATGTTCCTCTTACACTTCACCTTCTGTGGAAGATTCTTTTCGGTATTGTCCCTAATTTTCTGGGCTGCTTAGTGTAGTCTTATCTTCCCCTTTACATAGAGTTGATTCCCCATTAGATCCTTTTGGAGTACTCTGTCCTTCAGAAGTCAGTAATGACTTTTTATCAGTCAGTGTGAGCAAGAGTGGGCTTAGCGTAATGCCTAATTATAGCTGTAATATTTTTTTGTTCCAAAATCAACCTCTCCCCTCTCAACCTTTAAAATCAACCTCTTCTGACAAGCTTGGCCTTTAAAATGCTTTGAAGTTAAATTATGTAAAGAGAGGAAATCTAGCAGAAGATGCTTTTCTGACATAAACCATGACATTTTTATTTAAACTTCTGCATCCACAGCCAAGGATCCTGAATGCGTTGGTGACCAAACCATAGATAATCAGAATCTTGTGCCCTACTGCTTATATAATTGGACACTCCCTTGCTTCATGAATAACAACAATTAAAGTGTCCAGTTAGAAATCAGAAGAACCTGAAGCTATGAAAGCTTTTCCCACCAACCAGCTCAAGCAGAAGTGTGTAACCCACTTCTGAAACCACAGACACATGAGTTTTTGCTACAAATTCCTTAAACTAAGCTAATTTTTTTCTTTAGAATTTTTGAATTGAAGTTTCATCCCTCAAATTAGCTGAAATGGAATATTTGTATTTATTTATTGAAGCTCCTCTGCACACAGAGCCTGAATTTGTCACTGGACACTGACTCAGCTGAAACCTCAGAGCCACTTGTTGCCCAGCTCTAGGCATTATGCTGACAGCTATTAGCATCACCACTAGCAGTTCACAGGGTAACACATAATGGAAAGGAGTTTTTCTGCCAGGACATCGTGTACAGAGTAGTTTTATGGTTAAAAAAAAAAAAAAAAAGTCTTGGCTTTGACTTTACGGGAGCTTTGTTTAATTTCTAGATTTGTCACAGACACATCCAATTGTAGTTATGTCTAATCTCTGTTCCCAGAACAAATGCTTTTCATAAATAATATAATTAACTACTCTTGTAATAGTGTAATACTTCTGTGACCTTTAAAGTTGGCTATGAATTTAAACCACTTTTTCTTATTCTATATTTTGATTTTGTAATGAAAGCAAAAAAGGTGCAGTACCTTTCCTAGTCCCTGGGAGTCACAGTTTTAATACTTATTGAAGCTGGAGAAGCTTCATTGCCTTGGTGTCAGGAAGGCACTGTTGGCTGGGACCCTTCCTCTGAGAAATTCTCCTCAAACAAAATGCCTCTTCTGCAAAAAAATACTATTTCTGCAAAAGTAAGCAGTTTTTCCTCCATCAAAAGCTTAAATCCTGCTAATCGTTGCAGGTTTTCTGACAAGATTTTCAATTTTTAATTCTGAGTTGGTTTTGATCTGAAACTGATCTCTTTTCAACTCTCCTACTGCATGGCTTCAGCCCAACCCATTCAAACCAAACATTTCCGTATGAGCAGCCTAAGCTGAAGAAGCACCTGAGTAACTCAGTGCCCTCACTCTTGTGCACAGATGTGGTAGAAAGTTTTTTTTTCCACACTGTTTCTCCACTTAATCATGCATTTCATGAAGTTATGCCAATTTCTGTAGGCAGTGCTGATGTGAAATTTATAAGCACTTTACATTATATTACTGTGCTTGTTTAAAATAAAAACAAACAACCCAGCTGTTAGGTATTTTTCATAGTACCACAGGTATTTTTGTATTATCAAAACATTTTTATCCCACTATGAATGCTCAGCTTCTCAGTTGGAATAGGAATTTGAATGTCTTCCATGTTGAATTTTAGTATGGTGAGGCTTTAAAATCTGGACAGTTCTAATGAAAGCAAGTTAGAAAGCTAATAAGCTTATTGCAGAAAGAATGTAACATAGAAATATATTGCTCCTTTTTTAAGGAAGGTGAAATGAAATGTAGTGTCCAAGGGATAAAAGGCTGAATATCTGGAGGTTAAATGTCACAAATACCACTTTTCTGTTAAAACATGGGTACAGCAGGAGTCCTTCAGTACAATCTATTGAAGTCCTGGGGCCACCTGAAGTGCCAGATGGCTCTACTTATTTATGCGTTGAAAAATTACATTGTAGAGTGTTTAAACATTTAAATTATCCTATAGGAAGTTTAAAAATATTTAAATTAAAACTGTGATACTTCAGATAATTTCCCTGACTTAATATAAAAAATTCTGCTTCTGCTATCTGATACTTGGAGCCAAAATCTTCAGCTATATCAGTGGAGTGAAAGGACCTGATTTGCAAAACTTATTAGGCATTTAGTTCCATAGAAATAAGTGCATCACTGAAATCAATAGGAATGTGAACTTTAAGTGTATTAAATACTTCGTGGTACACAGAAAATTGAGTCTGTTGTCAGGAGGCTTAAATTTGCTAGACTCTAGTGTTCATATTTAAGGTGATTATCTTTTATTTTTTTAAGTTTTGGAAACAATTCTGTTAAATACAAAAACCACAGCACTCAGTTCCTGTAAGAATAACTCCAATAGAGCCAAACCAGCCTTCTGCTGTAAACAGATATATCTGTCCCCTCACCTTCCCTCAGCAGAAGTCTGAGCAGATGGATGAGCTCAGTGCTGTGCCCTGGAGGTGAACCAGCTTTGGGATGTGGTTCAGACCATGGTGCAAAAAGTGACTTGATTTAAGGGGCCTCCACTGAGATTTCTTGTCACAAATCCATACTCCCAGCTAAGGATTTGCTGTAGTTGAACCTGGAGCTGGGGCTTGTGCAGGCAGCTCCAAGTGTGCACTGGGCTGCTCCTGATCTGCATTATGTCCCCCTAGTAGTGAAAAACCAGTGTGGTCTTTGTGAGGTTGTATCCCTGAAGTAAGGTAGGAGATGATTATTATTTTAGCAGTGAAACAAGCAGCAAACACTCTACAAAGCAGAGATTTTGGTGTCAGGTATAGTAACCTTTAAAGAAGCTGTCAGTACAATTTTTGTGCAGTGCCTCCCAAGGTACTGCTGTACATCTTTGGTTATAGGGGCTCTAATTCCTCAGGGGCAGATTTTGTATTAAAGGAAGCAAACCACAGAAAACTTTTAACACAGGAGCTGGATTTTTGTGCAAACTATCTCCAGTCCAGTTTTAGGTATGTCTATATGCAAGGATGATTATTCATAACCACTTCTGAATGTGGATTTTAAGGGATTCACAGAGCCCAAGAGGGCTCTGAAGTGTGGCCAGCCTAGGGATCTCAGTCCTGTGACCTGACAGGTCTTGGCTGTCCCCCAGAAGCTGTGTCAGGGCTTGGACAGCTGCTGTCTTTGTCCCACTGCTGCACTGGGGCTGCTGGATGCTGCCCATTTCAAGGACCTCACCTGTGCAGAGACTTCTGATCTGGCCTGAGGGTCACCAGGACTGGGAGAAGAATGCACATCTGAGTTTTTCTCTGAGATTTCTGCACATTTGTCACCTTCATTTGATCTGTTTACTGTGGATTAAAAAAAAATAAACAAAAACCAAACACAACAAAAAACTTGCTAGTGAAAGAGTAATGTAGTTTATTTCTGTTAAAGAAAGAATTTTTTAGACAAAAGGTGAAACATAGGGAAATTTTCCCAGGAGAGAAGCCAGAAAGCCACATGAAGGTCTCCTTCAGCGCTGGATCTTTCCTAAGAATTTCTAGTGGTGATGTTGATTCCTTTTTTTCACATTTAATGGCCATTGTTCATGTTTCTGGTGCTGGAAGCTGTGGCTAGAAGCCCTGATCCCATTTGGGATCACAGGAACTCATACAGACGGCCAAATAGGCCCTAACTGCCAGGGCTCTCTCTGTTATCTAAACAGTTGTATATTTTCATCTCATTCAAGAGAGAGTGCCTAGGAAAGATTTTGCTAAATATTGTGAAGACAGGCGATTTTATTGTTTTATAGAGAGGGGATTGATGGAAAGGTTTTGGGAGGAGCTGAGCCAAGCTGTAAGGATTACAGTTTCTGGAAGGCTAAGGAGGAACAGACCTGTGGTCTTTCTGTGCTGCAAGTTTTCCTGGGATGTTTGGTCATTTCCATTTAGCTGCCTTCCCAATTACTGCTGCTAGCCTGACCTTTTGGGATTTTCTGTAGAAGAGAAGATGATTTCCTCAGAAAGAACAAATGAGTTTGCAGATCCACTTCTGCCAAAAGCAAAGTGATTTGTATGTAATACCTCCTCAAGAGAGAAATTCATGGGCAACCCCCTCCCTTCCTGTAGAAAAACTGGGTCATGTGAGGTTATACACTGAAGTCTCTAAGACTTCATGCTCTTGCAAATAAGGTTTGTAATACCTGAGCTTGTGTGTTACAGATCTGTCAGCCTCCAGGATGGAAGTTTCCTGGGGACACTATGCTGCTGACATGGATGTTAGCAGGAGTGTAACAGCAAGAATATTGTGGTGTATTGCAGCTGTTACCTCAAGCCTGGGTAGCAGCAATTTAGAGAAGAAAGTAAAGTAGATTCAATAAGATCTGATTTGTAGAGTTCAATTTAAATATCTTCAAAAGAAATCAGGCATTAATACAATTTTAAATAGAAATATAAATATATTTAAAAATATAATTTAAAATATAATTTAAAATATAATTTAAAATATAATTTAAAATGTGATAAATAATATAATTTAAACTGAAATTGCAAGTCACCTCTGTGTTTTGTTAGGTGCCATGACTTTGCCAGCAGGGAGGGGCATCTGCCATCACAACAAACGTGTTGACTAGGGGAGTGGACTACAGCTGCAGCAAAGTTAAGTGGTGTATTTGTGTTTACAATTGAAAGCTGCTATGAGTTTTTATCAACAAACTAAGGAGTAGCAGCTGCAGCTGCTTTGGGAAGATATTTGCTCTGGTATTAAGGGAATGGCAAGTAGAGAACAATGAGCTCATATTTGGCTACGATTTACCAGGCTCTATTACAGGCACAATGATTTATATCGAATAGACCCAACTTCTGAATATAATTTTGTCCCTCCAGTAATAGAAAGGAGTCTATTTAATGCCTGTATTTATGGTCATTGCTACTTCCTCCTACACCATGTGAAAGAAAAGCAGCTCTGATAATACCTGTATGTGTTAAGGATCTAATTTAAATTCTTCCTCTGTCTGCAGTGGAATAAGATGTTGGTGAAGGTGCCATGGCTTGTCTTTGCTGCTTTTCATTATTGCCCCAGTCTAAAGATATTTATGTGTAGTGTGGGTTAATTGCAGCCAGAGCACTGCCATTTCCTGCTGAGCACTGCTGGGGAAGTCCCTGAAGAAATAAAAACAAAAACAAAACAAACAAAAAAACCAAAACAAAAACCCCCAAACCAAAGCCTGTATCTCAACAGCAGAAACTGAAATTCTGGTTTGTCAATTTCTGCCCAGTTTTTATAGTAAAGCAAAGCCTTGAGAATTTTAAAGCTTTCTGTTGTGAACTGTCTGAAGTTGGGAACTGTCTGTTTCCCTGGGAGGTGGTAGTCTGAGGCCCCTTAAATGCCACTGCATTGCCATTTTATTTATTATTCATTCAGTGAATGTATCAAATAGCTACAGGCATCCATCTGTCTTTTTGAGGCCTATCCCATCAATTTGAACATGAAGCTGCACAAAGGGGTGGCCTCACCTCCATCCCCAGCCTCCTCAGCAGTCTGGAAAATAAAAATAAAAGGCTGATATATGAGTTACACACACAAGCAGCTATTTTGGTTCTTTTCTCTGGATTTTGTGATGATGTTTTACCCTTTCCTTTCTCTGAGGGAGGCAAGAAACGAGACAAGTGTCTCCCAGGGCATTCAGTGAAATGCAGCTTTTGGTGAATCCATGCACATCTCATAACCTTTGAATTCCAACTGCTTTGCTGCCTGTGCCCCAGCTCCTTGGTGCAGGGTACCCAAGGGCTCCTGGTATGGGCACACTACCTGTCCTCAAGGATAGATGCTGCCTCTTGCTTCACAGCTGTTGTCAGATGTTACCTTCAATTTTTGGGTCTGGAAAGGAGTGACATGGGCAGACTTTTCCAGTCATTATTTAAAAGCTACATTTTTTTTTTCACATTATTAAAAACAAACAAACCTGACTGACTTCTGTTTGTTTAATTAACCTGGGAGATATCCCTCTATTTGCATCTCTTTCCTCATCTTGTTTTATCATAGCAATGCTTTTAACTGAGGCTCTCAGGATATTTTTTTTTTTGCATTTGGAATGAACAGGGTTCAGGAGAGAAGCCTTTAGCATCACAGCTGCACAGTCTGTTTAGGATATATTTTTTGTGCAGCGCTCATGATACAAACTTAAAGGTAGAGTCCTTTCAGTCCATCTCTCTCTCTCCCTTCCTCCTGTTCATGTGTGATGCAAATGCAGATGAGATCTTCACCAAAATCTGACAACAGTTAAAACCTTCTTTCAAGTTCTAAAAAAATTCATCCAGTTTTCAGTTTTCTTGGGCACGTTCTAGGGCACTGGAGAGAAGCATGAGCTGCAGAGAAGGATACAATTTAAAGTGCTTTCCAAGTGCATATTCACAGTTAAAAGTGACTTTGTGATTCTCCTTGCCTTTCTAATCTTTGCCTGAAGAAATAGGTTTGCAAATACATCCAGTCTAACCAATATCTATGTTTAAATCTGAAAACCTATTCTGGGGAGAATCTTTTCCAGTTGCTTGGTCCTGTTACCCAGAATCATGCCTCCTCTAGAGTACCCTATTATTTATGACAAGCAGGATAATGATCAGCATAAAACCATAGAACCAAATACAAGTGCCTCTTGCCAAATGGATGCAAAACCTATCCTGAGGCATTAAAGAAGTCAAGTGGATCAAGGAGCTACTACTTTGGAGGCATCTGGTAAAAGCACAGATTGATGCTGAATGTCCTGCAGCAGTGAAGTAGAGCTATAAAGAAATAACTAATATCCTGGAAACCTGCTAATTTTTATCTTCACTGGGGAATACATGCTACAAAAAAATGTTGCTCTCATCTGCTTCTACCTGGGTTGCTTTTTTATGGGGGCTAGATGGTGCCAGCTGGATAATAGCAAAATTGTTTCAAATTGACATAGTTGCAAGAAACGCTCAACTAATTTTGTTTATAATGAGAAGCAGTGTGAAATATCTGACTCCATACTTTCTGAGAGCAGCCAGCCCAGGCTCTGTAGCTGATTCCCCTCTTCCTCCTGCAGCTCTGCTTTGCTGGAGAAATAGCCTCTTTCTGCACCTGTAGGGATTTCTACTGGTACTGGGTCAGGCTGCATTAACCACAGCAAAGCTCCTGACTCTGCTGCTGTTCTCATCTTCAAAGGAAGATGAAGGAGAAAATTTTAACAATACATGGATGGGATGGGATGCTGAAATTGTCAGATAGATGGCTCTGTAGTTGTTGGAGCTCTGGCATCAAACATCAAGGAATGAGGTGCCTGTGGGGGACTGCTACCCTGTGCTCTTAACTCCTTTTCCCAAAATTCATGATTCTTCCTTAGGCAGCTCCTCTGTAAGTCTCTGCATTGTGGCTCCTCCTAAACTGAGCAGCAAATAGACAAGTTAGGCTGTGTCACGGATTAGCACTGGCCCGGCAGATAAACTGAATAACAGATTTATATATTTATCTCTCTCTCCTCACTGAGAGAGAATAAGGAAGAGAGACTTATGGGTTGGAAACTAAACTACAGAACTTTAATGAAACAGTAATGATAAATAGGAAAAAATTACTAAATATATACAAATATATAGGAAAATTGATACCACGTTCCTCCTCCCTTTTTCCCAATAACTCTCACGTCACCACTGAGGCTGCAGGGCAGCCCTGGGAAAGTCCAGGCTGGAATCCTGGAGTCAGCAGCAGTTGGGAGCTGGAGGCAGGAACACACAGATTCAGGCTGGCAGGGATCAGGACTACAGGTGAGGAAGGGAAGCAGGAAGGGTAGGAAGGAGTTTGACCCTTGTGATCCCTCCTTGTGTCTCTGGCAGTAACTCTAAACATCGAGTGTTATCAGTCCTAGAAGCAGACACTGTCTGAGAAACTTGCTGTTAATTTCAGCAAGTGCAACTACTTACAAGAGGCTTAGCTGAAAGCAAAAGTACAGACCAGAAAATCACCTTTATCCTGGCCCAAACCAGGACAGGCTGCTTCTCTTTGGTGTGAAATATAAATGCAGAACAGCTCAGTCCTGAGTGTGCCTTCAGTGGGGGCTTCAACTTGGGCTCCAGGGGTGGATTTGTGTGCACCTGGAGCTTGTTTTGTGCATCTGGTTGTATCCACTGAGTAACCAAGCTGGTTCAGCTTCTGAGGAATTGGTTCTGACATTTCTGCTTTGTTCTCTGTGGCAGAAGGAGTGTGGAGCTCATGGGTTCTTGTGGTACCTTCATTAGGCTTACTCCACTTGAAAATCTTTTGTTGGAAGCTGTGCTCTGCCTTCATGGAGGGTGCAGGACTGCAGAGAAGTTAAGGTTTGTACTGCTGGTTGCTCGGGCCTTCTGTGAACAGTGTATTTGCAAAAGATGAGGTTTTCATTGGGGAACTGCTTTTTTTTGTTTCAAATGGAAGTCAGCTTTCAGCTAATATAGATTTATCCACTTTGGGATACAAAATCCTGCTTTCTGCTCTGTGCTATTTTTCCTCAATGCCACAGGAGGCTTTATTTTTCCCTGACAGCTAGCTAAAGGGCACGTTTATTTGACAACTACTTCATCAGTGAAAAAGTAGAAAAGACATTAATCTAAGGCTATATGCAGCAGAGTAGCACCAAGGTGTTCAGCTGAGCATTTCAGAAAACAATTGCCAAATCTTCTTTCAGTGCTGTGGGGTTAAATGGGAAATCAAACTTTTAAGTCAGTTCTAATGTATGATCTGTGTATGGAGAGAGCTGCCTGTCAGGAGTATATCTGGGGTAGGTGGTAGGGAATGGGGGGAAGAAGGGTAGGAAGGACTGTGAAGAAACCTCAGATGTGAAAAAGCTGTGAGAAATCTGGGTTGCGTGTCTTGGATCACCCAAGGCTAACCTTGTGTTAGAGTTGATTCTAACCCCTGGAGTAAGAGCACTGTACATTTTGCCCCCTCTAAGCAGTCTTATATTATTATTCTTTATATTGTAGCACCAGGTTGAGGCCTGGGTTAGGTTATTATGTACCATATTATGTACCATAGTTCAAAGGCAGTCCTTGCACTGAAGCTCTTTATAGGGAGG
Source organism: Phaethornis superciliosus (assembly GCA_023637945.1). Classification (NCBI taxonomy): domain Eukaryota; kingdom Metazoa; phylum Chordata; class Aves; order Apodiformes; family Trochilidae; genus Phaethornis; species Phaethornis superciliosus. The sequence goes on from JAJQWJ010000015.1 coordinate 14,253,491, forward strand.
GGAAAACCCTGTATTTCTTATATGTCTGGTTTGTTATTGACTCCTTGGGATGCTTATAGTCTCCCTGGGCCATCGTATGAATATATGGTAAGATGTTTGCCTTGAAGGGACAGCAGTCCTCAAGTGAGCAAAATACATATGTACCTTCTGTAGTTAAGCAGGTGAATGGCCTCTGCAAGTCAGTATGGATTGTTTAAGTATAAGCTTGTGGCTTACACAACTATGAAATGGGAAAAAAAGCATTGAGAATGGAAGGGAGGGGAGAGGAGAGGAGAGATTTGTGAACTTCTGGGGTACAGCAGCTCAGTGCACAGCTCTGAGTACCAGGAATGAAATCCTGACTCCTTCAAAATTTTGTAGTTCTGTTACTGACTTCAGTTGAGTCAAGGTTTTCCAATTCTCTGTTTCCTTTTTATAGCCTTTTATTATGATCCTGAGCATCTGAAAAGGTTTGGGCTTCTGCAGATAAATCCTTTTCAGGCATTGATTTTTCTTGACAGTTTTAAATGTCAGTCTGTTCTTAGCTGGTGGATTAGTGAGGCTTATTATAGACTATGTTAATTTAGTCTTAGTATGTAGATCTGTGTTTAAAAGGAGCATGGAAACATGTGTTACACAGTTTTATATAATGACAGGTAAAACACTTGTCAATGTCTTAGCTGTTGATGAGAGGAATCTGAAAAAAATGTCCATAAATTCTTTTCTGGGCAGGCAGAGCTCTCCTGCTTTGCCAGGTGATCAAGGAAGACCTTTCCTTCTGGGCAGAGGAAGGAAATTTAGACAAATTGACAAAACAGGCAGCAGGCATTCTGTGTGTAATTTTGACAAGTCCCACCCAAGATGAGACCAATCTGATTTGATTTATATTAAAATGTAGTGTTTGAGGTTTTAGTCATCCTTGTCTGCCCTCAAAACTGACATTACTTACTAAAATCAACTGCTTTATTGTTTAAAGGAAAAAAAACCCACAACCCCGTCCCTAAACTTTGACTACACGGGATGCTAGAAATGAATCTTGAGCAAAAGAATTCTGTGCTAGTTGTGGGGAAAATAAAAAAAGTGATAAATCCTTTAGTGACATAATTTTTTAAAAAATGAATTTCATTGCCAGATTTATTTTTACACTAGAAAGAAACTGTGCCTTTTACAGATTATGAGCTTGTACCGTTCTTTGTAAGACAGTATTTCTGGTATTCACAGTAAAGTAGACCAAACAGAAAATGTGAGTTAGTACTTTCTGCAAATTAAAGTGGAACAATCCCTTTTAATACTTAATTAGATTAAGTCGAATCTTTACAATTTGGAATGCTTATTTGCAAGATGCACGAAGTGGAGACTGTATCTTAATTTGTATTTCTATTTTTGCATCGTGTGGTTGTTTTATAAGAAAGCTTGGGTATAAAAAAATATATACTAATTTTGGAAAATGAAAAGGCTGTCAGGCAGGTGATCTGGGTGCTGGGGCCTCTCTTGTTTGTAAATTATTTGGAATAGTAAAGTTTCTCATTGTTAGGCGAGCTCAATAAAGAGCTGTGCATCTACTGCTGATGCAGGAGCTGGAAAAGAATGCAGATTTCACTCCTGTGACTTTGAGATAACAGGAGTGAAACACAGAAACATTTGCTTAACTTTGAATGTAGGAAGAGAACAAATCTGACTAACACAGTGCATATGGGGTAGTTTTGTTTTTTTCTCCATAGTCACATTGTCAATGACATTTTTCCTTGCAGCCTGAGAATTAAAGGCAAAATATTCATACGGAGAAGTTCTGTTTTGGATGGGATAGGAATAGGAAGCTGAAATCTGCACCACTTTGTGTGTGGCTGTGCTAAAGAATGAGTCATTTTGATGTAATACTGAGCAGCTTATTCCAATAAAGCACATTATTACCTTTTAAAGTCACTCCCTCTGCTCCACTTGAGATTCCAACACTGTTTTCTGCTGCTCTGGGGATTTGTGTTAGACTTTTAAAGACATAATCCACCCTGAGGTGTGTTTGCTTATACTCCACCTCGCAGCCGTTGTTAACAAAGTGAAGTTATTGAAGCCACTATTTGGTTTTCTCTCTAGCCTGTGGTCCTTGTGTGGGGTCAGGGGGTTGTTTGGATTCTTTCTGTAACTCTGGCTTCACACTATAGTGGCATCTCTGTGTTAAACACCAGTGGCTTGGCATTATAAATGGAAGTGGGGGAAAAAATGGGAATTTTTAAATTACCATACAACCAGGTGATTCTGCAGCCTCTGTGTTGGTGGCAGAGGAAAAAAAATGATGCCAGGTGTCTTCACAGAGGCAGTGGGTAACAAGGGGTCCCCAAGGCTGCACAGGGCTCTGCATGTGACTGCCTGTACTTTGTCAAGGACAGGGAGCAGGTAAGGAGAAGTAGTAGCAAAGCAGCCAGACCCAGCCACCTCTGGAGAGGACACCCTATGGCTCTGTTAGTGTGATTCTGTGCCAGAGATGATACTTTGCAGGTCAGGAAGCAATGTTGGATGCAGCAGTCCTTAGCAGGAGTTTGGCTCTTCAAATATGATCATCAGCTGAAACAAAGGAACAGATCAGGAGTTCAGTGGGTGTTGAAATTTGCCCCCTTCTTCAGAGAGGTCTCCACTGTCGTTACTTCTGTCACTACTTCTGGTTGTAGGGTCAGTTACTGTTCCCTTCACTGATGTGGACAATAACATCCCCCATTCCTACTGAGACTGAATTGATCTGACCTTATTTATCTGATAGTATGCAGCTTGGTTTGATGTTACTTGTTATGACAGTCTCTGTCTGTTCCAAAGAAACAGCTCTACACTTGTGCTAAGGATCCATGGTACCAGTGGAGCATCATGTTAAATCCAAACCTTTAGAAAGCACATCTCTGTGGCTGTCTAATCTTTGTATTCATCACCTAGCAGTACATAAATGAATCTGGGGTTTTGTGATGAAATGTTATGAAATGAAGAACAGAACACACAGAGTATATGAAGTGAGTAGATGAGCTGGAAAATAGGAGCTGAATTTAAGCTGCCAAATCAGTACAGCAAGAGGAAGCTGTAAAACATTTTTCATAGATTGAAATGAATTACTGTAGGTTGTGATGCCTATGACCTTTAGATATTTTTGACAGTAAAGCATAACCTGTTGTCATGAGAAGAAAAATCCCTCTCACAAAGGACACCTCTTACATTATTCAGTCACTGGGGGGGGGGGGGGGGGGGAGGAGGGGGAGGGTATAAGTAATTTTATTTGGAAAAGTTGGTAAGATTTCAGCAGAAGTTTGCCCTCTGCTTTAATTCAATCTCCCTGACCTAAGTTCAAACCCATCACATATTGTTGCAGCTGCAAATAATTCCTTTGCAAAGATTGTCAGAAGTGAAATGAGGTTGAGTCAAAACCCCACAACTCTGCAGAATCTGTGACTTGTGCATATGAAGGGGGAGTGACAATTGCTGACCGGAAGTGTCAGTTTTAAATTGTCCTTGGAAGAGTTGTCATCCTCAATCTGAGGTTCAGCTCAATGAAAAGGAAATAAGAGAAGTGCCTTTAAAAGCTCATCTCAACTTGAAAATGCATAAAGTGGGTTTCGACTAAGATAATTTCAGAAATGCTAGAAACGTAGCTTTCTCTCCACACCACCATTAAGACTCAGTACTACAAGCTACTTCCACACTGATTTTTATCTTCTGACTTATCTTTGCCAGGTCAAAGTTTAAAAATATTCAGGGACTAGGCATGTAGGTGACAAGTTTTCAAAGCATAGGAAAACCTCAACAACAAGGTCTGTCTAGCCATCTGTAGGACTTAAGAACTTGTCAGAAGAAAGAAGGTTCTTAGTTTGGATGAGATGGATTCAATGCTTTCAATTGTAAGTTTTATTCTGAAGCAGAATTTTGAAACTTGTTGGGTTAAAATAAGGTCTTTACATTCACAAATACAGTTAATAATGGGGAGTTTTGTGCTCCAAGAGGAGGTCATAACAAAGAAAAAACCAAACTTTTTCTAGACCTCAGTGTTATTAATATAATAGCTGTGAAAACTTCACTCTTTAAAAGGAAGGAGGAGACTAAGGGGTAGGAAATACTAAGGTGGACTCTCTCTGTGTGTTTTAAATAGTAATGTATAACATCCAGAGAAAAATCAGAAAATTCTTTACCATGCTATTTCTGCCTATCTGTAGAATATTTAGAAATGTCTCTTTGTGCAGTATATCCAGCTACCTTTATGAGCTTCTCTGCAATGTATTTTTCAACATTAAATTTAACTTGTCACCTTTCTCAGTGACCATTAATTCAGTTTGTAAGAGAGGCTGGAAACCTTTGATATTGATACTGTGTTGCTGCAATTACTGCCCATGGTCCTGAGGCCATACTAAAATAAAAACCCTGGACACTTTGATTTTAAGTCAATCCCTTAGGGGCTCAATCAGTTTGATTTCTGAAACCTGTTCTTGGCAGTGAAGCCTGATTAAATTCTGCTGGTATCAAGGCTGCACACACTGGGTTCGAAACCTTGGTGCAATGTCATGTTCTCAAAGTGGAGGTTGTCATACAAATTTTGATGCTTTAGAACCTTATTTTGAAAAAAAAAAGTAATCTTCAAAGGGAATGAAAAAATACATGTGGAGCTGGGCAGCTAATGAACTCAAAAACAGTAGATCAAGACCTATGGGAGGACACAGATGTCTTTGTCACATTGAGTTATTTCTTCAAGCCTGGTTCTTGCAGTAGTAACAAAGGTTGCAGCTAGAAAAATGTTCCAAGCAGCAAGTGAACATCAAGTTGAAGCAGAAATAGATGGCATTAGCAAGTAAAGCCTGTGCTTTGATGCAAATTTCTTTTGGCTCTTGCAGCAAAAGGAAATGTGGTAAATTGACCCAGAACTAAATCCTTGTAATTAGAACCCAAGGAAAGTATTGCTGACTGTCCTGTAGGTTGCAATGCACAGTACTCAGAGTGATGTAGCTGAAGAATTTATTTGAAATTCCTCCATTTCCAGTCCCATAGAATTATTATTATTGCTCCACCCTTCCATTACATCAGACTGTCTAAAAGTGTCCTAGATTACTGTTATTAGTCTGGTTAGAAAAGCAACACTCCTTTTTTACCCCCACTTGCTCTCATAAATTATACCAGGAAATGTCTGTCAAGTCCTAGGAAGCAATGTATCCCTGGAAATGAAAGAGACAGAACTGTTAAAAATAATCTACTCCTCAGTAATTGTAGCATACTTTTTCAAGACTTGCAGTCAGGGCATTGAGCCAGAGAAGAGTAAGTGCTGGGTAAACAGGAGAGAAGGATTTTACCACATTGTTAGTTTAGGTAATGTTTGTGGAAAATGGTAAGCCTATAGTAATTTGCTCTAACAGAGCCCTTCCTTAAGGGATATTTTAATGATTCTTGGTAATTCCTGAGTCTTGCGAAAAACTTAGACCAGTGAGTAATCATGGAACTCACTAAACTTTGTCTTTTTGAGGGACTGTTAAGTGGTGCAGCATCCTTAGGTGCCTTAAAACTCTGGTTGCCTCTCCCTGAAAGTGTTCAAGGCCAGGTTGGATGGGGCTTTGAATAACCAGGTCTAGTTTTGGGTGTCTTTAAGGTTCCTTCCAAGCCAAATCACTCTATGGTTTTCCTGAGTGAATCAAGAGCAGCTCTGAGAAAGCAGAGCACTGACCAATCATTCCTGAGTACTGGCTGGTGTATATCCTTGTACTTGAGGCTGTATATAAAGTTTCTGGTTTTCATTGGCTTTCTAACATGAAACTTCTTAGCAGAAACATTTTTATCACTGAAGTGTCTTTTAAACGTATATGAATGGCTATATAAATAAAAATTCAAGATATTCCTAAAGGTGTGGCATACCTGAGAATATGTGGTTTAAGCCTTTTATTGCTGTCAGTAGGAAAGAAAAAAATTATTTCCCATAATAAAAAAGAATAATCATTTAGTATTCACTATTTGTGTGAATAGAATTAATTCATATCCTCATTTGTGTCTGCATTCAGATAAATAAAGAAACCATTAATAGGTTAATCTATTAGAATAGGTGGGGGAACTGGAAGTAATGGCTATAGATGAAACTGTCCTGAGGGACCAAAACTGCCACTGCAGCTGTGCAGGGGTTAACAAAGCTCTTGTGATGGCTTTTCCCTGCCTAGGGCTGTCCTGATCCAAGGCTTTGCTTCTGTTCTTCTGTGTGTAAAAGGGTGGTCAGATTTATCCAGGACACTTGTAATTTTTCAACTCTGAGCTCTGTTATGAAAGCTGTCAGTCTCCATCTAAGCCTACGGTTTCTTCCTGTGAAATTAGTGAATAGAAAATAGAAATCAAGTAATGCTGCAGTTGAGAGTTTCTGAACTCTCAACCAGTAGGATCCTGAAACTCACAGGGAGGGAATTTTCCTCAACTAGAGGTACTTTATTGAAGTGGTGGTAGTTATTTGAATTCTTCTCTGGTAGTTACTTGAATTCTTCTCTAAGGATTGTAAGCAAATGCAAGCTCATTCTCATTGAGTTAAGGTGATGCAGATCCTGACTAAACAGCAGACTAATGGGAAACAAACCTTAACCACATGACTGCACACAACTGATAAAGAGAGGCACCCTTGATTTCCCCAAGTTAATCTGAAAGATGAAATAAAAAAGTATGAGGCATTATTCAAAGCATAAGAAGATGCATCAGCAAAATGATTTCATTATGGGCAAACAGACTTTTATTTTATGCTTTTGCTTTACAAAAATGACATGAAAAGGCATTTCTTGTATAGCTGTGGGTTGACTTTCTAAACAAACTGGATCCCATTCAATCTCAGCCCTCTTGTAATTCTCTCTTGCTGATGCAGCTTGACCTTTTCCTCAAAAATTTAAAATCAAAATGCAACTCATCTCTGTGGGCACAGATATAGCTTAGAACGAATGATAAGGTACTTGGAAATAATAACATGGTTTACATGCAATTGTACCTGAGAGATAAAGTCAAAGCAGCATCTAAATTCAGTTCTTGGTTTGGGGGAAGGCTGCACTTTTTCATATGTCCAACAAATATGGCACTGGAAGTTGATTTTTTCAGTTTGCTTCATTTATTTTTTTTTCCTTCTCCAAAGTAAAGTTTTTCAAACATAAATAGCTAAAGAGACAGCAAGCAGTTTTAAAGTGGAATATGGTATGATTGGCTTTCTAAGGGCAGGCAGTGAGAAGTCATGTTCACAAAGTGCTGCTTGAACCTCTTTCAGGAGGTGCCTCCTCTACATCTAAACCCCTCCTAATCTCCTTTGATTCCAAGTAATGATTCATACTGATGTCAGCCCTAAACAGACACAAACCTGCTTTGGAGCCCATGGGGGTACAGAAGGGTTTTGCTGTCTCTTACTTATGTTTTTGACAACTTGATCATTGCTGATACCTCTTTCATTATCTCATTTGTTGGTTTGGCCACAGCACTGCATGGGCACCCCTCATGATTAAGGACCACAGCCATAGCCACTCAGCTTCAGAGATTTAACAGTTTTTGACTCTTGAAATGTGAAGTATCATATTCCCCTTTTAAGCCTGGAACTTGTCGTCTCTGAACTCCAGACATCTCTGGATGTGTAAATGAAAAGATTGCTGCCCCTGAGCTGATTAGTGTGTTTCCATCTGTTTTCTTTTTCCTGTAAGGGATTTTTTTTCTACATCAGTTTCATTTTTGTTAAAGCAGGAGAAGAGAAATACTCTCTGCTAACATAAATATGAATCTTGGGCTTCTGTATTGCCTTGTACAAGTTGTACTTCCCGTGCCTTACATCCTTTCTGTCACCAGGGCTAACTGAGCACTGTGGATGGCCATAATTATTTCTCTTTGGCTTTCCTGCCATAAGTTGGATGAATGCATAGGTTTGTGTCAGCAATGACACAGCAGAGAGTGAGCCCAGGAATATAACAGACCTGCAGCAAACTACAACTGAATGGATGTGGGAGGAACCTTTCATCCTGTGAAAACTATCTGAACTTTTATATTTTATAGAGTGTTGTTAAAGCATTGTGGTCTATGTATGAAATGTTGGAGAGGTTACTTTTTAGACACCGTTTTTAGGGTCTAACTAGTTTTATTTAATGACTTCAAGCTATATGAGTTGAACACTGGATTTAATGCAATTTATTTTGATACTTTTCTTCTTTGGTGTTTAATGTTTTTTACTCAGCTGACATATTGACCAGTCCAGCAAGAGAGCTGTGGTTCACCACTCTCCTCAGCTTTTGCTGGGCTTTCTGTTTTGCTTGTGGGTCATGCTTTTCCTGGGGGTCATTCAGGCTATCTCTGCAAACTGAATGTAGGGGATGCACATCAAGTATTCTGGGTTAGCATAAAACCAATCAGGATGAGCTGGTGGGTCTGGTAAGTGAAGATCCAAGACTTTGGTGATGTGTTTCCCCCTGGTGTCCTGCTGGAAGTGGGCACTAGGAAATACCTCCTATTTCAAACATGTTTTGGAGATCAACACAAACAGAAATGACAGTGCTAGGGTGAAAGATTGACATGTAGGTTCTAAGCTACATAAGAAAAATGTTCAGGAATTTCTTATAGTGGGCAGAATCAGGCTATGCAAAAGATTGCTAACTGTGGTGTTCTTCAGAGCCTATGACACTTAATGGAAGTAATTTTTGGCATGATGCTGAAGGGCTGAAGGAATCCTCAGCTGTGCTGAGTTTAAGATATGCTTACATTTTGTAGTAGAACAGAAAGGTGCTGCACCAATTGTATAAAAGCATTTTAGGTAAAGGCTTGATTAAAATTACAACCAGTTATGACTTTTTCTGGTTTTCATTAAACTATTTTGCTTATGACTTAAAAATAATTAAATCTGGATTACACTTCTGAACTCAGAGGGGAAAAAATATTGCAGAAGGAAATTCTTACTGTAAGCATTGTGTATTTCAGGTCCCCATCAAGACTGGAGTCATGTTTTTAAGGCATTTTATAAGCTCTTAATAAAACAAAGTAATTTCTTTGATGTTATACTTATTTACATTAATATATTTGCTTTAGGTTTTATAGTGTGGTGTTTTGTTTGGTTGGTTTTTGCTATTTACTGTTGTTCAGAATTCTTCTTATAAACAGCACATTTGTAGAAATACCACATGCAAAATTTCATACTGAATTTGTCTTTGTTTTTTTTCAAGTTGATTACCCGTTCTTCTATGGATGATATGAGTGAAGGTTAGAATCCCCCTTTTTCAAAAGTACTATTCTTGGTTGTAGAACAATGCATATTTGCATTTGGTGTTAAGAGTAACATCTCATTTATGAATATGGTGAAGCAATTCCTAGCACCCGGATAGCATTTACAATATTCTAAGCAAGGTAAAACCATAAACTAATCTTTCTAAGCAACCCTGGGAGAATCAAGCATGTTTGCATTTTGCAGTAATGCAGAATGAGAATACCACATGGCTTGCCAGAGGCTAGGCAGCCAGCAAGTGGTAAAGTGGGGATTAAAATTTGAAAGCTCCTGGCTCTCAAGCTTGCACTCAACCCACTAGATATCACCAGCTCTTCTAATCAAACCTCTGAAACTACAATATCTTGCCATCTGTTCTGCAGTTTTCCTTGGGGAACTTTTAGACACTTTGCTGTTTTGCATTTGAGGCTCTTTGAAAACTTTAAAACAAAACAAAACAAAAAACCCAAAACCATCATCAGCAAGAAAAAACACAACAACAAAAAAACCTAGAAGTGAACCAAAAATGTATGCAAGTCATGCATTTAATCTTGTGGTGTGTTGGGATTGGCTCATTATTGAGAAAAAGAAAAGGACATTTCAAATTTTCATCTGTTAGATAAAATGTTTTTTTCATGATGAAAACTAAGGGGAAAAAACCCAGCTTAATTATTTCCATCTTCTAACCACCTCTGTCACACTCCTTTTGATTCAATGACTTACCAGAATTTACCCATTGGCACAACAGTTATTTTTAGACATGTTGCTAGACTTCAAGTAAAGCTTACTGGTGCATGCAAATTATTCATTTAAGCATTGATTTGAAAATAATAATAATATATATATATATAAAAAACAGTATGTCAGGAAAGCATTAAATGTAGTAATTCTGGAAGCAGTAATTGTAATCAACGTTTTATTGGAAGATCACTGAAGTTTGAAAGACAGTAGAAAATGCAAGCCACAAACAAAGATGAGCATGAACTGAAGCACCTGTTCTGCACCAGCATGCAGAGGTTCCCCCAAAGTATCAGCTTTCCCACAGCAGCAAGAGCCTTGGAGCTGTGTGTCAGACATCACTTCCTTCACCTCCACTGCTGCTTTAGGGCACTGCTGTCTCAAAGCCAAATCTGGGCAGAGAAAGCAGCTTGTGTGCCAGAGTGAGGAGGTGGAGGGCATTTGTTACCCCTGTTAGCTCATTTCCAAGGTGATCTTGCTTCTCCCTTGATCTGAAGTCTGCCCTGCAAGCTGCTAATACTTAAAAGGAGTTGCCCAGAGGCTTTAGCATCCATTTGTGCAGCATCACACGATACACATTTGATTAACTCTTCACATCTTGAGCACTGGCCAATGCTCCTGTGTGTTGTGATGCTCACCTGTGCAATGGTCATGTCTTCACATTTTTGGGAAAGTTCTGCATCCACTCCTTCTCATAAGTAACTTAACCCTCCTGCACCTCACTGTCTGTATTGGTCTCCTCATTCCTCCCAGCAGCTGTAAGCTGCTTAGGTGTTTAACACCTGACAAGTGTGAAATTTATCCCATCTCATCTATCAGCACTTGTGTTCTGAAGATACTGACTTTTCACTGCTTCCTCTGAATTGTCCCTCATGCATGAAGTATTCTCTTTAGCCTGCTTTGGAGCTGCTTGTCTTCTCCATCAGTAGAGGCTGATGGCTTGGAGGAGCTGTCCTGAGACCACACCTGCAATCCTCCTGCAGGAGTGACTGCAGGGGCAGGGCTGACCTGGTGAGAAGCCCTGTGTCACATCCAATGCATGGTACCTGTGACACTGTAGTAAGAAGTAAGCAGTGGCAGTAAGCAGGTGATGCCCAATCTCTTCTCTTTAGTTGTTGTACTTAGTTGTTGTTACCTTTGTCTGGTAGTATCAAATCTGTTGAGCACTTTTGGGCACACTGGAAGTTGTATGGCTTTGCAAAGTGGCATGGCATGAAGCTCACCCACTGCATTTCTCACTAAGACAACACTGAGCAAAGAAAGAGGTTTCCCAGGGACTGTAATCTGTCTTGGCTAGAGACCATGTGCCTTGTCAGTGCATTATCTAGGACAAGAAGGACCTGGTCTATTTTTGAAACTCAAATGTCATCTGCTTTACAGACTGCTAACTACATGAAGTACCTACAACTCTGTGTTGCAAGAATTTGTTAGTATTTTCTGAATATGTGGTGTAAAACCTACTCTAAATATACCTGACATCTAAACATCATCCAGTTCTTGGGAACTGTCAGACAGTGACTGCTTGCATATTGTTTGGACAGTGTGCTACACAATAAACAAACTAAAAAAAGTTACTGATATTCAATAGAATCCACAAGGCAGGGCAGATGGATTTTTAAAGGGATTGGGCTATGCATATGTGTGTCTGTTTCTGCTGTCAGTAACTGTTTTATTTATGCCACTTAATGAGTGGCCTCTGATAAAGTATCTACTGACTAGCATTCATGCAGGGTTGTCGTTTGTTTATTTTTTGATCAAGAGTGATGGTATTTTGTCAAAAGATGTAAACAAAAACACTTTCCCAGCCAAGTATAATAATTTGGAAGGCTGCCCTTATATCCCCACTGGGGCCTAGTCCCCTAAAACAAAACTCTGCCTTGCTATCCTGTATATTGCTCCAAAATAATAATAATAATAAAAAAGGCAGGGGGAGAAGAGGGGAAATCCATCTCAAGGTGGAGTGATCTGTGAATTCTGTGATTATATACCATAATTTAAACAGGAGAAAAGATCAATTAAGAGATTTGCTAGAACAGCTAGAAAGTTAGAGGGGCTTTCTGTGAAGGGGTGGGATTCCAACAACTTGTGCCTGGTCCTCAAAGAGAAGTCAGAAAGCTGTCATGCCATTTCTGTGGTTGGTCTACAAAGAGACACCAACCAGCAAAGTATGGATTTTATTTTATTTTTTTTTTTAATATGGTTATCAGCTCTGACTGAGAACTGAAGTTCCCCTGTGTGCCTCATTATTGGGTTTTTTTGGGAAGACATTTTCATTATGAAATGACTTGCTGGAATGTTGCAGCTGACTTGAGGGGTGAGTGTGCACAAAAAGAGGCGGTGATCTCTACTCATTCCACTGCCTTATGTGAACACCCAGTGGGATGAAGTAAAGCTTGGTATTTGCTGTAAAGAGCAAAATCTTGTATTCTCAAGGGGAGGGGAATGATGGAGTGGTTACACTTCCTTTGGGGTCTTCTCTATGTGCTCTGCCTTCAAGATATGATGCTGTCTCCTGACTACAGAAAGTTGCCTTACCAGTGTGGTCCAGGTAAAAACAAAAGCAAACAAACAAAAAAGGCAAATCCTGCACCTTGGATTCTTGCATAGTCCATGGTAGGCTGAATAATTGATTTTGTTGCCTGGAGTTACCTGTATCTGAGGCTTTCATGTTGGATTCACAAGCCTTTCTTCAGTGAAATAATGAGCTACAGGGGTTGGCTGAGTGTAGTAATTCCTGGCATTTCTAGAACAAAATGCAGTGAATTTGGTTAGCTGGAGGTGATTTAGCTTCCCACTTTGAACTAATTAAATCCAATAGGTTTTAGAATATCATTTAAAAAAAAAAAAAAGCTGGAACCTTAATATTATTATGTAAGAGTTTGGGGTCCTGTGGCTATATGTGCACAACAGCAATACTGGAACAGCTCTGCTATACTGGTCCTATTGCTGTGAAGTTGTACAGGAAAAGTACAGGGGTGCTGGTATAGGAAATATTTCTGTGACATTACCAATGAAAGTAGTTGCACATATTCATACACTAAGAGACATGTCTTCACACCATCTCTATTTCCTCAGAGTTTCCTGTCCTGTCAAAGGGCTGTCAGTAATTCTCCCTCTCATTTTATCAAGTTAGTCCTACTAGGATAGAGAGGGAATTTTCCTGGTTTTGCTGAAAGGCAAAGCAGAGGCTTCTGAGTTGAAACTGGAGTAAAATTGTCTTGTATATTTATGATAAAAGTGCTGTTTCACTTCAGAGCTTTGCATTGGAGATTTTAAAAAACAATCCACAAAAAGAGTTTAAACAGGAAGATACTTAGCAGAAAAATTCCTGGAAAATGTTGTTTCATATGTTATTTGGCATCCACTCTTAGAGTACAGAAAGACTTGGAGGCAACCTAATATACATTATGCATTGAGTTACTTGCACTTACTGATGCTACCTAATACACTTTTTCTAGAAAGAATTCAAATGTAATGTTAAACTACATTAAAGAAGCATCATTAAAGTTACAAAATTAAGCAATCTAACATGAGGTTGTCAGTGCAGCCCTGATTCAGGCCCCTTGTGTGTATGCATTATGATGCAGTCTTTAATTACATGGTCATATACTGTTTGGGTTTTTTTCCTCCAGCCTCATTCAGTGAGCTGGATGAATAGCACTCCCTAAGTGAGCAGCTATTCAGTATTCTGCTTTCCCCATTGTTCAGTGTGTGGTCCCATGCTTTATTTATGGCAGACTACTCACACTCTGCTCTGAAAAGGAAATCTTAATCTCTTCATGGGCTTTTTAACAGCAGTTGCCACCGCAGTGCCTGAGAGCTTCACAGGCACTAATGATGACTTTCTCTTCACAAATCTGTGAGATGAAGCAGTGACAACAACTTAGGGAAGCTAAAGCAAAAAGATAAAGGTCAAAAGTCTTCTGTCAGCTTGGGGTGCTCAATTTAAGACCTTTAGCATTTGATTCTTTAATGCCAGCCACTCTCTCAGTCTGATGGCATCATTCAGTTGCCTTAATTATGAGAATGTCCTCTTCTTATGCTCTCACATCTCATTTAGCATGGACCTCTCCACTGCTCTCTGAGATGAGCTCCAGGGCTGGCACATTTGTCATAGTTCTGTACAGCTGCATTAGGTCACAGTTACATGTAGGGAAGGATGGAGCACATTCAGGAAGAATGAGATTATTCAGTATTTTAAAGACTCAAATTGAGTGCTTTTGTGTTCTGTTTACACTTCTTCAGGTTTTGTAGTGTGGCCAACTTGAATAGACTTTTGGAAAGATTATATAGGGAATTTCTCTCTCTATTGCGTGCTTATTGCTCTTCAGCATCTCTAGGGCTTGGAAAATAAACTTTAGCACATAAGAAGTTGATGGTGCAATAGACAGTATTTGACCTTTTTGGACATATTGTGGTGCTTTCCTTTAACAAGATTTGGTTTAGGGGAGTTCATGATAGATAGGGGGAAATCACTCCTTTCCTAGTGTGCTAGTGAGTTTGCTCATCACGAGAAGATTCAACAAACCAAGATGTTGGAGAGTCAGCATCTCTTGCAGAGAAATTGATAATTCCAAGAAAATCTGCCAGTTGGGCCATTGGGATCAGTGGAAAACCTTCCCAGGGACCAAGTGGGTCTGGGCAGAGTTTGCTTCTACCCTGTCACCTGTGCTGATAGTTATATTCTGTGTTATTATTGTGGAGGAGAAAGTGAAGTATACATCTCATTTCTGTTCTGTTTTCTGTTGCTTTTTTGACTTTTTTCTCTGTTTACATGAAATAATCCAAGTTTTATTCTCATAACAATCTGACTTCTGATCATTTTGGGAGGTCTCAGAGGATCATGGAAGGAAATACACTTGTTTTTACGACACCATGAAGAACACCTTAATTATTTTGGCTACAGTTTTTACATACTTCAGAAGAGTTAGATATTGAGACCCATTATAAAAATACTCAGTATTGTGCCCATTGACTGACTTTTGGGGCAAAGTGAAAAAAGGCTTCAATAATGGGAAGACAAGGAATCTTACTAATGCCAATTAGTATTAGAATTAGCTAGCATATATGGGGATGACTATGTGGATTTCAAAGGTGGCATGTTAATAGAGCAGCTGATGGTCTTGCTAACAGATTTCCAAATAGCGCTTGTTTAAGAGATAACAGAAAAAAAAAAATGTTGACACACCTTCTGTAAGGTCCCATTCTGGGCACTATTGAAGCAATACAGTTTGACAGGGTTCTGTGGCTTGTGCCAAGGATATGAAAATATCTAATATGTCACATTCTGACACATTTTTTAACAAAAGTTGGGTAGTTATGCACACTCTTTCTCCTCAGTTTTAAATACCCACTTTGGCTCACTCAAGTTTCTTTTGCTTTGCTGTGGGTTACTTGTGGGGGGAGGTTGGTGAGGTTTGTTTTGTTTGGTTTTGGGGTTTTTTGGCATTGCTGAGTGAAGTGGTTGATAAGAGATTTCTTTTGTGCTAGTCTAAAATACTGTGTCATTCTGCATTTGCTCAAAAACCTCTTTCACTGCTTTTCTCCATTGTCTGGGATCAAGTGCAAACCTAGAAAAGAGGACTCCATAATTCATACTTTGGTGAAAAACAAGTGGTTCTGCAGTTCTGTTTCTGACCCGAGTTAGTGACCCATTGCTGTAGGGGCCTGAACTGATAATGAGTTGCAGAGGGGTTGAGGGTGGCAAGAGAGACAGGAAGAGGAGGACTTCAGCCACAAACAAAACTCACTATAGAATTGATGTGTTCTGAAGGTGTAGGAGTGGATTGTCTACAAAATCTCTGTGGGTGTCTGGAAACATAATAAAGTTCATAATGTTTCATCCTTGAAAACTGGGACTCCTGCCTTTTGTGGCTCATTCAAGCCTGTGTGAAATACTATGATAAATTCCCATAGCTATAGCATACAGATTTCCCCTCTCTGGCAAATAGCATGAATCCTTGAATATATGACCATGCAGACTGGCAGACTTCAGTTCTTCTCCTTATTGTACATAAAGCTGAAGTTCCTGTTGAGTTGCTTTTATGGATCTTCCAGTGTTTCCTAACAAATCTTTCTGTTGCTGTGATCACCAAGGGAAGCCCAAAGTGTGACAGAACTGGCACAAGTACAGCCAGGTTCTTCGTTGGCTGGGTACTGTGTATTTATTTTTGAAACTCTTTTCTGTCTGCTTGAAGGAAACTTTTCTAGTGGTAACAACCACCACATCAAGTAACAGTGATTCAAAAGCATTGAGATTAGGGGTTAACATTAGGGGTGAGATTTATGAAGAAGGATGATGTGAACTTTTTAATGGCTACCAAGCTACACTGCTTAGCTAAAAGTGCTTACAAAGAGATTTAATGGTGGTGCCCTTGGTGAAAAATCAGCCTGATTTAGACCTTGTGGCTTTTTTATACCTGCTTCATTAAATCTACTTGTGGCTAGCTAATGCAGCACTGGCACATAGCAAAGAATTGTGTGTCTGTCTGTCTTTGGGAGAGGGATTTGCTGGATCTCCTGTGCCTGCCTAGCTAGGAAGTTTGAAAGAAACAGCAAGGAAGTCACTCTTCAAAGCCAGTAATAGCCAAACAACTTCTGCAGGGGGTTCCTTAAACTCCCCTTTCACACCTGCTGACATTGCACATGGTTTAACTTCCATGTCGCAGACACGTCTTACAGCAGACAGTGAAGAGTCATTCTAATCTGTCAGGTGGGATGTGCTGTCCCATCCTGCATCCTGACTGCAGATCTGAATGAGCTGTGGGATGAGGAGCAGCACAGGGGACTGCCTGTCATGCCATGCACAGGCAAAACTGCTGCATCTTGCCAAGAATCACAGGCTTCAATGTTTGGTGTTAGAAGCTTGTTAAAGCAAGCCTTGTGTGTGCTGCTGGCAGGAGAGGACAATGAAGCTTTTTCTGGTAAAATAAATGACTATCAAGGAATCTCATTTTTCATAAAGTAGTTTGGGTGCTGCGTGGCATGTTCTCTGGTTACTTTTTCAAGTGCTTTTGCACTTAGTACCTGCTTGGTAAATGGAAAAAGAAAATGGTAGTCCCTGAGAAGGGCTTTGGGCTGTGCTGTCTCTGTGAACACATTGTGCAGTAAAGAAGCCAGACAGGCCTGCTCCGTGGCACCACCAGTTTTTCTGTCAGTAGCTTCTGATGGCAGGACCATTAACCTTAAGTGTCTAATATATGAGATGTGGAATATTTGTTATAGTATCTACTGAGAGATTTTGAGGTGAGGTCCTTTTGGCTCAGTTGTACCATTCACAGGCTTGTCCTATAATTCTTAGTCAGACATTTTTCAGCTTACCTAAGTTGTATTTCCCTATCTGGAAGAAAACCTGTCCCACTGTCCCTTTTCTAGTTCTGAAGTCTCCTTTTCCAAGATGGAAAAGATTTTGCTATCACTTTGATTTTTAACACCCCTCTCTGAAAGGATTATTATTTAGCCACAAATGCAAAATGCGTCTTGCACCCAGCATAGTTTTAGGTAGTGCTGGTGCAGTCAAGAAACTGGCAATGGGTAAGGAAGAGTAGTCTTTGATAGAAGCAATCTTCAAAGTTAGGTGTCCAGAAAAGAAGTAGTAGAGCAGAACTGTTCCCCTCAACATGTCACTGTGCCTGCTCCTTAAATGATATCAGAAAGCTCTGAGTTGTGCAAGACTAACAGGAGCATTAGCAAAATAAATAACTGTGCAAGGAGTGGCAGCAGAAAAGGCTGGATACTGTGACTCGGACAGAATTTGTCTCCTGAAATGCACTAAGACATCTTTTAGTAGGTAACCAGAAATCCTTGCCATCCCTGGAGAAAACTCTCTCCCCTGGTTCTGCAGCAGAACCTCTCTCTACACACTTTTTTGGCAGTGGAAGAGTCTGGGAAGGTGATGGCAGGACTGGGACAGTGCTGAACATCCTCCTCAAAACCTTCTCAGCCACTGCTCAATTTCTGTCTGTAGCCTTTTAGACCCCAGAGTCTAAAAAATTGGGGAAGTCACCTTCAAAAGACAATGTTTGCAAAGTGTTGTGTGTATGTGTGTGGTCTTTTGTAACCATCTTTGCAGATAATTTTTTTATTGTTAATCAGAAGTTGGCCTCAAATGGTCTCTGTCAAAGACAATGTTGTCTGTCAAGAGCTTGTTGGACTTTAAGATTTCTGAAAAGACCAGGAACTATACTGGCTCTTCATAAGCCTTTTGAAATAACTACTTCTATTAGCTTTTGAGATTCTCCTGCTGGGTTTATAATGGGTTAAATAATTTTAAAACACTCATTTTTTTTTAATGGACTTGAGACCTCTTAATAGGTGATTAGCAAAAGAGGTTGCTGCTATGTTTTCTCCAAACACTGGGACAACAAGATGAAGGAAAATTAGTTTCTTGCATCTTGCCTACTGGATGGCTGGCACTTGGTCTCTTAAGTTTTGAGTAGAGCTGACTTAATTTATGTGGAGGAACAAAATGCAGATAGAAGCTGATGTATTTGAGAGCTGGCTGTTGGAGCAGCGTGCTCTTCTTGTGAGAGGATGAAGATGCATATTCATCAGGAGTACATGTGAACCATGTCTGGTGTCTGCTGCTTGTGGGCTGGGGCCAAGGTTGCTCTAGCATCAAGTTTGCAGACCTATAAGGGAGCATAACTCAGCATAGCTCAGTTATGAGCTCCCTTTCAAGCACTTCAAGTTCCCCCTTCATGGAAACAAGGGGTCCTGCAAGTGCAGTGGAGGAACTGAGCATCCAGGTTTTGCCCTAAAATAGAGGTTAGATAAGATGTGTTGTTCTTTCAGACTTTGGCTGATCAAAAACCACTTCTGGTCTCTTAGATACCTGAAATATGTCTTCTTTTCCTAGGGAGAGGACCATAAAGCTCAGAAGTGGTGAGCATCATTTAGTCTCTCCTTTACTGGAAGGGTGTGCTATCTAAAAAATGGTTTTTTTCAGTCTGCTCCTCACTCAAGGATAACTCCATTTTCTGTGATACTATTCTGGGTCACTGCTTTGTGATTGCAAGAAAGGGTAATGCTGGGTCAGCTGTTGTTCTGCTTTTCTCTGTTAAATTATAACTTTTTAAAACTTGTAATGGTTACTGTCGGTGTTTTGTTTCAGTGTGGTATTTAGTAATGGTTTTGTTGCTGTTGAATCTGACAAGAATATATATTACAAACAGAAGAACAGGGAAGCCAGACACTAACTCCACTCTGATGAACACATAAATCCTAAGCACAAATCCACATCATACTTTGTCTTAACAGTAGCATTATTTCTCCGTAGCAGTGGATACAACAAGCTAATTCCCTGAGCCAAAGATCATATGTTTGAGCAATTCTTTCAAACTCTTATATCAAGTATCGCCTACGCGCTACTTTTGAGGAAAACGGTCTTGCTGGACCTAAATGTGACATCACCTTTGAAAATAACTAATGCTCATGAACAGTGAGACTGATAAATAAGCTGTATTCAATATAGGATTTGCTTTCAGAACTGCAAGATTCATTGCTGACTGTTGTTTGGTCATGTATCTCTCCAGACCACATTGCCATCCTTTTTTTTGTTTTTCTTTCCTATTAGTGCAAACACATTGTTATCATTTTCTCTGAAATCTTGGAAGAGAAAAAATATTTTAAGCAATTTCAGGTGATGGTGTTTCCCAAGGATAATCACATTTTGAAGACACTAGAGGAGCTTGGCTACAGTTTCTGCTCTGTTAAATCTCAGAGGGAGGATTAGCATGTGGTAAAAATTCCCTTGTGGGTTCATTTTTGTTCTTTTTATACTATTCTCTTATCTCCTGCTTTATGATAAAGCTCTGAACATGCTTTACCACTGCCCCTTCTAAGTATCAGCTTGCTCAGAGAACCAGGGCACAGACAGCAGTTTTATGTGCTTGTTGTTCCTGGTGAAACTGCCAGGCTGGCAAAACATGGTGATGGGCTGGTCTGGGAAACTGAAACCCTGAACACACAGACTGATTGCTGAAGGAAAAGCAACAGAAGAGTCCTTGAGGAAAATATGGTTCTGCAGAAAGATAAAATGCCAGTATACCTGTTTTCACCTGCTCTCTGCATCCTGTTCCACTGTGGAGCAAGGCAGGTGACAGCTCCTGAGAAGGCTTAGGGCTGCTGTAATTTGGGACTGTAAGACCCTCCAGCCAGAGACTGTTAATATAGCTCTAGCCCAGGTTTGTGACAAATGAAATCCCTCATGTCTGGTTAAATTTACAGGTTTAAATTAGCTCTCTAAGACCTCACTGGGTCTGTCTGCTGCAAGAGTTTATCCACTTAAATTTTTCCTTTGGAAAGTGAGTACTAGGGGAGGGGGGTTGCCTCTGTTTTCTTCCTGTCTGAGCATTGCAGAGTACCATAATCTCTGGTGGAAAGGCAGGCAGGATAAAAGAGATAACAGGCACCCATCATCCAGTACTCCTTAAATATCTTAGATTGTCACTAGGGTTTCTTTCATGTCCTCTTTCAGATTGTGACTTGGCTCTAATTTGACACTTACAAGCCCAAACTTTTCTGTGAGTTTTTTCTTGATTCTGTGAATGCAGAGCACAAAGATGGTCAATATCATGTTTTATTAAATTGTTATTTCTACTGAATGGTACATATTAGCATGAAGTAGTTGAAAGATTTTCTTGGGTAGGGTGGGGAGAGGATCAACCACATGAAATCTAAGGGGCAGTACCATGTTTTGGGGGGCATGTTAAGGGAAATTAGTACATTGTACATTTTTCTCATGTGTACCTTTGTATTGAACTGCAATAAATTTAAACTTGCTTTTTAAAGAGTCACTTAGCAACCAATATGTTTTTGTGTGTCTTTGTCTTTTTGCTTTTTAAATCAATTCATAGAGACTTCTGTAGACACAGCTGGCATGAACCATGATCAAAGTTCTTCCTTAAAGAAGGCTCTTCTGTCTTGCATAAAAAGGAAAACTTTTCTTTATGCACTAAAATAAATTCTCTAACTTAAGACCGAGAACTGGAATTTGGAGGCAGAGCATAAGACCTTTTTATAACATAAGACTTTATGAGCACATTTGTGGTTCTACACAATAATCCACCTGCAAACAATTCCTATGTAATTGTTGCAAGCTGCAGCTCCTCAGGAATGATTGTAATTTCTGAGAAGTCAACACTTATTTCATTAGGAGGACGTCACTGAATGATGTTATGAAAGAAAAAAGTAATCACTATAGTATAAATAATCACAGAGGAGTTCTGTCCATAGTCTTTTCTTTGCAGTGTTTATTAAAATATTCCTATCACTGAGAAAACTTTGGCTTTTACTGTAGGGTATAGAATTAACAGGATATCAGAACATAAGAATAATCCTTTGGGAGCATGCCTCAACTTCTTATGTTTTCAAGACTGATAAAGTGAAGTATGTTCTCTAACTATGAAATTATTTTTTCAGATGAGAAAAAATGACTGAAAATGTTTCTCAGCCTTCAAATTAATGATTTATCTGAACTACAATTCATTACACCATTAAGAATATGAACAGAACAGTTTGAGGCAAATGTTTATACTGATTATCTGTTTATTTGCAGTTAGAGGAATGTCTCTGAAAGATAATATTGGCATTATTATTTGTAACTGTGATATTTTCAAAAGTTTAAAGCATGTGGTTCAGCTACATTTTATTTATTTCAAATATTTCTAAATCATCCTTACTGTTGTCTTTCAGATGTCTACTGACAAACTTTTATGAAAATAATATTGATGTTTCCAGGATCTGCAATATTGGTATCCACAGAGGGGGGAAGAAAGTTTAGTTTGCTGCCAAGTCTATAATTGTTTTCTCATTTAAAAGAGGAACTAATGTATTGTTGGCAGTACACAAAGATTTTGTCTTACTGTGATATATAATTTTTGTTCTCTTGAGGAGGGGGTCTATTTAGTTTGCTGTCTCAGTTAAGTGATCTGTAGAATATCTGCGGATGATCCACTCTGGCTGTCTCTGTAGCAACCACCTATGGGGTTTTGTCTATATTTTCACACTTCTTTCCAACAAATGTGGTTTGGTTTTTTTGCAACAATTTTGTTTTAAAATCATTGCTTGAAGAATTTTTTTATGTTCTTCATTTGCATGCTGTCTTTTATGTGACAGCCCACCTCAAGCAATTGAGAAATTGTATTATAAATTGCCAAGAGCACTATTGCAGTTTTAGCAATCTTTAGTGATCCTTACACTTTCTGTAATGAGCTGAAAATAGATTTTTGTTATTCTCCTTCTTCCTTGTGAAGATGGTAGACTTATCTGATGAAATGTTACTTTTGCAATCATTGTGGCAATCAGGATTTGTCTTATAACCTGGCCAACTCCAAACATAAGTGAAATTTAAATTGAACTTTAACTTGTGATTGGTATTTGTTTTGCATTGTTTATGTGAACTGGGATAATACTTCTTAGATATTTTTGTGCTCAATAAATACATGGCATCATAACTCTCCTATATCCAATGGCAGAGGATGAAGAATTCAGTACAAACTTCAGACTATTATATATATACAGCATGGGTTGTTTTTAAAATCAATAGATCCTAGTTGTCTGTGTTTGTCACTGGTTTTACATTGTTTCTGTAGTTTCATTTTGTCAAAGCTTCTAATATAGTTTCAGAAGTCCCTCTCTGGATGATGGTGAATAATCAGAATGTGTGTGTCCCTTCATCCCACTTCTCTCTTGTTTTCAGATTCTCCTTCCTAAAAGAATAGATATTAGGATTTTTACCAGACAGTAGTGGGGTCTTTGGCCATCTCTGCCTTGCCAGATTCCCACCCTGCTGCTCTCTCACTCCCACCTTCCAACAGGATGAAGGACAAAATAAAATGGAAAAACTCAATAGCCTGAGCTGAAGGCAGGGAGGTTCCTTATCAGTTACTGCCATGGGTGAAACAGACCTGACCTTGGTCAAATTAATTTAAATTATTGCTTGTTAAAATTAGGCAAAAATGTGCATGCCTTCCTGCCCCAGTTGATCCCAGCCCGGCTTTTACTGCCCACACCCTGTCCTAGGCAGCACAGGGGATGAGGCTGCTCTGTCCATGATGCTTCCTCCCTTCTGCCTCTTCCTCCTCACACCTTCCTCTGCTCCAGCCTGAACCCTTTGCAGTTCCTGTCAGGAAAACTGTGTCCTGGGGCCTTTTCTCACACTTTTCCCCCCAGCCCTTGCTTCCTGGCAGCATTCTGCCCTTCTCTTGGTGTCCTTCCCTTTGGGTGCCACTAACCTCCTCCCTCCTTCCCTCCAGAACCGGGCTGGTGTGGGGCAGTCCCTCAGCTCCCCTCACTGCAGACCCTGCAGCCCCACGGCCAGCACTGGGCCACAGGAACCAGGACAGTATTTGGAGGTCCATTTTTCCCCCCTCCCTTTTCCCTCTTTCTTAGTAAGTCTTCCCCACTCTTTTACCCTGTGACTCTGCCCCGAGGATGTGCTTGGCTCCAAAGCTTCTTTTCCAGTGCTGTCCCCCAGAACCATCATACTTGTCACTGTGGGTCAGGATGTCACACAGGGTGATGTAAAGCCTCTCTTGGATTTTTTTTTTTTTTTTTTTTTTTTACTTACAGGCTGTTAAACTAGCAGGAGATTTTCAAAGATACTCAGGTATCTCTATGCTGGGGATGATGTGGAGCAGAAATCTTTTGACAGCAGAAGTCTTCCAACCAATGATTGGAAGCATCACCAATTGTAATATCAACTCTGCAGTTCAGTGCAGGTTTTGGGTTGTGGGAAAGAAAAGACTCCTGGTTTCCTTAAGTGGCTTCAGGTATTTTACCATAATTTTCAAGATGTTAATTATTCATTATTTCCTGCCTATCTATATTAGTTTCCTAAAAAGTCATCTATGTATTTATAAAAAATGGAGATGTTCAGAAAATACAGATGGCAGACCTCAGATCTGTGACACTTTCAGGTTTCCACATAGGGCAGGTCTGTCATACCCTACACTTAGGGGCATGCAGAGAACTTGCAGATAAAATGATAGAGCAAGCATGTGGCCAAGGGAGCTTCTATCCTTGATTAGATTTGATCTGCTTGATACTTCCATGTTAATACAGTTAGAAGCCTTTTGATATTCTCCTATAATCTAACAAAGCATCAATATTTTCAGTGACAAATGGGTGTTGATTACCTGGTGAAGATTGATTACAGTCTTTAAATTTGCTGAGCTGAAGTTTGTGTTAATGCCTCCCCTCCTCTAATAATCATTCAATTTACCCAAATCTATTCTAATTTTAGGCCTACAATACCATTGCTTCCACTTTCTGGTGACAGTTAAATCCTTATCAATACTGGTTAAGCCATTTGGACAATGTGGTGCAACAAGCATGATGGATGGCTTTAATTTAATATTCTTAGACAGTCTTTGATGTTGCTTCTGCACCAGTGAAAACTTGCTACAGAAGTAAATTAACACTGCATCTGCTTTTGCATTTGCATTCTGTAAATCTGCATTAAAAAAATAAACAGGTTTCTTTCTACTGTGGTCTTGGGGGAGGGATGTGCATCTGAAACTCTTGATCAGAGCAACAATGCTAATACTCAGTTTTTCTTTTATAGCTGCATCAGTTATATTTTTTGCTAGGAGGTAAGATTTTTTCCTCCTATTCCTCCTCTTGCTCCTTTCTTTTCCTCCTTTTCCTCCTTTCTTTTCCTCTTCTTCCTCCTTTCTTTTCCTCACCTTCCAGTCCTAGTGCACAAATTATAAATACTGCAGCTATGTCACTTTATTCAAGAACTACACTAAGCTCGAAATGATTCAATTTTCCACTACCATATGTCCTCTCAAGATAGTTCCTCAAACAGTAACATACTCATTGACCTAAGTCCAGTTTATTTTACTCTGCAAAGACCCTAAAACCTTGATGGACGTAGTGGCACCTCCACAAATTCTGCTTTCTCAGTTCATATGGCTGGACTTCAATACATTCAATAGTCTCAATAGATCCATATCAGTAGAGAAGGGAAAAATAATTTTACACTATTGAGGTAAAGTAGTATTTAGAGGATTCTATAACATTTTTCCAAAGCTTAACCTTTCTTTAAGATGCTAAAACAGATTCAGGTGAAAATGTGTGCATCTGAAACTGCTCTTTGGTTTTTTGTATAACTTTTCTGCTATAGCCAACGAATATCTACAAATTTAGTTAAATATCTTCCTGTGTCCCATTAGGGTAATTAAAAAAAATATATATATTCTAGGTAAGCAAGAGTTATTGAAATACTCATTTGGCACCTCAGTGTGTGTGTGGTCTCACACTAGCAATTTTACATTGGTGAGAATCTCACTAGAGTTGTACAGAATACTTTATTTCATTATGTCTGAGTGGGTTTATTTTAGTAGGAAATGACTGAATATTTGTTGAGGTATCTTCATTGGAGAAGATTTAACTTCCCTCTCTCCCCCCACACCAGAGCTAAGCTATCCTAGCACTACTGGAGAAAGCCAGTAAGTAACTGCTCAGCACCCATGAAAATTAAATCCTTCCGACTTGGACACCTAAAGATTTTCACAGAAAATTGCATAGATTTGACATTCAAATGCTTTCACACTTCTTGCTTGTTTGAAACATTATGAGACAAAAAACCTTAATTCTAAAGTTGAGATTCAAGTGGCTTGGTTTCAGGAAGGAAGCCATATAAGAAATGTAGGTTTAATGGAAATATTCACAGCTGTAAGTTGTATAAGGTTTTTAAATTTTTTTTAAAACAGGATGAGTCCAGATAGTTTTAGGAACTCAGCACTCAATTGGTAAATGAATTCCAAAGAAGAAAAAAAAAAAAAAAAAAGGTAATATTCTTAATAATTTTTTGATTTGCACAGATGTTTTCCAAAGAGAAGTGTTTGTTCCAGCATTTCCTCTGAAACTGTAGAATAGAACAGTATTCAATCCAAGATATCTTTCTGGCCATTAGGCATGGAGTCCTTTAATTTATTTCCTGTATTTTTAGTTGCCTATTTTAGTTACATACTTAAATTGCCAATACCCACTCCTTCTAGCCTCTAGCCTCTATTTTGGACAGTGCACTGAATATCCACCACTGCTTTAAGTTTTGAGAAGAATTGTACCTGCCATCTGCAGTGATCACCTCTATGCTTTGAGGGTTTTTTGGTCCTTTTTTTTTTCAGACTTTCTTACTGTTAGCAATAGCACAGCTCAGCAACTACCAAACCATCAGCACCAACTATATTAGTATTCCTTCCCCACCCTTTTTTTTTGATTAGTGAAAGTCTTTTGGCTTTATTCCCTATGATGTTTTAAACATATGCCTTATATTCATCTACAGAATCATAGGAATCTATTACCATAGGCTGCTATTATTACAGTTTTCATAGAATGTTAGCAGGATTGTGAACCTTGACTTGCATTTCTTGGCCAATAGAGATTTGGTTTCATGTAATATTGAAATACCCCAAGAAGGCAGTACTGAGCAAACTCATGAAAAAAACTTCTCTCATTTGTGGTGGCAATTCCTTGTAGGATTTGGACAAAATCTGGCAATATCCTGACGAAGTGGTATTAGCACAGGCATTTACTGTCCTCAGTTCGATTCTGCAACACCTCTGTTTTGGAGAAAAGGTGAATAGATTTCTTATAAAAAGGTGAATAGATTTCTTATAAATGGTTTTTAACAGCCAGTTCTCTCCACCAAGACATTAGTCTCTTCGGTCAGCAAGGAACTGAATTTAACTTGATCAGAATATAATCACTCTCCCATAAATCTTTGCATTAAATACTTGCACTGGACTTACCTGTGTGTACTATAATAGAATCACAATTAATAGGGGGAATAGAGCATTTATATTATGTGTAAATGTCCCAAGTGCTTGGTGTTCTGGCACTGAACCAGCAGAGCGTTTGAACATCTGCTTAACTTCAGGGAAAATGGACTTGGATTTCTTTTTAATGAACTCAACATTTCTAGTGCAAGTTCAGAGCTGGTGTGAATTATCCCAGTAAAGCAGCAGTGAGGTTTTCTTGTGAAGTTTAAAGGCTAAAATCAGTGGGCAAGGCTGCTCCTATCTCCAGAGCACACTGGGAGCCTTTATTTGTTAATACCAGAGTTCTCAGTACCTTGCATGACTAAATCTGTTGTGAGGATCAGAAAAAAAGAGCTGGAGTGTCTGCTATTTATGGTTTAAAATAAGTGATTGGGGCTGGGTACTTTGACTGGGTTAATATGCTATTGCATGTTTTACTTATGTATTTATTAAAAAGGTTTTATGAACTTGAAATAATTCACTCATTCCTGGCATCTAATGATTTGTCCTACTTAATCTATTTAGCTTCTCTTCCTTTCCCCCAATCTATTTTCAGATTAGCTCTGTCCAATTTCTTTAATAACTATTTTTCTATTTTTAGAGGTGAATGTCCTTTGGTGTATTTTTAATCATACTGAACCACTATATTATGTTAAAGTCTTATTAACAACTGACGTGAACAGAGAATAGTTCATTGTACTGGGCAGTAGAGTGCAATAACTTACAACTTCTTAAAATAACTTCAGCTTTTTGGGTTCTCATATTTTACTTTTGAGAGATTGGAATAAAAAAAAAATAGGACCTTTAAATCTCTTCTGTTAAAACATCATAAATCCTTTGCTTATCTGAATGGCATAATTAGCATGGGGTGACAAAGGAGAGGAAGGAGAAAATTTCTAGTACTTGTCCTAGTCCCCTTTCAGTTTCATTTGTGTCAGCTGCAATTACAGCTTGAATATTTTGGGAATCTGGATGGTTACCTAGTGGATACAAGCTGTCTTGTAGCACCTGCATCATCAAAATTTATAGAAAACCCCAGGAGACCTGAATGGGAAGTCACTACTGATTCCTGGGCAGGAGAGATGATAAAGATAAGGTTTTGGGGGAGCCAAGGGTCTTCCCATAAGCTGCTGGCTGACCTTGATCTACATAGGGCCAAACCTGAAACAGGAGTCTCACTAATACATTGTGTCACTCCTGAAAACTTCATGTTTTCTAGTACAAATGTCAGTGAGGAAAAAAACTAGCCCCTGTTTCAGGACTGTATCCAGAGATTTATGTCTATGAGAAAACATCCCACCTAACTCTTTTATTCTGTACTGTCCTAATGCACTGTAACATTTAATGGTTAAGATGTAAAAATGATGGTTAGTGCATTCTTTTCCCATGGACTTGTCACCATTTACAGAAGTATTTGTATGGACTGCCCATGGAGGTGCCCAGTCTCTCCATGGGTCTGGCACTGCAACTGTCCCTTGCTTCAGACATCTTTCCCAGCCTCTCTGACAGTGGGAAAGGTTGGGAGGCAATAGCACATGTCAGATTTTGTTCTTGCAGTCAAGAGTTGTGGGGGCTGATTTCTCTGGACAGGAGATGTTAAGGTGAAGCTGGCTTGGCAGAGTTAAATTCCTGTGGGGTGCTGGGGCCAAGGTAAAATGAAGGCCTTGGAGATCTTTCTGGCAGTGCTGCATGGGGACTTTCCTGCCTGGCTGTCACATATGGAGTCTTGTGTATCTGGTCTGGTTCCTACAGCTATTGCAGTTGTCTCCAAGGTTTCTTGCCTTACCCAGAGATTTTTAAAATAACATGTCTAAAGACAAAGATCTGATGAAAAACATTCTTTATCTTTTTGTGACTTCCTGTGTCCATACTTGAGAGGTTGGCTTTATCTGGCTCTCTAGTTGTGCTTTTAGCTTGGTCTAATCCATTTCTCTTATCAAGCTGCCCTTCTGTGCATAGATTGTCCCCTTGATTAGTTTTCTACTGAAGAAGAATTCGAGGCATGTGTATGAAAGAAAATTGGAGGCTGTGAGAAGCTTTAAGGAATTGAGAAGTCTCTCCTCCTTGTCAGCCCCAGAGTGATGGGGAGTGCTCTGCTCACCTGACCTTTGCAGCAAACTTTGCTGTTACTTTCACTAAGAGAAAATATAAAAATTTTCTAACCTTATAAAATTTATCTGCTTCTCCACATGCTTACTTGTGATGTGGCAAGATAAGTGTCACAAGTGAGGAAGGTGTGTAGAATTTGGATTTGGAACCTGGAGGACTCTGCTATGATATGAGATTGGACAGAGTTTATTTGTATGAATGCTTCATTTTTATTTTTTTTTTTTAATTGCCTTGCAGTTTAAGTGAAAAAGTAAGAAGTTGGTATTTTTTGGCCTAGGGGCTAAATATTCAAAATCAGCTAGGGAATTAATACGCAAAGTGTAGAGGAAGTTTTTCAGTTGAACTACTTAGATATGATTTGCTGTTCTTATAAAAAAATGTCCAGTATGATTAATTTGCATTTGGTGTGAAAAAAGCTTAAACTTAGCTATATAAAAGTGATTTTTATCTTTGTTTTAACACTTCAGTCTTCCACTATGTTTTAAACATAGAATAAGTTGTATTTAATTTTCTTGGTATATAGCCTTAGCTTTGAACTTCCTTGTGGGTAGATACATCAGAAGTTTCAGGGAATTTGGAGGGCAAGTACAGTATCTCAGTTGGAGCTGGAAGCTGTTCCACGTGTTCCACATGTAGTTATCACTTTGCCTGCAGGGACCTCAACAAGTTGCTCAGTTCAGGACCTGTTGTGGCTGAAATCCATGCTCTGGGGCACCAGCTGATGCCACACTTAGGATGCAGCTGAGTTGGATCTGTAAGTTTTGGGCAAGACATTCCAGGATGCTCCATCAGTTCTCAGCTGTTTTCAGCCAAAGAGTTGTGGGATAGAAGTCTGACCACTTCTGTGATCCTGAAGCTTCTCATCAGTTTTTGTAATGCAGTGATGTAAAAGCAGCCAGAATCATCTAATCAAAGGCTCCTCAGATTGTTACAATATTGGATAGAGGATCTTGTGAGGTTATATTCCTGACCTTCCTCTCCAAGCACTGGTTAGAAAATGGCTTTTTAATGAGCCCAAAGAAAGGGATACCTGATATGGGCTGTGTGGGTAGATGTTTGTTTGTAAAACTGTGTTGCCATTTTCATGGCTTCTGAGACTTCAGGGTGGGACTCTTCTCAGCTGTAGTCTCTGGGATCTCTGAATTTAAGTACCACCTTGCCTCTTACAGCACTTTGCCTTCAGCAGGAGTAAAAAATGATGTTGTTTCCCAATATCTGAGAAAACAAAGCAATCTCTGAAGTGACTTTTCCTGGGTCCTTGTCCAAATTTAAGGTCTTTGCCCCTGAGAGCAATAAAGATGGTCTTTTCCAGAGCATGCTTCTTATGAAAATCCTTCTTGGACCCCATCTCCCTGTCACGAACTTGGGGTCAAGGACTGAAGTGAGATTTCTGATTCCAACAAGATGCCACGAGAGAAATGGGGAAGAGTGTTTTCCCTTCCCTGAGCTTTGGAACTTCATGTTGTGTGGGAAGCTCAAGAGCTGAGCGTGGGCTAGCAGCTTGCTGTCCTCTTTGTGCAATTTCCATAGAAACAAAATCCAAGTGCAGGGACCATGTAAGAACCATGATGTTATTCAAAAAATGTAGATTTCAGTTATAACACCAAATCAATCATGCAAGTTAGATCTATCAATGCAGTGTGGTTTGTGTATTGTAATCCAGTCTTTGCCCTGAGAATCTTAGGCAGATTCAGGTGGTTTCTAACTGAAGTCAATCCCTTTGTGGAGCTCTCTGATAGTGATTGGACCTTCATGCCTTTTGTAAGGGGAGCTTGTTGTGCATGTGCTTGGTTAAGGTACTGATCTCTTGCATTTTTTCACTTGGCTTCAGCTAAGTGTGTGATTTTCTTCAGGTCACTTCAGAGTTAGGGTATGGCTCAAGCCAGTCAATCAGCTCCATATGGTTAGGCACAGGGGTTGGCTTCAGCAGCTTTGGCTTATTTGGTCAACTTTCAACATGGTGAATGCTAAGCAGTTGGAGCCTGCTGGTGAATATCTTCCTCATAAAATGTCCCTTTTTGAGACATTTGGTTTAGTCAGATGAAGAGCTTTCTTTGCTATGCTGGTTTATTCTTTATCCAGTAGTTCTTCCAAAGAGTACCATCATTTTTCAGATTTGGAATAAAACAGCTGAGCTGTCTTCTTACAGTTCCACTGTAGAAGTGTATGCAAAAGACAGAGCTGGAGCAACAACTGGCAAAACCAAGTCCAGGAATGACCCCTGTAGGGTTTTTTAACCCGATTCTGCTGCCTGTGAATTACTGACCAGTTTACACTTATGAATAAAATACATGCCTTAGGAAATCCAGCTGGTATGTACCCTTTTTAGACTGCCTCCTGTCCTTTTTCTCCCCCCCCTTCCACCAACATTAACTCTATATTTATGTTTTCTGTGTTTCCTGGCTAAGACAAGCTTTGTGAGTTAGTCTTAAGATTCCAGGCAATTTCTGCTACACATGGGCCCATTGAGGAAGAAATAACAGCAGTGCTTGTTCAGCTTTTCAGTAATAACAATGTGTTTTCTAAGTAGTACTTTCCTGCAGTTATTGCTGTGTGTATCAGAGCAAACTTCACATAAACTGTCTGTGCTCTTTCACCACAGTGGTAAGTATACCAGGAGAAGAAGTAAAGCTGTTGGGTTTTAATGCATTGTAAACTCATTCCCATCCTTAATTCACAGTGTATTTTAAAACATCTTTCTGTTACCTGTTAGTATGCTATTAATTCTCTTCAAAAGTTGGTGTGCACTACTACCATCACCCAAATCCATAACCTCCCAAAATGAAGTTCAAATAAAAATTACACCCGCATAGGCTCCCTCACCTCCATTCAAAAGACTTGCAATGCAGTAAGAAGCTGGGGAAGTTATCCCTGCTTTTTGTATGCCCTTGACTTGAAATGCTTCTGGTCTGCCACTGGACCTTTGTGGATTAGATATTCCCAAATGCAACTGAAATATTTTAGTTATTTGTTTATGATGTAAAGGATTAGAATTGGATCACAAAACTATTTTTCCCTACATTTAAAGCCTTTAGCTGTTATAGAAGGAGAAAAAAAAGCAGTGCATTAACCTCCTTATAAAACCTGTAATACTGTTACTTTCCCTCCGCCCAAACTAGAAAAATGGTTGATTTATTTAATAAAATACTCAGCAAATTTTACAAATCTCATTATCTGGAGACTCCAAACAGATGGTGGGTCAGTTATTGCATTTGCTGCAGCATTCATTTGGCTTTACAGGAGTCAGATATGAAGGAGCTGCAACACCCTGAAAGCAAACATAGCCCCTTGTTATGGTTTTCAGTTCTGGTGAAAGACCCTGGGGCCTTGGAAATGTACTAATAATCATAATTACAATAAAGATACTAATGACAAAATCAAAGGGTAGTTCTGACAGAAGTGTTTAAGTTCAAGATTATATTAGAGCCTTTGAGTAATGCAATACCTGCCAGTCCATTACAGTTTTTCATCTCAAAGATTGCAAAGTGCAGGGCAAAACCTAGAATACTGGGAGGAACCAATGACCTGGTAAGAGACTTCTCAAGCACATCTTTCCTAAAGACTTTACCAGGGAGTGAAATTCCTTTTGGCAGTTATGTCCATGTAGTTGCCCTTCTGGACTAGCTGAAGGAGGAGTAGCATCACTTATCTGTGAATCTGCAAGGGAATCTTTGCTACTGGTGTTGGGCTTTGCTGGCCTTCTAAATCCCCGCTCAGGCTGGCCAAAGGGGGACTACAGCCACCAGGTTCCCTGAAGGGCTTGCACTGGTCATCTTCTGGGTCACTGCTCTGTTCTGAAACAAAAGTGGGGAAGAAAATCCAAAGGAAACTTCAGAGATGCTTTTCCTTATCCTTTGAATTTGGTTTCAGGCTTATTAGATGCTTTTTATATTAAACATAATGAGTAGTTTATAAATAATGGAATAATGGTAGAGGCCTTTCATTATTAAGGAATCTAATATCATTGCAGTGTACCCTTCACATATTGTGTAGAAAACAGCTCAATGGCAGGCTTTTCTAGTGGGAAAAAGAAACTTGAATAATCAGCAATATTTGTATTTTTTCCTTAGCATGGTTTCCTCTTCTTTGTATCCATAGAGAGAACTTTTTCAATCAAATATTTCCAACAGCAAAAACATTATCTAGTATATAGACAGATGGCAGGATGATAATTGTTTAGAGAGACAGATGGTAGTTTCTTGTTCCCACTTTCTAGTTTCTGTGTTTTTTAAAGCTCAGCAGTTGCGTTGTGCAGCATTCGTGGTGCCATAAAATACCAGCAACTTTAAATAACTCTGAACCAGGCTTTCCAGTGATTTGTTTAAAAGGAGCCAGTCCTATTTAAAACATGAGCAACTGAGGATGCCTAGATATTTGACAATGCAGAGTGTAATTTAGAGAAATAGTGTCTATATTGAAGCTTATATTCTCAGTAAATGCAGACCCCTTCTGCCTCCTTTCTGATGGAAATAAAAAGGGTGAAATTACAGAAGCGTATTCCTTTCTTAAAGGAAAAAAAAAAAAAAAGTATAACTTAGTACTAAAGAGAAAGCACCATAGGAATAAAAATAATGGATGAGTTGGAGTGAGCTGCCACAGATATTGTTCATAGAGACATGCCTGGAATTCCAAGTTAGTTTCTCCCACAGACTACAGTAAATGTGATTAGATCAAAAACATAAAGAATCTTCTACATAAATGGCTTACATTGAAAAAAACCCCAAATGTTTAGTTGCTCTGTGAATCTGAGGATTTCACAAAACACATTTATCTATTTGTACAAACTCTAAGTGATCTTTTCAGGAATAATTTTGTGAAACAAGGGGGGATACTTCAGGCTGAATCCTGTATGGTTTCACAAATCTTTTACTTGATGAAATCATCTGGTGCACCTATTTCTACTCCCAGCCCCCCTTTTTCTGTAACTCATTTTCTGTACCTAAGCAAAATGAAAGCAGAGATATCTGTTCAACAGGACTACTTTCCAAAATTAGGTTGATGATGGGAGCTTTCAGCATGACTGATGAAGCCCTCATCTCGCAGGGGGCCATGGGTCTGTATCGTCAGATTATGCTTTCTGGTGGGCTTCTCTCAGCCTCCACACCTTTCTACATCACAGTCACCAAATACTGGGTTGAAAGGAACCTCAAGGATCATCTGGTCCAACCTTTCCTGGCAGAAAAAAACACTCTAGACAAGATGGCCCAGCACCCTATCCCCCTGAATCTTAAAAGTGCCCAATATTGGGGATCCACCTGGGGGCATTATTCTGATGGCTGATTGTTCCCATTGGGAAAAAATTTCCTCATGTGTCCAATTGGAATCTCCCCAGAAGTAAAGTGAACCCATTACCCTACATCCATATAAAAAGGGAGTCTTCATTGTCTTTGTAGTCACCCTTTAAATCCTGGAACATGGTGCTAAGATCTCCCCCAATCCTTTTCTCAAGGCTGAACAAGCCCAGTTCTCTGTGTTGCCTCCTACAGTTTCCCAGTCCTTGCATCATCTTTGTGGCCCTTCTCTGGACCCTCCCCATCCTGTCCACATCTTTTTTCTATAGAGGGAACCAGAACAGAACACAATATTCCAGGGTTGGTCTGACAAGAGCTCAGTAGAGTGGGATGATGATTTTTCTCTTCTGATGATGTCCTTGTTAATGCAACCCAGCATCCTGGTGGCTTTCTAGGCTGCTGCAGCACACTGTTCACTTATACTGAGCTTATTGTCAACCAGGTTCCCCAGATCCCTTTCCACAGAGCTGCTCCTCAGCCATGTGGAGTCTGTGCTGCTCTCCTGGATTATGGTTTTTCTTGTCCAAGACTTTATACCTGTCCTTGTTGAACTTCCTAAGAGTCTTGTTAGCCCTCTCTTCCAATCTGTCCAGGTCTTCCTGCAAGATGGCTCTCACTTCTGAATTCTCCACTTCTCCACTCAGTTTGGTATCATCAGTAAACTTCACCCCGATGCACTTGATCCTATTATCCAGATCACTTGTGAAGATACTAAAGAGTTCTGGGGCCAGTATCAGTCCCTGGGGAACCCCACTTGTGACTGGTTGCCAGTTTGAGAAGGGGCTGTTTACCCCCACCCTTTGGATGTGAACTGTTAATCTCTTCCCTACCCACTGCACAGAGGATTTCTCTAGCCTGTAAAACATCCGTTTCTCTAGGAAGAGGTTGTGGGAACCCATTTTGAAAATATTTATAGTATGGTGAAATATTCACAGGCTTTCTGTGGTGTAGGCTTTCATTTGGAGGTGAACTGTGTGGCTTCTTCTCTTTGCTCTGATACTTACTGTTTATATAAATATTGTTTATCACATAAAGTTCCACGGAAATATATATATGTAACTGGAAGACTATGAAGTTATTAATACAGTATATTTCAGTATAGCAATAGCCATAGGCAAGGTGGCTGCTTTCTCAGTAATGATCATGTGGCTTCAGAAGTGCTGCTGTCCTTGAGTGGGGAAAAAAATTAAGAACCCGGTACTTTCAGTAGCTGACCTTCAGGATGCTAAGAGAAACTGTGCTGTGAGATGCTGTGAGAAACGCTGCAGCCCAAGATAGAGTTGTCTAAAGTCTGACTAGATAAGAGCAGCTCAAATCATAGTTTCAAGGGTTTTATAATAACCTTTGTATATCTGTTTGTTAGCTACCTATGAAATAATTTTATAGAGGGTGTATGGGGAAAAATACCATTTTTACATTAACATTTAGAGAAGTGCACAGAAACTGAACTTTTAGGTAGTGAATACAGACCTCTTCAGTTCTGAGATTAATTGCTGTCCAATCTGGGAAATGAAAAATATGCCATGTAGCACTGGCCCACCCAGACAGCCCATTTTATATTTGTCTTTATTATTATTAATAATATCAACATTTAATTTTTAATAAATATTAATATAATAATATAATTTTATTTTAATTATTTAATTTATTATTATTATTATTAGGAACACTGTGGCCAGGAGGAATAGGGAGGTGATCATCCCTCTGTACTCAGCTCTGGTGAGGCCACATCTTGAGCCCTGTGTTCAGTTCTGGGCCCCTCACTATAGGAGGGACAGAGCAGTGCTGCAGTGTCCAGAGAAGGGCAACAAAACTTATCAAGGGCCTGGAGCACAAATCCTGTGAGGAGCAGCTGAGGGAGCTGGGGGTGTTTGGTCTGGAGAAGAGGAGGCTGAGAGGAGACCTCATCACTCTTTACAACTCCCTGAAAGGAGGTTGGAGTGAGGAGGGATGCAGCCTCTTCTCCTTAGTGAACTGTGAAAGGACCAGAGGGAATGGATGGAAGCTGCTCCAGGGGAGGTTTAGGCTGGATGTTAGGAAATATTTTTTCACTCAGAGGGTTGTCAGGCATTGGAGTGGCCCAGGACAGTGGTGGAGTCACCATCCCTGGAGGCATTTAACAGGAGTTTGGACCTGGTCCTTAAGAACATGATTTAGTAGTTAGATTATGGTGCTGGTCAAAGGTTGGACTGGATGATCTTGAAAGTCTCTTCCAACCTAAACATTCTGTGATTCTGTGGCTTAATTTTTTTAAATTATTATCTTTTTAAGGGAGTTGTTGACTTCAGTATCTGCTCTGACATTAGTATCAATTCCTGTGGTGGTCAGCACCCCCTTCCCCTGCCTTCAGCAGGCTGTACCACTCAGCTGGACCAGAGCTTTGCAGTCCCTGGGCTGTGTCCATCCCTGTTGTAGACATCCATGCACCTGGGGAGCTCAATCTCAGCATGCTTGGCCTGTCCAAGAGCACATACCTGGGACTCTCCAGTGGTCTTGTCCTTCATGTCCACTGCTCCAGTTAGCTTAATGCTTTTCCTTAACTGCTTCTGAGCTCTTTCATGATAGCAGATAAATAGCTAGTGTCATCTGACAGATTTTTAGGCATCTCTGTTGTAAACATGTAAGTATTCATTTACTGCTTGAATTGCTTTACCATCCTCTGTGGCTGTATTTCTCATTCCTTTCTGAAATGATCTTTCTTCATCCTTGGCTGAGTCCCCTCCCTGTGCTTTGAGAAAAAGTTTCTTGATATCTAACACTGCCAGCTATACTTCTTCCAAATTTATTTCAGATTTATTTCAGATCTTTCCCTGATTAATTTTTTTTTTTTTTTTTGTGAGTGCTTTCTTCTTGGTCTCTGTTGTCGTGATTCACTTCTTTGTTTATTTTAAACTTGGTTGGAACTTGGAAGGCTTCATAAATACTTACAAAGTTTTCTTGAAAAATTGCAAATGCCTGCACAGATTGGTTGTTCAGCTGGCCTGGGAAGGAGATCTGAGCTGAAAATGCCTCAGCCACCTTTGGTGCCTGGGAGGAATTCTTCTTCCCCCTGTGCCACCAAGTGTAACCACCACTACCAAAAGCAGGATTTCTTTGGCAATTGACACTTATTTCCCTGCAGTGTCCTGTGCAGTAGCAGAGCCATGGAACTCTCAGCTGGGGAAGGCTGGAGGTGCTACACTGAGGAGCCTTGGCTGGGATGGGACTGGAGAGTGTTATACCCTGGCCACATCTGTCTGACCCACTACAGCTTGGTCCTGGTGCTAAAGGTGGGAGCTGGGCTATGGGCACCTGTCACAGTTTAACACTGGCCTGGCAATTAAACTGAATAACAGATTGCTCTCTATTAATTCCCCTCTCCTCCCTGATAGAGGAAGGAGAGAGAGAATAAGGGAGAGGCACTTACGGGTTGGAAACTAACTACACAACTTCAATGAAACAGTAATAATAAATAAGAAAAATTACTAAATATATACAAATATACAAATATACAGGAAAATTGATCCCACATTCTGTAGTGAGATAAGGCAACACCCAGGTGCTGCTAACCAGCAGGCAGTGGGTGTGAGCCTGCATTCAGCCCACCTGTGCCTGCTTAGGGCTGGGCCCAACTGCGCAGTGACCCCACTGCCTGCTGATTAGCAGCACCTGGGTGTTGCCTTATCTCACTACAACGTTCCTTCCCCCTTCCCCCAGTAACTCTCACATCACCACCGAGGCTGCAGGGCAGCCCTGGGAAAGTCCAGGCTGGAATCCTGGAGTCGGCAGCAGTTGGGAGCTGGAGGCAGGAACACACAGATTCAGGCTGGCAGGGATCAGGACTACAGGTGAGGAAGGGAAGCAGGAAGGGTAGGAAGGAGTTTGACCCTTGTGATCCCTCAAATTTATAGCGAGTATGACATATATGGGATGGAATACTCTGGTCAATTCTGGCATCTATCTTGTCCGGTCCTCCCCAAAGGAGGGTTTCAGGTGGGACCTCCTTACTCCTTCTGGAAGGTAAAATGTTCCTCAGAGCTGAGCAGTGTCCTTGGCTCTGCACACCAGTCTCTGGCAGTAACTCTAAACATCGAGTGTTATCAGTCCTAGAAGCAGACACTGTCTGAGAAACTTGCTGTTAATTTCAGCAAGTGCAACTACTTACAAGAGACTTAACTGAAAGCAAAAGTACAAACCAGAAAATCACCTTTATCCTGGCCTAAACCAGGACAGCACCCTTACAGAGTGTTTGATGTCCTCTTTTCAGTGGCCTGGCTGTAACACACCCAGGGGTAGAATTATTCTGGTTTGTGGGCAAAACAGGCTCTATCTTATAGCAGCAGAAATGTGGAAGGGTTGTCATGATGACTCTGAATCTTTATGACAAGAAGCCATGAGACAAAATAAGATAGTGATAAGGTTTGAAAACTTATATGAATAGGAAAACTTGGTCCTTTGAACTCGGTGACAAAACTCTGCCCTTCACGGAGGCTGAAACCAAAACCCATGCATGGTTATCTCCTTGTTCCCAGGAATGGTACTACTGCTCAGGCTACTGAGAAATCTATGGAGCTCATATCAAACTATTTCTAAATTTTAAAAGAATTCTCTTCTTGCCCTACCAACTTCCCAAGTCACATCCCTTTGCTTAAGCCATCTGCCTACAGGATAGATGGTGACAGTGATTTTTTTTTAGCTTTTAGAAATTACTCAAACTGCATTTCAAAAACCATGACAGTTGAGTGTCTGCTAGATTATCAGAAAGTATTTGCTGCTTCATTAGCCTTTGCTTAGTTTCCTTTTACTCTGCCCCTTTCCTAACATTAATCTATACTACTTTGGAACAAATGTTTGCATTAATTGTGCCAACTTTTGAATTAGCAATAGATGAATCTCTAGCGGCTTAAAAATTTGCTTAAGTAAACAACCAATGAATCACATGTTCCTCCAGGGTTTCTTGAAAGTAAACAACAATTTTTTTTTTCCCAGTATGAAATAGGACATTTCTGTTTTAACGAGAATTTCTCTGCTTGAGGCTGGAGATAGAAAAAACTTTTTAAAATGACAAACCGTAATTTTTTAGAATTCTAAAAAGATTTCTGGGCTTGAAGAAATCATAATTTAACAAATTGGAAAAAGGTTTCCCTTTATGCTAGCACTTTGCTTTATTTTGGATTGACTTGAGTTTGAAGGTGAATCAGGCCAAGTACAGCAAAGGGACTGGCATCTGGTAAACTGTTGTTATGTTCTCAGCATGTTCAGTTGTTGTGCTGTCCTCTGTGCTGCTGCAATGTGATGACATGATTAATTTCTCTTTCTAGTAGGGCACCTCAAAACCTAAAACCAAGGGTGGAGTGTAGAATTAGATCACTTCAAAAGATCTGTTAGGCATTTTTTTGACTGAAACTTTGTGTGCCAGGATGTTTGTTGTTTTTTTTGGTTTTTGTTCTTTTTTTTTTTCTAGCACTGCATTAGTCACATCACTTGGCAATAGAATATTATTAATCAGACTATTTTTATCAATTATATATCTGTTTTTTATGGGTGTCATAAAACCTTTTCTGCTGCATTTTACAATGAAACAAGGGGCATTCATGTGAACAGAAGCTATCCCACTGCTCTTCCTAATGAAAGACCTGGATTGAGGCTTGCACCAAAAGCCCCAACAGTAAATGATTGTCAGTTGCTTCACTACAGTCAATAAAATTTTGCTCTTTCCAGCTAAAGTTAAATGCAGATGTACTCTCTTAGCTGTAAGGATGGTCTTTCTTTGAGTTATTATTTTTGAAGAAACAGAAATACTTTGACATTTATGTCAAGATGTTATATGGAATCAGCGATGCATTCAATGTAAATGTAGTTCAGCATCTACATTTTTCTCATTTGCATGTATTTAATAATGAAAACAAAATGAAATATTATGAACAAAGTAATATCTGCTTGCCTGGGAGAGTTCAGGTTCCTAAGTCAAGCCATGTGTGTTGGTGAATAACTCTTTTGTAAGGCAATAGATTACTCAAATACTCTATTAAAAAAAATAAATTGTGTTTGGCTAACCATCTGACGTTTTTAAAGCTTTTAAATAACAGCTTTTTGGGGGGTCATGACATTAAAGCCACATTAAAGCCACTTGTACTTTCCTGCTTCTTAGCCATCATGTCATGATGCTCAACACAGGTCCTGGCCATAAGACCAACTAAAAAGCAAGTCAGCTGAATAGATGAACAGAATTGATACAGGCTGGAGGGTGGATGCTTGGTCATATGTCAGCTACTAATCCAGTGTGATAGGCCAGGGGTAAAATGTTTAATAGTCTTGGCACAGGAGAGTTCAACCAGCAAGCATTTGAAGATTTTCTGGTAAACAGAGGCCATAAGTAACTAAAAAAAATCTTCTCATAAACTGTGAACACTGCATTAACTTAAAGACTAAATTAAATTGTGGGTAAAAGTGAAAGCTTGTAGCAGAAATCTACCAAGATGACAACTACCAAAAAAATAAATCAATGGGAGAGAAAGCAAACAGTTACATAAATTTCAAACAGCACTGGAGATGGTGTTAAATACATAGAGGATGTTGATGGGACAACAGTAGTCACTCAGAAGAGCATATTCTGTGCTAACCACCATGATGGAGATTATGAAAGGAGATCCTGAAGGATGGACAGAGCCTTGGTGGGAAAATATAACACTGTTAGGAGCCTCCAGCCTGGTGAGAGAAACTCAAGGAACTCTGTCCCCTCATACAGCTGCTTCCAGAGCTGCTGCTTCTTCCTGAAGCAAGGAAGAAGAGAATGAGACAAGAAGCAAAGGGGAGAGAGAGAGAGAGTAGATGCTGTTTGGAGAATCAGGGAAAGGATTTTCTGGATCATCTCCGTGCTGGTGGGTGCCTCTCCTAACAGAAAGGAGCAGCAGGGTCTTGCACAGCTGGAGGGAGCTGATAAACCTTTCTTTCAGCACAATTTCCTCTAGAAACAGTCATGATTAAATGGGGAAGGGTCCATTCATTCTCCTTCATCTCTAACATGTTCAATGAGCCATGATTTTTGAGCTATTCTTTCTTTACAGCTGGATGAAATTATAGATGGCTGGGATAAAATGGTATAGTATGAGCAGATGTAACTTTGTCCTCATTAGTTCTCACCTTTCTAAGTGTTTTACTTTGCTCTACAGCAACAGCACTGTGACAATATCTGAGCTCCTGGTCAAAGGCATAATTTCTGTATTTTTGTTTTGCTAACAGTCACTGTTTGAGTCAGAAAGTGTTGGCTACTCATGTTGTACATCTTTGATGCTAATCCTCTGTCTCTGTTACATGGTAAGATATGGTACTGCTGGTATGAAACTGCTACTATGAACCAGTGAGGAGTCGGGGCTCCTCTGTTCATTCCTGTTAATTTTTTCTGCTCCTGATGAAGAGGTAAGGGCACTCTTTGTTCTCTGCATGAGAAGAAAGTCTTTTAGAGACTTAATGTTTTAGAAATCATTAACAGGCAACCCCTGGAGGCT
The DNA here is from genome assembly GCA_023637945.1 of Phaethornis superciliosus. Lineage (NCBI taxonomy): Eukaryota > Metazoa > Chordata > Aves > Apodiformes > Trochilidae > Phaethornis > Phaethornis superciliosus. The sequence continues at coordinate 14,295,063 of JAJQWJ010000015.1, forward strand.
CAGATCTCAGGCTTTATTGAATTAGGCTGAAATTATGAGTGTCTCTCTCCTGTTGTGTGCTTTCCTTTGATAATCCTGATAAGAGTCTGATGAGTGGGGGGTGGCCCAACCTCATCAGCACAGAGAACTCCAAGCTTATGTGGAGCTGCTGTGGTGGGGGCATGGAGCCCCTGCTACCAAAGTGTGAACAGAGTTTGAAGCTTGGTCATTTCTCTTGCAAAGCTGATGCTTTTCTTACCAGATCAGAGTTTCAGAAGGGCCAGGAGCATCTCTGCTGCCTTTCCCTAGCCTGAAAAGCCAGGCTGGTTTTTATATCTCTTCGGTGCTTGCTCAGGCTGATCTGGCTTTAGATCTTATTTAGTAGCTATTTTATTCCAGCCAACTTTTCCTGGCTAGGTATGGCAAGTGACAGTGAGTCACTGAACATTTTTTCTTTTTTTTTTCACCTGAATAATATTCTCTTTCCAGTGATTAGTCAGTTCTTTGCCTCTCATTTAATGCTGGAATGTAACTTCAAGTGTCTCCTCTTTTGTTTAAGAGGAGGCAAACTCATCACATTAACAATATGCAGTTCTGTTTGCTTGAGTGTATAACCATTAAGAGAAATACAGCTAAGCTCTGGTAGACCATGGGCAGCAGAAAGTTAATTACTATTTCCTCATACTTTGTGTATCTGTCTCTTCTGATACTCATTAAAAAAGGACATCACTCCCCTAATAAGTACCACACCAGATGCTGCTTATTCTGAATGAGAACTGAAGGAACTGTCATGAAGGGGAAATTCATATCATTTAAACCAAGGAAAGCCATTTGCAGTCATGTAGGGAAATAATGTTTTCAAATTGCTCTTAGGGAAGTTTCACAGGGATGCAGAATATGATGCTGACCTCCAAACATTAATATGTTTGTTTTCCAGAAAGTAAGGAATTAATAGCTTAGGGAAACATGATCTAATTCAAGCTGGTGCTAAATGATGAGTCATTCCCTATCTCCTCTTTGCTTGAGAAGGTTAAGCTCCTTTGCAGAGCTGTTAAATCATTTTGACCCAAGTGTTGTATGAGTTTCAAAGAGATAGTCCTATCAAAATCATCACCTTCTTAAAAAATGTTACCTTCTAATGTTATGTCTCTTTGTTTCCACCTCTAACCTTGACCATTTTCTGAGTGTTTCTTTAGATATATTCTGAGTCTGGGGAGAAAACATACTCATGAAATGCTGAATATCTAAAGATCGGATTCAGATATAAAATGTGTCGTGGATATGTCTAAGGTGAATTTCCCTCAGAATAAGCCTGTTTCTTTCTCTTGGTTATAAAGATATCCTAAGGTGACTACCTGATGCCTTAGCTAGTAATTTCCATGTACCTGTGTTAGATTAGGTGAATCTTACCCAAAGAGTCTGACAGTTTGGCTGGAGTGGAGACTGAAGGTAGGATTTCTGTGAAATATTCCAGTGTTTTGATCACATGACACACAGAATTAATTTGAAAAAATTTAAGACTTATGCCTATTTAAAATATTTTACTGAGAGCACTATCAGTCTCTTGCAATGAGCAGAAAGAAATCTTTGTGCTTGATGTCCTCCTGTTCCCTGGAGGACTTGTGCAGTGCTCAGGGTGATGGCATTTCTGGGGCTCTTGGGTCTGTGCATGCATTGGGCACCTTTGCTGAGCCCTGCACATCCCACCATCCCTTTCTAAATCAAGGAAAGCTTTCTTAGCTGGTACATTATTTTTGGTTGCTTCAGGCATTCCAGTAGTACTGTACGTGTAACTCAAAAAAAAAAAAAAAAAAATCAGAGACCTATTTATACTCTTTTCAGAAAATTTGCTGTGGAGTAATGCTCTAGCACATAAATGATGAGTAATAGCTTTATTACAAAGGGGTGGGATTTTTGTGGGTTGGGGTTTTTTGTTTTGTTTTTTTTTTTGGTTGGTTATTTTTTTTTAAAATGCCATATAGCATTGAAAAGTCCCTGTGAAATATATAGGCACAGATAATACTGGATTTCTCAAACTAACTTGAGTGCTAGAAAGACTTGCTTCTATCTAATGGAGCAGTGTGCTTTGGAGAAATATTCTTCTTTTCTGAGCAACTGGGAAAGAAGTGTGGCAAAATGTAGATCTGAAGACACCTTTAACAAACAGTGGAGGAACATTGATCATAATGCATGTCTACCAATCAGCATATATTTGCCAAAATGTTATATAGCCTATTCCAAGCTAGAAGTTCTCTTTCTCCTTCCCCAGTGAGCCTAGCAAATAAATTCAGTTTAAGCCAAAGAACATTTCCCTGCTGAGAGGTCTGTGCAGTGGCTGTCAGAAAGGACATTTTAATTTAGTGGTTTCTGAGAATTAGGCTGGAGCTGCCACACCAACAAAGCATTCTCTGCTGCAGTTGCTCACCATACAGAGCACACTCAAATCATCTCCAGTGCTGCTGGTAGAGTTTTTATAGTTCTGGCTTCTGAGGACAGTCAGTGCTGAGTAGTCCCTGATCTGCCTTTTTTTCTTTGATGAAAGTGGAAAATTTCCCAGTCTATATGTCTGTCACTCTGATTTCTAATTCTGAAGGTAAGATTGGTCAGTCAAGCTACTGCAAAACTCTATTTAGTTGGGGTATGTGGTGTATTCTTTTTCATTATTTCTGCAAAATAGGCATTGCTGGTTAGGTCTAAAATTTTGCCTCTGGATCACAGGAGATCAGCCAGCTGTGTGCTGTGAGGTGGCTGCAGAGCACACTCATGGCTGGCTCAGGGGATGCTGGAGAGGGGGCAATGAAGCCCTGGAAGGAGTCAGCAGCATCCTGTAAGATTTACTCTGCCTTTTTTCCCTCTCATCCTTGTCTGCTGCAGTTATGCTCTCAGTAACTCCCTTCATTTTTGGTTGATTCCTATGCCAAATAGGGGAACTCTTGCTGCAGTATTGGTAGTGATGCACCAGGTGAAATGAATTTTTTATTTTACCTGATCTCCCTTAAGAGCTGTAGGTTATGGTCCCTTTATGATATTGAAAGGTTAAGAAGAAAGTTAACACTACCTCAGTGTTGGAAAATCTCTGGAGAGACATGATCCCATTAGTGCAGACTCTCTAGTAGCTGTTACTTTATAAAACAGCCTTGTTCTGAAAATACTGTCCTTTGTAAGTGAAGGAGACTGAAGGGTAAGAGAAGATGAGGTCCATGGAGATGCTTCTGTCTTTCCCTCTGCTGCCTGTCCCTCCATGTAGGATTAATTAGTTATTGCTGATTTTATTGTTGGGATCGGGTTGAAGACATTAGTGGCCTTCTCCTTAGCTTTCCAAAAGGCAAGGGCATGCTTCTGGCAGGCAAAAAATTACTCCTGAACCTTAGGGAAGCTCCCCAAATCTGCTGTTTTGTCTCAAATTCAGAAGAAATAGGCTTGGGGTCTTTAAGTGTTTTTTGATGTTATGTTGTGACTTAGTCTTACACCACCTTTGGAGATAGAGAAGCTTTCAGCCCCCTCTTTTCTGGACTGTCAAGCCTTGCATTGGGGTATTCTGCTTTTGGAGCAAGTGAGAAGAATATTCCTCAGGAAAGGAGAAAAGCTTCTGGGGAGGAGGGAAATGGGGGCAGGAGTCCAGCACCACTGTTGCATGTTGTTTCCAGTGAAAGGAATGGCATGACTTGACTTGCTCTTCTGCTTCTTCTGTTCCTACTTTATGATGTGTTTTTTCTGGTAAAGTTCTGGTAGAACTGCCTCTAGTAATGTGTTTCCCTAAGCTCATGTTTGAGTGTTGAAACTCCTGAGCCCACCAGTTCCAAGAGTTCATATTCATGTTAGCTGGAAGGCTCTTCGGTGCTGTGACCTTGGGTTTTTTCTTTTTTTGCACTAACACCTCAAGGACATGGAGATAGATGTGTTGTCCCACCCCTTCTTTCTTGATACCATGAATGTAGCTCCATCATATGACTACCAAAGAGGATCTAAGTAAGCCTCAGACCCTGCCTCCCAACGCCCCCAACCAAACCAGAGCCCTCCTGACAGTGTTTTCAGTGAACACAGGGACTCTGTCATCACTGTCCTGAAGGGACAACAGCTGCTGTTGTCCTGTTGCCACTCACCTCCTCCTTATAACCTTGCTCTCCTCTTGGATATGCTATCACATAGATGCCTTGTTCCCTTCTTTTTGATGTGATACATCCTCAGGGTTTTGAAAAGACCTGCACATTCACTGACCTACTTTTTTATTACTATGTTTCTGTCTCCATTTACTCTCTCTCCTCATGTTCTATTTTGCTCAATGATCATGCTTTTTCCTCTCTCCTACATGACCATCCTGTTTTGTGCTGTCTCATAGTTCAGATATGAGATCTGATGAGCCTTTCCCATCTTCCTGCTCCTTTTAATTTTCCCTGCAGACTTTTGCAGATTCACTTTGGTTAATTGTGCTTCTGTTTGGCAAGAGCTGCTGGCATAAGCTCTAACACAGCTTCTTGAAGAATCTTGCATCTTTCAGTTCTCTGGCTGCTTTGAGCTTTTAACTAATTTATCACCCTCATTTCAGAAGCACAGAGCTTGTCATGAAGAACAAAAACCCAGGATTGCTTGAGCTACAGATCCCTTCACATCCTGTGGATTGCTATTATGAAAGCTTTGCTTGGTCTTTGCTAATGTTAAGCTAGTTTTTGATTGGAGCCTGATATTTATTGACTGCCCAAATCCTGATGTTTATCTCTTGTGTGAGCTTGCTCAGCATCTCTCTGTCTGAACATGAATTTCCAAATAACAGTAACAGTTGCTTCTTTTTGCAGAACTGTATAAACAGGTATTTTCCATTAGCTTTCATCACACCACATTTTGCCAGCTTTCTTGTTTTGGTTTCCATGTTTTTGGTTGCTTGTTTTGAATAAATGCAAAGAGTCTCTTTGCAGGGTGAAAAGCTTGGAGATGAGATCAGTCCTTCCAGGGTTAGGCTCTTATATAAAAGCTCAGTTACAGAAGGACAGGTACTGCCAGCAGTTCCTACAAAGAGCAATGTGAGATGCAGAGGATTTGCTTGTACCTGGAAGGCTTTTTAAAGCAAGTATTTTAAAACAAACCAAATTCCACACTTGATATTTGCTTCCAATGTAAGCAGTGCCATTTTTGTGGATTGCAGTAAGTCCTGGTGCTGTAAAAAATGCTGTAAATTAAACCTCTTGGAGAACAACATGCTATAATGAAAAAAAAATCTTGCATAATATTACACACTTTATAGAATCTTGGTCAAATTGCTATTTAAAAATATGTTAGTAATTACTTTACCACTTTTTCTTGCAGAACACCATCAGGCTTTAAGTTTTTATAAAATTTCCTGTAGTAACACTAGAAATTTTCTACTCTTCTTTGCAACATCACTGAGGGGCTCAGAATTTTCCTTTTTAGCAATAGCAAAAGTGGGATATAATCAGGTCCTCTGAATTAAATTTCTATGGGGTGACTTAAACAGCTGTCTTGAATTTCCAAAAGATTTGTGAGAAGTTTCAGGGACAGTCAATAGTGGAGCCATTGAGAGTGCTTTTGTTGTGCTATAGGGCTTTTATTTCTTTTTGTGCTGAGTGCTATCCAGCAGTAACAGCTTTGAGTTTCTGGGGCCAGAAGTAAATTACAAATAATTTTGTGCCAGTGTCTTCTGTGTTCATCTGTGCTCATGGTGAGTCTGAGGTTGATTAATCTAAACCTTTCCATTGAACTGGAAGTTTTGTAATAGGTTTAAATGCAGGTGGGTTTGGGCCCTATTGCAACTTGACCTTTGCCCAATTCCCTGGCAGGATAGCAAGTTCTTAGTTTCCTATAATTTACTGGCCACATATGTATGAGGCAAGTAGTCAGAACACAAAACTATTTAGAAAAGCTTAATTTAATTGACTATACTTAGCCAAAAGTTTTCTGAGGTTTGCTGAAAAGAATATTGAATCACATCTACTTCAAATTTGGAAAATGTGCTGTTGGACAGCAGGGAGCATTTGCCTAGCATGTATCCAAGCTGAGCATAATTTGAGTTACTGTCTAGCCAGTCTCCACATTTAAAAGTTTGTCAGACATTAAGGAATATTTTGGAAATTAATCTCTCATGCTTGTCATTTAATACTGCTATCTTCCTAGACCTTCCTTTGCAAACAAGAGGTTTATCTCACTTATAATAACATGGTGTAATTAAGTGGATGAGTTTATTAATTAGCTTTATAAAACTTCTAAATTAAATGTAACGGTGAAGGGCCTCCCAAGGTCTATCCACACTGGAGATTGTGGTGTTTTCATACGTCATTCTAAACAGATAAGAGGATGTAAAAAGATTACTGTAACTGATGACTCTCTATTTCACTGCTTTCCAATCCAATGGTTTGAGTCATCAGATTTATCTGTGTTAACAGGTGGATTTAATCTTGAATTTCACCCTTTGCTATGAGTTCTCTTAGATTTGGGAAGGCAGTGCTGTATGGCCCAAGTCTTTAGTCTTCATCAGACTGAATGTATGTTCCAGAAAGTACATGACCTTTCAGAGCACTCTGTTTCCGTGGAGCCTTCTGCTCTTCCAGTGTTTCATTTTGCTTCTGATAGCATTTTCCCTGGGCTCTATTTGCTGTTGGACAATTCTGCCTGACCAGGAGTGGGTGTTGAAGCTCTGCTGGCTTGGTTCCTAATCCATTAAAACAAGTTCCTTGCCTGAAGGACCATCTGGACTGAACCCCTTCAGCTCCCCAACCTTTAAGCTCTTCCTTTGCTCTACTCTTACATGGCCATGCAAGAAGATGGGACACCAAAGCACCTCTTGTTTAGGCCTGGCCCTAGGGCTGCCCTCAATCTAACTTATCTACCTGTATAGATTTCTTTTGATTATTTTTTCTCTTGGGGTGGCCCTAGCTTCACTGAGAAAATGCAATTTCCACATAGAGAAGTAGCATCAGGACAGCTGGGATCATTACTCCACATGTAGTTAACAACCATCCAGAATTTATGTGAGGCCTTAAGGTAAGAATTTGAAGTTTGATGAGCCCAGAGTGTGATGGGCCTGTGCTATGTCTTCCCTCTCTATCTCTCCCACTTCCTGCTTTAACTTAAATTTGATCAACAATTGTCCTGCAGGCACTTTTAACCTTCCATTGAATTGGAAAATTAGAAAAAAAGGGAGGGTATCTTGGGTTATCTACTGCATAGTTCACTTTTTGAGGAGAAAAGCTTAAACTCTCTCTTCCTGCTTCATTTCAGGAGACATAACTGTTAAATGTGACAACTGTTCCTCGAAGTAATAGTTATTCATACCTGGTTATTGGGCATATTATGTTTACCTGTGCCAAAAAGGTCTTGTTCATATCTAGAAATGTCATCGAAAGGACAGTACGTGACATTGCTGAAAATGGCTTCATAAGGAAAATTGTCTCAATTACTGCCTGGCAACCACAATTCTAGGAGCTGCAGAGAAGCAAACATTGGCACAGCAAGGGTTCAGACCAGCAGCAGAGGCAAGGGCATATTCATACCAGACCCCAGAAGTTGGCATGCAGACATCCAGATGAATGTAAACACAAGTGCCATCAAAGTGCCATCCAGCACAGCTCTGCTCCCATATTCACAGCTGAGCTCTCTTACTTTTAAAGTGGTGGGGTGCTACCACTCTATAAACTCTGCCTTTCCTTTTCCAGCTCTGTCTTGGAGAGCTTTTTGTAGTTCTATCAGTAGAGAGAAAGAAAAAAAAAAACTCTGGAGTGTGAAGAAGGCACTTGGGGAGCAAAGTCACCACGTCCCCTGGCTTCAATCACTCTGCACCACCTCTCAATGCAGTCACCCCTTGGACCTCCAGCTTCCCTGGTGTTGCAGATTGTGGTTGGGTGAGGAGATGGTGGTGATGGCTCTTGGGTGGCTCTCAGCAGTGAATGTTCCTGTAAGCAGCTGCCCACTCCTCCCTCAGAACATTGCCCACGCAGTAAGAGCAGCTTGCATCAAGAACAAGGCAAGTACACAGGTTTTTACTTCAATAAGACAATGTAAAAAAAAAACCAAACCAAACATTCATAAGGCTTGCTGGGAGGTAGTTTTAATATGCTCTCTTCTTCTTGATGGGCTTTCATTCTGCTACTGCTTTATGGCTGTGGAAAAAAATACATTCAGTGCAGTAGCAATGTAGAAAATGATTTAAAGTTCTAATATATAGTAGAAATCTAACTATGCAGTCTGAGCTGCAGGAAAGAAATCCAGATAATTATTCTTGGAAGCTGATCTAAACTTAAAACCACCAATACTGATAGTTTAAACTGGTGTTTCAGGAATAAAGCAATTAGTAAAATATTTAGGCCCTGTGTCTTCAGACATCTTGATTCAAACAACCCCTGTGAACAGACCTTTTTCTGTGGCTATCTCTTTTTGAGGTTTGCATTCCCAGGGGGGATGGATCTATGCAGCATGCCATAAGAAATAATTTCATGCACCACTGCAGTCTCTTGAAACTAATTTAACATCCCATTTTGTTGCAGTACTTTTTTTTTGTAGTAACAGTCACAGCTCACAGTCCACCTCACATGCTGGCCACCTTCCTCCTATTTTGTTTGCTTTTTTGTTTTGGTTTTAATACTTAGCATTTGACTGTATATAATAGCAGTGCTGCTAATTAATGAGCTCTAGTCTAAACAGGTAATAAATCTTTTTGTCCAGGTGGTTAATGGGGGCTCCTGCTAGTACCACCAAACACTAGCTGGAGTGTTTGTTTACATACATGAAGTTGTCCTCTAGGGTGCTCTAAAAGGAATGTAAACTAACATATTTTCCAGTACCTAACCATAGCCTATTTTACACAGGTTAGTCTTCAAGTAATACAAAGTAATTCACAAGGTCAATATCCCTGCATTCTTAAATTTTGGGCACGCTTTGTATTTCTTTGTATTCTCTGAATTAGCTAACAACATCATGAGAAGCTATATATCTCTCTATATTTAATCTTAATTGTTACTCCTGTATTAATTAAGTTATTGCTAGCAATGTTTGCTGGGCCAAAGGTTTTTTTCTTCCTTATCTCAAATTTTTATATCTTGGTTCTTTTTGATGTCTCACATGTAAATTTGCAGAAGTCCCTGCAGCTGAAGTCCCCTGACTTCTATTGAAATGTGTCCTGCTCATCACTTTGAGATGGATTAAAAGGAATGCTTAAGTGAGAGTTCAGCAGGAGATGCTTAACTCAGAAACTGGGTTGCTGAAAAACCTACAGTTAATACTAACCTTGGAGGCTCTTAGGGAGTCCTGAGTGTGGACAAAACCACCCTCTTCTCCTGGCATGGAGCAGGGGTCTCTCACCAGTGTGCTGTTGCTGAAAGCTTGTGTTCAAGGAGCAGGCTTTCTAAAGGGAATAATCACGAGCTGGACTCTGCATTAAAATACAATGTGTTCTACTTTTGGAAAAAATCATCGCCTTGAGTTTCCAATGAATGACTAAATGGGGTTACTCAGCAAGTATTAGAAAATCAAAATCATCTTGGAACATCCTTCAGTAGCCTGGCAAAGGGAACTGGGTTGTGGGATGCTGCATAGGTGATTTTGTGTGGCAGGCATGGCTCATTCTGGCTTGACAATGGCCAGGCTGGGGGGCTGGGCTCCCAAGGCTGCCTTGGCTCCATGAGTGATGGTGGTTAAACAACAGTCTTTCCTGCAGACCACAAATTACCATATATTAATGTTATCTGAGATGATGTTTAATGCTGCAGAGTCATAGAAGCTTGTGGGGAGGGATTGTTTTGCTTTTTTTTTTTTTAAAAAAAGACAACTAATTTACTTCATTTTGACTGAGGCCAATAATATGAGCTGGAAAACAGAGGAGAAAATACCTTGTAGCTGATCTGTGTGTTAACAGTGTCTTTCCAATCTGTGTAGCCAGTTTCCATCTGCAGTGAATTTGTTCCTTTCACAAAACTTCAGCCATGTCAGAAGGCACAGAATGTCACTAGAAAAGATTAGAGATTCATAAACAAATAACTGGATTTAAGTAATTAGTTGTAATAGGGTCCTAACACTTCCCAGAAAGGAAAGAGCATAAGGGGATGGGGGTATGGGGGGGGGGGGGGGGGGGGGAGGGGGGGGAGGGAGAGGGGGAATAAAATAAGGGGAAATGTTTAAGAAATCCAACACTATTCACGTATGGCTCAGCTGTATTGTCAGTTTAGGGTTTAGTGTCTGGGAAAATGCAAGGCTGTAACTCTCTTAGAGTCAGCAGTGTTATCATGGCTTCATCTTTAAGGGTGTTAAGAAATATTTTCTTACTCAGAGGAACAGTGGCCAGTTCACTAATTTTCTCCATCACTAGAGGGCTCAAATCACTTTCAGAGCGTTGTGCACTGAGCCAACTTTGTTTAAATGGTCTTCATGTAATGCATGTGTATTTATGTGCAGAGAGGCACAGGCATGTTTCAGTTCTTCACCTGCTGCAGCATTACTATGCCTCTGACTTGTCTTTCTCTTGCTATTAGAAAGTTCTATAAGCAGCTACATGTACACATGGCTGTGTTATGCCCCATGGCATTGCTGTGTTTACATTTTTTTGAATTTTCTATGATCTGCTTCCATTTCTTGTATTTTGGGGGTTTCTTTGAGTTGTATGATGTAAAATATATTTTTTTTTACATACCAAGATATTTTGGTGTGTTGCTGAACTAAACTAGTAATCTAAGTTGTGTCACATAAGTTCCTTGCTTGTTTCATATGTGGAGTATTGTTGAGCCAGAGCCAAATTTCTTTTAATATTTTATAATACATTGGCAAGAAAACATGAAGTATTTTTGGTAGCTCTTGCAGGAAAAATGAGGATGTGCTGTTAAACAGAAAGACATGTTTGCTTTGTTAGGTGGGATGTGGACCAAAAGTTTGATTCTGCTTTGAAGTTCATCAAGGTAGGAATAGTGTTGCCAAATCAAAGCTGTACTTCAGTCTCTGGCCAAATTTTGTGGTCTTTTCAGCACATGGTGCTCAGCTGTACTTGGTTGAAAATGAGTGTGAGTCTTCTGTGTCAGCAAAGAACAGTCCTTTCCTTTTCTTTCCCTAGGCAGCTATCTAGAAAGGTGTTGTCAACTTTTGTATGTGAGACCTGGATCTCATTCTTTGCTACACTGTTGGGAAAGTGTGCATCAAAGTGTGCATTTGATGACCAAAATGCAAGTAGTGTTCTCTTATGCCAATGGTGACCTTGGTCTGAATTTATATTTAATTCCCAGTGAGGAATAGAATCACAAAATCATTTTGATTGAAAAGACCTTTAAAATCATTGACCCAACTATTAACCTAGTACACTGCCAAGTCCACCACTAATCCATGTCCCTCAGTGCTCCCTAAACTTGGAATGTTTCCAAGTTTGGAGTGACTGCTCTTCGTAGCACTAGCAAATGAAAAGAAAAATCAACAAATTATTTATCATTGCCCTTGCTTTGTTGTGAGCATTTAAGTAGCTGAAGTGCAGCAACCCTTCTAAGCTTGTGTCTAGCTCCATGAGCTGTGACAGGGATGCTCTGCTGAAGAGCCTTGTCCTGACAGGGTCATCCCCAAATTTCGTAGTGCATTCCAGGTAAAACTGCAAAGGAGTATCTGCCCTTAGACCAGATCTGAAGGTTCATGCTTTGCAGTGCTGCACGCATCTTGCAGTCTCTGTCAGACAAATTGGGATGGACATTTACTTTCCTTGCACAAAAGAAGCAGATGGGTTTTATTCATTTTTGTCCCATATGCAGAACTCTGGAAGCCCCATGAAGAGCAACTTTCCCAGTGACAGCTGGCCAGTATCCTGCTGTGAATGAGTTCAGAGTTAGAATGTTCTTTTTTGGGGAATATTACCCTGCACTTCCAGATTTTGTAGTTGTTTTTGGTGCTTCCTAGAACATTTACTGGTGTAGTTTCACTAATCCATTTGCTCAGACAAGCTTGGTAAGTGGATTACGAGGTTTTTCTGCCACTGTAGATCTTGACAGCTTTACAAACTGTTTTTCATCTTTTTTTTTTGATACAGGGCATCTAAACAAAAATTACAGATGTCTGTATTTTCATCTAGATGAAGAGAACTGTCTCTGATTTGCAAAAATCAGAGAAGCTATGTCTTAAAATATTTTTCCTTCACTCCATAGTTGTTTGACAGGAGTGAGATCTCAATGGTTTTATGGCTTCATCCTCCAGAACTGATCACTTTTGGTTTAGATGAGGATGAGACACCCATTGTAGAAGATTTTGTAGCCTGAACAGTTTTTAACTCTTTTATGACACTTCTGGGTTTTATCAGTTACAGCCACTGAAAGACATTTCTTCTTCTTGGCAGTGTTAAAACTTGCCTTGTTTCCTGCAAAAATGAAATTGTTTGTTTTTTTCTGAAGTTGTGTTTTTTATCAAAGTGACAGTGTAATAGGCAAGATTTTCTTGAATGATTTTATATTATGAAGCACAGCAAATGTTATATTGAGACACTGGTTTGTTTTGTCTACTGTTAAAACTAGATTTGACATGCTAACTAGTCCTTCCTTGCACACTCCTACTAGCTGTTATAAATAGCAGGAAGCAGCACAATAATACTTTTTTTTAAATTTTGTTGTCACTCAGGTGTTCACACCAGTGCCTGTTTCATGGAGTGTTTCTTAGTATTTTTGTAATTCTTATAAATTTACTCGTATACCAGCACTTCTAGTTGAGAACCTTATTTTGTGTTCCTGAATATAATCACCCTTTGCTGATTTGAAGACATTATGCCAGAGTGTTCCGACAGGAGAGGCAAAGACTTCTGAATATATATGAATTTAATTTGTTGAACCAAGGAGTGGAGGATTGGATCTCAGACTCAGCTCCCCCCTCTCTCTGCTGAGAGACTCTGAGCTTATATCAGAAAGAGCTGTGGGAGGAAAAAACGAACACCAAAGTCATTGGGCCTGTGGAACTATGGCAGAATTGGTGAGGAAAATTCAACCAAGATAATGTCAAAGAATTACCTAAAAAAGTGAGAGGAAAAGGATCGAGAAGAGATGAGTTTTCAAGTGTTATCAGCTTGATCATATAAGATGAAAGTATTGAACAGGGTGGTGGGAACAGAGTGGTGTCTCAGAGTTAGATGAAGTCATTCATCTTGGTTAGAACAAAATGAGAGAAATGCCAAGTGAGGAACAGAAATAGTGAGCAAGAAGTATATTAGGAGTGGAAATGGAAGAGAAAAGTGTAGCTGAAGGTCAGGCACTTCAAAGTGGGAATGACTGAATCATGCTCATGTTTTAAGAGGAGAGACTAGAAAAGGCCAAAAATGTTTGAAAGGAACTTCAAGGGAAGAGTAACGAAGTAATAAGAGTTGCAGGGGGATTAGGAAGCACCTCAAGTAGCCTCAGAAGTCAGAAGCCCACACTTCTCTCAACAGGGCTGGGGAGGAGAAGCAGCAAGCTTTGGACAACACTTGGTGTTCAACTTACAGGGGAGAGACACAAGATTCTGTGTGAGGAAACAGAGCCACAGGGACCTTCCCTGCACTGCTGGCACTTCTGCATCTCTCATGCTTCTCTACCACACTCCTATGCTCTCCCCAAAACAGCACTGCTTTGTTATGCTTTGTTACACTTTATTTTAAAGTGACTTTTACTGATGTAGTGGATTGCTTCCACAATTTTCCTTCTCTTGGCCCTTTCTGCTGAACAAACAAAACTCCAGTACTGCTGTCATTTGATCAAGAAGAGAGGAGATATCTTGTAGTGGTGACATTTGTGTACTCAGTAGACTTTGTCCTTAATAATGATCCACCAGAGTGTCATGCCCCAGTGTGCTCTGATGAGGTATTCTGCTAGAAACTGGTTAGGATGTCATAGAACATAAGAAAAATGTTGTGGGGTTTTCTTGTTGTTTTGTTTTATATTTGATGGTGCTCTTGCACTGAAAAGTAAGGGAAATATATTCAGTTGGAGTGAAACAGCCTTGCTCATACAACAGTTTTCTGCCAGGGCCCTGCTGCCATTTCTTCTGCCTTCAGCATTCACTGCTATACTCTCAGTTCAGCCTCTTTCTGCTGTTGAGAGCAGGCACTGGCAGTGGCTTCCAGCTCCTATTTTCACCTTCTATTATTATATATTTTTAATATTTTCTAATAGAATGAATAAGAAGGGGTTTTGTCCAATTCAGCTTTGAATTCCTTACTCTGTTGTACCTTAAGCTATCTGCAGCTTCTTGGTGTTTACTCCCAAATTCAGTCCCTGATCCTGTCAGCAAACTTTGAGTAGCTTTGTTGACTTTCCTGCTTAGCTGCAGCACAGTCCCATTAAACACCTTGTCTTGACTGAGGGAGCAATAACTGTGGGCTGGAGCGCACAACATTGCAACTGGGGGTGTGAATAGGCTCTTAGTCTCCTCTTCCACTCTAGAGGTGGCAGAAAAAATTCTAAGTAGCATTTTAGTAGAAAACCTTTGACTTTTTCTGTAAAGAAACAGGAATGATATGTTTAAAAAGTAAGATGGCAATATATGGGTCCAGAAACTCTGCTTGGAAGAGCTGTAGTTTGCACCTTCCTATTATTCTTATCCTCTCACAGTCTGGGTTCTCTGTGATACCTGATTTTTTTGCCATGCACCACAAGTTACCCAGAGGCATGTGAGATGAACTTGTATCAAGAAGCATCTATCAGTATGAAGTGGGAGCATCAGACACTGAAGGGCATTTATGAACTATCCAGTTTTTTTCTGATGTCGATATATTTTCAAATCTCATCCCAAGTACAGACCATTGCTTCTAGACCCTACTCAAAGCGGGATGTAATAATGCCATTTCAACACAGACTTTTGCTGAGGTAGAATTGGAGTATTTTTGTTTTCATTGGCAACGTCACATAATCATGGCAGTGTTGGCTGATCTCCCAAGACAAGTGCAAAGATGTCCCCTATTCCTTTCCAACAGGAGAAGAGTGAGTTTGTGTCATGAACTACTTGTACCACTTTTTCTGGAGCACTTGTACATTCCTTAAAAAGCTAACATCCAAATTTATTTATTCATTTATTTAGGGAGTGAAGCTCAGTGAAACTTGGAGCTGTGTGTGAGGGTGTTTCCCTGAAGGAGCTGTTGGTGAAATTCATCCTGCTGAGCTGACTGCAGCACTTCTCGTCACAGCACACCCGTCAAGAGGATGAAGGAATTGCATGGTAAGGATGCAGTCTATCTTTAGTTTAAGGAAGAAAACAACCCTCTCTTTGTGGCCAATCTAGAACTGAAAGTGTCATCCACAGAGTAAACCATGTTAATCCATGGTTTCACAATCACAGTAGGTTCTGATTAGTATTGTTGGGGAACATGCTTGCAAACAAATCTCATGGTGCTTCTGTTATCTTAAACTGAAAGCCTTAGGATCCTGAGGCTTAGCTGCTTACTCTGAGCAGTACTGTGTAAACTTGAGTGTATTCTGTATGCTTGAAAAGGAATTAATTTGCATGACAAAAGAGTATTTGTTCGAAGTCTAACAAATATCTTTTTGAAAGTTGCAAAATCCTCAGGTCACACCATGCTTGATCCCATTTGTGCTCTAAAATACAGGTCAGGCTAGTAAAGGTAGCAAAGCAATCTTCCAAATGGTAATACATTGGTAACAAGTTTCAGCGTGTCCATCGTGATACAGAATTGTGTGTGCTGCTATTTAATTTCAACTGAATAATGAATATACGATGTTACTGATTATATTAATATATAATTATTACCATGAGGGTCTAATCCTCTGAAATCATTGGTCACTTGATGTATGTTCATTTAGTTGCAAATGGTTTTCATTTTCCATTTGTATTTTATCATTTAATTGCTTTATTCTCTTCAAAATCACCCTGGTTTGATCTCCTGTTAATCATCATTTGGAAAGAGAATTAGCCCTTTAGCAAACAGTGCCCCAAATCTATCTTGCTTCTTTGTGTATAGTGATGACCTTGTGTTGGACAGAAGAAAAACAATTAACAACTGCTTTAGATTTGTAATGAGTTCTTTTAATTATATTTGAAAATTCCAGTTGAAAAATAATCTTAGTGTTCATTCATATTGTAAATCAACAGATTATGGTTTTGAAAGACCTCAGATTTTAGAAAGTCCTGATCTTGTGAAAGCGTAGTGGAAACCCTAAAAATAAAATGAAATAAGGAGATCTTGGCACTTATAATTTCTACAGCCTCTGAAGGAAATCTAAGCATCACTTTTTAAACTGGAAGCTGGTACCCAAGGCAGTGATATATCTGGGTAACTTGACATCCAAAAATCACAAAGAGAGTCTTCCCTGGAGTCGTTTGAGCTGGCCTGCAGATCAGCAGCAGGAATAAAAAGACAGGGATCTGGGAGCTGTCTGAGATACACCTGGGAAACCAGAGTAACTCTGCAATTCCCTCCTGGCCTGTGGATTTGAATTTTTTTTCCAGAGGAGCCTTAGACATTAGGGTGAAGAGGTATGAGGGCTTGTCCAGAGTCCCTTGGAGAAGTCCAGCATGGGCCTCTGGGGCTGGGGTTTGCAGACTGCACAGATGTAATAACCCTTCATGCTGTTAAAACAACAGCCATTGATTGATTGATGCCCACTTCAGAGAAGCAATCCTCTTCCTCTGAGTCAGTAGGACGGCATTTTCTTCACTGCACTGAACTGGATTTGTAAGCCCTTAATGTTTATGTGTTTTGTAATAAAATTAATGAGCATCCACCCCCTTAAAAATCTCATTAAAGTTTCTCTTTGGCAGGTTGCCTCCTAAAGTCTTGACAGCACTTTGGGTGCTGATGATCTGATCAGAGTGTCTTCTCATTCCCTCCTCCTTCCCCATCTGTTTGTATCCACCTCTTGCGTTACAAAAATAAACTGTTTGGGGCAGGAACCATTTTTTTTTTTCTGGTTTTGCTTGGTGCAGTGAGCTCTGGTGCACAACTTCTCTGCAGTATGAGTTAGCTTCTGCTGGTTGCTGCTGCTCCAGCCCCTCTATTCCAAAAAGTTACTGGAGCAGTAGGCAGCTTGCTGCAGCATTGATGTAGTATCCTATAATGCAAATAACTGTCATGCTTTCCTGTAAATAACCTGCATCTCAGACCATCCATTTATATTAATAACTGGCAATTTGGTTAAAATCAGAGGTCAAAGCAGAGGGAGTGTTCAGCAGGTGGAGAAATGTGTGGAAGATCAGAGGCAGGGGGCTTGTAGGCAAAAATGAAGTCTGGTCCCTCTTCTTCAATATAATTGGCACAGTTGCCAGACCATGAAGAGCAGAATGATAAGAAACTTGTGTACTGTAAAATATGAAAATGTAACTGTATTTTAAGAAATTTTAAGTTACTTTATAAAATGCTGCTCTTTGTCTACTGATTTACCATGATTTGAGATGATACAAGGAACAAAGGAAGGAAACTGGGGGCTCAAACAGCCAAGAGCAGCAAGTTCCTTCCTTGCTTGCCTTTGAATGTGTTAAAGTTATCAGTCATTAAATAATGCTTTAGGGGTTGCAGCCATCATTTAAAAATGCCTTCTTTAAACAAATAAGAAATTGTATAGTCCAATGCAAGTAAGATAAAATACAAATCAGTGTTTTCTCTCTAGTACTTTATTTTAATGATTTGTCTGTAAGCAGTTTTACAGCAGATTGCATAGTCATGTCTAATCAGTGAGCTTTTAGAAATTGGGGAGATTTTTGTTGTTTAGGAAAACAGAAGAACTTTTGTACTTGTTGTATAGTTTTGGTGAGACTCGTTAATTGTCTTAAAAATAACTAGAGACAGATAACATAATAAACTGACTCTGGGATGTATTTCTGTTTTATCAGCCAGCAGTTATAAGTAAAAGGCAGAAATGGTGCTTCCAGCTAGTTTTGTTTCAAGCAGCAGGAATGAAGAAAGAATTATCACGTTGTGAAATGCATTAAATCATGGCAAGAAAATTCCTTTCATGTTGAGTATGACTGCTGACTGTCAGGATCTCAGATTAATGCTACAGGAAACAAAGCAGAAATGTTAAATATAATGACATTTAAAGAAGAGCAATAACCAGTTTATTAAAGGAAAATGGTTTGAACTCTGTGAGGTTGGCAAATGGAGTTTCAGAAGCTTTTTAAAATACTTTTGCCTTATCTAAAACATCATAGGAGTAAATTAAAATATCTCCTGTAAATGAAATCTGGTCTCTCTTTGTATTTATCTTCTCTAAGGGATATGCATACACCTAATTTTTAAAATGAACTCAAATGCCCTAATTGTGAACCTGTTCATTCCATCAACTTTCCTTTCCAATGTGAATGCACTGAAACAGAGGCTGCTTTAACAGTTCATGTCCCATTAAGAATGAAACAGAGATGGAGATTTATTTTTTTTTTAGCTTTCTTTTCTCACTTCTTTTTTCCCATAGATTTCTCCCTTTCCAAAATTTAGTTGCATCTCTTGACCATGCTTTGACTGCTGCTCACAGGCAAGTTTGGAGCCAGGCTGGCAAGGGTTAGCTGTGTGCTGGTGACCTGCAAGAGTGAACTTATTTCTTAGCCAGTTTCAGTTATCAGTGTGGTATTAACCTCAGTCTCTCCCCTCCAGTGTACTAAATTCCTACAAGCCCTGCAAAAATTACAATTAGGACTTCTAAGCCTCCTTGCTTTGGGAGACCTGGACAAAAATGTCTTATGGTCCAGTGACCTTGGAAGAGATAAAAAAACTCAACTCCTACCGGGGAAGTAGAGGGAACTGAAGAGCAGAGATATTGATTAGAGACTATGGATGAGGATGTCTGTAGGTCACAGTGCTCCAATATTAAAATGTGTCCTACTTTATACATTTCTGTGGAGCCCTGAGGATGGAAAGGCCTCTCTAGAGAAGACTGCAGGATGCTTGTGGACTCTGGAGACCCCCAATGATCATTTGGGTCACAGGGCTGTTTATCACCTGCCTACTCCTACCACCTTCCCCTTCTTGTGTGAATGCTCCATTCATGTTACAAATTTCTGTTGCTCAGCTCAAGTCCTATGTGTTCTTTACCAGTCCAGCTGTGCATGCCAGTCTCTCTTTGATGTGCACCTGTTTCTTTTAATGAATTAATTCCCAGGCTAGCTGATCCTTGTGATCAGCTCACCCAGCCTTCTGGATAACACAGACCATACGGCTTCTGTGAAATAATTCAGTGATAAGAGAGAGGCATTTCTCTCTAAAGTTCATTTAACTGGGTGCAGTGAATAGTTTTTTTAGCCCATTCATATTCTGGAGGAAAGCACACCCTTACCTATGATTAACTGAGAGGAGTAAACACATTTTGGATTGGAAAGTTGGAACTGATAGATTCAAATAGGCTTTTGAAGTTGCTTAGTGGGAGTAACTAATTTCTCGGGCAATTTCTAGTCTTTTATACAAAAGTGTTAGAGGGACACTTTTTAACCTCCCCAATGAGTGGCTCATATTAACATAGTCAGGAGCCTTGTGTAACACCTGCATGGCTGTGGGTACATCAGTCAGCAGCTCAGAGATGTGCAGGGTACCTCAGCCTCGTGCTCTCTTTCTGGGAGATTTGGGCATCCTGTTGATCATGGGAGCTCCCTTTGTGCTCTTTAGAGTGAGAAATGAGTATTTCCACTACAGTCTTGTAGGGGCTGACTTACATCAAGCAGTATGAAAGCTGTTTCCTCTTAAGGGTAGTGTGAGATTTCACTCACGTAAGAGAAGCAGAATGTGTCCAAACGTGAGATGGGTCAAGGACTATTAATGCATAATGGAACATGACCCTTGAAGACCCTCATTTGGGAGCAGCTTTTATGATGATATAGTAATTGCTTCTCTAATAGAAAAAAAAAAATTCACAGGCATTTACCAGCAGCTGAAGAAACAGCAGCAACAGAGGGTATCAAAGAGAAATGACATGCAGGCTGATAGCAGCCGGGGGTGGTAGGTGGGGAAGTGCTGTTGACCTTAAATCTGAAGAATTTAGATTTTGGTTTCTCTGGAGCAGGCAATCTGCACACTATTTTGTTTAGTAGCTATCCTTTTTCTTTAGTGATAATGAATCTCTGCAACTCTAATAGAAACTTTAATTAGCCACAACAAAAGCTTCTGTGAAGAAATGGTTGCAGCCTAATCAATATGGAAGAAGAGTTTCTGTGTCTGCTTTTGGAGTCTCTGTGACCTGCTCCCTGGGACCAGAGACTGAGTGGGGGTCAGGGACTTGGTAGGGCTATATGACCTTGCTTCAAGGCAAGAAATTAAGACATTAGGATGGCTTTGTATCATGCAATAGCCTAAATCCAATGATACTACTTACAGCATGCATTTCTGTTACTCTTACCTACATAACTCTGAGTTGAGAGAGGGAATGAATGGTACTGGAGATTGCTGATGGCTTTTTGTGGAGGCAGACTCACTGTGGCCCTGCTGTTTGAATGACTTGTGAACGTGGCTCAAACTAGAATCAGGCTCAGTTACAGGAGTAGAGCAACAATATTTTATAAAACTGGCACTCAGTAAACTTATGTAACCTTCAGTTTCCATAGGAAAAAACCCAAGAGTGATTTAGGAAGTAATCTCTGGAGCACATGATAGATGAACTGAATTTTCCTGGTCCTGATGCACAAGAAATCATGGATGATTCTGCAGAGTCAGAGTGGTGCTTTGCTTTTTCCTGCATGCAGGGCCACTGGTCAGACAGACAAGTCAATGTAGGTTTGGGGGCTTATTTTGTTCGTTGGCTTTGGGGCCACATTTGTGGTATGCCAGATGTGTCACATGACACAGATGGGTCTTTGTTACTAGCTGGAAGATTACTTTATTGATCCAGCATTTACAAATGTCAAGATGAAGTTCACTGGCTTCTACTAATCAGCATTCTGTGTCCACCTATACTTCTGATTTTTTCTCAGATAGTAGAACATGTTTCTAATACTGTTTGTACTCCATTATTCATATTTACCTAAATGCCAGTTCTTAGCAATTGGACAGAATATGGATTTAGAGCAAGAAATGTTTCCCTGAGCAGATTATACAAAACTGAAATGAGAAAGTGTTTTTTCAGGTGACCTGACCTGCTATGTTTGTCACTGAAAATAACAGAAAGCTCCTAGGCCAACGGATGCAAAGTTCTGTATGGTGCAGCCTAAATAAACTCTGTAGAGGTAGCTTCATTCTGGTGGGAATGAAGCAAAATGCAGCAAATGGGAGGATTCTCTTAACAGGGACGTGCGATTATTTTGTTTGGGTGATGGCATTCCCTTAGCTGGGTGAAAAGCAGTGGCAGAATTTTGGCTTGAGCTGTCAGCAGGGACATTCCTTACAGCTGCAGCTAGGGGACAGATTTTAGAATAACTGGAGATGGCCTCCAGTCTGTGGGAATGGGATTTCCCACTGCTGTGGACACTGGGGGGAGGCTGAAGCCCCAGGGACTTGCCCAGCCTGGTGCAATGCATGTGTGCAGGTTGTGCTCACACTCATACTATACCTGTCTTGTTCCATTTTAGACAAATAATTCCTGCTGGGAAGGGGTGAGTGTGGAGGCAGAGAGAAGCTGAATAAAACCAAGACAGAATATTCTAATTCTATATCCTGCTACTACAGCAATGTTGGGCTTGTATAATATGATACTAGGTAAAGAATTTAAGCTTATTGATGAAGAAGTAAATTGGCAGATTTTCCCAAAATGTGGATGCCTACAACTTTATTTTGAGAAGTCCAGTGTAGACTTTCTCTGTGTTACAAATTACAGCCATGAGTTAGGACGTGGATTAATATTTCTCCTGTTCTTTCAGGGGGAGGAATATTTTCTTAGTAGTGACAGTGAGAGAATACAGAACTGCTTCTCCCAGATGGCTGAAATGCCCCAAGAATGCTTTTCCCTACTGCATTTCACTGCAACACAAAATGGCTGCACTAAAGAGAGTCTCTCTATCCTGAATCCCAATGGTTTTATTTTTCTTATTTGTTGACCTTATAACTTCTGGTGTTTTGACCTGGTTATTTTGGGTTTTGTTCTGGGTCTTGTTTGAAGTTTTTTGTGTGGTTTGTTTTGTGTGTTTTTAATTACTTTTAATTTTTGTTGTTGTTCTTTGGGTTTTTTTTTTTTCTATTTTAAATGAAAGAAGAACAACAATGTTTTTAAAAATGGGCTGGTTTAGGTTTTGAAACATGAGAAAAGAGCATATAGTATAAAAACTATTCAAACTGCAGTTTAAAGTGAGTGCTATCTTCAAATGGGTTACCTGTCCTTTTCCCTGATTTTTGGAGGCTCTATCTGGTGTTTTTGGTGTTTGAGAGATTAATTTTCAGTAATCTGTGTTGGAGGATTATTAGGTAAGTGCATAATTTTCCATTATCATAAGGGGCAAGAGTTTTGAATAGTGGCATCAGACTCCTCTGGTTCACTCACATCTTAAATTAACTTCTTTTGGCTTAATTGTTGGGTTTTTACCTTTTCTTCAAAATGGTTAGGAGTGCCAATAGGCTAGCAGGCAGGAATTTCTCTTATCTATTGAATCTCACAAGTATTAATGAAGAAGAAATGGAAGCTTTTGTTGTAGAAACTGAGTGAATCTTATGGCCTTTATAGCAAACTATTTGTTGATTTAGTAGAAATTGTGTTTCACCAGCAGAGTCATTCATCAGCATCAGACACAAGTAGTACTGTATGTGCTGAAATCAATTTTGTGTGAGGTTCAGAGCACACTAGAAATCCTATGCTTTAAAACAGTTTTCTGGGTTTGGCAGAGGAGAATCAAATGATTAGCCTAAATGGAAGGAAATGAACATGCTAAGATATGTCAAGCTTTATCAATCCCAACTATTTAACAGAAAAAGTTGTACATTGCATTTGGCCATTTTTCTTCCCCAATATTGACAATAAATACTTCTATTTTCTGAAAAACTGCTTGGGGAAATTTTTATTTTGTTGAACTTCTCAGACACTAAGGTGGTAGATGAAAAATGTCAGAAGTCCTATTAAGTGGAAACAGTTTATATGCTGGTAAATGATATATGAGTTCAGTGGACCAGGATGGTCAGGACACTGAGCCCAGCATAGGTTTTGCCTATTGTAGCTGTGCCACAAAGAGGTATAAAATATGGACTGAGACAAAATTGGAAGTGTGTGTGTTGTGATGAGGGGTGGGAGAGTGTGAATACATCTAATAGTGAAGAAAACTACCTACAAAAGTTCCTTCCGGTAATATTTGTGTACATGAAAGCTCTCATAAATTTAGCAGCTGTGGATGAGAAAGGGCTTATGGCTTTGCCCCACAGGTTTGTAACCCTTTAAAAAAAAAAAAAAAAGGGTGTTTGGTTTTTTTTTCCCTCCAGACCTTCCTTTATGTGTGTGTTAGGAGAAAAACTGAAAACTATTAGGGAAAAAGAAGTTACCTGCCTGCTAAATAAGGCCTTCATATGTACATTTCCCCTATTTCCTAATAGGTCAAGGTGAGCCATTCACAGAAAAACTGCTTAAAGCTAATTGCCTAGGGCATAAAAATTACCCACAGTTGGAAGCTAATAATATCATGTGGCAAAGCAAAGTAATATTTGTGCTAAAAAAGAATATTGATTACTCTTCTCATCATATTGTTGGGTTTCTAATATTCAGATTCTTGCTGAAGGTTCACTGAGACACATCAGTTTTTCACTAAGCACACAATCATTCCTGGCTTGAGTTTTTGCAGACAGATATTGTACAACTCGTGTGCTTTGGAGCTTATCAGAAACCTTCTGTAATATTAGAGGATGTTATTAGTGCTGTCTTTTCCAGAACAAAACATATCCACCCTTACCTTGGACAATTTGCTTGGAAAGTGATATACCTCTTTTTCTTCAAACTTACCAGGAATGTAAGCTTCAAGGACCATTTATTTGCATGTAGATTCCATGAAGTTTTACCCATGAGGTTCATGTGCATCTTCATTCTAACAGCTCTCCCCTGAGCTCTCATGAGAATCTGGCATTGCTGTAGAATGCTTTCTTCTCTTATATTCATATTGTAAAAGTATTTCTGAGAGGTTGACTGGTATCAGCTAAACCTGATTTTACAAATATAAATAATGAACTCATTTTGTTATAAATTATTATTTGCATTTTCCATGTAGGAGTCAGGTGCTTAGGGTGTATTTATAGTTAAATTGGAAGATAAGCTTGCAGTATTTGCTTTACTTCATTTATTTTCCCTAAAAATGTTGAAGATGTTGCAGTGACTCTGTAGTAAATAGCAAGTTTCCAATGTTTCCAAACAGCTGGCAGGGGTACAGAGAGTGCTGAAGCCATAGGATGCTGTTAGATTCACTGGTTTTGTAATCTGCATGAAGTCCTGTCTCTTGATTATAAGGAAAACTTGAGTAGGGACATAAAAAAAAGTAACTGGAGGCATGGTATCCTGGTGGTGATTTGTGACTTTTATTGAGAAAGCACTGAATGGAGCCTGTGCTGGGCTGGCTCTTCAGGGGTAACCAGTGACATCCTGCATGTAACTAGGTTTATTTAATTTTAAAAAAAAAAAAAAATTGTGTGTGTGTGTTGAAGATGATTTCACCTAGTAAGATTTTTAATCTATATGTCTTTAAATGAAAGTGAATGCCAGGATTAGATGGATACTCACACTACTCTGACAACTCTAACCTGAAACAGGCATGACTGTGATCTTGTGGTATTCCTGGTGATTAAAATATGCTGATGAACATAAATGATTATTCCGGGTTATGTCTAGGACTTGTCTTCCATGCTTTATTTCTTTCATTTTTTTTCCTACAGGAGGAAAATTAACCCCAGTCTGTCCATCAGAGAGAGTCCATCAGTTTGCATTCAGGAGCATGTCCTGATTTATGGCTGCTTTCAAAAGTCAGCCTTTTTATGATACTCTCCACTAAACTCAGACCTGGTATTTTCCCTCTGTGGCCATACCTGTGGCATGCAATATACTGGAGGAGCACTGGGAAACCTCAGGGTCCACTTTAGCTGCAGCCCAGATGTTGTTGCTGCCTTTCAGTGCTGCTTTCCCAGCAGAGAGGGCCTGAGGCCAGACAGCAGCTGCATTGTCAGAAGCTGAAAAAGACAAAATGTACCAAGGAGATGGAGACGCTTGTTTATGGTGTGCTACAGTTTATTGCTTATTTATTGTTCAGATTCTTAAAGACGGGCTAATGTAGAAGGGGAACTAATCCCGTGGGTGTTGAATCTCTTCTGGTAGTGAGAAACGTAAGCATAAAATCACAGTAAAGCAGTAAAGGAGGATGGCCTCTGAAGAATTTTCCTAGGAGTAAGCTTTTTTCCCCCTACTGTGCAAAACAACTAGAAAATTTCCATTATAACCATGCTCTTCACCCAAGTTTAACAGCTTTTTATTGGGGACTGACTCGGCTATGTAGGCTTCCTCAGAAGACAGAGATATAAAATTTTGTATGCTTTAAACTTTACCTTTGATTTATGTTTCATAATTCTCATTGTGTTGAACCAAAAAAGGAGATAAAGATGAAAATGTCATAGGGGAAAAAATGGAATAAGTAAATGCATTACTGAATGTGGCCTAAGAAAGTTAAATTATTTTTTTTTTCTTATCAGGAGGTGAATCCCCTTCTACATACTCCAACTTTAGAGCATAACAAAATGTCAGAACGATGATGTTCTTAATTTTTAAAGTATTTTTAATATGAGTCTTGTTCCAGATCCCCATGTTTTTTCTTTTGTGGTTCTTTGTAAGGATTCTCAGATCTCTTAAACTGGAGCTAGTAATCTCTCTCAAACATGTTGCTTCTGTCTTTTCTGTCTGCTATTAAAGGATTGAACAGAATTAATAACAAGTAAGATGTTCTTAGAAGTTTGGTTTCCTGAGGTTCTTCATTCCAAAATGACCTCATCCATCAATTGGGCATTAATGCTTAAAATGAAAGACTATAACCAGGGTGGAAAGGAAAATAGGATGAGAAACTGTTGATGCCTCTTATTTTGTTTGTGTGTAGTCTGGCCATATGCTTGCTACTCTCTTCTGTTTTTTTTCCCTTTAAATGTGTTCAGTTTTTAGGAGAACTGGGTTATGTTATGGTTGCCAGAGGGGAAAGTGCAGGCTGTAAAGAACACAAAGGGAGATAAAGGTTTGAGTTGAAGTTTTGGGACAACTGGGCCACTACAGAGGCAGACAGTCTTGGTTTAGATTTAAGGAAGGGTCTAATCCCACACAGAGAATCCCTACCATTCTGAGGAGGGATCAGAATTTAACCTGAGTCCATCATAAATTGAATGATAAATCTCCTACTTATTTATGATGGCCCCAGCCACAAATTTTTACTGCATTTTTAGACTCCATTAGAGTTCTAAAATGGCACAGAAAGATTTTTTTTCCCCCTTGTGAGACAGCATCAGTAAAATAATGAAATGGATTGCTTGAAAGATGCTTGTGTGTACTGAGACTTTCAGTCACTGATCTTCAGAATGTGTCATATGTACCTTTGTTTCAGAATTTCTTCTAAACTTTGGTGGGGTGTTTTTGGTTTTTTTTTGATTAGTTAATTTATTTTCATTGAGCTATGCTCCTCCTAAAACAGATATAGTTGCAGTCTCAAGTCAGAGCCTTGCTCTCTTTTTCCCTTGACCATTAAACATCAGTAAGTGCTAGACTATCATATTGGCAACCAGAATACAGAGGAATTTGCATTATCATCAGCTGTCATTCTGACCTGACAATACTGTATTGTATTTTCAACAAACAATGAGTGTCATAAATGACTTTGCTGGTCTGACATGGGGAAGCTGACTTGTCATTTGAGAAGAATAAGGCAATAATTGTACCCATGGCCAAAATATTTCACATAAAACTTCTTGTGCTTCTCCTCCCTGAGGAAGGAAGAAGAAAGTTAAGAGGGAAGAAAGGGGCTTATCTGGAACAGATGGAAGAGGCTGCCTGATTGTGCTACCTCTGTCTGCACGTTGTCTTCTGATGGATGAAGTGCCCTGCATTTGCTGCACAGCTGTGGATATTGAAGGAGAAACTGGAAATGCATAGTGTTGAATAGAAAAGCAAAGTATAAGTTCTTCACTTACTGGGTGACTCCTGTAGGTGTGGTGGTGGCAGGGCTGCTGGCTACAGGGTTGGGGTTACATCCTTCTGGAGCAGAATCTCTTGCAGGATCTGAGCTCCCTCAGCTCATTGCCTAGAAAGAATTTCATCAGGACAGAGACTCATGGAAGCTACATTGCCAGACACAAAGTTATTTGGTCTTATTCATTATAGTCTGGGCACAAATATAACCAGTTTAGTTTGCAGGGGTCAAGGTCTTTTAGAGCAGTTTAGGAATGGTCTGGATTACAGTTTAGAGTACTTAAAACCAAACAAAAGTATTCTTCAATCAACTCTATGAAAAAAAACATTTTTAGTATGCAGTTATCATTAATAGCATGACTAATTCTGTTCAGTAGAAAATCTCTAGAGATGCAGTAATTACCTACTATATCACTTTATTATCTTTCTTATGACTTTTGTGAGCTGGTGCTACTTGCATAGTACTTCAGCCTTGTTCACTGTGCCAGATTGTGTTTTCCTGCTCTATAAAGTGATCCTTCAATATATGTATATCTACTGTAGTACAATGTTATACAGAATAATACAGATCTTTTCCATTGGAAGCTTGTATCAGCCTTGCAACCTTAAGAGAACTAGAATGTAGAAATAGCTGTAAACATGTTGTAGCATCAGGGAGTTAAAAATCCTGCCTGGCTGTTAGGTTCACAGGTACTTCAGAGAGATGCTTTAATTACAGGAGAGTTGTTTCAGAATGATCTTATATGTGATAGAATAGTGCTTGGAGGTGCTGCACAGATCAGAGCTTTTCTGGTGCAGCTGCAGTACAGAGTCAGTAAAAATTTAAAAAGCCAAGAGAAAGGTGAGTGATAAGAAACTAGGAAAACCTGTTTTACAAGTGGGGAAGCTGGGGCATGTTGGCCAAGTCATTGATTGCACCTGAACTGGATTCTTATTCTGGATTTGGCAATTCTACAGAAGCATAACAATTTAACTTGAGAGGGAAGTACTTTCTGAAGAACAGACTTTAAAACATTACTTGTTTTCTTTATCAAAAGAGATTTTTTTTTTTTTTTAATTTGCCTCTGTATTTTATCATAACTGACCAGTCTGGTATGAGAAACATCATTCTGTAATAGAAATTCCTTGTTTCTTAGTCAGTAGTACACTCTGTCCAGAAATGTTCTTGGAGATGGTAATGCTTATTTATGGACCATTAACTAAGTATTCATGGTATTCTGACCTAACCCACTTTCATAGGATTAAATTAAATAGCATTCACAAAATAAGTAGCTTTATAGATATTCTCAAGGCTATCCCTTTTTACTTGTATTGGTGGAATTAGACACTAGAGTAAACAAAATGATTTCTTCATGTAAGACAAAATTTAGCATCATTAAAAAAAATAACTGCCTTTGAAAGTAAAGGAAACCAGGAAGACTGTAGTCATGGTGAATCTCTAAGCATAGGCTGTGTAGTGCAAATAAAAATAACAGATAACATCCATGGGACATCTCCTTCCTGAACAGTCTAGGTCAGAAAACATAAATTATAGTGGCAATAGAATTTTAAGGTCATTAGAAATAGATTTACTGATTGAAGACTTACATCATGGTTACATGCACCTTTGGCCATTTCAGAGACTAAGTGGGGGAAAAAAGAGGTTCTGCTAACATCTCCTCCCTTGTCTACTTTACCTGTACTAGAGCATGAGAAAGCAGGGCTCTCTTTCCCCATCTCTGACCACAAAAAAGAAAAAATCCCATTTGCCAATCTGCAAATGCTGGAGTTAGAACCAACACTGGGGCTCAGCAATACACACTTGGGGAAACCCATTTCCAGTACAGAACCTCCCCACTCCAGCAGGAACTTTCCCTTGTAACAGGACATGCAACCAGAGGATAGTTTACTGCTAGGCTGAGCACCAACAAGGTGTCTGAACTCAGAATCTGGGACATGGGTGCAATGTGTATCCGGCATCACAAATGTCATGGCTGGTTGTGCCAATGTTAAAAATGGAAATAAAATCAGGTAGCAGGTAACATATCCCAGCAGGTTTGAGGAGAGCCTTCTACAGTGCAGCATCTTTTGTAGCACTGCTCAGTGTTGCTGTCATCTGTGCCTTCAGGGCCATTAACCTTGGCTTTTGACTTATCTTTGAAGACAAGTTCTTAGTTAACGATTTGATGGTTCCAAATTTGTACCACAGCTTAAAAATCTCAGAGAAAATAAAGTGGTGCAGTGTTTGCTGTAATGCTGACAACCAGGCTGCAGCAGACCTGCACCCAAGGTTCCCCTGCTCACTATGTTGACAGTAAGACAGAATCTCTTTTCTTCCTGTACCCCAATTTAAAATAAGCTTTCTGCCTGTATATAAATAGATAAACGAATGGGCGGACATTCCAGCTGTCTTGGCTTTGTCATATTTTCTTCTTTAAAGGTTAATTTTTTTCTCTTACAAGTTTCAGTAAGAACATGTAACCAGTTCCTCAGCTCAGTTAACTCACCACTGACTTTTATGGAGCTCTACCAGCAGAAGGTAGCAAAGTGCATGGGAAGGGAAGAGGGAAGGTGGCACAAAGACCCTGCCAGTGGGTTTGCAGACTAGATGGGTGGTTTGTGATCATGCCTTTTTATGTGAAAAGCTTGATTCAAAAGGAGGGAATTATAGTAACCTGGGAAAGTGAAGGTGTTCTGCCCCTGCCTAGGTCTCCATTACTTTGAATACCAAGAGCCTCACCCTCACCTCTGCTGATGCCAGTGGATGAGCTTCCCTGAACAGCCACAGCAGTTGGGAGAAAAAAGTTTTCAGTCTGTCCCTAGTGATCCCAACAACAACTTTTGGTTTTTTGGGTCTTAATTCTTAGAGATATTCACTGCAAAAGATCTTTTCCTAGGAATTACGTAACTAATTAAATGTTTATTTTGACTCCACTCTGAGAAAAAACTGTATAGCAAAGTGGAGCATTCATTCTGGATTTCAGTATGTATATAGAAAAAATCTAAAAGCTCCAGAATATAGAAGTAGAATTACTTCTTTTGCTTTCACACTAGTTCTGCAAACCTGTGCCTCCAGCTCATCAGTGTCTTTGGCTGTTCTGATAAAATCCTTGAACAAAAGCTATTGGACTTGGTCAGTGAAACCAGTTGTTGGAGAGGAAATTGGAGGTTACCATAATTAAGATGGCAAAGCTAAAAAGTGAAAGTACAGAGACATTTTGATCAGTCTTCCTGTGAGGCTTCATGTGTTAGTCCATCCTGTCCCTCCCCAACTTTCTATGCCACCTTTTTGCCAGAAGTTCCCAAGCTACCTTGGATGAGGTGATGAAAAAAGGCAACAGCCCAGTCCTTGCTCCCAGGGGAATTGGAATGTGTTGCCTTCAACCCATCACCTGAGGGGTCACCTGAAGACCAACTTTGCCTGTGGTGGGCAGACAGCATTGGTGTATTTCTCCTGGAGTGTGCTGAGGGCTGGGAAATGCTGATGAGGAGCAGGCAGAGGGAGGCTGGAAGTGCTTTGAGCCTCCAAGCTGTAGGTGAATGTGAGCCACGGGCTGCTGAAAGTTTGCGTTGCCTTTAAATGATGCTGCATGAAAAAAAAATAGGGTGTACTTGGTACTGCTGGCTTCCCTTTTCATAGCTTTTGGTGTCATTTGCCACATGGAAAGTGGTTGGTCTGTTCTTAACTGGAATTATTCTTTTATGTAGTCTTTGCCATTTAATCTCCTTCCGTCCCTCTTACAAAGTCATGTAAGTGACTTCTATTTCTGGCAAGTTTTGTTTATAACATTTATATTCTTGTAAAGGGCTCAATTTTAAGGCTAAGAATTAGAATTTTCAGGATATGGCATTTTCTTGTAATATTGTGTGTACTGTGCTATATTGAACGATTCATAGGCACTTTGTAGTATATTTCTTATTTAAAAATACAATCATTGCAAGTAATTTTTGTTTATCTATAAAGAAAAAATATATACTTCTATTGTGCCAAGGCAGAATGACTATTGAAATTTTTAAGTTCACTTGTGCTAAGTTTTGGAACACCATTTAGTAGCTGTTATATCTCTTCTATTTTTGCTGCATTTTTAAATAAATCTGACAGTAAAATTACACTTCATTTTCTTTGAGAAGAACCAGTGTTCCATGTGCTCTCATTGAGTTTGGAGGAGTTTTATGCTAGTTTATCAGCTAGTGAATCTGAATCGATATTTTAAATCAGCTGTCATTTGAGAGATCAAATTTTGCTACAGTTTTTTAATAAAAGTACTTTACACTTGTAGAACAATTTTTACTTAAGGGTCTCAAACTATTTTAATAAAGTAGAAAAAAAATATAATTACTTCCTTTTCTTACAAGTGGAAAAACTGAAAAATACAGTGATTGAATGCCAGGGTAGAGAACATATGTGTATATTTGAACTTGTACAGGACCATTCCTGGCCCTGCAGCTATCTGGGATGTGTTTGTCTGTGTCCATATTGCTAAATTCTCACATCTACCAACCCAGGCAGCTGCATTCAAACTGTTTCTCTTGAGTTACCTTGAGGCAGGGACCATTCTTAAACATTGCCTGGGAAATAAGGGGCAGTGGGGTGAGGAGCAGGATTTTAGGGTATGTAACACATTTCCCTGTTTTTTCTAGGTGTCTTGATCCCCTGGGCTCCCCTGTTAAATGCTGATCTGATGTTGTCAGTGGGACACTGTGGGGTCCTCACATGTCCTTGGGCAGTGAATGTCATGTGGGAGCTCATTCCTAATGTGGCATCCTTAATATTGCCCCAGGAAATGCTGTGGGAGGGAAAGAGCTGGCTAATGGAGCTGTGCTGGCATCCACCTCCTGAGGGGCTGGCCCCAGATCTATAATTGCTGGAGACTTTTCCTTTACAATTGAGCTGAACAATAAAGTAGAGATAAGTGGAAACCATAATTGTAAGTCCATTTCACATGGGCCATATGAGAGCCCACAACAGACCAGGATTACTATTAGGGAGGCATGGTTTGGGACATTTCATAATGTTATTTTCATCTATTTTGAAAATGGTCAAAAATGGAATTTTCCTCTGAGAAACACACAAATTCATTTTTATAAATATAGCCCCTCTTTTTTTGTGGTTTCTTTTTTTGTTTGTTAAGATTTTTGTTTGGTTTTTTGTTTGTTTTTTTTTTTAAGAGGGGAGAGCTCTATAGATCACAATAAATCATAGTGACTAGTGATAACAAAACGTTTGTTGGGATGAAACTCTGTTATATTGGATATTAATCATTTTCTCTGTCTCCTGTGGATATGGTTTCCATGTAAATTGTTCACCAGAAAATACACAGTTGGTGTTGAAAGTTAAATGACACTTTAGGTGTTAATATATTCCTGTTGAAGTAATAAAGATGGTTGAGTCTTTTCATTAGAGCTATGGGGATCTGAGTGAGAAATATCTTGAGAATTGACAAATAGCAGGGATTAGGGCTGCAGTCAGTGATAACTTGCAGTCTGGGTGTTTTCACTGAAAATTTTAGTGATTGTTACTTGGATCAAGCCTGATCTTAGCATTTACTATAGAATTCCTCCTGTTGCAAGTAAAAGTGAAACAACACTGATGGCAGCAGGAATAACTGGGCTCATCTTCCATTTTTTGGAAATACTCAGAGTGAGATCTGACATTTTTGTAATTTTCTGTGAATTAAACCTCATGCTCACACTGGATGATGACACTTGCAGGTGAGCTGAGGCAGAAGAGCCAGCAACATTTGGCTTTGAAGAGTAGTATGGCCTTTATCATGCCTTCTCCCTGTCACTGCCAGAGCCTTAAAGGTTCTTGTTGCCTATTTGTGATGCTCAGGTTTAAATAATACCTCCTTTGTTAAATAGCTACCCTGCTGCTAGGAACAGAAGGGAGTAAAATGAAGCAGCCTTGAAGTCAGCATCCCTTTATTTCACAGAACTTTAGCAAGTGATGTTCTAGCATTGTCTGAACACTTCCTGAAATTTACCACCCTTGTAGGGTTTTGCAAAACACTGGTAGGGTTGGGACTATCCCAGTGCCCTGCATTACTGACATCTCTGCTCTAGCAGGGCCCAGTGCTGCTGCCTTCCCCAAAACTGGGCTGAATGGCAGGACTGGAAGAGGAGCACAGCCTGCATTGCTGTTTTCCTTCTACCCATTTTCCTTCTTTGGCACTGATTTAGCCAGTAAATCAACTCTTGCACTATATATCTGCCCCAAAATTCTGGGATTGGTCTGAGTTTCCCAGAGGCTTTCTAGAACAGTCCTCTGCTCTTTGAAAGGAATTAGAAGCTTTTTTCTCTTACTGTCTTTACTCATTCTCTTCCCAGCCCTTTCTTTCATAGTTTGTATTTCTTAGTTTTCATTAGTTTAAATACATTACACAAATGCCCACACAATATATTTGTGTATCACCTTTTTCTAGCTTGCTATTAATTTGTGAAAGTTCTTCCTTAGACATTTGCTTGATTGTGGTCCAGTTTTCCTTTCCAATTAATTTGTTTGGGAGCAGTTTCACTGGCATGACTATCTTGCTGTTTACTTACATGCCTTACATATCACATATTTCAATATGTGACTAGGAAATAGTTTCCTTATGCTTCCTTAGACAGAGCTTTAAATTACATCAGCTTTGTGATGTGATAAAAAACAAAATGTTAGTAAAAATGTTTGGAAAGGAGATCTAAACATATTTCTTCCTCTTCATTAAGTTAGTGGGGTTAATCTTCGTAAGCAACACACTGGGAATTGATGCTGCCTACTGTGTTTCTGATAGAGCATTCAATGTAGTTAGGGTGGTACTAAAGTGCTCAGAGAGAGCAACAACAAATTGTCCCCAACCCCAAAGCCTTAATTTAAGCAAAACGTTGTGGCATCGGATTTGTGTAATGAGGGAACTGCAGTTCTGAAGGGCTTTTTGTTACTTTGGTTGCATAGTGTGTGACAGAAAGTATCACTGAACCTGAGCTTTCAGAGTGGTTGATTTTTTTTCTTTCTGCTGTTAATGCTTTAAAATTTGAGATTGCTGATACTTCAGCATTATATAGTTTCTCGGTGCTTAAGATTCTTTTCATTATTCTCTTTCCATTTGATTGTCTTTAAAATTGAGTTGTTTTGGTTTTTTTTTAAAGCAGCAGCCAGTTGCATTGGTCCCAAGATACAAATTCAAATTTCTTGAGACTATTGTTCATAGTTCTTCCTAAATTACACACTGGAGCCCTTTGTGAATATGTGGACTAGCTATGATTAAACATGCAACAAATGCAGAAGGCTCAGTGTGGAAATTAAGAAGTCTTTGACATTACTTTGAGGAGTTACTGAGCTCCCCTGGCCATGTTTCATAGGCAAAAGGAAGGCCAAGAGAGGCTGTTATACTGCACAGCAACTTCTCAAATTCTTACTCAAGAAGTCCTACAAGGTTTGAGGAAATCCTTCAGAAATTACAAGATTCCCTTGCCCCACATTTTTATTGACCTGCATTTAAAATTATTTTCAACCAACCTAAAGGAGATTTCAAAAAAACAGGTCAAGGCACGAGAAAGGTAATAATAATTTCAAGTCACAGCTAAAATAGAATGCAGAAAGCTCTGAGAGTTTCAACTAAGAAGAAAGAAATACCTCTAAAAAAAGACCAAATAATGACAAGTACTTCAGATTTTGTCTGGTTGTAGATTGAGTTTTGACTTCTTGTTTCAACCAGTTTCACACTATTCTTGCTGCTAAGAATCACTTTTTCCTTAGAAAAATATGGAATATTTAGAGACTTTTGTATGATTCTGTTTCCTCAATTGCTAGATCACATTTGCTCTTAATTATGATTTTCCAAACATCACAAGAGCTGATACTTTAATTCAGAATATCATCAGCAGATACATATTCTTGGAATTATTTTAGGCCTGACAATAATTAAATGAATAGCCATGGCTGCTTGCCTTAACCAGGGAACATAGGAGGCTTTTTTAAGAGGAAACATCACTGTCCTTAAGGGTCATGTTATAGGAGTCAACAGGCTGGATCAATTCTTGGGACAGCTGATGTGCAAAAACACTTTAGGGATAAGTTAAGAAAATTGGGGAAAACATGTGAAGCCATGAGATAAGAAAGCATTTGGCATGAAGCCATGTTGAAGGGGGACCTTGATGACACAATACAAAGTTATAGGGACTGGGCTGTGCTGAAGGAGGCCAAAGAGAAATCTTAGCTGAAGGGATTTGCAATTTTGTTTGTTTGTTTGCTGCTCATTTTATGATTCCAAGTGTGATGATCTGGTCATTGATAAAAGGGTGGTTCTCTGAGGAGGTGAATACCAGCAGGAGGTTGATGGGATGAGATCCAGGTTTGCCACTTGCTACAAACCCAGGGCATCAGTTTCTTGGGAGGGTGGGGGAAGTGTTTATACAGGAGGAATCTGCCTTGTACTGCAGGAACAGGGGAGGCTATTTGGGTAATTTAGCTACTGACTAAGCACTGAAAAAATGTGTGAAGGGTCTCTCCTGTCTCCAGATTTTACGGCACGTTTTTTAACATATTGTCAGGATTATATGAACCCCAGGAGTCACTGTTCTATTTTTTTGGTGTCCTTGTCATACTAAATCCACTGTGTAATCTGCCAATTATGTACACAGCTTGCTTAAAGGGAGCAGCTTAATGGATACACTATCTGTGCAAGGATGGAACTGGTTTTCCATGCCCCATGGGAGCAACTCTGGCAACTCTGTTTTGTTACACAGTGTTGGCACTCCAGTAGCTGTACCACAGCTATTTGCTATTAACACTGGCAAAACTCTATTGGTCCAATTGAATTCTAACTTCAGTGTACTGGGGTATTATTCATCAAAAAACTCTTTGTAAGTAGATTTAAAAAAAAAAACAAAACTGTCTGTGGCTGCAGCATCACAGTGGGATTGCATTTTCCAGTATCTGATGGGTGTGTTTGGTGGATTTCCTTCCCTCTCCTGGGACAATTGGGTCAATATTGATTGCATGCCTTGTTTCTCTTTCTTTTTATTATTTTTTTTTAACTGCCTCCATATCAAAGGGCTCTTTGTAACTTTAATTTTTCAAATTACACTGCCTTGTGCACTTCTTTGACCTTTTCAATATTCTGTAAGTAGGTTGGCTGGAATTCCACGTTTCTTCCTGTTTACAGTCTCAGTAGCCGCTGGGAAAGGGTTGGAATTCCCATTTGGTCAAAATAAAAAATACTGCAAAGGTCAAAGCAGCATAGTATAGCTCTGCATTTCACTGAATGTATTAGTGATCTGAAGGGGGGCTGGGGGAATGGGAAGCATTCTACTTGTAACTATGCAGGTCAGGGATTCTCATGTAAATTTCCTGGGTTTTCTTCAAAGCATGTGACCTTAATGCATAAAATTTCTTTGCTCAGCCACAGCACAACTTGACATTTCAGTATATTGCATTCTATAGGCCTCCAATAGAAGATACTTCAAAGTTTTGGGTGCTCTAAACTCCTCTTGACATGGACATTTGAAATTTATTGCAGCTTTAGGTGTTCAGGGCCTAAATCTATTAAAATGTAAGCCAATGTGGATTCTTTTTATTTTTTTATTTTTAAATTGTTTCATTTATAGATTTGCTGGCTAAATATGAGTTATTAAAATCATATCAGTCACAATAGCATTATCATAATGAACCTGGATCCCTGTGAGACAGGGTTTTCATGCTTGTTTGTTTTTTTTATTTTGTGAAGTAGTTAAAGAATTCTATGGACCATCTCTGCTTTCTAAATGTGTGCCCTTGAGCTACCCTCTGGTTAGTTATGATGGCCTTTATGTGTCACATTTGTTCCAACTGCTGTGTAGGATGCCTCACTCATTTTCTGTTCCAAATAATTTTACTTGAAACCAGCAGAGCACACGGCCCTTTTTTCTCTGTTTTGTAACCATAACACTGAAGTTTTGTGGTTTATCTGAAGTGTCTTTAAAACCTCCCTCATCAGTACAATGAGGTTCCCTTCACTTGAAAAAAAAATAAAATCTAATGCCATCTATTTTAAACAGGGCTGTATGCTATTTCTACTGTATATCATACAAGGAGGACACATATAATGAATACTATTCATGCTGCCTCCTCCACAGAGCTAAAGTTTTATGTGTAGTCACTGGGGTGATGGTGCTGGAGGTGAAGGGGTGTGATGCTCTCTGGAGTGGAAATACTCCAGTTGGCTGGATGCCATTTTACCTGTCAGTAGATTGCTTGGTTTCATGCAAAACTGGGGAGAAATGCTGAGGTGGTGATTCTGTAGCATGTGAGTAATATTTGTTCAATAGTTAACTCTCAAATATTCTGCTCTGGGGGCGACAGTGTTTGGTGTCTGAATGTGAGTTTGATATTGCTCCTAAAGAACTTATTAAAAGGCATGGACTGTGCCAGGGATAGAAGGACTTTATACAATGAACTTTTATAAGTAGCAATTGCACATTTTTTATACATCATCACTTTCTCCATGAGTGTTCTTACTTTCTGTAGGAATACAGACAGAAAGCATCTTGGAAAGATTCTTGGGCTGTGTTGACTGAGTGTCTTGGGTCATCTTCCTGTATTTTGCTGTGCAGATTATGTATATATATAGTTATATAAATGTATTTACATACACATATATTAGGCTGGAGTTCATTAAAAACCCCAGACAAACAGGCTGGGGTTTTTTTCTGTTGGGTTTTATTGAAGAAAATATCAGGAAATGTTTGAAATTATCAAGGTTATTAGAATTTCTAACTCAACAAATCTCTTTGGGGGGATGGGGGGAGTGAGGTCTGTGTACTTCAGTTCTTCTTGGATGTATTCAGACTTTGTCAGTCTTGAAAAGTCCTTGTGAATCTTATTCTTTGCCTGTTATGCAGTAAATCACACCTTAAAATGCATGTTAAGTGGCTGAATATTCAGTTCTGTGGTCCCCTAATAGGCTGCTCTCATTGCATAAATCTTCATCCATCCTGCTCATCTACTGTAACACTGCTACTCAGATACTAATTAAAACTAAACTCATTGTATAATGTTTGTACTTCAAAGGTTAAAAAGAGACTTCAGTATACTATAGTCTTTAACTACTTTTTTCCAAAGTTTGAAATTAGACCTTCTCCTATTTCTAAATCATTAATAAGTGGGTTTCGGTGGGCAGTGTCACCTCTATTTGTCTTTCTCCTTCTAGGAAAGGAAGGCCTGGAAGATTACTGGGAAGGCTTGGCTGCAAGGCAGAACATTAAGGTTTCTGTTGCAGTTCTTAGAAGATTCTCCCTATATTTAAACATCCTTTAGATAATAAAATGCAGTTCTGCAGTACTTGCTTCCTAGCAAAGATCCTAGATCCATAGTATACCTATTGCCTTGTTAGGGTATGGAGTGTTTTTGTCCTTAAAACAACATCAAGATCTAAGTATAAAACACTGGGTTTTATTTTTAATCTGTGCTGTCTTATTGTGATCTGGGGGGGAAGGGACTTGAGGAGTTGGGATGGGGCAAAGAACACACTTGACACAACAACATGTAGCAGGAAATACAAATAAAAAGAGGAAAAATAGATTTTTATACTCTGAGAAAATAAAGAGCCCAGGCAGAAAAACTTTGAGAGGCAAGGTATTTAACATACCTCCAGGTATTTCAAGATTGTGTCAAATGCCTGCAGTTCAGTTAAAGAAGGGTTTTCTAGCAGATAAAACACCAAAATTACTGCAGACCATGCCTGTGAGTTGCAGGTGGTGGGTCTGAGGATAAAGCCCTCTTTATCCTTTGATTATTCTGTACTTAGAGTAATCCTCTCTTTTCAGCTCTCTAAATGTATAATTGATCAGAAGAACTCATATGTACCAGGTGCTGTGCTTGCAGAGTTTAGCCTCATGACAAGAACTGATCAAAACAGCACTTGAGCATTGAGCAGTAGTATTTAGACTGGTTAAATGTTGCTGGTGACCTTTCTGTTCTGAATTTCAACTCTTGCTTTTAACTGGGGACCTCAAAAGGCCACTGTTAATTTTTTCTGAAAAAAAGTAATAAATCCAAAAGCTTGAGGAACTTTGGGAATATTCATCTTCTTCCCAGTCTACTTCCTTTCTGTTTCTCTGATTGAGATACCACTCCTGGAAAAAAAAAATTGGTTGTATTTAAGATTTCCTGAGGATACATTTTACTCAGTTGAGTAAATAGTGCCTATGAAGACTTGGTCCACCTAATGGTTTCTCTCCCAGGGCTCCCAGTAATTGATTTCAGGCTATTGTGTAGGGCTACATTGCACTTCCCAGTTACATGGGGACTACACACTTTTTATTGAGAACATAAATTGCAGATACTGGGCTGTGTTTTCATTCTTTGTGGTGATGAAGGACGATAGATTGTACTCTTGCATCCTAGGGACACAATGTAATGTTAGCATCTGTATTCATCTGGCCAGCCAAAATGAGATCAAAGGTAATAAGTGAGCTCTTAGAAAGCATTTTTCAGAAAAGAAGACGTTTTTTGTGGAGGTTTTTTAATGCTGCATCAGCAACCCATTCAGCCTTAAACAGCTCAGGCCTATGATGCAGTTGAGATGTGACTAAGCTCACACATTCTAAATCATGAATCAGACCTTGCAAGTCAAAAGATTAAAAATATGTATACTTCCTTGCCTTGGTTTTTGAGTGTATTTTTACTTTTCTCTGCAGTGATAGGGGTTAAGATTTTAAATTTTTTTAGAAAAAGAGAAAATTTCCCTCAAGATGTGCTAAAAAAAAATAATCCAAATTACTATAAGTCTGGTCATGAGAACTGAGAACTTTACATTCTTAATATGGTTTGCTGGGAGCATTGGTCAGAGGTAATTGTTCAGTACATACTGATACCTACAGAATATCAGACCTGTAGTTCCCCATCCAGGATATGCATTCTGTCTGAGCTATTGCAGCAGTCATGCAGACATTGCCATTACAGAGTCTTCTACAGTATGGCCAAGCTAACTTACAGAATGAAACTATTTCTTATCCATCTCTGCATAGAAACTGCCAGAATTTGACAGTTTATCTTCTTTTTTTGAATGCAGATCACTTTCCATGCCCTAAGGGCTTATCAGTTTTTCTACCTTCTGAACCATTGCTATGGTCTCAAGAAAGAAGTTGGGGTAAATTTCTGTCACTGTAACAGCATTTCAGATTAAGCTGCTCATCCTAATTATCATAATTCAAAGCATATATGTTATTCAGTGGTGGGGCACTACAGTTTTCTTTATAAGCACAAAAATTAACTGTCCCAAATAAAGGGAAATAAATGCTAAGAATGTGCTGCAATACTTAAACGTGGTTGTGGTGGGCCATTTACAAAGAATTAGTATTGTAGCATGCATCAGCAACTCATGCTTTTAAAATAAAATTACACACTTCCAAAATAATATTAGTAATCACAGGGATCTGATATAATTAGGGGTGGATGATGATGGGAAAAAAATCTGTCTTGAAAAAATTTTAAGAATTTCAGACTTCTCCCTTTCAAAGTCAGGAGGAATATATGACTTAAAGTCATATTAAAGAACAAAATAAAACTACCACTTATAAAAGAATGTACCCTTCTGCACCATGACTATGGACTGGTATTTAAGGGCTTGCCAGGAATGTGGCTAATGCATTTTCACCTCAACTTTAAATCAAAAAAAGAAGAAATTTGAGCCTAAGTCTCTTTCTCAGGTGAAGAACCAGTGTCTCCAGACTATTTGCTACTCCAGGTTGGCTTGGATGGAAATTTTTTTGTTAACTTGGAAATGCTTTTCCAAAGAAGTTTTCCTAGAATTAATACATTTGTACAAAGGTTAACTTTTAAAAAGGATTGGTCAAGAAAACTTTGTTTAACTCTAGATATATTAAAATGTAGGAGTGTCAGAAAATTTCCAGCCCCTAATCTATGATTACACAGAAATCTCCTTTTGAATGGTGGCCAAGAGATAAATGCTACTTTAGTTTTTACAGAAAGTGAAAAAATCTACCTTTGCTAACATATTTATTTGTTATTTAAATTTCCATTCTGGGGCTCCTTTCTATGCATTCTGGAAAGATGTATTTTTGAACCAAAAGACCCACGATAGACAGGAGGTGAGAGAGGTAAAACCAGTTATTTGAAAGATCTGTAATTTACATGAGCTGATTCTACCAAATCAGTGATGAATGTCACTGTTAAAGATTTATGTTCCCTGATCTCATCAGTAATTCTCAAGTCTTGAATGCCTGCTGATAAAAGTGAAATTTGAGTGGAGATCTGAAGAAAAATGAGTTCAAACTACAAAAGCTAGGAAATGCAGCTTGTACTGCTTGCATATTTATATCTGTTAACACTCCTGAATTAAATTTTATTCAGACCACATCCATGAATGTATACTTACAGTGTGTACTGACATGTAGTAGAGAGTAATTCTGAAAAGACTGCTTGCAGCACACAAAATGAAATCTCCAGACATTCCTACATGTCCCAGTGAAGTGTCCTCCTGAAAGGAAGGTTGCTTCTTCCAGTGGTTTGGTTCCACAAGCATGGCCAAGTTTGGTGGATTACAATACAAAATAAAAGGTACAAGTGGTAGGATTATGGAGTAAAGATTAAGGAATGGTAAGGATTAAGGATTAACCTGCTGGGATCTTTGGTTGAGACTTGGATTTGGAATTTGTTGTTCCCAAAAGCTGTGTTCATGTGCAGTGCTTGGAATGCAGTAAAATCCAGTCCTTCATCAGAAGAGTTTTAAATTCCCTGTTGAAAGGGTAGAAGAAAAGGGGTAACTCCTACATCAGTAAGGTCTGTTGTTTTTTAAACTCTGAAGCAGAGAGGGAGAATACTTTCAAAACTTGGGGTTGTTTGGTTTGGGAATAATGCAGATTTCGAAAATGGTGTAAAACTGGTTTCATGCACAATTTATCAAAGGAAATTGCTGTAAAAAATAAGGACAAAGATTTTGCAGGTTTCCTACAAAACTGGACAGATCAGACATAAGAACCTGATGACAGGCAGGGAAGAACTGGGTGGGGAGGCCCAAGAATGCTTCAGCCTCATCCTTCTCCCTCTTTCCAGCAGAGGTATTCACTCAGGGATGCCATTCTGTCACTGAATCTGTGCATGTGCAAAACAAATGCTTGGTCTTTAGAAATAACCTGTGTGTTTTGTTTGAATATCTGCTCTCAGCCTTCTATATATCTGTAGCAAATCCATTGATTTCAGTGAATTAGAGCTCAGTCGAGCACGGAATTTAAAAAGGATACCCACCTGCTTGAAGTCAAGCTTCTGCTTCACTGATTTGGGGCTTGTTTTTTTCTGTATCCATGTGGAAATGAAATGGATGTACATTGGTTGAGAAACTCTTTTATGAGGAGATATATTCTCTTTGTGGAGTGAATAAGATCTCTTGTGTGTTTTGTTTTTTTTTTTTCCCCCCAACAGTGTCATAGACAACTGTTTAATGAGGAATCCATCTACCAAAAGTGTCATCCAGATTCTATTTTTGCTTAATTTCTATTCTAATTA
The DNA here is from genome assembly GCA_023637945.1 of Phaethornis superciliosus. Lineage (NCBI taxonomy): Eukaryota > Metazoa > Chordata > Aves > Apodiformes > Trochilidae > Phaethornis > Phaethornis superciliosus. The sequence continues at coordinate 14,337,474 of JAJQWJ010000015.1, forward strand.
ATACAATTTTGTTTGAAAAGCTTTCTTGTGCAGATTTCCATTGATGTTCTTTAGTAGGTTAATGGTATAATGTATTTTACTTCATACGGGTGGAATTTCATTGTATGTGTATCATTGAGTGGCAGTATCTGCTACCAGCTGGAGTGTTATTAAGCCTTGATTCTGTATATTTCATAAGATATAGGATGTAGTTGAAAACTTCATTTGAACACGAAACTGATGGTGAAAGTTAGTCCTTCAAGGAGAAAATATTTGGGAAGCCTGGAAAAAATGGATACTTTCAGCAGGAGGGTAAAGTCATTCGTTAGAATCCGTGAGGGTTTCAGTTGAGAGAAATCCAGCTCAAAATTATTTTATTTTCCTACTCTTTTTGTTTTTTAATCATGGTGGTAAGTAATTAATGACAAGGTTATTTACAAAAATTAGATCAAATATATTTAAATCTGTGCTAAAGCCACTGGCACTGATGCCCAAAACATAAAGCCATCAATTATCAGTGTATAAATGGGGGAAAGGGCAGAGGCCAAGCCAGCAAAGCTCTTATTTCTCAAGTTATTATCTTTAACTTCCAAGGTATATTCCTTTTAGAGGGAGAAATCTGATGTTAGGCACAACAGCTCTGGGGAGGTGCTGGGAATGAGGATGGTGCATTGAGATCCAAAGGAACTGGAGTGGCTCCTGGCTTCTCCTCACCCTGCTCTCAGGAGACCTTTTTTCCTTCCTCGTGAGCTCCTTTGGAGCTGAGGTTGCAAAACCAGCTCTTGTCTGTTGTGTCAGTGACTGCAGCCCCTGCACCCTCACCTTGCTTCAAGCCCCAGGGAATGCTCCCTTCTGGTTCCCTTGGCAACACAGGATTTGGTTACCACGTGCTGATGAGATGTGCCATGCAAAATTGTGTACCGAGTTAAAACAGGAAAATAATCCCTCATCAATACAATTTGAAATAAAAACGATGAAAAGACCACTCAGGCTTGCTGCCCAATTACTTCTTGTAAGCATTTAGCTGCTCTGCCATGTCCGCTCCAATCCAAGTTTTTCTCTCAGCCTTGGGACAGAGCTGAAGCAAACAGTTGCTGTGTGACAATACATCATGCAAATGGGTAATCACTACAGAGTACAGGATAAATATGCTGTAACCTCAGGCTTGTAATGGCATAGAGGTGAACAGTCACCAAAAAACTGTAGTTCATTTTAATTTCCACTAGAAAATGTTGCTAGTTACCAGGAATTTTCTTCTGACACAAAACTGCAGCTTTTGAGTCAAGTTTGGGTTTGGTTTTTATTATTTAAATGTGTGTGTATGTGTGATACACCTTTATGAAAGTTACTACAGAGCTGAAGTTTTATAGCAATGTTTATGGCATTTGTGGAAACTGGGGGGGGGGGGGGGGGAAGAGTTAATGAAGCAGATTTTCAGTACTGTTCTGGGTATAGCTAAGTACAGAATTCCAAAATTACAGTATTTTTATGGTATAGCTTTCAGGAGTCAACATAAGACCAGAGTCCATAAACGGGCAATCAGAAATGTGAGTGTTTAATGAATTTGAAGAGAAAAAGTAAAACAAATGTCCCCAGATGAGACATACAACTGCCTGATGTCAGCAGCCACAGCTCTCCAAGCAGTGGTTCTCTTTGCTGATCAAGATCTGTGCTATAGGTAAAATAACCTCTTGAAAGACTGGCTGCAGAGTTTTATGCCAGGCTGTAACACCCTTTTTGTTTTTAGAAAAACAATTCCATTAAATTTTATCCTATAGACAAAAGATGTATGCATAAGCTGAACAAACAATGGCATAGTAAGCTTAGATGTCTTGTAATACAGCACAGTATGTGTTCTGGTTTGGAAATGCCAGGTACAACTATTGTACACCAGAAGACTTTCAGACCTCAATAATATTGCTCCTACTAGCTAATAAATTTTTTCTTAATGCCTAAATACATAATATGCTTGACCAGGCTGGACAGGGCTTAGCTGCATTTCTGAAAATTGACTTCCTAAGGGAAAGGGCTGATTCACATCAGTTCTTTATTAAAGTTGTGAGCTAAAATAAAATGTGTGCTGTTTGAATGGGTAAGCTAAATCTACTAGTAAGTAAATAAATACATGATATTTATTTATTGAGTCTGTCTTGCAGATTTGAGTGGATTTATTTGCATTCTGTGAGATAAAATTTACAGGATCTGGTCCTTGAATGTTAGTTTCAAAAGAAAACTAAAACATAGAACTTGGAGTCTTTTAAAATTTTAAAAATAATACTAAACATTTTACCAGCATTTGGGATGCTCTTGCAAATGGAGGGAAAATCATAGACAGGATCTAGATTAATGTGTTATGAATACATGTGGGTTTTTAGCAGTTTTCAAGAACAGTCCAACAGTAAAAATAGAACTATGTACGGATGGCATTTGGAAAGCATTACTGATGATGATCTAGACATTTATGAATGTTTCAAAAACATTTCCTCATTTCAATGAAATATGTTGTTTGAAAAAATCCTGGTCTCTTTTACTCCTGTTGGAGAAAAAGGAAAAATTGTCCCCAATCCTTTAAAGTTATAACTTGTTTATTTTCATTTTCTGTGATTCAAGAATGTACTGTATACCATTATAATGGGTTCTAGTATATAAATGAGCTCTTTTCTTCCTTTTCTGAATCTAGGGAGCCTGGACTATGAAACCTATGGAGTAAATCTTTGTGAGGTATCCTTTCATTTCCAGAAGCAGAGAAATACTAAATTTTGTTCTGCAGGTGTCATTGTAGGGAAGAAAAGAACATCTTAAAAAAATCTTAAGCAGTTGGGTCTATGTCACCATGCATCTAGTCACAATGCATAGGAATCACTTCTCTTTGACTTTTTTTCCCAAATTGCTATCTGGTGAGGGAGCAGGGGATAGCAGTAATGAGGTTAAAAGAAACAAGACTGGCTCTGTGGGAGAAATATAAATAAATTTCAAATGAGAACAACAAAGATGCAAAAGTCACTCTGTGGTCAGTATCTGTTTTATCATTAAAAAAATGAATCTGTAGTAGTCTAGGGCTTTGTTTTCCATTATCAGTCAGTGACCTTTTCTTTACCAAGCAGAGAGGCTGTGTGAGTTTTCCTGAGACATTCACAAGCTTGTTTTCTAAGTAAAGTCTTCAATCAACTTATGAGGCTTAAGAGACCTATACATTCATCACATTCTTCCTTTGTTTCTGTGTCCTGGCAGAGGAATTTGTTTGGTTGTGTTTGCATACAGCAAAGACCTCATGGTCTGGGATGTCCCTTTGGTCACCTGGGCTCAGCTGTCCCTGCTCTGTCCCCTCCCACCTTCTTGTGCACCCCTGGCCCACTGGCTGGGGGGGTGTGAGGAGCAGGAAAGGCCTGGGCTCTGGGTCAGTGACAGAACCAGCCCAGTGTTACCAACATTGTCCTCAGCACAAATCCAAACCATGTCCCCAAAGCAGTTACAATGAAAAAAACCAACTCTAACCCAGTCAAACCCATCATAATATGTAATTTAACATACAGTGCAGCTGTTACTTAGATATAATTTCTTTACACATCTGAAAATAATCAGAAAATTAAGAACTGGGGTAAAATGTTTTGTTTGATACAAAGCAGAAAGGAAAAGTGGGGCAAAAATATTTGTCAAGCTCTCATTCTTAATGAAAGTTACCTTGTATTTTTCATACATGTGGGAAAGGGGAAGAAGGGCTTAGAGGGTTTTTGATGAATTGTGACATAGCCTCTAGTCCAACCTTCTGCTGAAAAGCAGGGTCTGCCATAAGAGCAGCCTGGGTTATTCTGGGCTTTATACACTTGGGCCTTGAAACCTCCCAAGGATAGAGGTAGCAGAGCCTCCTTGGGCCCTGTTCTGTTGCTTGGCTGTTCTCACAAGGAAAAGTCTTTCTTTCCTTAAATTCTTAGTGACATTTTTTTTTTTTTTTTTTTTTTTTTACTTTCTCCAATTTATTCCATGCTTGTTCTCCCAGCATGCCACCTCTGTGAATAGCCTGGCTCTGCCTCCTCATAGGGATCAGGAGAATCCTGTCTTCTCCCCCTGAAGCCACATCTTCTCAGGGTGAGCTAGCACCCTTCCCAAACACTTTTTGGGTTTTGTAGAGCTCTAGATCAAAGACACTGATGAGCAGAGAAACATTACAGACTTGGCAAGAGCCACACATTGTGTGGATAGCTGCTTACTTTTTGTGCTCTCCAGTGTTTTCCTGGACAAAATTACCAGGTTCTCAAGCCTCCCGTGGCTGGTGGCTGAGGAGAGAATACAGTTTCAAATGTCTAGAAAATTTCAGATGACTTAAAATCTGTGAGCATAAAGGGGAATCTTGGTAGAGGTATAAGACTGCCTTTGATTGTTTGCAATGAAACAAATTCATATAAAATTTTGTCCATTTTGTTACTTTTAACACCTGACGCTATCAGTGTTACAAAATAATGGGAGATTCTGATTCCTGGCTTCAGAAATGATCACTCACTGTTACCTCCAGACCATTTATTGTTTCCCAGGGGTGACACTCCAAACCTTGAATAGCAATAGTCAAAGTTAAGTCTGTGGAATGATGAGTAATTATAATTAGCCAAACAGTAATTTAAAAATTAAAATTATCTGTAAATCTTGAAAGACCAACAGGTTTGCAGAATCTATTCTTTTGTTTGAGAAATTCTTGGGGGAACTGGGAGTGTCTTGTAGTGATGCAATGAGACTGAAACGCATTCATGTTGTTGCTAAACAGGACTAAAGTAAAACCTAAGTTGTATTTTAAAAATAAAGTGCTCCTCTACAAGTATAAATAGTTTGGCTGTGAGTTAATTTTAAAATAATTCATCCTCTAGGGAGTGTTGCTTGCATGTGAAACAGATACAGTGTTCCTCTAAACATTTTTGTGAAATCACATAGAAGCCATCAAAGCTCAATAAGTAAACCTTTCAAGTGTCAAGGCCAAAATCAGAGTTAGATTCTGCTTGTTCTGTGTTGACTTTCAGTGAACTACATCCATGAGGGCTTTCTTTTGCTCATTAAGTGAGATTATTAAATTAGAGGCAGTTTCCCTCAGGTTATTACTTCAGGTTTCAGAGGGATGGAGGCTGGACCACAAAACCTCCAGGTGCCACTTGCTATTTGACTTATTTTATGAATTATTAATACTGGAAAGGTGGGTTCAAGGGAACAAGTAGTCATTCTTTGATGCAACATGAGCTTCCTGTTTAGCTCCAGTGAAGCAAAAGCCCCTGTAGAGAAAATATTCAAAATCTGAACCAAACAGCTCTCTTTGATCAGAAATGGTGACTAAGCACAGGGAGTTTTCAGGACAAATCATCCCCTTTTCTTTCCAAATTCTGTCCAATGATCTTTACAGCTAGACCTAAGGTTTCTCTTCCTCTCTCTGGAAACTCTTGCAAACTGCCTTTGTTTTCTGTGCACCTAGATCAGAAGGGATATATTGTTTATAGGAAAGAGGATTACCGGGGCATGAAAGCCCTGGAAGTGCATATTTTTATGTTAGATCTAATTGAATCTCCTACTGAGAAATTGTTGACTGAGATTTCCTAATCAAAAAACCCTTGAACCCTTGCCAACAAGAAATGTGTAGTTTTCTATTGTGATTCTATAGTGTTCTTCACAGGAAATCCTTTTTCCCAGATATTTCCTCTTTTTCAAAGGCATGGTGCTGTGCATGCTTGATTTTGGGAAAGAAAAGGGGCTGCATGTGTATTTCAAGTTGAAAATGAATGGCTACAAATCATGTTTTTCCTTATGACTGGTGTTAGGAGTTTAGATGCCTATTTATGGGTTGAGATTACTCTAGTTTTAGGGGGTTTTGCCTGTTCTGGTGTCTTTCTCAACAACTTCAGAGGAAGTAGCTATGCTGGTCTAGCACTTGCTGACAAAATTCACAATATCCTGTTGTATCTGGTCAAGAATTCCCAGCACTTCTCACTTCCACAAATAGAAAATGTGTGATGGTGATGTTTGCATTTAAGTGAGCTGCACAGACCTTAGCTTGTTTAAATCTAAAGATATTTCATCAGCAGTTGAGAAGTGATTCAGGGTTACTGTGAACTTCTTAGGCAGTTTCCAAGGACATCTGAAAAAGGCTGTCCCTCTTTGCCATATGATAAATGAAGTAAGTCCTGGGAAATGTAAGACATTCTTTGCAGTGATACTGTCCTTTTAGTTCGGAGCTGCATATGGAGTCAAGACTGAAGGAGAGTGGTCTGTGCTCTCTGCAGGGTCTGAGCAATGATGGTAGAGGTTCCTAGACAGTCAGTCTGAAACCAAGCTACAATGTAGTTGTAAGATTGATAGTATAGAGCAGTCTTATTTAATCAAAATCATAAATGCCACCAGGTGGTTTCCTTCCAATGTTTGATAACAAAAGCTTAAATGTGACTTTCAACTTTTCAGAAGTAGGTGATTAGCTGCACTTCATAATAACTTATGAAAAATTATTGTTCTGAGTGTTGGAGACACTTTAAGCCTTTGTCCAAGAAGAAAACTCAGTGACAATTTACCATACTGATGCTATTTTTTTTTTATTTTAAAACATTGCCAGTTTTTTTCTCGTCAGTCTTGAAATGCTTATTGCAAGGAATGGAATCCTCAACTTGTGTTTTGTCAGATTGCAGTATTTTGCAGTGCAGCATGCTGGGGGTGACCATATAATTTGAAGTGTAAATTGTAAAAGAACAATGCATTAGTTTACCTGGGTTTCCTGCTGTGGTTGAAATAATGAACAGAGCTGTGTGTGTCACAGTTAATTTGCATAACAGAGGAATAGAGAATATATAGATTTTATTTTATTCTGCTCACATTAACTTTAGTGACACAGCTCTGATTAACTTTAGTGAATAGAGGCTTCATGCTCCATGGTTTCTTAGCTGTCTACTTCTGAATAACTGTTTAGTATCAGAAAGAGCTCATATACCAGGCAAAATTAAATACTTCATCTTGAGATGGTTGCTAGTGATAATGCAGTGATAATGTGCAGGTTGAAAAGGACCCAGTTCCTTTCCTTTCCTAATTGTTCAATTCCCTCCCACCCAAGACTCTTGCAGTTTGCAGTTTCACTGGTTAGGATTTCTCCTTGGAGATGGAAAATTTCTCCTTGGATGGAAAACATCCTTAGTTATCCAAAGCATGGTACAAAGTGGTCTTACACACAGAAGAAAGTTGTTTCTTGGAGCAGAGCAGGAGATGGATACTGTAGATGATGGTGTTTTCTTGGTAGCAGTTGCTGAAAGCTTTAAATTTGTGACAGAAGGTGGAGAATTGTAAATATATCACTGATGTCCACCTTGTTGCCTCCAGAGAATTAGAAAACATAGATCAGTTGGCTCAGATGCCAGATGTTAACAAAACTGGGCCCTTAATTTGTATGTCCCCCTTGCATTCTGTGTGATTCACTGTAGCTTGGAGAGATCTTGGACACTGGTGCTAAATCACTGACATTGGATGAAGCCTTTGGTAGTTCCAGTGCTGGTCATCATGAAGAAACCTCTCTAGAGTCTGAAGGTCCTCCCACATTAGATGTCTGGTTAGGCTCTGTACTTTGAATTACAGTATAAAAAGGGTCTGCTATATCTTAAATAAAGCTATGTTACCAAATACTAAAGTGGAATGGTAGAAGGTTATTGTAAATGCTAATATACCTTTAATGTTAATAATTCACTGGATCATTAGTAGTTTAAAACTTAGTGAGAATTATTTTGTTTTATCTTGTATCACAAACCAGTTGAAATAAATAAAAAGAAAACTAAAAACTTGATGATTCTCCACAGATGTGTACTGACATTGGTATTAAGCTCACTTTATTCAGCCTTTGCATTTTCATGTTTCATTTAGTTGCAATGCTTAAAGTGAATGCAATACATTTTTGTTGTATTATTTATAGTTTTATTTTGAAGTCACCAAACAGTGATCTAGCTAAATCTTCTATTGGAAGTAATATTCAGCAGCCATTCCCTAGCCCTGTTTATGGTATTCATTATTTTATAGATCTTTGCCTTATCTCAACTGTTTTCTTTTGTAAGAATGATTAAGTCTAGTATTCCATATGGTAGCTCTAACATTTTGGATACTTTCTTCCAATGTACCATGACTAATGAGCTGCAATAGATTTTTGTTATTATATCACTGCTATTTTTGCTTTTGAAATACAGAAACTCCAATCACTGATTATAGGTAACAAGACAGGATGACACTTAAACTGTTAAAATGTGTGTTTTTATCATAATTTCTATGAGTGCATTTAGAAGTTGTCATTTTTTTTTTCATGGCTCTCTAGGGTTTTAAAATTGTATTATATAGAAATGAAAATAACTCAGGTACATTCAGATGTGGACCCCTCTGGGCTTTATATTTACATTTTGATGAAAACAAAACCAAACTCCTATTTTTAGAAATCTGCTTAGGAACATATACTGTCTTCTCTACTGGGTGATTTTCATTGGCCAGTACCATTTCTTTCAGAATGTGGCAATGATGCACTAAATCTCACACAGGACATTGACTGCTAATTGTGGGAGAAACTAATATCTGAGTGAGAATTCAGCTCATGTCCAACAGAAGTGTTGCCAACACAAGAACTGTGAATTAACCATGAAAAATTAGCTCAAATCTGACATGCCATCAAATTTGAAGACTCTTTTATTATCGCTTAACCATCCTCTTTGACCTCTCTAATGGCACATATCCCCTGTGCAGGAATGTAGGATTGGGCACTTTTTGGCAATATAGGAAGAGCATTGCTTGCATTGCTCAGAGAACTGATAATTAGAACTTGGTTTTCAGTCTGTGTTGTTAGTTCTGTTGTTCAGGAGGAAAGGGACATTTGACGTTAGCCCAGGGCTTCACCTTCACTCTGAAATTTAAGGCACATTTTCTCCATCTATAAAAGGCCTAAAAAATATTTTGTGGCATAAATGATATCAGCCCTCATTGCTTGCACAGCATCTCTGCATTTTAGGCAGGGTATCATGAGGATGCAGTAGTACACAGCAGCCAAAGGAGTAGAAATGTGTGAAATAATAGAAATTAAATTTCTATGAGAATTTTTGAATGCTTAAAGGCAGAGTCACTTTTTCAAATGCTTAACAAGACATTAGTTTTTAATTCTCTTTTTCAAGGTCTTCAATCTACAGAGATGGCTGTTCTCATTAAAAATTTTCAAACCACTGAACATTACTGTCTGAAATTAACAAAATGCAGCTTTCATGGGTAGCTTCAACATGATATGCTAAGTTTTCATTTGAAAATGCCCTTCAGAAATAAAATTATCCTCTTACATAATATTATTTACTTTTTTAGTATGGAAAACAATTTTTTTTTCCTTAATTTACTGATAGCCAAGTAGACATTGCCTTTGAGTACTTGGAAGAGACTCTGTTAGTTATGATAATCTTTTCATTAAAACTTAATGATTCTTAACCCAGAAAATTATTTCTGGCCTTTTATTTTGGTGATTAACCACATCTGGCATTTGTTGTGAAGGTCACTTAACATCTCCGTGCACAGTGCACACATGCACCATAGCTGGAGACTTTTTCAAAAACCCTTTGGGTGCTCTCTGGATAAAAAAACTTCTGATTTTCCCAAACCTTCCAATTCTTTTAGAAGAGTTCAAAAGCCTACCAAAGTGCCGTGCCCAGACTTCTCCAAAAAGAAGAGAGGATTATCCAAACTGCTGTGTAAATAGGATTTTCTTTCCTTCTTATATAATGCAAGTATAAAATTTGAACCTTTGAAAGGCCAATGTGTGCCCCTGTTGTGGAAAAGGACAATGATTTTATCTGTTTATACTGTGGAATAGTTGCTGTTTGCACCCTTATTTTTTGACTTCCAGATATAAGAGATACCATCTCCTACTTTGTGGAGGCATGGCATACTCTTTAAAGCCTCATCTGTTTTGGCTGGAGAAATCCCAAGAGTCTTTTGGAGGGGAAACTGCCAGATTTTTAATCAAGCCAAAATGCATACTGACATAACATTTAGTTCATGCTTTAAAAAATGTCCTCTCCAGAACTGGCAATCTTTGAAGTGGTTTATTGTGAGGTTATTTTCCCATTTTAATTGGAGAAAAGGAAATTTTGCTGTGAAGGTGATTTTCAATTTGCTTCTGATTTCCTTCACTTTTTAAATGAGCTTTTATCATTAGCTACAGCACTCAGCTTTGATCAACGGCCATCTCCTAGGCACTTTTCTCTGGACCAGCCTATGTTTAGTTGTCATCCTCTGTTGAGGCATGGTTTTGGTCCTCTCCTGTGGTTCACTTGCTTCTCAAAGGTCACAGAAACAAATCTGTAGGTGGAGTAGTCTGGAGTCCAGGTGTTGTTACTGTTCTTAGCCCACAAACTTGCAAATACCAAAGAAAGAAGCTAGAGAGATAAGCTGATAATTCTCCAAAAGGTTTATCCTTGCTTGTGCAAGGGGTTTTAATCTCTCTGACTTTGTCAGGCCATGCTCAGGAAGGCTGCTCTATGTCTCAGCAGTCTAAACTTTTGCTGATTAAACTGGTGGGCAGGAGAAGCTGCCAGCAACAAATGGCTAGATGTGGGGGGTTTTGTTGTTCTTTTTGATTGTTTGTTTTTTGGTTTGTTTTTTCTGGGTAGATTTAGGTTGTCAACAAAGATGCCACGTGTAGATATAGGCTGGCTGGCATCTGTATTACAGAGTGAAGTTAATGGTGACAGAATCAGGTAAGGGATAGTGTGAAGATTTTCCTGGTTCCCAAGAGGTATTTCTTGGCACCACCTCTTGCTGTAATCCTCTCTGCCACGATTCTGCTGCTGCTACTTGTGTCTCTTACTTCTAAGTTAGGATGGGAATCTGTGAACAAACAGCACCTTCTAGTTCTGGTTGTGCGTATGCACAAACCAGAGCCATTCAAGAGGCTGCAACCGTTTCCTTTTGCTTTTCATTGCTGTGGACCTTATTTTCATTGGTAATGGTGGTGAGTGTGGTGAACTGTGTCCTAAAAATCCACCTGCAAACAGATACTAAAAATAGAGAGCAACCTGTTCAATTGGTAGAATTATTCTCTATGAGCAGGTTACAGGGTGCTCTGAGATATGGCAGAAATATGAGATAGGTATAAAGATATTTATTACTTGAAACAGGAGCTTAGATACAGCCTCCTGCATGGCTACTGTTGCAGTGAGCAGAAATTCATAGCTTGGGATATTCTTCACTCCTCAAATTGAGCTTGGCAAGACTGAGATTCAGGAAAAAGCCCAGAGTCCAATTTTTTGAAATGGACACGGAATGCGTAGGATGAGGTTTGTTCTGGAGCTGTCAGAAGGGATAAGGTTGTTTGGTCGGTCAGTTAGTGGGTAGTTTTGTATATTTTTGGCTATATTGCTGGTTTTAGGGTCATGATTTCTATTGTTTTATTAAGAAACCTAGAAGCAGACATGAAGTTCTGTGGTATGTAAATGAAAATAGCCAAATAAATATGTTTGGCTACATTATCTGGAGATTCATAAATTGGCATTAATTGGAAAACATTAAAAAAAACTTGTTTTGCTATTTTCAGCATTACTTTCTTGCTTTTGACAGTGACGTGAGTGGTGTATCCATCATAAATATCCTTGGAGAAATGATAAGTTATTATTATTATTGTGCAGCAGCAGTATTAAAGTTTTCTTTTTTCTAATATTTAAGGATGCAAAAGCCTCCCACACTTAGCCAACTGTGCTGCTTAGGTAAATTAAAGCCTGACTAACACATATACATCAAACTCTGCAGCAAGACAGTTTGCTGGCAGTCTTGCCTCAGTGTGGTTTACCTACCAGAGAATAATCCTTTCTAAGTTACATCCCACACAGAGCCTTACTTTTCTTGTTAGAATTCTGTACATGTTGCACGTAGAACATTCAGTAATTGTGTGCCAGGATTTCAGCTTTATGTAGGTGTCAGACTGGTTTGTCACGGACCTTTTTTTAACATGAGACACATTCTGTAGGTTTTTACTTCCCATAAAAGCAACTTTCTCTTCTGGGCTGGTAGCTCATTGAATAGACTCTACCAGTTGGGTCAGAGGGGTTTTTGACCTGAAAAAAAATGAGTGAACCAGAACCCACAACAGTTTAGTGCATTCAAACACAGATGAAACTTGGACTGGATTCTGTGCTCTCATCAATTATTACTCTTCCAAATGTCTGTTTTCCAGTAGCAGAGATTGAGAGAGGCTGCCCCTGAAACAGCCCAGCAGCTGAGCAGTGTACATGGGGCAGAGCAAACTGAAACTGGAGACAACCTGGCTGATAACTCAGGGAAGCACTTTATGTCTGCCCTCTTTGTGCCTACACTTTTGAACCAAAGAGAGGTTTTGCAAGTCACTTGACTTGACTGTCCAGATAAATATTTTAGTTTTAGCTGAATGACAGATTTCTAATAGCAATCTTATTTAGTCCTCACTAAGCTCTAGCCTCACACATTGCCAAGAAGTTAAGCAGAGTGTGGCATTGCACACTGTAAGGTAAACCCACTTTCTGTTGAAGCATGGGGCTTTTTGGGCTGCTTTGTTTGAACCTTAGAGCTAGGCAACCTTTGTCAAATTTGAACCCACTGTAATCACTGAGAGTTCCCAGGACCTCTCAGTCTTCACAACCAGGTGCCAACAGCAGAAATGCTGTTTCAGTGCCTCTTATGACAATTTATTTAAACATTTGATGAGGGACACTTTAAAAAAGATGGAGAATTTCACAGAATGCTCTGGGAGCATTTGCTTTTCTTCCAGCTCCTGAAGTTCAGCTTAAAACCACTAACTCAGTGTTCTGCCATACTCCACTGCTATGTATCTTGTTTGCAGATTTAAAATAGGGCTGCACAAACCTCAGAACTTCTGCTTTAAGAAAAATTCTTTATCTTTGTTTTCTCAGTGGACATGGGAAGAAGCAGCAATTGATTTTGAAACTGCTAAAGAAAATTTTGAAAAGAAGAAAATTTACTTCAAATATTCAATTGCAGTAAAGTTTATATTTGTGAGAAAAGAAATGCAAGGATAACTATAAAATAATAGTAAAAGACTGGAATAATTAAATAATCAGAATAATTTCTTTGTAGCAATTTATTTTTCAAGTGAGAGTTCTGGAATTTTCAACTTGAAAAAAATGTTCTCTGGGGTTATTTTGTGATTAATATGAATTCACAGTCACTTCAGATTTGTCAGTATTGTATTTTGATATGAAAACTGAAAGCTAGCAATAGATGCTTCAGTGTTTAGACACCCCTGAAGCAGCGATGTGGTAACACAGCCCATTGCTCAGTGTACTTTGTGTGTGTGAACAGCAGCACCTACTCTTGGGAAGACTGTATGTAATTTGCAATTCCATGTTGCCATTAGTGGAAAAATACTGAGTATTCCTATATGTCTTTATATTTAACTGATAGACAGTTCTGCTCAGATAAAGAAAAAAACCAAACACTTGGCAAATACTTTTGCTAGTATTTCTGCTTTTGGTTATTGGAAATATTTAACTGATTTTTATGAAAAACTCCTACTGAAAGCAATTTTATTAGAAACTTGTTGGGAAAGGATCATTATTTTTAAAAATTATTTTCTTTTAAAAAATTTTTGTTTATTTTAATGCATTATGACTCAGCAACCAGGCAAAAATTTAGCTAAAGCACAATAATCCAGTACAGAGATGAAAGGATTCAAGGAACTGATGTCAAACATTCTCAGCTGAAGGAAACTAGGATCAGCTCCCAGATGACTCAGGTACTCCAAATTTACCATACAATAATGCCATGGTGACGATTTTCACCAGCTGTATTGATTTAAAAGCAGGACAAAAATTATGCATGGTTTCACCAGATGTCTGTCCTGCCCAGTATCTGTTTCTGGCATTAGCCAAAGAGAATGATGAGGAGAAAAATATTCAGCAGTGCAAACATACTCTGACAGCTCCTGAATAGTCTCTCAACCTTCAAAAGTGTTCAATGGAAGAATTTTCTAGGCAAGAGGTGGTGACATTGTACTCAAAAGCCCTAGAAGATTGCTTCCTCTATAAACTTTCTAATTTTTTCAGCACCCTTATCTTCTGCAGTAAGGATGTGCTGAATCAAAATGTGTGAACTTGAACATGTTTGGCTTTTCCAACTGGTTTTCATCAAAAGTTCCTAAACTGTTGGGGAATTTTTTGTTTGGTTGGTTTTGTTTTATGGGCCAATCATTACCTCCTCTAGATGACTAGTGATCTTACAGACTTGTTTCTCAGCTCCGTCATTAGGTCCTTCCACTCTGACAGGTTCACCAGCTGCTTCTAACTTTGCCTAGCCCTGTCATGCTTCCCTGAACTATTTCAGACCCTCTGTGTAATTTCCAAAATGGTATTGGAGGAGAGAGAGAAGACCAGAATTGCATGCAATATTATATAATTAAGTAATGTCATTTTTCATTTTAGCCTCCGGACCTGATTTCTGAGTGGGTGTGTTTAACTCAGCAGCCCTCATTCTGTAAATGAACTTTGGGCTGTTTTCCCAAATGCATCTTGCTTGATTTTTCTTTCTGCATTTTTTCACTTACAATTTGGATTCGTAGTGGCCCTGATGTAGCTCTCCAGTCAGCCCTCATTTTCACTACAAACTTAGCCAAGCAACTAAGATGTTTTTATGTTTTTAATTTTTGAGGCCTACTCAAAGATTTTGTATGCCCCAGTGGAGAATATCCAGAAGACTGAGTTAGAGGATAATAACAAGCCCTGCCCCTGGATTCTGTGCTTTTAGTAGTTTGTCAGATGCAGTTTTGCATCCCATATAACACACTGGACCTATACTGCATCTTGTTTCTCAGATATGCCAGAAAAGGTTTTCCTGAATGCATTTGCACTTATGAACACCTAGAAATGCATTTCAAGTGCACCTGAAACATCAAACATCTGTGGAAGAAACTCTTTTTTTTTCCTCTCCTCTTTCTATTTTTTTTTGTTTTTTGTTTTTTTGTTTTTTTGAGAAAGAAGATTTCTGCAGTTCTGTTATACTGTCCTCCTCTATCCTCCTCTAGCTTCTTCCTCCTCTTAATTAAGAAAGCAGCAAAGCAATGTGATGTTTCCAGGCCAGTAGGGCTGTGTGACCCACCTCTTCTTTAGGGAACTGAAGATATGTTCTTCAGCTCGAGCACATTCTTTAAAGAAAAATCAAAATGCTAGTGTTTTATTAATGACATCCTCCTACTTTGCCTGGGTAGGCTGGTCTTTTAAAGCACTAGATTAGCACTCAGCAGCTTATTTTCTGGAGAGTGAACTCCAAGGCTCTCAGAAACAGCAATTTGTCAATGATTTGGGCTTAATTTCTGACTATTTGCATATTAATTTTTCTGACTCAAGCAAAAGTAGGAAGCACTGGTTGTCAAACCTAAAAGTTACATCTCAGGGAAAATTTCCCACGGGAATTCTAGAGCAAAGGAGTTCTAGAAAAGACAGCTCTGCCCTGGGGTGACTTGGGTGTTCATCTACTGCTGCTTCCCCCCAGATTATAAATCAACATTCTGGATGTTTGGACTAGAATACATTTACACTTTACATCTAAATTAATTTTATTCATTTATGACATTTCCATAGCAAAATGTCAGACTTGGCTTCCATTGTCTAGCTAGTTATTGAAGACCAAAACTTTTTCTGTGTCATAGTCACTATGGGAAAATCTTCCTTTGAATCTGATTTCCAGGTACAATGACTGCATATGTAAACTTCACATGGAGTTACACGGACATCTAGAGAAAAGGTCTTGAGTATGCATATACACTAGACATTTTCTTTATCTTGTTCAGTACTGACAGCACTGAATTCATAGCATTGCAATACTATTGTACTGCTGAAAAGTTGGGGTATGATTTGAGTAAGTTAGTTTGGCTGTGAGAACATGGAAATAATGATTCCAACAGATAAGTAAAACAGAAACAATATCAATGGTGACATTCCTCTCTTCATGCACTTTGTTTGCTGAGGTCTCATTCTGGGGCGAAAAAAAGGCCCTTTCATCCAGGGACCATCTTCTGCCCTGTGGGGTGAGAGTTACAAATTACTCAGATAAAAATTTCCATTTAACATACTCTGTGGAGACAACAAATCTCAGCCCTACCTCTATACAATGATCACAGCTCCAGAAAAGCAACTTTATCCTTGAATTGATGTTGATGGCAGAAGTCAGTTCAGTTGCTCAGAGTATTTTTATAGGGTTTTTTGCCAAGGTAAAAGACAAGAATTATCTAAATTCTTTCTATGTGAATTGCTGTGATCTTGATTAAGGTCTCAGCCTTGGAAAGGGAAGTCAGTAGGGAATATTCACATTTCAAAATAGTTCTCCTTTAGCTCTTTCTTAGGTCAGTTAGAAAAATACTCAATGCCTTGTCACTTGCCCTCCATTGCTTCCTAAATTGCCCACAACCAAGAATGTTTGATCACAAAGGACCAATTCTTAATTTAAGTGCAGGTTAAGTGGCTCTCACACTCATCTCCCTTGAACTTAGAATGCATCTTAGCAGGACCTGCAGTGGGTGTATCCACTCTGATGGGTTCTGGTTGTTTTACAGCAGCAGAAAGTGAACATGAAGGTCAGCCATGCCTTACCTTTCAGAGAGATCTAGTGAAGTGTGTTGGACATGTTGCCCCTTGTACTTTGTGTGGTATCTTGCTGAAAAAAAGCCAGCATCTAGCCTTCTGTCCAGGCTCCTGTTCTCAAGGGTAACTCATTGTATCTGGCTTGGGTGGCTATCTCCATTAATTGGGAATAACCAGGATAAATCTTAGTTCATTAAATTAGATTTGCGTCGTCTTTAACCAAAATGTTGGTACTTGTTCTGATGGTAGCAAAGGGAGACAAACTATATTCCTTCATTCTGCAGCAGTGCATGAGTAAGTGCTGCTTGGAACCTGACAACTGTGGGTCAAAGTTGGTGGTTTTGTGTGGGTGCTTTTATTTTCCTTCACTGATACAAATCAGCCATAGGAGTGAGGATTATCTCCTGACTCATGTCTGCAGACCTAAGGCTGATCAGTTGGCTTTCCATGTGATACATAGAGTCTGTCATGCTTACACAAACTAAGATCAGGGCCCTAAAAATATGAATTTATAAATCATGTGACTACTAAAAAGTACTAATAAGTCTGTCTTCAGGGTTGGCCTTCAGTGTTTAGATATTGGAAAGGGATTCTCTCCTGAAACAGAGCATTGACTATACAGTTATGATTTGGGAACACTTTCCTTTCCTCTATTTATTCTCATGACTTGAAAGCTGAAACTGACCCTCAGAGGGAAAGCAGCCCAAAGATGCCTAATGATCAATTGCTCTGTTGTAGGCTGCCAGTAATTAAAGTTCTGGCAAACACTGCATAAGGTTATAGTCAAGAATATTTGTTTGTTTTTTTGAGGTTTTGACCAACATTGCCTCTGTGAGTAGTTTTTTGTATTGGTCTTCTCCATCTGGTATATCTCAGCATTCTTTGATCAATATCTTGCAGTATACATATTTATATTACTTTTTCTTACAGTAGCTGCCATGCATATTGACTTAATCCAGCAATCTGTAAGATTTTAAGGCACAGAAACCCCCAGAATCAATCTCTTTGTATGCACATCACAGCATCAGGCTTGCAAAAGTGAAATGTAAACTTCTGGAATCTGATTGGTTCAAATCAGTTTTAGCTCTGAGGAGAGAGTTTTTCTTCTCTGGAAACAATCTTGTATTTGAAACATTTCTACTTGAAAACAAAAATCAAAGAAAGGATTTTTAAAAAATCCTGTGCCAATACCCTATGTATGAAATCCATTTAGTTTGATCTAACATGATTTTATAATAGTATTGCAATCAGATGCAGCATTCTGAATTAGACAAGAATTGTATAATTTTCTTATACATCAGTAGCTGCTTCAGTAGTCACATTGCAGTTTCTTGTTGATTTTGATGTGAAGGCAATAGAAGTGTCAGGATTGCCCTGATGAATTAACTGCTAATGTCTATGGCCCTCCATTTAAAAACAATCAGGCAAACCAAACCAAAAAAAAAAAAAACAAAAAAACAACAGCCAGACCCCAAAAAGCTCAGCATCTCAGATGCATTCAATGGATCTTGGCAGGTCCTGGTAGTTGCCATGTAGCTCAAGCTACATGATTTAGTACAGCATGGAACAGGAAAGTTCAGATGTCCCTTGGATCCAGCCTCATGCTACAAAACTTGAGTAATCTCTGGCCTGTCCTTTGATGTTTTAACTAGGCATCAATTTGGAAATTGGGTAGTAAAACTTAAATGTTTCTGAAGCATTTTGCATCGTGGCATGTGTCATGATTTATCAGTGCCACAGTTAAGCCATATTCTGTGTGAAGCTGCAAAAAATTTTAAAAAAAAATTCTTTATGATCATTTGCTCATATTTAGTAATGATGGGGAAATAGAGTGATTTACTTTATTAGGCTCTGGCCTGAAAATGTGTGCTACTCTATTTCCACTTTGTAATTTATTTTTATTAATCTATATCTTTTCTTGGTCCATTTCTATATTAGCAATAGAATCATAGAATCATCTGGGTTGGAAGAGACCTCAGAGATCATCAGGTCCAACCCTTGACCCACTACCACTGTGGTTCCCAGCCCATGGCACTGAGTGCCACAGCCGGTCTCATATCTCAAGGGATGGAGAATCCACTACTTCCCTGGGCAGCCCATTCCAATGTCTGATCACTCCATGAAGAAATTCTTTCTAATATCCAACCTCCTCCCCTGGCACAATTGAGACCATGCCCTCTTGTCTTACTGAGAGCTGCCTGGGAGAAGAGCCCAACCCCCCCCTGGCTCCAGCCTCCTTTCAGGTAGTTGTAGAGAGCGATGAGGTCTCCCCTGAGCCTCCTCTTCTCCAGGCTGAACACCCCCAGCTCCCTCAGCCTCTCCTCACAGGACTTGTGCTGGATCCCTTCACCAGCCTGGTTGCCCTCCTTTGGACCTGCTCCAGGACCTCAATCTCCTTCCTGAACTGAGGGGCCCAGAACTGGACCCAGGACTCGAGCTGTGGCCTCACCAGGGCTGAGTACAGGGGCAGAATCCCTTCCCTGGACCTGCTGGCCACGCTGTTCCTGATCCAGGCCAGGATGCCATTGGCCTTCTTGGCCACCTGGGCACACTGCTGGCTCCTGTTCAGCTTCCTGTCAATCCAGACTCCCAGGTCCCTCTCTGCCTGGCTGCTCTCAGCCACTCTGTGCCCAGCCTGGAGCTCCCCATGGGGTTGTTGTGGCCAAAGTGCAGGACCCGGCACTTGGCCGTGTTGAACCTCATCCCATTGGAATCAGCCCAACTCTCCAGTCTGTCCAGGTCCCTCTGCAGAGCCCTCCTGCCTTCCAGCTGATCCACACTCCCCCCAGCTTAGTGTCATCTGCAAACTTGCTGATGATGGACTCAACCCCTCATCTAAATCATCAATGAAGATATTAAACAGGACTGGGCCCAACACTGATCCCTGGGGGACACCACTGGTGAGCGGCCGCCAACTGGATCAGCCCCGTTTACCACTACTCTCTGGGCCCGGCCCTCCAGCCAGTTCCTAACCCAGCACAGAGTGCTCCTGTCTGAGCCCTGGGCTGACAGCTTTTCCAGGAGAATGCTGTGGGAGACGGTGTCAAAGGCTTTGCTGAAGTCCAGGTAGACCACATCCACAGCCTTCCCCTCATCCACCAGGCGGGTCACCCGATCATAAAAGGAGATCAGGTTGGTCAGGCAGGACCTGCCCTTCCTAAACCCATGCTGGCTGGGTCTGATCCCTTGTCCATCCTGCAGGTGCTGTGTGATTGCCCCCAGGATGATCTGCTCCATAACCCTGCCAGGCACTGAGGTCAGGCTGACAGGCCTGGAGTTTCCTGGGTCCTCCTTCTAGCCCTTTTTGTGGATTGGAGTGACATTCGCCAACTTCCAATCATCTGGGACCTCCCTCGTGAGCCAGGACTGTTGGTAGATGATAGAGAGAGGCTTGGCGAGCTCTTCTGCCAGCGCCCTCATCACCCTTGGGTGGATCCCATCTGGTACTTGTCAGATTTATTTGAAATGTTTTTCCTTTCATGAAGCTCATAAATGCCAGCAGAAGTTGGTGGGTGACATCTACCATCTCCTGGTGAACTTCTCAAAATCTCTGCTGAATTATACTGAATGTAACCTCAGCACCTGAGGTTTACAACCATGTACAAACTAATCAAAAGGAGGCCCTGAAAACTAAAATCTTGGGGTTTGTTTGTGATAGAAAAGTTTGTGTTTTGTAGATCATCTCTTCTTTGCTAGAATGTGCATTTCAGAGGTGCTACACCTCTCTTCCTGGTCTGTAGCAGAGATGTGTCACACCAGTAGAATTTAACACTATAGCCATTGGACACCATTGGTGACCACAAATCGCTTGGAGGCTTATCTATTCAATAGTAACAATCCCAAAACTTTACAATGACAAGAGAACCACTTTTTGTGGTTTTGAGGGGTTTGGTCCAGACAAAACGCTGTGGTTGCTTTCTTTTACTAATAAGTGATTTTTTGATGTATGCTTTAATGATATTGAGTACCACCATTTTAAACATAACAAATTTGTAGATGGGTATTTCATAACACCCAACTAGGTCAGTGGACCTACTTAAATAAAGTACTTTTACAATTAAATTGTCAGAGCTACAACTTTTTCCACAATGTGGGAAAAACTAAAGGGGCTTTTGGGCAGTGATTTTGCTGGTGGAACTGATTTAATTGTTGGAAGCAGTTTGTTACATTGATTTGTCATGAACATCCAAACTTGGGCTGGTAGTTCTATCATTTAACATAGTGTTATAGTTGGTTTTGTTACTGTACAGGATCTAATAAGTCTTTTCTGTGCTGCTTGTGTGAGTAGGGTTTTCATGTCAGAAAAAAAATGTTAGTTTTGTTTGTTAATAGCATTTTGAAGTTTGTATACTGGCAGAACTCCTTTGTGTGGACTGGAGGAGGTTTTGTTCTCTGTGCAGGTCTGGAAGTCAAACTCTGGAAGGAAAGGTTTTCCTAAGGGTAGATACTGCTGATGGACTGAGGACTCTGAAAGAGGAGATCATGACAGCTCTTTTTCCAGCTCTTTTTCTGATTTAAGTGTGAATACAGAGTGTGGTATAGATAGTCTGTTCAGGCTCCATGGCATTGTTTTGTGAGGAGCTGCCCTTCACAGCTCCCAGATTCTGCTGCTTTCAGTGCAGGCACAAGAAAGGTGTCAGATGGAGCAGCAGAGCTGGATAAAGCAGTGACAAGAAAAACAGGACTGAAGAATTTCCCAGGGAAATTACTCCAGAGCTCTCTGAAAACAAAAAAATACAGAAAAGTTTGCATATGATAGAATCAGGAGAAGAGAACTTAGACCACAAAACTCTACCATAAAAATAAAAGAATGGAGTATTTCTTGTCCTATTTTATCAATATTTGAAAAAAAATAATTCTATTAAAAACGAGAAAACTTCTTAGAAGTCTTAGAAGTAATAATTGGTATGTTAAATTATACTGCTTTTAAAAAAATTACTAAGTAAAATATTAGTAAGCAAAATATCTGCCTTTTTTTTTCATTCAGTTTCTTTTCCTTGTCCAAACTGTTGGTTTCTATATACTCAAATATGCTAATTTCTGCAGCCCTCCATAGCATTTACTAAGGCAATATCATTAGTTTGCTTCTAAATGTCAGTTTTCTTGCACTTTCAGCATCTAGGTAACTTACTGACATTACAGCCTTGTGAGAGAATTATGCCTATGGGAAGACAATTGATAAAACAAAGGATATTTGGAAGAGCAAACTGTGCATCGTCAAGGAAAAAAAACGTATTTGAAAAAAGGCCAATGCATAAATTTAGGTACTGCTTGCTTGTACTTGTGCTGCCTACCCAATTAGTTTGCTAGATAATTTCTATCATGTTACTGAAATTTCCTCAGCAGTTCATGTATAACATCTGTTCATTTTAAGAATCACCTGCATAACTTTCATGAGAATATTTGAACTATTTTATTGGAAATTATAAAAAAAATTGTGAACTTTTTCTTGGAAACTGCAGAGTTATTTCATCTAACACTTTGGATTCTTTGGCTCATTGTAGAAGTTCTCTGTTTTGGGAAACAGGTTTTAAATTGTTCTAATATAATTTAGCATCTTCTTCAGTAAATAGAATGCTTTTGGAAGAAAAACAGAATTGTAACATGAATGATGTCATTCTTCCCTCTATTCTTGCCTATTTTCCTGCTAAAATATCGAATTCATAGCATCACTGTTTTGGGATGGAAGGGACCTTAGAGATCAGGCAGGGACACCTCCCACCAGCCCAGGTTGCTCAATGTCCTTACCAACCTGGCCTTGAACACTTCCAAGGATGGGGCAGCCACAGCTTCTCTGGGCAGCCTGTGCCAGTGTCTCAGCACCTTCACAGTGAAGAATTTCTTCCTCATGTCTAACCTTTTACCCCTTGTCTAACCATTACTCCTTGTCCTATCACTAGCTTCATGAAAGTCCTGTTTCTTTTTAGGAAGAATGACTTCTACCAGGCAGTAAAGATATTTCAGTCTTTGTGCCTCTCCAAAGATGATGCTGGGTGGGACATAGAATTTTCTAAGATAAACTCTTTTATAAGAGGAATTATACTATTACTTTGTTGAAGAGTAATGAGGAGACATCAAATGACCACTTTAGAAAAACCTAAGCTCAAGACAGACCGAATTAATTTGCTACTAGGAGCAAAACCTTCACAGAAAATGTGAGAGTTTTGTATGTCATTGACCTTGTACCCCAAGAGAAAATTGGTCATGCTCCATAAAGAGGCTAAATTATTTTCAAGAACACTTTTACATGTGTGTTTTACAGTACCTTTGTAAGAAAGGCCAATAGAGAATATTTAACTGACATTGCATTCTAGGGAAACAACATCTGAGTGGCAATATCATCTTCTTCATAGCACATACTTGATACACAAAAGGTGATAAACTAACACATTACTATGTAATTCCCATCCAGCAGAGAATAATTTGTTTAAAGAATAATTTGATCGTGTTAGAAAGGGAGATTGGGGATTATTCCCCCCAAAGCTATTGCTCCCCCATTGTTTCTGGTCTCAGCAGCCCATCATGAACTTGGCTGTCCTGTTCAGGCCTTTCTATCACAGTGGTTTTGATGTGATGTCAAGACATCAGCTCCAGGGCATGCATTTCATACCAAAAATTGCCTGTAAGGCATGAAGGGCATAGGAGACAGTTTTATCCTGGAGGCGACTTACTGCCCATTTAAATGTGTGAGGTGTCTAGCAAAAAGTCATTTCTGGTTTTGAGGAATCTGACCTCTGGTTTATTTAAGAAAGCTGAGGACTCTATCCCTTGGAAAAGGGAGGCACAGAAGAAGTTTAGGCAAGGAGAGGTTAAAACTTTCAAAGATGCTGTTAAACCTACAAAGGCAGCAAAAATATCCTGGGGTTTGAAGGTTTGCCCAAGGAGGGCCTCTAAAGCTATTTTCCAGGGGAAGCTCAGTTCCAGGTGACTTTGCTAAGGCAGAGCTCTGCAGAAGATGGGTCACTAAGAACTGAAACCCACACTGCTACCTGGCAGTTGCCAAGTAAGTAAGACATGGATCTCCCTTCCTTGCTATGAAGATGTTTCATTTTCTCATGTGTGTCTTTTATAAATGGTTTTACCCATGGTGTCTGATCTATATGGTATATTTATTTCATTGTAACTAGACTGAGATAAAGAGTTCTTAAAAGAAGACATTATCCTTAGCTGAGTGGTTTTAC
Organism: Phaethornis superciliosus; assembly: GCA_023637945.1. Taxonomy (NCBI): domain Eukaryota; kingdom Metazoa; phylum Chordata; class Aves; order Apodiformes; family Trochilidae; genus Phaethornis; species Phaethornis superciliosus. The sequence continues at coordinate 14,361,217 of JAJQWJ010000015.1, forward strand.
CTTGGTGGATGGGGAAGAGGGAGTTGAATATCAGGACTGATATTTAACTCCCAAAAATCTTGCTTCAGGTAACAATTTCTTGTACATTTTTAGGGGGTGATGAAAGAAAAGAATGTTAGTTATGTCCTTCCCTGTGAGGCTCTACATTGGGCTCAGCAGAGTAAGGAAAAGCTGGGGAGCAGATTTGTACAGCAGAATGAGTATCTGCAGGTGTTGAAATCTACAGTCTTGATTTAAGGTTTCCTCATGAGAGTTTTAAGACTTAAAGTGTGCTAATAATAGGATAAAGTATGTGTAAATGTAGTTTGTCATTTGTCAAATGTCTCTTTTTCTGGTTTCTTCATCTTTCAGTATTAATAAGGTATCACAGTTAGTGACCAAATATCTTTTGATTTCTGGCTATTTTTGAACCATATTAAGCGATCTGGCAAAGCAGAGGCCTGAAAAGCCTTCATCCTTAAAGCAGCAGGCTGTAGGCACAGAGTATACTTCTGGATTTTAGAAAAAAAATTATTTTTTTTTAAAGTGAATCCTCTGTTTGTGGCAAAGAATAAAGTGAGCAAGGTCACCATTTCCCTGCTGGCACGTGCTTTTTTAAGAAGAGCAATTGAAAGTGAGCAAATTGGAACAGCATCTTCAATATGGATTTTGCAGTGTTCTTGTAATTAATCCTTTTCTCACATAACAGACTTGGTTATAATTCTTTGGATGCGTATCTCTATTTGAAAAGTGTTTCTAGGGCTGATAACTGTACACAGGTTCACTAAGTCTGATGACAGGATGTTTAGAAACCAAGAACTTTGGTCTGCCCTGGCTCATGCATGGTAAGAAACAGGGGAGTGCATCCTTTGTGGCTCCTGGTAGGCTCTCTCTTTGTGTTTAATGGAAATGTTAATGTTTGCTGATGGTCCAGGAGTGCAACAAGCTGGAGAAAAGGCTTGTAGTGTCTTGGAGCAAGGCTGGGCTCTGAGACAGAAGCTTGAATAAGTCTGTTGTAAAGCTGTGGGGGGAGCACAGTAACATCATCCCCAGGATATCTTGAAGGCATGTCTGGGCTCTTACTCTTCAGAGGATGGGGAGGTGGTAAGTGGGATGTTTGGCCTGCAGCCCTGTGATCCATGCAGAGGTATGGATCTGGTAGCTGGCTGGTAGCTGTTTTCCATGGGCTCTTCAGCCCCCAGGAAGATGAGAAGGAAACCAGACCTGCCCTGGCCTTGCACATGAGGGGGAGCTGAGGTGGCAAGATAGGAAGATGGTCCCAAATCCAAACTGCAGGAGGCAGCATACTTTTTTGCCCTGGGCAAAACTGTGTTTTTTACAGTTGTGGTGCACTCAGAAATAAAAGCTGCTTCTTTCACATTTAATTTCTCTGACCATCGCTGTGAATTCCTTCTCTTGGTTCAGTATATCTGCAGGGGAAGGATGTATTCCAATAGGACAGTAAATAAGACAAGGTAACTGCTGGGGTTCTGCTCTTTTAGGGCTGAAGAGTCTGTTCATGTTTAAAAAAGAGGACTATTCTCATACCTGTACGTAGAGTAACTGGAGGATCAGTGATGGAGTAAAGCTGCACTAGAAATACTATGTTTTTCTAATAAATATTGTCCCTAGAGGAAAGAGAGCATTCATATAAAAGGAAAGGGTAAGAACTCTGTTAATGCAAGAACTCTGTTGACAACAACTCAGTGCTGTCAACAAAGCCCCCAGGACTTTGCTTTATGTTGGTGCAAGTGCAGATCTGTTCTAGACTGGTTCATGTTGGTTCAGATGTTTGGGGTTTTTAGCTTAACATATTTTGAATGACATATTGGGAGACTCCTGGTTTAAGAAGGTTGTAGGTACCAGCAAAGATCATGTGATAAAATTTCATTGAATCCGATTAAAAATTATCTTCCTATTTAATAGGAAGAATTTAATAATGTGGCTGCATGTATTCAATTATTTAGATTTATAGCTTCCAATTACTGAAGTTAAGTCTTTAGAAATCTTGATTACAAGTGTCAAAAATCATTCTGTGAATATAAATATCTTGACTGTTTAAACTTCTTTCATCTAAGACTGGTTTATATTGTTTTTCTAACTGTGCTACAGTTCAATGAGTCCTGCAGGCACTATCTCATAGTGCTCTAATTGCATGGCTTCTGCAGATACCCTATCAGCCCATCAGTATTAATGCAGCAAAAAGCAAGTACCCTTGTGTCTCTACAAAGCCAATTTAAAATATTTCTGGAATATACTTTTTGAATTACTTTTTCCTTCATCTTCTTTTAGATAACACTGATTTAAATAAAACTGCCTGTGGGGCATTGTAGATTGATCAAAAAAGTGCTGTATTGTTCTATTCGTTAAAATTCTCACTGCTGCAATAAATCATTTTCTGCCTACTTCATTTGCATTTTTCAAGTTCTTAATTTAGTTCCAGCATGGGATTGTCTTAACTGGAGGAGGCAGAAATGTGAGTGTGGAGGAGCAACATTTATTGAAGAGTTACAAATAGCAGAAAGGATTTTGGCTGAAATACAGAACAAGAAGAATGAAGTGAAGGATTTGAATTTTCTTCCAGTCTATATGAATTGACAGTAATGTAAAATGAAGACTGGAGTCTGGAGCTCTAGGATACACAGGGTGTCAGGTGCATGTTTGTTAATAAGATTTGACCTGTAACATTCAGACATGCAATATTCAAATATTTAAACCTCTACTATTCATTAGCAAGAAGCCCAAGGTCTGTTTTAATTGATTTTAAGAGAAATAAACATTTTAGTGGGGTTGGAAGGTGGAAGGTACTGTTTACGTATCAGAGCTGCAGTGCTCTGGCAATAGCCTGTAGGTGCTACTTACCAAATTTCAACATTAAGAACTATCAGAAGTCTTCAGTTTTGGTGAGAATGATGATCCCTGCAGCCATTCCCAAAGTCATGGCAGTGCAAGGCTTCTGAACATAAGCAGAAAGGGACTAATTTTAGCCATAGAGGGACTAATATGTTAAGAAAGCAGGAGTATCATTTATTATTAGCTTATTATACTAGAAAGACCTCTGTCCTATTGCATGAATGGAAAAGGATTCATAATTTATAAGTTGTCAACATGTAGCTAGCAGCCTGTAATTTCAAAAGTGCCTGCTGTCTTTTTGTGATGGTTCACAGGACTTGGCTATGAAATGTGAAATCCCAGTGGTCTGAATTTTTTAAGGCATGTGAAATAATTGTGATAAAGTTGCTGGTAGCTATATTGCTAGAAAATGTCAATTAATCTCTGATATTAAAATATCCTAGAGCAGACATTGTTCATTCATTCTCCCATTGCCCAGAAATGTGGTAGTTAAATTGTAGGTTATTTTCAATGTGCAAACTACAGTCGAGCTGAAAAATGCAGAATCCACTTTAGAAAATGATGAGAAATGTGTATTTTGCTGCATGTCATAGGTCAATTTAGATATTTTCAGGTTTTAGTTGAGTCATATTGATTTTCATGCTTCTCCCATTAGTTGGAATGTCACCTATAAGATACCAAATGTGAATAGTACCTGGGGTTCATATATCAGAGTCTCAGTGGCAACACAGGCCTTTTTAACTCTAGGAAATAATGTAAATAACATGTAATAAAGGGCAGTATTCAAATACCAGCTTGAGAAGCACACAAAAAATAGCTTTTTCTGTAATTTTTAGTATTTTTCTATTGAAAATGTGCCTGAACACAATTGCTTTGCTGGTCTGAGTAGCTTGGATCTGTTACAATTCTACTGTATGTAAATCAGGTATTCAGCAGAATATATATATTTTTTTTTTTAAATTTTATTTTTACCTTTTTTGGTTGTTTTTTTTTTTTTTCTCCACAAACAAACTAGTTTAGGCTTATTCTGCTGTAGGGGTATTCTGCAGCTGATCAGACAGATGGAAGTGGCATGCTGTTTGTCCAGCAAGTCTCAGGAACTAAAGCCTGTCTTGCCTTCTAGCTCAAACTATTTCATCTAGAAATTTCTTCAGACTTTGTACAGGAGACAGAGCACAGAGTTGGGATATCTTAGATTAACTCCCTGACAGAACTGGAAAAATCTAGGAAATACAGGTTTTTTAGACCAAGATATAAGGAACTGATGGCTTTCAGCAGCTTACTTTTTTAACATATATACTTTGGCTTTTAAAAAAAATGTGGAAAAAGGCAAGAATTGAAGGGCCATTATGAACTTTTTCTCAATACAGACACTGAAATAAAAATTGTATTCTCATTTTTTTTTCACACATTTTTTTTTGTGTATGCATTTATATTTGTATAAGTATTAAAAACACACAGAGACCTACAATGGTACATATAGTTCTATTTTTGTAAACTCTTGGTCATTATTTCTCATTAATTTGCTTTTATGTTTTTCATGTTTTACTGTAAGAGGTGTGAGAACAAGCCAGCTGAAAGACAGACAACAGGGATGTCCAGTTAGTTCACTGCACTTTCAGAGAATTTTTTTATTCCTGGAAAAAGAGGCAGTAAAATCCCTATATTTCCAGGAGGTTGCTCTTCTTACCATATCAGTTTCACAGGATTAGAAGGAACAAGCAGTGGCTCTTCTCTAGAATTTGCTGCCTGCTCTGGTGTAGAAGCAGCAGTGGGCAGGTGCTCTGTGGGTGCTGTGATTTACAGGAACACAGCAGTTGTCCCTGGTGGAAAAACACGAGAGACCTGCAAGCCTGATCCCTGTTCTCCTGGTGTCTGTAGTTGTTAATAGTCCTTGGATTCTCTACTCTGTCATGGTAGTTTGTTGGGTTTGGGGTTTTTTTGTTGTTTTTTTTTTTTTTGGTATGTAAGGGGTTTCTGAAGATGGTAGATTCTTACCTATCCAAGTAAGCTGCAGGGTCAAGGTTAGAGATGGGGGTAGCAAAGTAAACATTGTGGAGGTTGGATGCTGGCAAAAGTCTGCATTTCCATCAGGATCTGCTTCTGGATGTGCAACCATACCCTGATGGGTTGGGGGTATTTGTAAGTTGGGTCATGGTTAGGAAAAGGAGGAGCTGCAGAGTTTGGCTGCCTGAAAGGGTCTGCCAGCTGCAGAGAGGGAAGGCAGAGGACAGCATCATTTGATGTCCTATTGAGTGGGGCCCTTTGCTCAGGGCTGGGGCTGGTGTTAGGAGAAGCACAGCCTGGCAAGGCTGCTCTGCCTGCAGCTACTTGGTCTTGCTACTTCCTCAGCAAGAAGCTCTGGTTTGGCACCTTTAGATTCACATCCCTCACTTCTGACTGATGTGTACCAGCATGCTCCAGAGCACTTGTATGGATTGCTTTCAGCAACAAGGATGTAGGTGTCAAAGTTGGGGACAATTTGGAGCTAGACTCCACCTTTGCCAATGTCTGTAACAATTTGCCATTTCCAAAGAATGATCTAGTGACGTGTAGCATCGTTCCCACTGTATCACTCCTCTGCCTGCACAGCATTCATTCACTGCACTTGGGTATGATTTACCTGGGGTTTGAGATCCATTTATACTTAGATTTTAGTAAAATTGCAAACTGAATGTCTCAATGTTTGACAGAGTTTCCTCAGTTCAAAGAGAGAGGTTAATGGCTGTCTTTCTGCTATTGTTTTATGTAGCTTACATTAATTTCCTTGTGTACTTAGCTCACATTTTGGATGTTGTAGGCTTTCATCTACAGCAATCTGAGCTGAACATCATCTTATTCTAGCCTATTTCTTCTCCTTTCTCTTCCCTTCCCTTCCCTTCCCTCTCTTCTTTCTTCCTGAAGGAGAAGTTTAATCCTTTAGACTTCTTATTCTATACTTTTGTGTGCTATCATATTGCTGTGACTGTCTGATATTATATTTTGCATTTGTTAGTCTTAGAGTTTGGAAAAGTAGAGCACTTGTGATCTGATTTTTTAGCATTTGAAGATGAGGACAACTTTAAGGTTCTCACTCATCTGTAGATTTCATGAAAGGGCAACAAACTTGGGAAAATTTCTAGTTGCTTAGGGAGTAGAAGAAATAGTGAAGTGCTGAGGGGGCTGTTTGTTGTAAACTACACACTCTAGAATCTAGTGTAATGAAAGGACATGAAAAATTCATCAGAAAATATTATCTATCCAACCAGAGAAAATGGACACTGAAATCTGAAACTCAAGCTCCATCAATTTTTCTTTATTTTTCCTCTGGAAATTCAGTGCTTATGGAGAATAGAGAATACTAGAAATAGATTGATTGAATTGTTCATGTTGTATAAGGAAGTTTTTTTTCATTATATTCCCATCTGAACTGTGGTATTATCTTTGACTATATAGACTAGCAAAACCATAAGTTAGTACTAAGAAAAAGTGAGCCTAGTCATAACTCCCCAGAAGTAGGGGTGTTTGTCCAGAAGTGGCAAATTGATGCAGGCAGGTGTACAATAATAAATCAATCCCCACATATAAATGCCCTTAAGTGAGCAGCTAAATACAGCATTTACACTTCAGGGGTAAAAAAAAAGAAAAAGATATCTATTTTTTTACATGGGAAAACAGCCTGGAAGACCCTGTCCAGACCCTGTCTAGAAATGTATCATCATCTCTTTTAACAGAAAGAAGCCATTTATCTCTTTTCAGAAAACAGACTCCAGTTATAGATTTTGTACACCTTACACTCACTGTGCAGCAATGTGATCAGATCAAAAGCCTCACACAGGGAGCACCACGTCAGAATCACTTTGGAACAACAGCTTGCAATCTTTATGTAAATTCAAATGTGTCTCCCTATCTTATTCTTCCAGTGTTTGGTGTAGCATGAAAAACTGCACACTTCATCTTTTTAGAAGGGAAATGACTGATGCAATTTTAATAAAGGTTACTAACAGTGTTGTGAATCAGGTTGTGGGAAGTAGTAAGGGCTAAATGGCAAGCAACTTTATCCTGCAACACTGCAAATTCTTCTGATAGAGGAGGAAAAATCACCTGTGGAGTGTGACCTCTTTGTAGTAGTTCAGAAGGCATAAAAGTGCTTCCCATTCAAAATCTGAAGATGAGCTTGTTCTTATGGATTTCAAATACCAAGGGAAAGAAATTACTTTAAAACATATCTGCTACGTTTTGAAGGCCACGGTTGAAACCTGCAGCTTCCTTTTGGTTTTGTTTCTCTGGCCTGAGCATTGCTCAGGGTTTGGGGGGTATAGGGGAAAATGTGCTAATGTGAATTAGGGGCACTGAGCTTGTTTTGGAGGGGTAGGGGCAGATGATAGAGTTAAGAATGGTATGCCACAAAATACCACAAGGATATGCCCCAGTCAGATCAGATTAAGTTTAACATAAAGCTTGATATGTAAAGAAGGATGCCTTTGACCATTTGGCATTACATTACTTATATACATATATAAATTGCCATCTGTTGTACATGGCAAAACTCCACAGAGTTAGATTTACTCTAATTTTCAGTTGCTAGAGAAAGAGAAAAATGGCCCAACATGCCAATAAAATCCAGGGAGTACGTGTAAATGATGGAGAAAAACACCAATAAAGAAAGAAAAATGATAGACTACAACCTTTCTTTCATTAATATGATGTGTTTTGGTGATACTATAAAGCTATTAACTTGACATCTTCCAGAATGGTTGTGCTGTAAGGAACAGGCTCAGCCAAAGGTATTTATTCCATGCTAGAGGTGCAAGTGCAATGCTCAGTCTGTGCCCCATGTAACTGAATGTACATTTCTTGTGAAGCAAAAAGGCACCATGAGACAAGGGAGGATGATCTGTGTGACTTGAGGAACAGCAAAATAAATTGCTTTGGAATTTGTTTTCACTCTAGAAATTCTGTGGGAAGGAAAAGAAATATTAGTTGGTGTTTTTAGATCCTTGGGACTTAAAACAGCAACTTACAGGCCATATGTTTGAGCATGAGACTTTATTGAGACTGCACATGTACTCTGGGAAAAACAAAATTACATTTCCTGATTGTGATTAATGTGATTTGTGTATCTTGTGGGCAGCACTTGTTCAGAACTTGCCTTGATAGGGCTGCAAAACATTGGCCATTTCTAGCAGAAGGCTGGGAGCTGTTCCACTGAAAGCTTGGGGCCACTGGGAAAGTTGTAGCAGTGCTTTGGCAAATGCCTTTGCACTGGTTACACAGCCAGTTGTTATCTGGCTGGTTAGCTTGTAGCTATACTGAAGTTAGACAGTAGGAAGAAATTCTTAAGTGTGAGGATGGAGAGACCCTAGCAGAGGTAGCCTAGAGTAGTTGTGGCTGCCCCATCCCTGGAAGTGTTCCAGGCCAGGTTGGATGGGGCTTGGAGCAACCTGGGCTGGTGGGAGGTGTCCCTGCCCAGGCAGGGGGGTTGAAACCAAATTATCTTTAAGGTCCCTCCAACCCAAACTATTCTGTGATGTTATAATATACAACTGCAATTATTTCTGTGAGTGTCATGATGATACAACCCTGATTAAAATGAGATTTCAGTCTTCTGTGGTAGCAAATAGATATGCCTATATCCTTTGAGGATCCTGATCAATTTAGAGGGAGAAGTTTTCATCCCATTGTATCAATCCCGGAGACTGTGAAGGCTTAAATTGCAAAACAACTTTATTACTGGATGAGATGTGTTTTATCCAACTGTTATAGATATGTGGGATAAATGCAGAGGTCCTAATGACTATGATATGGTGTATATATCAGCTCCTATACTGTATTGCATTCCCTCTTTTTAGTAGGCTTGTCAGGAGGCTTTGTATTTATTTTATTTGTATTTATTTTCTCAATCTACTGTAAACCACGTATTTCTTGAAATGAGCTCCTCTCCAGCCAGCTTTGTCTCTGTATCATGAATTTGTTTTCATTTTCATCTGGTCCTGACCATTTTTGCAGTGCTCTGGAAACTCAGATCTGTAGCTGGGAAAAAACCCCATCCACTTGCAATGTAAAGGTAAAACAAATCAATGTTGCTACTTTAGGCTTTTTTGTTGTTGTTGTTCTTGCTTCATTCCCTGATTCCTCTGCTCTGATGCTGCTGCTAGGAGTGCAAAGTGGCATAACTAATGAGAAATCAGGTCTCTGAAGCATTTGGATTGAAATGTATCATAAACAATAGCTATCACTGAAGCAACTGGCTGTGGAGAGCTTTGCTGTCCAGATGTACCCAACAAAGGAGAAGAAAACCTGCTCCATAGCTGTTAAGAGTTCACTCTTTTCATATTTGTTGCCAGTTTCTAGCCAGTGCATTGGTGACCAACTTCCCTGATACTTCAGGACTTGAAGCTTCTTTTGTCAGGATTCATTGTCATCTCTGGGGATGTCAAAAAGCCAGACATTACTTAAAATGCTCACTTCTTTTGTTTCCCTCAATCTTTCCCTTCCCTTTTCCCTGCTTTTTTCCTTCTCTGGTTGTGACTGAAGAGGAAAAAAGCAACATTTGCCTCTGCAAAGATCCCTGTAGACTGGAGAGCAAATAGAAACCTCTTAAGAGATCTAGCTGGGAAGTGATGAACTTCCACGAGGAGCTATTGTGGTATAAGAGTGCTTCATAAATAAGCAACCTTATTGTGCTCTGCTTTATGCTACAGAAGCATTTGTGTATTCAGCTTTGTTTCCCATTGCAAAGCTGTGTAATGTTCACACTGATACCCAGCTCAGTGCTGGGCATCTCTGAGCTGCCAGAGAATCATCTCCAGCAGTCTCAGTGGCAGCATGAATTCTCAGCCTAAGTGAACTGCTTACAGTGTAAATTGCAATCAGCTGCAAAAACTTGTCTTTGGAAAGATAATAAAAATCAATAATGGGCCTGCTAATGTAGAAAGGACAGCAAGAGGCAGGCATTTAATTTAGTTAAAAAGAAATCTGAAAGGAAAGAGCCAGACTAAATAACCTGTGTAATTAAAGAGTTTAAAGGAAGTTCCAACTGCAATGTGCAGCTTTTATGGGTGGGAATTAGGGAAAGTATATGTATATATACTGAGTTAACTTAAAGTTTTTCTGGATTCAGCAAAGGGGTTTCTGCTTTCTACAGCGATGACAATATTAAGCAATATAGAGATTAATATATTATATAGAAAAATTGATGACTCCTTTAAAAACTTTGAAAACTTTGAAACTTTCCTTTGAAAGGAAAAGTTCTGATAGAAGAAAAAGGAGGTGAAGAACGGGTGGTGAAGGAGACATTTGCTGGTAATTGATAGACAGAGGAAGAGGAAAAACTGGCAAACAGATTGTGACTTTCTCAAATGTCATTTTTCTTAGACATACTTCTCATTCTTCTAAATAGCTCACTGTGAAGCAGTTTTGGACTCGCATGCACCCATCCTTGTCAATAGGAATGAGTAAGAGTCTGGCTCACATCCCCTCCCACGGTAGCCACAGCATGAGTCTGGGTTGTCAGGAATCATAGAGAAGCAATTTACCAGTTTGCACTGGTCCCTGAAACATGGGGAGGAGTTACCCTCTGCTGCCCACTCCCTGAGGTTCATGACTGATGTGCAAGTACCAGGCTTTAGTTTTTGCATTAGGATGGATGGGCAGGGGCATCCTGCATTGTGCCTGGCTGCCATTCCTTTGCAACTCCCTGAGCAGATACATTAATGAAAGTCATGCAGAAATCTGCAGAATGTTCTTGTTTCAGTGCTAACCCTGTTAACCTACAGCAGGGTTGGACTAAGGGTTCACAACCTGCCCCTGAGAGTTGAGCATTTTGTTTCTTGCTTTTGCTCATGTATTTCTGAAAGAAAAAAAAAAAAAAAAAAAAACCACTCCACAAATTTTTTCCTATGTGAAACATAGGGGGCAAAAAAATGAGTGTCATCCACAAGGCTGAAAGATGAAGAAAGCACCAAGGTATAACATGCAAAAACATCAGAATGCAAAACTTGGCTGCTTCTCCCCATCACCAGTGCTTTAGTAACTTGTGGGCATGGGAGATTTCTCAGCAGTATCACTATTTTAATGAATGTTTTGCAAGATTTTTCCAACTCCCCCAAGGAGTACAGTAATATTTTTGTTAGAGGATGTCTCACAGCAGTAGCACTTTACTAAAATATTGGTCTTATATTTAATAAACTAAGACCAAATGAAAGGTTCTGTTCATCCTGGGACCATTCCTATGATCTCTTCTGATCAGTGATGAGCCGGAAGGAATTTAGAAATTATGACAGTTTGTCCCAGCTTGTCATATTTTGTGTCAGTTTCTCAGGTACTTCTTTAAAGCCATCTACAGTGTTTTCTCACTCAATCTGTTCTCACTCAATCTCCATGTTCTTCCTGCAATAATTGCAATCTGCTTCTGACAAACTACTCTGCAAAGTAACAATTTTTCTGTTTGCCACCACCAGTTATCTGGATGGAATGTCTGCGTGGTGTTTGGAAGGGAAAAGGAAAAGTTGAATGAACATAGACAATACAAAACCTGACTCTGCAGGTGACAGCAAATGTAGCTGATGCATTTCAGTTTCTTTTTCAAACCCAGAAACTTAACTGCTGACCTGCAGAGTTTCCCTCCATCAGCCCGAGCTTTGTCCTTGCAGCCAGGGCCCTTGCTTCCTCTCTGCTAGGATGCAAAAGTCTCTTGCTGGGGTGGACCAGCCTCTGGCTTACCCCTCAGCATGCTGATCCCTTTCTGTCTTCAAACTGGATCTGTTCTTCTCGGTGAGTCCTGCTGCTTGTTGCTTCTGATGCTGGTGCATGAATATCTCTAGCTCCTTGTTGTCCTTCTCATCAGGAGCATGCTTGCTGCCCACCTTGAGAATACTGAACAGTGCTCCTGCAGGTGCCCTCAGCCACCCTTTTCCTACCCAAGTTCCTCCAAATTGACACCTCTGGCTTCAATCCAGTGTCATTCACTCCCAGGTGTCTGCACCTTCAGACATGCTGCTTGCCCCCACAGAAAGGTCTTGCATGTGTGAGGCTTGGCACAGCTGGGTTACTTCTACTCCTTCCCCAGCACTGGGCTTTCCCATCATCTTTCCTGTGGGTCCCTGCTCACATTACCCTGTGTCTAAGTAGCACTCTGGTCTCTAAGCACCAAGCTGGGAAAGGCTCTGTCTGCATCCTGGGTGTTCAGCTCTGGTCCCATCACACTGGGCTGTCCTCCCCCAAGCAGCCTCCTCTTCCTCTGCTCTGCCCAGATGCCAAACATGTTTCTGTAATTGCCTTCTGTCCCACGGTGTGGTATTCTGCCCAGAGTGAAAGATTGTGGCTTGTATATGCAAATCCCTCCCATCTGACTTCATGTAATGAATTTTAGAAACATTTTGAAGCTTCACATCCCTAGATTCAAGTTGTAAGATTTGTTTAAACTAAGCTGTGTTCTGTGACAGGCTTCTCTTTAGTGAGCAAGGTCTTGGGCTGCTCTGGGCTCAATCTCTGGCTACATCCACAGGAGTGTGCTGCAGCCCCAGCTGGGGCAGCTTTGGGAACTTCCAGCTCTTTGGGTGCTTGGGAGTTACCTAATCCCAATTGGGAGTGTCCTACACACTTCTTGGTCCACTTTTTATTTTATAGCATGCTTAAGAGCAATAATACACCAAGTATTGCACAATAATGAGGAGCAGGAGCAGCAGTAAGAACCCTGCAATGCCTCCTCATCTCTCTCTGTTCAGTCCTGGCCATGGCAATCATTGGGCTGTGCAGGAGGGTGTCTGATCTGAGGTTCTAAGGGGTGCAGAAAAACACTCACCTTTCCAGAGCCAGAGGCTTTTATGGTAAAACATTGGTTGAAGTTTGGAAGACAGATTGATGACAGACTGACTGGGAAAGTGGAAGGAGCCCAGTAGCTTCTTCCAGTGTTAAAAGAAAGGAGTAAAGGCTACAGGGTTCAGGGCACATCAGGATAAATCTGTGTAAGGATGAAAATGTTTGTGGTGCAGGCTGGTGAGCTGGGGAATGGGCAGCTGTTGGACTTGAGTTGAGAGAAGAAATAAAATAAATGGAATTGGGGGGACTGGAAAAAGCTGCAGATAATCTGCAGCACTGGGGAGTCAGAGAGAGCTGGAGCAGCAGGGCCCAGAGCTGCTTTGCCCAGTGAATGGATGAGTGCAGGGGAGAAGTGGAGTGAGGAGCCTCAGAGGGAGAGGTGGAGAGAGAAAGCACTGAGCAGATGCATCTCTTTTCTATAGGAAGGGATGGTGGAAGTGGGGAATGAAGTTGCCTGAAGCTGGCTCGGTGAATCTTGTGTTTTATTGCCAGTCTTCTAATTTTAGAAAGAAACAAGAGTTAAGGGAGAAATTTTACCTATAGAGTTCTTCTGCATTTGGGCACTTATTTTTTATTTTGTTTTAACACCAGGCTTGGTAATCCTTGTTACAATTCTGCAAACTAGATCTATCATTAATGTTTTTCAGCAGTTGCCTTCATTCCTGTCATTGCTTAGGTAGACAACTGATACTTGGATTATTAGCTCTAAAATTACAATCTTATTAGCTCAGGTTCTAGTGTGTGGATCTAAGTAATAAAGTTTATGTACATCTAAGGACTTAAGAGTGAGTTACAGCTTTATGCAGACAGCTGTCATGGCTGATATGACTCAGATATAGAAGAACAGTGATATCAAAAATAGATTGGGTTTTGTACAAATAGTATTTTGATATGGTTTAGGCGGATAGCTATTTTATAACAAAGATTAAATAAATGCAGTGTTATCCAAATGTGAATAGGGTTCTTATTACTTACTTTAAGGAGAGAGGATGAAAGTTAATTTTTAGCAGCACTTTATGTATTGTGTATTTTAATGTATTATAAATTAATATTATGTAAAAACACCTACAATCTTGGGCTTTATTGCCCTTTTATGTACTGCACTAAATAAGCAGAATATTTTTATTAGAAATGCTTTGTTTAAATGGAATATAAAGGTGAGGGTGGAAGGTGGAAATCTTAATTTTAATGATAGCATCTTATTTCTAAGGGAGATTGTTGCTCCCTTTATATTCAGAGTGAGCAATTAATTTCTCAGAGTCAATAGTCCTGGGATAATTCAGTGTGAGCAAAGGGGGCAGAAAAGAATTCTTAGTATATCTGGGGAAAACTTCGTTCATTAATTTTTATTTTTAAAGCAGCCATATTTTAAAAACAATGGGAAATAATTCATATTGTGGGGGCTGCAGCATATTTATAAATATAACTCCTTTTGTTACCAGGGAACCTGTCTGAGTCAGCTAAGCTTCGAATTTCAGTAGCTTGTTCTTTCCTCTCATTCCTGTTGTTCTCCATCTGATTTTAGGCACCTAATGACCTAATGTACTTTATCAAAACAGGAACAGTTTGTCACAGTTTTAAGTTTTGATAACTGAACTAATTCTTCACCTCTCATGTCTACTCCAGGGTGGCAAAAGAAGGCACACATTCTGTGCTTTGTGGTAATTCTACCTCGTGGCATTATCTGGTTATGAATCCAGGGTAGATCAAATGCATTAGGAGTCTAGATGGAGCAAACAAAACCTTTGCAGAGCTTGGCAGATTTTGAGTGTCTCAAATAGATGATGGTTAACACCATCTTTATTGCGTCTTGTCACCAGTCTACACCAGTGATGTCTGGGTTTGGGTTTTTTTTGGCTCAACTCAACATGAGCTATAGTTTAGTGCTGATCGCTTTCACCAGCCTTCTTTTCCAAAAGGCAAATATCCAGTGCTTGATGAAGGAAATACTATCTGTTATTTACAGTATTAAAATCAGTGTTAATCTTCTACTTCATCCTTTAGCATAGATGCTCCACAAGTGTTTGGGAATTCATCACTTCTGCTAATAATCTCCATTTTCCTGGGTATGGTCACAGGTAATCCAGCCTCACTGACAAAGTGAGTGTATCTCATTCACCTGAATTTATAGGCCAGTCTCTTACTTTTGCACAGACATCAGTATCTCTGCTAACTACTTCCGAATACTGCTGGTCTCTCACCTATGGCTGCATATATGTATATATATATATATGTATGTATATCATATGTGTATATGATATACATATATGTATATATCATGAGGTCTCTTCCTCACCATCCCCAATGTATCTTGTCACCCATATCAAAGCCCAAATCCTCAAGTGCAGCTCCCTAGGAATCAAGTTTTCTTAGTAACATGGGTCTATGGGAAAGAATGTGGAACATCTGTATTACAAAAAAAACAAAAAAACCAAAAAACTAAGAAGTTTTAGAACACCATTTTCCTTGAGATTTTTCCTCTCTCACAGTTTTACATTACTGGTCTGAAATATAGCAATATACCAGTCTCAGGACTCAGCTGTTTCAATCTATCAGTTTAAATTACTTCAGTCATGTGGGTACCCTTCGTATTTACCAGGGTTCAGCTATATGAAGCGGTCTGCTTGGAGGACATATTCTTCCACTACTGAATCAGGAACTTGCTAAGACTTTTGGGATAAACAGAACTAGAGCTTGAAGCAAGAACATTAGACTATTTCCTAGTACAAAACTTGTGAGCCAAGCTCACACATTCTAATGGGGCTCTCAGAACAAAATCGTTCTCATGTAACAGTCCATATCTGGCCTTGATCCCATTTCAGCTCTTCAAATAATCCTGAAAGGCCAACACTGTGGGGTTTTTCTCCACATCAAGTAGATGAGTGAGGTTACAGTAACTTTGCTCAAGTCAGGTGTTGAAGAATCAATGAAATGTATGAAATCCTTGGGTTTTTTCTGTTTTGCAATCATGTATGTCTAGATAAAACTTACATTTCTGATAAAACTATTGGTCTTCAAATCCCTATTCTAGGCAGGCCTTTAATAAATGTCTTATGTTGGAAGCTGCTTCTGTGTAAGATCAGATGTCTCTGGTTTTAAGAAACTTCTGTAAATATTTCCACACTGTGATTAGCACCCTGGAAACATATAAGCAATTGTCACCCGTCCTGGGTTTCAACATTTTCTGTCATCTGCTTCTTATTGTTTTACAATTTTGAAAATTTTAACTTAGTAAATATGCTTAAACTACAAGAGTAACTTCTAATAAATGGAAATCTTCAAGCAGAGTAAATCTATAAAAAAAACTTCTGGACACCTTGGGCATGTTGGTAGAACCGTTTCTCATTTAAATTAGGAAACTTTTGTTATACTTGAAGAGGGAGATTGGAAAATATTCCAGCACACCACTGAAGATAAAATGATTGCTCTTCTCTAACTTTGCTTTAGAATGCATTAGACTATCAAATGGAAGCAAGTATTCTATCTCATTTGTTATTAATGTGAAAACAGCAGTGTCTCCCAAGCTTAAAGGTACCAGTTTTTCTGCAAATTCTTTCATAGTGTCAAAAATTACACCATATTATCTTAGTGTTTTCTTTATATTTTTTGAAACTTCTGTAGTATGTTTCATAAGCCACAATGGCTTATTCAGACTAAGCATGTAGTAGCAGAAAACTTTTAGAAAATCCTGGTAGGGTTAGGCATCAGTGGCCAGATAGAAAAATAGACCATTTTCAATCAAGTCCTTAATTTTTTCGGTTGAAAGAGAAGCTAATGTAATGTTGGTGTTCATGAAAGTCTTTCAATCAAAGTTCTACCACTTTGGTGTGAACTTTGAAATGCAACATTGTTTAATATTCTTTTAGAGTCAGGAGGCCTATGGGAATAGTTACAGCTAATTCTCAAATGGTATCTGGTTGTTTCCATAGCAAAGTCCTTCTAATCGTCTACATTTACATGTTTCTTAGCAATATGTTTCTTCTTTGCAAATGTTTCTTCTTTGTTTTTTGACACTGGATTTACTTTCATTCTCCTTTTTAGTCCTGGTAATGTTACAGGAAGGCAGGAGTCATTGGTACCCAGAGCCTGAGATGATAGACTGAGAAAGCTTAGGAAGCTAAACCATCATCAGTAACTATAACTCATCACTTTCCACCTTTCAAAACTCCGTCTCTGTTGAAGAATAACTTTTCCTCTTGTCTTTACCATAGGCCTGTCAATTCTGCATTCGTCATGCAGTGGCCTCAGTGTCTACTTGCAGGAAATGTCTGCACGGCTCTTGGAGGAAATCTTCCCTCTTGGATCTCTCCTAAAACTTTCATCCAGACTTTCTCCAAAGCTTAAAGGAATCTGTCTCATTTTCCTTTCAATTTTGTCTCTCTGACATCCTCTTACAGCCTCTTTAACTTAAGCTATACAATTAATGCAGGACAGTAAAGCTCCAAAGAGAATACAGTTCTCTTCAGTGGCATTGTAAATTTGGAGGAGATTTTCAGAATTTTCATGACTTTATAACCCTTCAAAAAAAAAAAAAAAAATTTCCTGAAACCATTTTTTGAAGCCCTACACTTGGCTTTGCAGTACTGAGCTTTGTAACCTGTTGGTGTAGCCACAAAAACCTTTCCAGAATATTGCTTACTCTCACATTGTTTCTTTTCTGAGCTCAGAAGTGATCTGAGCCCAGTGATCTGTGCTGATTTCAGGTTTTGTTTACAAAGTCCACTCCCTGGGTTATTTTAGGTATGGAATTCACTGCATTCCTTTAACAATGCAGCAGGAGGCTTTTTTGGCTTTATTACTTTTTGAACTTTTCGGTTTCTTTGAAGGACTGGGTTATTTCAAGCTGGATTCTCTACTGAAAATAACAAAGATTAATTAACACTTGCGTGGCTTTTTGTTGCCCTGAAAAGGTTTGATTGATCGACTCAGCCTCTTGCAACACAACAGGGGACAGGTAGATGCTGAAGGAGCAAAGGACATGAATGAGCTGAGTTTGCCTTGCAGTGCAGGGGGAAGGAAGCTAGAAAATATTTGTGTGTGTTGGGCAGAGAAATAGTTCAGCTCAGGCTCTGATTATTCAGCAGGTGCTCTGGGCTGGGGCTGAATATTTCCTGGACAAGTACAAAGGACTTTTATTAGGGACAGTGGGAAAGCAGTGTTTGAAGGAAACTTTTAGGTTCAGACACCCTGTGGGACTGCAGTTTGCCCGTTTTGCACTGCCTACTTCTTGCTGTAGTCCCAGCATTTGTGCACCTGGATCGACTTGTCAGTCCTTCCTGAATTCACTTGTCTGGATCTGGTTTCTTCAGTGTGCCCCTTGCTGTAGTGCCAAGCACCACACAGTTTATTGGGTGAAGCACTGTGTCAAATTCACAGTGGTCAGAATGTCTGTAGTTAAAACCAGCATCATACATTTAGCACTTTCTGAGTGACCTCAAGAAAGGTTTTTGCCTGTAGTACCCACACTAAACCTAAAAGCAAGGATATTGACTTGGCACTGGGCTTAAAAGGCACAGGTTGAAAAATGTTTCAGTACATTTGTCCCATATTTCATCTGAAAAACAAATATTGCAGTGCTTAAAACCTTGAATATTCACATGGGATGTTATTTAAGTATTAAGACAGTTTTGAAATTTAGAGCATGGAGATGCAGGAAATAAGTTGTATGTGCTGTCAGTAGGAAGCTGAATGTTCCTGTCAGGCATGGGCAATTCTATAATTTAATGTAGGAATTTCAGCTCATAAAGAATACAGCCTTCAGTAATGGCTTTGTTATTGAGAGATGTTTTTCTGAAACTGGAGGGGTTTTTTTGCAAAATTACTTTGTTTTCACTGACACTTTCACTGTATTGTAACCTGTTTGTATTGGTGGCTCCTGTCAATCATCCCAGCAACTGTCACATTAAGTAGGGCATAATGCACAGGAAGATATGTTAAAAATGAAATAATAAATGCTGTTTGCAAACTATGATTCCTTTACCAAATCTGGTGAGGAATGTGAGATTCGTATAGTCCACAAACTCCAGAAGACATTGGCACTTAGCAGAGCAAGGTCCAAACTAGTGGTAAAAATTGTTCTACTGGCAAATATTGATAGGAAACATGGTAAAAATGAACATGAATTACAGGAATACCTTGCTGTGCTTTATATGCAACCTGGTCCTTTGAGATAAAAAGTGTTTGTTCTTTACCATATGATATTTTGGTCCATATCTATCTCTCTAAAACATTGTGTGACAACAGAACTAAAAAATCAGCTGCCTTCCTCTTAACTTGAATAGTATTGAAGCTCATCATAACCCTTCACCTTCTCATATGGAAATGGGAGACTTCTTAATTGCTGGAAATCGATTTAAACCCCCATGTAAACCCAGCAATGGAGAAATAATGTCAAAGGATCAGGTATGTACATAATTCCTGAACTAAACTGATCATACTACTGTCAGGGGTTGTAGTGTATGAAATTACTGGTCTGGGCTACTCTTTAACCTTCTGTACATCCAAGCTTGGATTTTGAAAGAGAAATTAATTAGAATAGTTTTTTCCTGCTGCTTGGTAGCCATTTTCAGTTGAGAGCCACACCAGTGCAATTGATCTTCAGTACATGTTTCCTCATCAGAGTTGTTTTGCCACTGGTAGGTAAAATTAAGTCGTGTCCAAACTCTTTAAACTGTTCACTCATTTTCAAACCTTTACATATGATTAACAGTCATTTTACCATAAGAAAGTTTCAAAACTGTGAGTCATGGACTGTAGCTGCGATGAAAAGTAAATAACTCTAATAAACATTTAATTTAGATTTAGTAATTGATACAGAAATGTTAAGGGATGTTACACTGTATACTGCAGGAAGGAAAAGCTATTAACTGAAGTAATGCAGTTAGTTTAGCAGAAATTAAGGACCTGTAAATGTGAATATTAATTGAAGTTCTGACTTCCTAAACTATGCTAAACTAATTAGGTTGCTATTTAAAAGCTTGAAATAATGCCAATAAATTATATAATTTAAGATTTGGAAAACTGTGGAATAAATGTATTTTTCAATATTCTATAATAGAATCTTGATTGACTAAAATGTAAGAGGATGATGTGTGCAGTAAAATTCCTTTCTGCACATTCCAAAGTATATTCTGTTGATTTCTCAAATCTAGAAAGAGAGATGAACCCCATCTTAAGCAAGAAAATAACTCAGCCAAGGTTGGAATTTTTGAGGGAACCTGTTATTTCAACTACTCAACACTGTTCATCTGAGATGTAAAGAGAAAAATTTTCCTGGTATGGGAGGTATTGATAAACTGAAATAAGGAATTGAGAAATTATTTTTTCAGACAGCAGAATCTTAAGGACAGAAAGAGCAAAAAAGTGAAACATTTATCATCATGAACTATAGGAAAACGGAGGGACAAAAGGCTCAGTAGATACTATCCAATTTCCTTCTGACTTTCTACCACCTTTACTGAGTGGAAAGGCAGGCCAGAGATCAAGGGAATAGTTGGGGTGAGGCAGGGGGATCTTAGGGTCTTTTAAAGCAAGAAGAAAAAGTTAGAGTGGGATTTCAAACCTTGAAGCACATCGGTGTTTGCAGAAACTCCTTCTGCTAGCACATCCCCTGGCTAATCCTGCTCACTTGCATAGTGTCTCTGTGCTCATGCATTTCATGGGCACAGAAATTAACAGCAAGCAACTTCTCTTTCTCAGGAAGCAAACTATCATCTAGATCACCCATCTGATCAATTGTGCTTTACTCCAGATTTACCCTTCCCTTTTTTAATGGATCCAGGCTTGCAGTTCTGCAAAACCATAATGCACAATTTTCTTTAGTTGTGAGTTGTTCATTCTTAGATGTCCTGGTGAATCCTTGATTTCTGAGCACACAAATATTCTGCTTTCTTGACTTTAGCCACATTTGGGCATAAAAAATGAATACTTGCCCTGAAATAGCAGGGCCTGTGTGTGCCTGAAATAGAAAACAGTTAAAACCAACCAAAAAATAGTGGAGGGAAGGAGTGGGACAAAAACATATACATAGATAGTAAGCCAAGATCTCCAGTAGTTAGTGGAAGATCTGCACTGATTTAGACAAACTGAGTCTGCCCATGCTCATTTTCTTTGAGAGATGTGTCAGTTTTTGAGGAGGTCTTAACAGCTACTAGTACTTAAAACTGAAATTAAGAAATTCCTTATTATATAATAGTTCTTGACCACTATTCTAAAAGTACAGTGTTAAGATCTGCAGATAAATCAGTAAATATCATTTCTTGTAGTTTTTGGCAGCTTTGAGATTTAGTGTCCTGCAGAATACTATAGACTATTTCTAGAGATTCAGAAAAACATTAAAAACTTCAAGAATTCAGATAGATGGGCAGCATTCCAGCCCTACTGCTTGTCAAGTAATACATACTCACAATTCCTGATGCTAATAAACTGGAGCTGAAGGAATGCCATTGATTTCAGTGAAGTCATTTAACTAAATGTACAACATTTATGTACATTAAATAGCAGAAGATTGCACAATAGATTATTTTTCCCCCTTGCCTGCAGCTGATTTGTTGCTGCAAAGTGGTTTGTGCTACAGAACTCAACAGCTCATTGCTCTGCAGTCTTGAATCTTGACTTTTCGTTCAAGCTGTTTAAAATATACTCTGAAATCTAATTCTCCATTGAAGTTTGCATTTCAAATATTTTCAGAGCTTGCATGCGTGACTTAATCTTTTTTAATACATGATTATCAATGATTTCATACACCATGCACTAATGCCAACAGAGAGCAGTTGTTCATATTCCTTAACTATGCTCAGAAAACACATAGGGGTGGCTTGCAGATTGTGCATGGATATTTAAATGGAGCAGGAGCTCTGTAGGAATATCACAGACAGCTGGAGGGGAATAAAAGAATCTGGAGCTGGAAACAGAACCTTTTCTCTTTTGCTCTTCTGTTGATAGCATTAAAAGGTGCAAATATTTGTAGATACATTAACAAGTGTAAAATATGTTAGTCCAGGACTATACAAACTTCTGAATTTACAGACCTTGAATGATCCTCTTCATTGCAGTGTGTGTTCCTGGATGTGTAAAGAGAACAGAGGATTTGGTACAGATGAGGGTTGGAGATTGTTGTGAATGTCTCCATATTTGGATCTCTTTATTCTTAGGCAAAGTACTCAAAGACAGGCCTCAACCTAATTTTCACAGGAATGGAAGTTTTTCCTCCAGTATGGGAGCAGTACAGGCATGTGGTTCTGACTCCTATTCAAGGCTGGCAGAGATGGCAAAGCTCCTACCACCTTTGGGTCCCCTCTTTTCTGAACACTAGGAATCTTAGCTAGTCCAGCTAAGAGCATTTTGATGATGCCCAGCAAAAGCTTCTCACTGTGTCATTGGGCCATTCTTACATGTGTTTCACCTTCTGCCTGACAGATGCAGGTAAAGTCACTGAGATCAGCCAGATGGGATGAAGCCACACAACATTGTTGCATCTCCATCCTTCACAAAAGGTGAATTCACAGAGATGTGAATTCAGAGCTCTGCTCCAGCTCTTAATATCTATTCCCTCTGTGTATAATAAGGTGTAAAAGCACTGCAAGAACACTTCTGTGAGTAGCCTGCTTATTTAAATTTAGTTTAATTATATTTGTGCAAAGCAGTAACCGCAAGAATGTAAGCAACGCTTCCTGGAAAGGTGGGTAAGACTCATCATGGTGTTAGCTGGTGCAAATAGTAAGCAATCTGAAAACATGTGAAGTTAAACACTCCTGCCTTGAAATATATTTGTTCTCCTGTTGGCAGGGCTGGAAGGAGATTTCTACATCTGATTTTCTTTCCTAGTTGAGTGAGACTCTAGGCTAAAGATTAAGGTGAAAATGCAAATTTGGGCAGTTGCAGTATCTATACCTGAGTGAAGACAGAATTAAGTGTTTCTCTCTCTGCTAGAGGGTGGAATGTAGAACTTGAACCTTTTTGTAGAGTGAAGAATATTTCCTGAAAATGTCAAATACTCTTTTAAATTGTGTTTTGTATGAAGGAGGCAACATTTTTCTCAAGGGACAAGCAAACAGTTTCACTAAACAGTTGGAAGTATCAGGAGCAGTGATATGATGTATTTAATGGTGCATTTGCATTAATGTAAAGAACCCCAACGTGCACATTTTATGCAAGATAAATCCTGTGCTGGTTCATTGACCAAAACATGCTCTTTCTCTGTGAAGCAAAGGTTGGTTTGAGGCACTTTTAGTTCAGTGTTCCTCAAGGTTATGTCAAGCTATGTAGGCCTGGGACTGCTAGCAGGAATGTGTTCCTACAGCACCCAAATACCCTTCTCCTTGAGCTAGTTTACTTCCTACACACTGAGGGAATTCAAAGCAGTTTTAAATCCCTCTGTGCTCATGTAGCAGCCCAAAGAGGACCCAATTAGGCTTTGAACATCTGCTGGAGTGTAACTCCTACAGCTGTGTCCTACCAGCCTGTTGAGTTCCTGCTAATGCCTGCCAGGTCCCCAGGCTGAGTGCAGGGAAATAATCACAACCTGGAGGCTGCAGCTCTTGGTCATATCCCAGGGTACTGGCTACTGCCTTGCTCTTCTGGGAAACAAAGATTTCCTCTTCCAGTTGTCTGTGGAAATATGTATTCTGCCCATGGACACCCCCGGCCTCTAAAGTTGACATTTGCCCTTTGAAATTTCCCATAGACTCTTTCTGAAGTAGCAATCTCCATACCTTCTAGCTGTTGCACAGTAGATAACTTCCCGAGCTGTGAGGTTTGTAAGTCTTGTACTGGGAGGCAAAAATATACAGCTAATCCCCTCCTTTTCTAAAGAAGATAGACCTAGCTCTTAATTCTTCTCTTGATGTATGGGCTAGTGACAGACATAAATCCCACTGGCATTAATAGGAGTTAAATGTGTAAATCCCTGCCATGCCAGCGGGAGCACTGATTTCTGTTTCTCTAGCCTTTCTGGCTCACTAAAATCCTGAAGTTTCTGCTCAGGTTGCCTGCAGATGCACCGTGTGCATTTCTGTGATGCCCTTTCTTGTGATAGAATGATCATTGTGAGTTGGTCTGGCTTAATTTTTCAGACTTTTATATTCTTGGGCTTTTGTATTGCTTGAATAAACTCAATTTAACTTTTACTCTTCACCTCCATTTACATATGTAGGTGACATTTGTGCAACTTTATGGTTCAATAATACAGTGAAGACAACATCTATCTACTCAGAAATGGGTACTCCCATTCAGTGCAAAATATATTTTGAGAGGGCCATCACTTACTGACGCCCCTGCTGCATCTCCTCTTCAAATCTCTGTAATCTGGGTTTAATTCATCCTTCTTACTTGAAGAAGCTCTTATTTTTTTCAGTAGCCCACCCATATGTTTGTTTTTTCCTCATCAGTCTGCTCACCACCTTCCTTATCAATGCACCACTTCATACCTCTAGGTTACTGACGTGTCTATGAATAAAACCTGTCCTTGGGGCTAGTGAGAGATATGTCAAATACCTATTTTTCCCTTCAGACTATATGAAGCATCATGACTTTTCACTTTGAAAACTGTTTCAATGTTAGTCTTGCCAGTAGAAATACCCATGTTTTAGGGTCTGTGACTATCTAATTGCTAATAGCAGATAGCAAGCTATGGGAGTTGAGGTGCTCCAGTCCAAGGGTTCATTCACATAAGAATTTATTTATTTCCTTATTGATTGCCTCATGGTCATCTTCATGTTCTTCTACTTCATCACTGCTTACCTCTTCTACTTTCACTAAGAAAGAAGTCTCATTTTTGGTCTATTACTTAATTGTCATATTTAAGTTTCTTGCTTTATAATAGCCAGGTTTTATATTAAATATCAACAAAGATAAATATCAACAAATATCAACACGGAAACTTAAGTAACCTCCCTGTTCTTGAATCAACCAAGTTCCAGTGTAACTTGGTGCATGATAATTTAGGTAGATATTAGTAGCTAGGATGAAAAAAAAGTATCACTGTAATTAATGGGTTTTTTTGAGTCAACTGAAGTTGGAAAACTTCACATACAACTATCATTGTTAATAGTTATTGTTATTTTAGGTGCTAAATAAGGCTTGTGAACCTCCTTCCAAGCAGTGTAGTATCTCAAATTGCTTGAACTCAGAGCACTTCTAGCCACAAACTATTTTGTACTCTTATTTGCTTAAGGGTCTGTGTTTGTATTAGAAGCTGACTGACAATTTGCAAGCTGTGTAAGTCTTAAAATCATGTTTGCATTGTGTGTCACAGCAGTTTGGAAGGATGAGCTATCAGCAAGTTACAATTTGCTTTTTCCACAAAGAGTGTCTAAGACATTAAGAACTAAAATGCAAACTGAATGGAACTGTGGTACAGGAAGACATGCCCTAAAAGTATTGTAAATAATAACTATGGAGATGGGGAGCTATTTTAAGTCCATGAGGGCACAGTCAGAACACAGATAGCCTGTGTGCCTGTGTAGTGTGGGCTTGGAAAATCTGAATCACACTATCAGTTAAGTATGCAGAGCCTAAAAACACCAATGGAAATTTTTTCACAGATGCACATTGGTCCTAAAGAATTTTCTGAATCAAGGGTCTGTTTCAAAGGCAGGGCAGAGGGCAACCTGGCTGTTGTAGCCATTATTGTATAAATAACATAGATATTATTTAAATAGCCATTAGTGAGCTCACCATGTCCCTTAGATAACAAAAAAAAACCCAAACCAAACCAACAAACAAAACAAAACCCCCAAAACCCAGGAAAATAATATTGACAATTATAATAAAACCATTTCTCTTTTTTCTGGTGTTTATTTTTTGGAAGAAGAGAAACAAAAGGTCTGTTTCCACTCATACTGCAATGCAGTCCCATTGCACACATACAACTTCACATGCTGTAAAATGGTAGCTATCCTGGAAAACCATCAAAGAAATGTGAAAAATCAAACTATTCTACCAATATGATATGTCTAAAAGAAGACTTCAGAAAAATCTTCAGTTGCATTTTTGCATATGTTTATCCCTCACATCTCTGGTTTTCTGGTTTATTTGCATTTTATGTAGCGCCTCTTTTTTTGCTTTCACCTTATCATAATGTTCTTACGTGCAGCTGCTTCATTGCTTGATGAAAGGCTGGAACAAATTTCCCATTGCTGTTTCTTGTCAATGTCTGTAGTTTGGAGTCAGCAAAACCTTCCTCATTCCAGCAGCATTGACTGATTCAATTTCCATGCATCTTTTTTCCATGTCTGAACTGTATCACCAATAGGCAGAAGGTCAGGTCACTAAAGCAAAAAATATTAACAGAGAGTTTCAATTCTTGTTTGTATTTAGCATCTAAATGGTAGAATTGCTGTTGATGCACCATTTAATAGCTGCATTAAATGTGTTTACTCTGAATTACATCTAAGCAGTGGGCTACTTTTTTCTGTTAACAAGTATTAAACAATCAGCAACTGCTTGGCCTGCCCACATTCCCCACTTGGAAGTTCATATTAAAAGCATCCTTATTTTCATCTCCACATAAAAATGACATGGGTATCTCAATAGCACTTTAGGTAAATCTTGCTAATCACTGACTTTAATATCAAGTTTGGGAACAAGAAGCAAAAAATTCAAATGTTACTTCTGTGCTATGCAAAAACCACTCGTAGTTGGAGAAGAGAACTCTGAACTGAAGCCATGAATTGTCAAAGAGAGAGTGCTTAGCACTTTATATAAACCTAGCAGCAGCCTTCTTGGGAAAAAAAAAGTGGATTCAAAGTAGTGCAGTGCAGTTGAGATGCTGTGAACAAGTTGCAATAGGGAGATTTAAGTGGCATTCTACAGCTCTTTGAGAGTCAATTAAAAGAAAAGTAGAAAGCAGTCTGATCTACCCCCTCTGAAATAGCTTGAAATATTTTTGCCACATCTTTTCCTGTTTTCACTGGGTATGAAGGTACAATACTGACAAAACCAAAAAATTGCCTACAGGCTTTCTTCAGTGGTATTTCAAAGAGCTAATCCAGATGTCAGATCCAAAAACCTACAGCTTTAAAGTTTTGAAATGTAAATTGAGCCATTGCATCATTTAACTTTACTTTGTCTGATTGTTATTAATATTATAATAAGGGACTTAAGAAAATTGATAATTAAATTTCTTTACACCTCTCTTTCAGAATAATTTTTGCCCTCAAAATAACTGTGTTCATTTGAATAGCCTTAATCATCAAGAGTAAAAAGTTAACTTCCCAGAGCATCTCAGGCACAGTTGTGAAATAATGTCAGCTATCGGAATGTTTTGCAATATAGTGCTTGATTGCAATGAGTTGAGAAAAAACATTTTTATTACCAGAATTCTGGTCTTGTATCTTGTCCCTATAGATTTTTAATCTCTTCGGTCCTTATCATTTATTTCTTTAGCAAAAATACACGTCCCAGTGGCTAAGAACATTTTTCTCTTTGCTTCCTAAGTTGTAGCTTCTGTTCTTTTGTTTTATCATTTTATTTTTCTTGCATCGTGCATAGTATTTTAACTGAAAAAGAGCACATCTCTGTAATGAGTTATATCTTCTTTCACTTGCAAGTAATATCACCCTGTGCTCACTCCAGCCTTCACATTTAAAGACAATGAATCTGCTTCACTTTTGTTCTATAAATAGAGATGCTAAATCTTAATTATCCTTTCAAGTTGCTGTCTGTATCGAGCCATGCATATGAATGTACACTGATCAGCATTTATGTACTATTGAATTTATTTTTAATCCCAAATTGTATCCTTCAGGATACAAGACAACAGATGAAATAATTAACTTGCATTTAGATGGGCACATGTCAAAAGCTATCTGACAGATCTGTCTTATTGATCTTGGCTTGCCTCATTCCAGAACTTCTGAAATATACTACCACCTTGGAGATATGCAAGCTTATGTTTTCCCCTTTATGCCTACCCTATTCAGGCTGGATTCCCAAAGATAACATGCAAGTGTCAGGCATGAAATTTTACAATCCTCCTATATTTCCTTTCTTCACGAATTTGTAGCATGGTCTGAAAGCTGAGCTGCTTAAAAGGATTTTGTATTTTAGCCAGGCTTTTCCCTCCTAAGTGTGTAAGCCTTTACAAATATGTCCTTATATTTTGTTGAAAACAGTTTCTAAGAAGAAAGTTAGCTACCTTTTTTTCTTCTTTCTTTTCATTTTTTGCCTGTATCAACATTACTGCTTCTTTTTAAAAAAAAAAAATTAATTCCTTTGAGAGGAATTTTAGAAAATAAATTCTAGAAGAAATGTTACTACCCAAAGGTAAATGGATCCATCTAAAGATACCTAAACCAGTTTAATATTATATTAAAAGTTCTGACTTAGCCCTAAACAAGGGCAGATGGTGTTTCAACAAAAAATCTTCCAGCATGCCTCTGTAGCAAAGAGAATACATACTCAAAAGATCCTTTGAAGCTTTGAATCACATGGAAAAGCAGCACATTAGGTCAGACAAATTCACCTTAATGTGGCATGGTGTTATCCTGGGCAGCAGCATTATCTGCATGTGGGAGTGCAGCTGATACACCCTGTGCAGAAGGGAGTTTTAGAGAACCAGCAGCTTATTTTCTATCTTTTTAGCCCATGGAATTGGTAGAAACAGCCACAGCTGAAACATGGCAGTTGGACCAGTCAAGAAAACACATCAGCAACATTCCTCTGAAGAACATAACATGTTGATGGCTTTTTTCCTCCCCCACAAATCTCAGACTTTCAAGACCTCTTGTTTCTGAAGTGGGTGAAGTCTTGCCATGCCACTGTGGTTGTGTTGTCTGTACCCCTCTGTGTCTGTGTCCTCAAGACAGCCAAGGGATGAATTGCACTGAGCAGAAACCTGGGGCTGCTGCTACAGCTGCATTGGCACAAGAGGCTTAAGATGTCAGGCTTTGGGGGATTTCATTAGTACTGCAGTTTTTAACAGATTTAATGGTATTTTACGTCTGTTTATATTAGCTATAGATAAGCACTTTCCTATAAAAATTCTCACCCTCCCTACATAATCCTTCACCATCTTCTGTCTTCAAAGCTTTTTTCAGGATTCCCACCTCCTGGAAAAGAGGTACTTGCTTCTTCATACTTCTTATTACTTCCAATAAAGCATTATATTTATCAGTCTTCACTGCAGTAGTTGCCTTGCAAATGAATACTATACACCCACCTTAGCTTGAACTTGTACTCTGTTTTTATCTTGCTGGCACCAGCTTCTGCAGAACTTGAGTACAGATGGTGTGTTTTATCTGGTGTTTTTGTGTGTTCTCAGAAACATTTATGGTACTCTGTCAAGTTAGCAAAATGGTGATTATTAATATTACATCACTTTTGCCTCCTCTCCAGACAGAAGAATACTGTAAAATACTGCTTTTGTTGTTTTAGTGCCATTGGAATCAGAGGATTACAGAAAAATTTAAATTTTTTTTTAAAATTATTTAGGTTTTCACTTTTTTAAAAATGTCTTTCATTTCTTGGCTTTTTCTGCTCCAGGAAGATTTCTCATTTTAATTGGATTGCTCTATCCATCCCAATTTTGTTCTGTGTTTTGCGTTGTATCTCTTAGCAGTACCTCATTCCAGGAGGGGAGAACTGGGAAGCAGATTTTTGAATATGAAAAAGCTGAAAAATAAGCAGCTAATGTTTTGGGCCTGAATGCTTCCTAAGAGCCCCAGGGAAACTATATGCTGCACAGGTCCAGCACAAGTTGAATACATCATTTTACATCCCAGGAAAATGTCCCCAGGAAAGCTTAAGTCATTCTTAGAATAAGTATACCATTTATCCTGTGACAGAGGGGCTTATTTTTGCACAGCCCTCTTTTTCCTTGTGTGGAAGGAGGAAAAACTGCTTACTGTGGTCAGACCACTATTCTGCTATTACATTGAAAACAAGCCATTTCTTTTTTTCTTTTTGTCTGGCATTATTGCCTTTTCCTCTGAGGAACTGGCATTTTGTAAAGCCAACAGTCAACAGGGAAGCCACTCTGCCCTCCAGTTTGCTACCATTACCAAAATCAAGGGCAGAGAGGGTTCAGAGCTTCTGGGTGGGCAGCTCTGCTCTTGGAGGACAGATGAATTGTGCAAGGGAAGTCCAGCTCAGCCTCCCCTGAGAGGGATGGCCAATTGTATTCTTCCTGCATAGGGAT
This sequence comes from Phaethornis superciliosus, assembly GCA_023637945.1. Taxonomy (NCBI): domain Eukaryota; kingdom Metazoa; phylum Chordata; class Aves; order Apodiformes; family Trochilidae; genus Phaethornis; species Phaethornis superciliosus. The sequence goes on from JAJQWJ010000015.1 coordinate 14,390,987, forward strand.
TCTTTTTTCCTTTCTCTATCAGGCTTTTCCCTTCCCTTTATGACCTCGAGCAGACTGCTCCTTTGTCTTGAACCACCATTTGGCTACACACTGGCTCTCTTTCCTTCTAAGCACCTCCTTTAATTTCCCATGGTGGAGTGCCAGCACATCTGACAAAAGCAGAGATTTGCCTTTTCATCTCCCTGCTAGGTTGTTATTCAAGAGCAGCAGCGCAAACGTTCTGCAACCTTTCAATGCAAGTTCCAAAGACATATTCTAAATTGCCCCCCAAGGATTTGTTCTCTGGAGCAATAGTCCCCCAAGAAACAGCTCTTTGGGGCTGTTCCCCTGTTTTATGTCAGGGCAGGATACTGCTAAAGCTTCCCACCCAAAGATGGCAGGCTATGAAATGCACCTGCTGATCTTGGGAGAACAACTTAAAGCAGTTGTTGCCAGCTTGATGAAGTTCCACTCCATTTAGCATATCATAAAAATATCAGTTTTCATATTTGACCATCTCTGTAAAGAGAATTTACTTACCAAAGGTCACCTCATGCTCTTGCAGCCCAGGCTCACAGAAGACCCCTCTCAGCATCTCCTGCCAAATTGAACAAGGCAATGAGTCAGCCTTCCCTATATATTAATATTTTTAAATGTAACATCTGCCCCCTTTGGTTTTCAGTCTGTGATCAAAATTCCCTCAGTTCTGAGTAAAAACTGAGTAAAGAGCTTGGGGTACAGCCTTTGGGTGCTTGGAGACTCTACTGGCATCAGGCATGGAATGAGTTGCTCTGAGATTAACTCATTCCCTGGTATTTCCTCCTGTCAGAGCCACAGATGTACTTCATTTCATTAGGTGTAGCTGTGGGCATGCTGCCATCCAGCTCTGCTGCTGACTTTATCCCACTACTGCTGAAGGCCAAATAATCATAATAATTTCAAGTTGATAGCACAGTATATTTCCCCAGGGAATGCTATTCAAATTAAATCAGTCATACCAACAATGATTTGATAATTATATAAAGGGAGCCCTGTACTCCAGATATTTTTTTTAAAAAAGATCCTGCATTCTATCAAATGGTTCTTGCTCTTTTCATAGTATTTGCTTCCCACAAATCTTGATTCTCTTTGCTTTCTTTCATGTGAGAAAAATAGTTATTCTGATACCATGCTTAAGTGCAATCGATGTCAAAATAGAAACAAATGTAAATTTCAGATTTTATTTATGAGGTAGGCACTAGATGCCACATGATGCTGGTGACAGCACGAAGTCAGAGCATTGAGTGGCCTCATTTTGAAAGCTCTGTGGGTTTCTGAAGGCCGGATTAATTATCCCAGTCACACACGATGGAGAATTAAATTCTCTGGTGAAATTACCATGACTCTTCATATCTACTGGTCAGTCTCCATCTCTCCAGCTCCAAGTTCAGCAGAGAACTCTATCTTCAAGGCCCTCAGTAATTTCCTGGTGCTGCTCAGATGCTCGTGGCAGCTCCTGGGTGTAAGCGCTGGAGCAAAGCAGAGCTCATGTGTTCTGGTGGAGCAGGAGTGAGCACAGCCAACCTCTCAGCAAGTGGGTTATTCCAGCATAATGCAGCTCCTGCCTTTTTGCATTGATGCTCCCATTTTCTGCAGCAGAGTAATAATTTAAGAAGGTGAAAAAAAAATACACTCTTGTTTCTCTATGTGCGAGCAAATTGCTGAACGCTTGGGATGCTCTGAGGTGATAAGGAGAGGCAGCTTAGGAGCAGGATGAGGCCTCTTTTTTTTTTTTTTTCTAGGCTAGATCAAATTGATTGCAAAAGAACTGGAGCTAAAATTGCTCCACCTTTTTAGAATGGGATGATTTATGTCTCCGTTATGAACAGGAGATAAAAAGTTCTGCCTCTTACATTCTCACAGAAGTAAAACAGAACTAAAAATACATCCTAGTGCAGACAAGTTTAAAATAGAGCTCAGAGCAGACAAGTATTCATGAACAAATGAGTTAATGATTTCTGACTGGTTGGGCATATTCCAAAATATTAAACATAACCTTTCCTAAGTGTGGGTGGTTTTGTTCCATTGCCAGACAATAGGAGTATTGAGTGGCAGGAATTGTGAAATCTTTCCTTGGATGAGGTTGAATCAATATTTGAGGCATGACTTCAGTAGCATGCAGTTAAACTTTGAGAATATATCCCTTTGTCACTCATTTTCCTGTACTCTTGGCTACTTAAGTGTCTGATACAGTGACTGATTCCTTTAAGGACGTAATAAAAATTTTCACACGGCCATGATATGTAAGAAAAGGGAATTCTAAACAGTTAAATTTTAGGTCTAAATCTGATTTTCAGTCAGCTGAGACATCTGAATTTTATGCTTTTGCTAGTTTATCACAGGTGTTCCTTTTCTTCTATTGGGACTAGTGAACAGATCAGGTTCAGGAGATTTCTGGTGGGCAGAACAATGACATATTTGTTCTGTCACTTGTGCTGGTACCTGTTTTTCAACAGTCTTTAGGAAAAAAAATACATAAAATTAATATTTATGTTGTCAGAGAGGTAGGAAAAAAAGGATCTGAAGTTTTTAGAATGATCATACCCTGTTCTCAGTTTGACAGTTCCTGAAAAATAAAAAACTGGGTTATATTGTAATCAGTCAGATTTATAGTATCTTTTGGGGGGGGGAAATTCTGCAACCAAATTTCTAGAATTAAGTCTGCCTCTTTGTTTCAGCTGATCTCCTAGCAAGGAAAGCTTCAGCTCATTTTGACTTTGCTGATCAGGAATGTACCTTCTTTGCCTTTCACAAAAGGAGAAAAAGATCTTTGCTTTTCCATCATCAATCCCCAGATCTTCTGAAAATGAAATGAAATTGCTACTACACTGAAAAGAAGAGTGTAATTCCCAGAAATTGATTCCTCAAAGTGCACATCTCTACTTCTCATCTATTAGTTTCCATCATAAACCATATTAATGTAGTATATTGATGTAATTAATCTTTTAACACCTACAGAGACAAATGTGGCATGCTGTGCCTTGTCAGTGTAATAAAGGGTACATGGAGAGTTTTGTCAGAAGAGAATGTGCCTGCTGGGTGTATATAATCTTATATTCCACTTCATGGGCTATGTGGCATCCACGTAGCCTATTGCTGCCCCTTTGCAGCTCTGCATGGCTGTAGGTGAGGGCAGTGCTCCTGTCTCCTGGGGCAGGTGGGATCATTTTGTTCTGAGTTGTGTATTGCAGCTCCTTCTTGCTCCATGACAGGGTTGCTGAGATGCTGCTGACTGGTGAATAATGATGCTAAAAGAGCAGCTCTTGCTCACCTGAGCCCTTTCTGTGGCCTTTTCCCTATGTGCCCTGTGGCCTTTTCCCTATGTGCCCTGTGGCCATCCTTGCAGCACTGAGCAGTGGCCACCCTCCTGTGTGAGGAGCTCTCTAATGCCTTAGGCTGTCATTGCAAACAGGCCTTGTTATTCAGGAAATGTGCTAATTAAGCATTCACTTAATTATAGTGATTACAGTTTCCCTGTCTTAGTGATTTTCTTATGATTCAGCTAACTGTGCCATCAGTTTATTGCTTTCTTCTCATAAAGCATTGGAAAGGCTTTCTTCCAAATTCTTTGTATGAGTCTAGAAATGTGGGTTTCACTCCAGGACATTGCTTTAAACTTCAAGTGTTGAGGCCAGGAGCCTTTCTTGTCATCAAAGAGATACTGGTTCCTTTTTTGGCTGTATCTGACCAACTTCTGGCTGACCAAAACTTCAGATTCACTAGAAATAGGAATTTCACTCAGATATGACTCTCCTGCACCCCAAACTTGCCTTAGAGAAAACCCCTGGTTTCCTTCTCTTCCAGGCACGATACCAGCATCGTTGTAGCCACCCTCGTCATTTACTAAACTAATTTATATTCCCTAAGCTGATTTCTTCCTCTTCATTCCCTTTTCAGCTCCTAATTGTCCCTCCTCTACATCATTCAATATTTTTTTTTCCTTTTTTTGCACTTATGGGAGCTAAAGAAGCCAAGCAATAGTGCTTCTACCAATTAAATTAGAATTAGAAGATCTACTGCTTAGGGCAACCTTTAACAGCTTGATAATGTGATAAACTGGAAGGAGACAGTCGAGTAAAAATTCCTTCTTTGCCTGAATTCTGTTTTCCATACACATTAACAACATCATTAGTATCCTTTGTGCTGGCAGCAATGCTTAGCATAAATCCAAATTAAAGAATTCACGAAACAAAGAAATAGTGACAAGCATGGACTGGAGTATGACCAGCATCATATGGATTTGTAGGAGTAACAAATTCAGCATTGAATTAATACCCTGTAAGTATATTTATTTTATTTATTTATTATTTTACCCCCTGCTCTATTTCTGCCCTTTCCACCTCAGCTTTGGGCACTGTTGTTTGAACTTTAATGCTGCTTTTGTAGGTCAGCTGTTAGAGACTAAAGGTCTGTTCTCCAATGACCATTTTTCCATATTTTTAAACATGATTTTTATTAAAATGCTGCTAATGCAGTTCACAGATGACTTTGCAGGTAAGAATGGGAATAATATTTCTTTCATTCTCAAAATATTATGTATTTAAACAATAACTGCAATGTATGCTGGTTGTATGGTGTCACTTGTGCTCACTGGAGCAGTGTGTGGTGAGGCAATGGAATTGGCAGAGATCTATCATAGAAATTTAATGATAGGTAAATCTATAGGTAGATAGGTAAGCAAAAAGCCTGACTGACTCACACCTCCACTTGGAAAATGATCTATTTTGTTTGGGTTTTTCTCTCCAGAGAAGGGGAGTTCTGGTTTTATATCAGGTCTGCCCCTTAATGACAGGGAATTCTTTGCATTCAGAATACTTTTTCTGCTTCAGAGAACTAGGATGCCACACTGCAAGCCTCCTTGTTCCTGCTCAGATGGAATAGACATCTAAAATATGGAATCGTTGTGCACAAAATTATAGGTGGAAAAAATAAATTTAGAAAATAATAAAATTTGTAGTACATATCTGAAGTACATTGACAGTGTCAATGAAAACAAAAACCCAGTTGGAAGTTTGGACTTGTCAAAGTCTAATTTAATAAAATAGCTTTCTAATATTGATCTTTTAATTTCTTCAATAACTGCCTAAAAAGTGAGCAGTTCCATTTCAAACTCAGTATTTTGAAATTAGGAATGTCAACAGCTCAAAATCAAGTATTTTTGCCCAAATTTGTATAACTTCATGCAGTATTACTGACTTTTGCATTTGACATTTTTTCATTACTTATGTTCATTTCATTTTGGACCCCTCAAAACTTTGCATCTTGAAATTCCTCCAGGCTAGAAATTCCAATGTCTAAAATTTTGCATACTGGATATTACATCTGGCACTTCCTATAGTACTAAAATCTGTCTTGAATATACAGATGTTACTCATCTTTAGGGTCACATAATTTTGGATTTTCAATATTCAGACTTTCTGAGTGACTCTTGGTCAGTGTTTGCTAGGTGTTTGGTGGCCATTCTCTTTCATAGCTGATTTTTTTATATCCAATATCTACTGCTTGAAGCTCCAGTGGATAGTAACTGTATGTGAGCATCAGCTTCTGAACTGACACTTTGGGAAAGAACGAGCCAGGTTTCATTTGTGTTTCACTTCATTTGCTCTCCAAAACTTTGGTACTCTTAGCAGGAGATGTCCTTTTTATAGTGGTAACATAAAGAAGATGCTGAATAATTTCTGGGGTTCTGGATGGGACCTGAAGCTGGTGATGTTTGCAGTTTCCATAGAATTTGAACAGTGAAGGGTTAGTTCAGCATCTGTCAGAGCCTCTGCAAGACTGCACAAATCTCACATGAGATTTGTTTGGTCCTCAGACTTCTCTATCTCCTTTAGAGAGCACTATAAAAGACAAAAAAATCACAAAGATAGCCCTGAGATTACAGGGGAAAAGTGAAATATAGGTGTGTGGGAAAATAAAATTTGCAAATATTCTCACATCTGACCTTCCAGTATAATGATGATAATTCAGCCTTTCTGCAAGTAAGAACAGACAGTTCCTGAAATGAAAATGGTTCGTAATCACAATTTCATTTTTCACTAGAAAAATAACTGGTTTTTTTCCAAGTAATTTGCAATAATGCCTCTGTGTTCAGGTGTTGCTGCTGTCAGAGCTCACTAAATATTTGAATACTTTCCTCTTTCATGGGACAGCAAAAGCTGAATCCCAAACCACAGATTTCCGTTAGGAACATCTGGGTTCGAGTTCTTTGCCAGGATTTAGGGAATAGGCAGAAAACAAGATTTCTTATTCACTCCCAGCCACTTACTGGCCCTGCAGCTGCCAGCCTGGGCTGCTCTCAGCAGTGCTGCTGGTGGAGAAAAGCAATGACCTGCTAAAAGCAATAAGACTTGGTCCTCCCACCATGACCTCAGAAAAATAGATTCAGTGAAACTGTTGGGTTATTCCTGTGAGTAGGAAGGAAAGTAAATTAATAGGAAAATATTGATGTATTATTTGGAATATTATCATTTGGTCAAACGCTGATTCTGTCTCTACTGAAGTTGTTGAAGGTCTTTGTCTTGTGCTGAAGTCAACAATAGGGGCTGTTCCTTCTAACTATTGAAATCTTCAGTGCATTTTGGTGACAGATATGTAGGGCTATTCTATTATATATCTATATTCTTTATTTGAATGGGCAGAGTAACAAACATTACAAACAGGGATATCCATATGTGTATGTCTGAATTCAGAACTTTGTCTACAGATCAGTGACATGAGTCAGTGACAAAAGAAAGAACTGCCTTGCTTTTTTTATTCCTCCCTTGTATTTCCCATGCTCTCTGAGCAAAAGAATACAACCTTTAAAACTTAAACCTGTTTGTTTAGCTGAGTACACCATATCCTTGTTAAAAGAAACTAAGTTCCTGCTCATGCAGCTCCAGACTGTGCTTAGGAGCAATAAACCAACACAAAAGCTTGAGATCTGTCTGTTAAAACCACAATAAGTCATGCTGATGCCAGGATTTGTGCCTTAAAGTAGGAAAACAAAATTTACCTGTAAAACATATGGGTGCAGAAGGGTCAGCTGAGTGCTCCCTCTATGGTTGGTGCAGTGCTACATCTCAAGTCCCTTGTTTCAGTGTTGGACAATGCTTCAGTCATGAAAAAAAACCACTTTATATAAAGATATCAGTACATTTTCATTCATTATTCAAGGTGAGGCTTGACAAAGCTCTGACAATGCGATCTAATTGAGGATGTCCCTGCTTACTGCAGGGGGGTTGGCTAGATGACCTTTAGAGGTCCCTTCCAACCTAAATTATCCTAATATTTTAATAGTAGAACTATGTCTTCCATTCCAGTATCTCAAAACAGTTGCAAAGTGCTGTAGATAAGCACTGGGAGAGTGATTTACAGAGTTTTGCATTGATATTGCTTTTATTTTATTTGTTCAGCTTCACGCACTAGGCCACAACCTTGTAAGAGTGATAAACATGTACTATGTATTTCACTTTATTATTTGGATGACTCAGTACCTGCATATCCAACTACTATGAAAGAGAAGTGAAGTTGCATAAATAAGTTTTTCTATCGTGTTGATGTCATGTCATTAACAACAATTATGATTCCTTTTTCAATCAGGGAAGCCAGGATATTTTCAAGCATATGTTTCCTTATTTCCCCACCCACCCATATTTCACTTTTCCCCTGTAATCTCAGGGTAAGCTTTCTGATTTTTCTTCTTTTAGTGTGCTCCCTAAAGGAGCTAGGGAAGTCTCAGGACCAAACAGTTCTTGTTTACTTTCTCTCTGGAGCCTCGACCAGATGGTACAAAAGAGCACACATCCCCAAGGAGTTGTATAAAAAGTCTGTGGGGGCCTGGTACACAGAGGAGCTATGCTGCCTGCAAGGTCTGCAGAAATCTGCCTGCAGTCTGATTTAACAGTGTCTTTTTCTGGGAGGAAAAACAAGTTTGGGGATACTTCTAGCCAGTGGTTTCTTCAATTTAATTTTTAGAATATTCAAATGCAGATCTTACAGCCATCAGACAAAAGTGGCCTCAGCAGGACTGTCTACCAGACCCAATCAAGAAATTCAACCTGATAAACCTCTCATCTTCTAGAAAGAATGTTGTTCGACTCCATTTATATAACTTCTAATTCTATGGAAAATTGTTTTGTCCTTTGCTAGAAATAAAAAGAACACAAATTGTGCTGAATTGATAATTTTATTAGAATTACAGTACCTACAGGACTACTGAGAAAAGTTCTGGTAAATTGTAAGCATGTTTTATGTGTTTAAAGTAAGAAAGCCTTGTAACACCTGTTGAGAAACCCAGTCATTACTAGTTTTAAACTTGTTCAAAATCATGTATGAAATCAGCAATTGAGTTAGAAATTGACCCCAAGAGTCTTGTTTAAATAGATAACATTCAAGATAAATGAGCCACCTTAATACCTTTCTAGTTACCTGAGGCTTGTTTGATTCAGCAGCAGAATGATTCCTTACAGAAGGGGTTTATTCTCCCATGATCTAAGAGTGACTTCAATTGTAAAGTCCCACTTCAAGCAGTATTAGCTGGGTTTGAAAGGATGACTAAAGAAAGATAGAGAAAGGCCTCAAGAAGGGAGTTTTTAGAAAATCAAGTCATACAGGTTGGCTTTGAGAGAAAACTCCTGACTTTCCTCTTAGCAAGACTTCCTCTTAGCAGAAGACAGATGTCTCATTCCTGTAATTGTGTAATTCCTTCATGAATCATCAGGCAGTCTTTGTCTAGCAGTGTGTGATGGGTAAGTTAATTACAGGCCTGTGTTAAACAAGGCTCAGATGTGTTACCTTTAATTTCATTGGTTTTCCTCACTAAGTAGAAAAAACAGAGGTAATGCTGAGTAGTAAGCCGAGTATCCTAAAAGAGGTTTTTGCTAATTTGTCTTAAGAAATAATCAGAGTATTTGGGGAGTTTCATAAGATGCAAAACTGAGATAAGGTTTTGAAAGAATTCAGATAATCTTTCACAACAACAAGGAATCAAATGTTTTGGTTTGTTTTGTTTTGTTTTTATATGAAAGCTGAAATTCTGATATAACGAAAATTTCTGGGACTTTACAACTGTCCTATGTATTTTTTTCTGGATTTTCGCTCTGACACAGAAACAAGTGAAAATATGTGGAAAATATCATGTCTTATCCCTGAACCTTTGCTTAAGGTTCAGGGTTTTGTTTTGAGTGACTTGATTTGATTGAGGATGGAGATAATCAAAGAAAATCCATTCATTTGGTCTGCAACCTACTTCCAGTTCTTATTTGCTCCTGCTAGACACAGCTGGCTGTTGTGCATCATTGCAGAGTATTTCTGAGATGTTAGAACTACCCCCAAAAGCATTTTACTTTATTTGCCACCCAAATTATTTCAACCCATGAATACACAAGTCCTGTGCATCATCACGTGCCTATTCAGATCATTTTCTGTTCTATTTTCCAGTGGTGCTTACAATGACAACATAGCATGAGCTCTTTTTCCCAACTCCAGGTTTATCTACCATTTACCAGGAATTATGATTGTTGTGTCTGTTAAAGCTTTCTCAGTTGAAAAAAGAAAATCAATATTCATTTGATGTTTGCAACTGGAACCTGCACTAGGTAGAAATGTAAAGATTTTGCTGTTGTCAGGATGAGTCCAAAATGGAGCTGACAAACAGAATTCAGAGGAATGGCTGAAAAGGTTTATTAGTAGGCATCCTTTTAGCCCAAAGAAGTGAGCATTTGAACATTTTGGAAAATGTGCTTTTTGATCAGAAGCTTTGGTTACACAGCTCTTCAAACAAATGGATTTGAAAATAAAAAATAATTATAAAAGATTTTATTTGTTAAAGCATTTATTAATTCAATACCCCACCTGGAGTTTTCATTTCTAGGGCCTCCAACTTAAGAGGGACATGGAGCTATTGGAGTGAGCACAGAGGAGGGCCATGAAGATCACCAGAGGGCTGGAGCAGCTCTCCTATGAGAACAGGTTGAGGGGGTTGGGATTGCTCAGCATGGAGAATAGAAGGCTCCAGAAAGACTTTAGAGAATCTTACAGTACCTGAAGGGGCTGCAGGAAAGCTGGGGAGGGGCATTTTACAAGGGCATGGAGCAATAAGACAAGAGGAAATGGATTCAGGTGGAAAGATTTAGATTAGATATTTGGAAGAAATTCTTTAGTGTGAGGGAGGTGAGACACTGGCACAGGTTGCTCAGGAAAGTTGTGGATGCTCCATCCCTGGAAGTGTTTGTCAGACTGGATGGGACTTGGAACATGGAGCAACCTGGGCTGGTGGGAGTTGTCCCTGTCCATGAAGGGGGTTGGAACTGGATAGGCTTTAAAGGTCTCTTCCAACCCAAATCAATCTACAAGTCTTTGAAATGTGATACTTACACGGAGGGCCTTAAATGTGCTGAATAATGCTTCTGAACATTTTTTCCCCTGTTTTCTTCATCAAAGTATTTCAAGTGAGTGAAGGTGATAGGCTGTGCTGCTCTGCTTTTCTCACTGTTTTATTCTTGCTTTCCTTACTGAAAGACAGAACCAGGGACTCCTTTATTTCCTGTCTTTGATCAAGACTTGCCCTTTTTCTGAAACTACCAGAATGCTGGGCCCTCAAGTCAAAATTTTTCAGGCTTAGTTGTTGCTTATATACAGATACATTTCTGAGAAGTCCTGTTTTCAAAAGTGCTTAAAACTCTTTGGAAGGTTTTAGCACATTTGTAAACAGCCTTTCGTCTCTTTTCAGGTTGAAATATTCAACTTCTCTGTAAAATGGAAGCAATATTTCTTTGTCTAATGTAAGCACTGAGTCATAGGAAATTCATTCACTGATAATAATGAAACATCTAAAAAGCATTAGACAGAACCTATTACTAGCTTCATGGGAGAGCTTGACAGTAACTCCACTGCTAGCACCCAGAACCAAACTGCTGGTTCATTTTGCTACCAAATTTTGCTATTCTTTCTATTGCATTTGTGTGTTCTTTATGAAGACTATATAAAACTAAGCTAGCAAAGGTAAAAATATTGTTAAAATAAATATATGGTATTGCAGATACTAGTGACTTCTAAGAATAGAAATCCTTCCTAGTAAAGCTCTGCACTTGATCCTGGAAAGATCCTGAGCTGGTGTAGCTCCAGGAAGTGGGAAACAATGGGATAATCTTTAGAGGCCTTTCTGATTGTGATCAAACCTCAAGGGGAATGGCATTGTTCTGATTCTCCAAGCTAAACATGTTCTTGAGTCTGCTGTGGAATCCCTGGCTCCTGATGGCTTCACCAGTGTCCATAACATGGGAGGCCATTTCTTGGCACAGAGGCCAAAGTGTAAGAGTCTAAGCAAAGCCTCTATCAAAATGTCTCCTGTGTTTCTGTAATTGTTTGAAAATGTGAAGGTGGGAAAAGCTTTTAATTCATCAGCTTTGTGGGTACCACCCAATGAGCACTGGAAAGGAAAGATGAATTTGAAGACTCTAATATCAGATTACATCAATTTATAAGCAGGAAGGCAAGGTGGGGGTAAAAGTGAAATCTCCTGTGCTGATTGTAGAAAGAGTGAGCAAACAGTAAATCAGAGCCAGATGTCAACTTTGTTGAAGTTTTGGATCAAACTATAGCTCTGATTTGCAGACTACATCTCTTGTTGCAAAGATAAATTTTTATTTATTGTCATTTTTAATTCTCCAGTTTTAATTTTGTTGAAATCAATGCTTAGAGTATATTTAGAAAAAAATATTCCTACACAGGTTTAAAAATATGAGAATTCTTGAAAGAAACTTAATGCAAAGTTATCAGAAGCCTACACTACTGGTTGACTTATCAGGTAACTTTATTTCCTGTGAGGAGAAAGTCAGATCTGGAGTGCAGTTATAAGATGACTCACATATTTCTTGCTCATCTCCCAACTGCTTCCCTCCTACTGAAAATACAAGATGCAGTGTCTCCTATAGATATCTCTGCAAGTCAGTCTAGCACACATTTTTTTCCTATAGACAGATATGTGAATAATCCAGATATATACAGATTAAAGTATCTTGACAAGGAATAAAGTTCATAGTATTTTAATTGATTGAGGAAGTGTTTTATATTTCTGCTCAGCTAAAACACAAACAACATCCTTGAGATTTTATTCTCCTGTTCAAAAAGGGATAGTATTGTGACACATTTTGAGGATTAGTACATGTCAGTCTCTCAAACACAAGCAGGATGTCTTTCTCCTTCAAAGGAATGTGAGCATTTTAAAACCATCAGAGAGTGCTGAATTGATTTACAATGATTAGAAATGTTGTTTGTCTAGCCTGCTTTTTGCAAGGTACTGATGTGGTTGGTATCTGTTGTATAGATACTGAGCACAAAGTGTTGAGTTCTTCTGGATGTTCCATTTCAACAATCCCATTAAGAGAAATAAAAATTCTCATGCAGGATTAAGATTTTGCTCCACTGCATGTAAATATTTTCTTCTACTAAGAAGTTAATGAGCAGACTTTTTTTAGTGTATTGAAAAGAAAGGAGAGTTAGGAAGAGTCCTTGGTTCTTTTTATCATAGAAACACAGATTTTCAATGAATGTGTAATTTAATAGCATGCACATCAAAATATAAAGGATAACAAGTTTGTAAAAGCTAGTCCCCAAATAATATTTTAATATTCATTAATAGAATGCAGTGACACTGAGGTGCATTTATCCTGTAAATTGCCCTGCACTGACATTGGGAATAATCTCATATAATGACAAAAAGCTCTTCCAAACGATAAAGTGATTCAGCTGACAAACTGGCAATTACTCCCACAGACTTCTCAAGTCTCTTTAAATAAAACATTTGTTCAAACATTCCACTGTGTGCCTTGTGTCATCTGCACCAAGATGAATGCTGCATTATATCCTATCAGTTACTTTTAATTAAAAATACTTCACTGTCTATTGATGTACCTGGAAATGCACAGGTTTTAGATTTTTGGAACAGTGCAATTTCCCTTTTGGTGATGACTAGCCAGGATTAAAGAAATGAATGCATTAGTTAATATAATGGCTACAGATTTTTATTCATTCATAAAAAATCTAGATTTTGTTTATACTTCATAGTCACCATTGATCATAACTACTATTATTAAAATCAAACAAAGCCAGACCAGATTGCCTTGACTTGCCCAGTTGTTTTCTGCCCTGTGTACTGGTTCAATACTTAAAGTAATTTACTATCAGAACTACAATGCTCTTACCCTTTGATTGCTCTTTTCAGCACACAGGCTTCAGGATAACAAGACATCACGGCCAGTGAATATTAACAAAAGGCATTAATGCAGTTAGTTTAGAATAATTTATTAGGCAGCACATAAACTAATAATCTGTCCCTATGTTAAATATTTTGGCATTGCAGGAGAGATCACATTTTTAAGGCTGAACACAACTTGCAGGGCAGATTTATTGAGAGAAGGCCATGTATTAACTAACTGTTATGGTTAAAAATAAGGTTTGCACAGGGCTTCTTGGAATCAGTGTCTCTGAAGAAGACACCCAAGGGATGCCATATCTACCTGAAAGCTTATAATTTTTTCCCTTTCAGGTATGTCACACTGGCCAATAGCTGAGGCTATTTGCTTAGCCTTTGCACCTTGGTACAACAGCACTATTGCTAAACCCACACATGCATCCAGGTTATGTGTCCATGTCCCAATTATTCTTAAGGTTTGTCAGAGCACTGATAGCAAACTCCCCATCATCTGCTAAGAGCTACTTAGTCCTTAGGATGATTTAAAATCTGGGTGTGAATCAAAGCAGGGTCACCAGGAATGCATCCAGGTGGCTTTGAATGTCTCCATGGAAGGAGACTCCACACCTTCCCTGGACAGCCTGTGCCAGGGCTCTGTCACCCTCACAGTGAAAAAATTCTTCCTAATATATGGAACCACCTATGTTCCAGTTTACCATTGCCCCTTGTCCTATTATTAGTCACCCCTGAGCAAAGCTTTACTTTATCCTCTTGGCACTCACCCGTTACACATTTATAAATATTGATGAGGTTCACCCCTCATTCTCTTCTTCTCCAAGCTGAGGAAACCCAGCTCCCTCAGCCTTTCCTCATAAGGGAGAATGCCTGTTACCTGTTCAAAACTTTTGAATTTCAACTTTCTTTGTGGTAATTTATTGATGACTTTAGATCACCTACATGTGGTAATTTAGTATTCTTTCAATTTTTAACGTCTTTTCAAGATTGATGTTTATGATGTGTTTATAACATTATATTTTAATGCCACTAAACAGAGTGGTAACAAAATAAAGTAATATTTCTGCTCTATCATGTTCAATAATGTACATGATTGTTTCTCTGATGAAGAAAGAAACCTTGGGTGTTCTTGAGAGATTCTGAGCAACAGAGGCTGTACTAACAGAACGGAAATTGGCGTAACAGAATTCCTGGAAGCCCCTAAGACCACTCCAGAATTTACATAGAAAAAATTTATTCTAAATTAAATTAGTAATTGCTTCAGGATAGCATGACTGGCATCCCCCAAAATAAAACATGTTCCCAAGAATAGTACATAGAAACTCATGAGCAATATTAATTACCTTGTGCGCTGAGATGGAAAAGTAAACTCAGGCCTTCAAAGGCAATATGTATCAAATTAAGTCTTGAGAAAACAGCTTAGTTACATACAAGAAACTTCTCTCCTTTCCCTCTTACTTCCCTTATTTTTGTCTTTTTTTGCTGCTGTGTCCAATATCTGCACATACATTGTCATATGTATAGGTAATAATAAATAAGAACATCTCCAATTGATGTTCCCAGAAATGACAGTTTCTGAAATATAGTCAGTCATCTGACATATCACTCTGCCTTCTGAATCTTAGAAAGCTCTACTTCTGGATTTGTCAGATGCCTTTCAGAGTCATGGTCTCTGTGATTTGGTTGCTACATCTTTGAAACTGCGTGGGATAATCAAAGTTGTTCCTGTTGGATCTCATTAAAATCTTTTTAAGAAATGCCAGAGGCCTTTGCAAAGCAATAGGCTGCACATCCCCAGAGCTCCATGCTCTTTGGTTTCTCACAATTCTTGCACATGTTTCAGATAAGTGACTATGCAGTTCTCCCACTCATAATCCTGATTAAAAATTAGAGGATGCTTCCTTAAAAGTACTGCACAAATAATATTCTTTCAACATGTTTTTTCACTGATTTTATGTTGTTTAGCTCTTGTAACAGATTTGAGTGGTGGTACATCTTATAAGACTTGTTCTTAATTTAAAGCATATTGTCCTCACAGCCCACATAGGACATTCTTTAATATAAAATACTAAGAGGCGATTAAGAGAAAGTAAATTGAAGTAGGCAAGGCCAACTAATGAATGTTTTGTCCATTTTTCCTTAACAGGAGTTAAGGATTTTACAGTGGCTCTGACATGGGTTTCTGAGGCCCTGAGACAAGAAAATCAACTACACAGGCAACTGGCATCCACGTGAGTATGCTGTTCTCTTGGTGCCAAACAAAATATCCTCTAAGGTTTCCAGGCAATCATTAAGATTAAATAGAACAATCAGGCTAAATGAGCATAGTTTGTCAGTCAGATGACTCAGAATATTTTTATGAGAATATTTTTATGAGAGTACATTTGAGTGGTTGAGATGGTTTTCATTTCCTAGCAGGAACTAGATCTTCATTTGCAGTGAGTCAGCATACTTGCATCTGCTGAGGCTCTTGTTCTACATCCCTGGGGAATTCAGCAGTTTGCAATTTGCTGAATAGATAGAGGTGCACAGAAAAGTGAATGGTGTTCTGTGTTCATTTGCAACAGGCAGGTGTGCTCGTATGGAAAGCAACCATTATAAGTGCTTCCGTTAGATGTTATTAAGTGACATAAAATCTGTTAAGTGACTCCTTTGGCATTGCAAAAAATGGTTTGCCAGGTCATGTTGTAGACTGAAGTGTGGGTAAAATGAAGATACATTTACCTTACTGATGTTAATTACGTACCCTTCTTATTTAAAAAAAATATACCTATACCATAGTCATACAAATAGTACTGTTTTCTTGTGGCTCCTCACCTTTGGTTCTTTATCTTCATTCTCTTATCTGAACATGTATTTGATTTTCCCCTCTGAAATGCCCAGTGATTTTAAAGCTGAATCCTCCCAACTAAAAAGTTTCAGCCCTGTGAAATAAGAAAGTAAAATACTAAGGAATAACAGCAAAAAATATACATGAAGCTTTGGAATGTTGGCCCTAAGGGCAAAATATACAAGGGTGTCAAAGATGCAAGGTGGAAGCAAAACACTGGAGGAAAACCTTGCCACTTGCTTGACTCTTGTGAATTTTGGAATTATTTTGTATACTTTTGTTACCAAAAGGACAAGGGAGTCATGTCTTGTTGCAGTTCTTAGGATATACTGTTTTGATTCAAAGTTTTATTTATGAGAATTTGCATCATCTGGAAGGAACAAAAGTGCACCCTGTTGACAGGCAAAGGGCTTGTGTAGCAATGGTCACAGTGTGACACCAGCACCATAGGGTGGGCAGTGTGAGGACAAGTATAACCTGGAGACATTTTAAAGAAAATATCAAGCTACAAAAAAAAAAAAAAAAAAGCTGAAGGCATAAGAACACCAAGCCCACAAATAACATATTCCAACAGTATGGGAGATAATTTATTAAGACTTCTGTGGGAAAATCTGCTTCTGATGATAAAATGGGAGAAGGGCAGAAAAGCCAGTATGTAGGCTCCTGAGTAGTATTCTAAACCATGTGCTAGAAAAAATGGGATAGCTATACATGATTCTTGTTGTTCTTAATGGACTGAGCATGCATTAAATTAAGAAATCTGTAGGCTTGTAGCATATCAAGCTGAAAGGTTATTTATGTATCCCACAATAACCAGGTAAGAATGCAGTTACTCATAGATGTATTATAAATATATGTTCATTGCTATCTGCAGTTCTGTTTTGAAGATCTTTCTTTTTTTACACATGGCAAGCTGCTAAAATATCCTTACTTACTACTTACTTCCACACTGTAGCATCCTCATTGAAAAGGCACTAGCACAAAGGTCTTCCATTTTAATATTTCCACCAAGAGTCTGAAAGCTCCCAGTGAAGATGCAAGAGGGATGTTACAGACATTGCATTAACATAAAGCTCAGAATATTTATCTGCTTCTCAGGGAAGCAGTCACTCAGCTTTCTGTAAAGGAAAGAGGCATGAAGAGACTGGGATCCATTATCAGCTCTCTTGGGCAAAACTGCAATACAGAGTCATCTGCTTAATATTGCTTGTTGCTAATTTTGTGCATGATAACTGAAGCATGAACAATATCAGAGTAAGAAGCAAACTAGATCTATAGCTGCATAGTCAAGCCCGTCAAAATATATTGCTGAGCTCCCACAGCCAAAGAGTTGTGCAGAATATCAGCTGAACCGGGATGTTCCACCTCACTGGGCCTCCACTCACCATATGCTTGTGCAGCCTCACCTTTAATGGCAAATAGCTATGCTCAAGGGTTGGATGCATTAAAAATTAGGAAGGGATGCTGGGGTGAATCTGCATGATATTGAAAATTGATGGGTTTTGTTAGTTGCTATGTCTTCTTGAGTTGTCAGGCAATGACAATGAAGTGAGCCTGGCTGAAATCACTCACATGAGTGAGGAGCATATATTAGTCTTAGAAAAATGTATATGCAAAGTAATGCTGTGGAGATTACTATGAAGAAAATCCACTCTCTGACTGTTCATTCTATGAGAGAAGTAAGGGAAAGAATGATGGTGTTATTATATGGCTTGCCCACTTAAGCAAGAAAAGTTATCTCTTCCAAGACTATCCTATGAAAGAGGAATTATCTGTGTATTTTGAGGGTGACCCAGCTATAGGCAAACTTTTTTCTGAGAATATAGGATACAGGATAGGAGTTTGTGACAGTCCCTGTATTCTTCATCCATCTTTTTTAGTTGTAAGTTTTAAACCTTGCACTGGTGAAGAGTTTGAGGATACTCTCTGGTTTGATGCAGAACCTCGGGATCATCCTAAATTTTGACTGTTTCTAATGGAAGGAAACACTGAGCAAAATGTCAAAAAGAAAATATTTATGTCTTGTTTTATAATAATGTGTCAAACACAAGATTGCTTTTACATCGTCACATTTAACTGCCAATTCTTTTCCTGGGAACTAATGCACAAATGCTACAATTAAACTATTGCAAGGAAAGAAATAGAGTTTACATTTCCCTGTTCTTTTAATAGCAAAAAACCCATTTGCACTAAAACCACACTTAGAGGAGGTAATTGAAAAAGTTTAGCTCAATCGAGCTGATATTAATGTAATATTTTTCCTATTTATAATGCCAAGAAATCTTCAAAAGGCTTCAGCGTTTGCAGATTGCAGTGGAGACAAACTCAGCACCACCCAAGGGTTTTTATATTTCATGACTTTTGAGAGGGGGAGGATGTTTCATTTTAATTTAAGCAAAAAAAACCTTAGAGAATATCATTGCATGTTTACCTCACCTTCCTTTTTTACTTGGTCCTGTAGCTAGAATTGCAGCTGAGCAGGAGGCCCCAGGCACCTCATCAAAGCCATCATGGGTTACTGGGGCTACTTCTTAGTGGGCTTAGAACTGGGCTAACATTAAAGCATTAAAAACTGGAGGAACAAAATTACAAGGCCAAGGGATGAGGAAATTTGTCATTTTTGGTACCTGCTACAGTCAGTGCACTTTGTCTTGCTGTGAGTTAAACATCATCTTCCTTCTAACAGATAATCTCAAAAAAAAAGCTACTTCCCTGCTGGCCAGTGGCTTGACACTCCAGCTGTGGAGATAGTCAGGACAGGATTATCATGAGCTATCTGTGAAATTTCCTTAATAAATGTGGTTCCATATGCAATAGTAATTTGGATAAACATGACGTCAGGCTGTTCAGACACAGTGCCGAATAATGTATTTTCTACCAAAAATGTTCTTCTCTGTTTATTCTAAAAAAATCAATGTTCCTACGATGAATTTTGATCCTAGTGTCCTATTTTTCCCCTTTAAATGTGCCCTTCTGCTAACACTGAGGGCAATAATACGATGGAGTCAAATGCAAGTCAAATTAATGGGCAATTGCTAAGGGAAAATATTAGGAACAGCTATAAAATCATGTGCCATTACCAGCATTTTATTTTGACCATAAATGGCAATAATTATTCTTTCATGAATATTTCAGAAGACCTGGACAGGTTATTGGGACAGAATGTTCAATTTACCTGTACTTTCTTCACCTTAGAAACTCTGGCAATGCTATTTGCCTTTTTTAAAGAACAATTTATCATTTCTATCCAAATAATTTATTTGACATGTATGTATATCCTCTTTTGAAACCACTTAAAACTTTACCTTTTGGAGGATGTGAAGTCACTTAATTAGCATACAGTACTTAATTAGAATACTTTATTGTGCAGAATCCAAATTTTAAAGAGACTAAGCCAACAAAGCAACTAAGCCCCCATTGTGTGGTTCCCTACACATATATAGACACCCAATATCTACTCAATGATTTATAATTTTATTTGTTACATATTTTAAAATACTATGTTCTAACATAATTATCTTAACCATTCCCACAGCTTGTACTTGGCACAAATTCATAACATTCTCCAGAAGCAAAACTCCTCCAACAATTCCAAGGTGTACTGTGCACCTCTATTTCACATAGCTCCATCTGTTTTCATGGTGGTTTTCCACATTTACCTTTCTAATTACTGTATGTATAAACTATCAGATATGCACAAGTGTAGGCTGGCTTGGGGTGTAAAAAAGCACCCAAAGTACATTTCTAAGAGAGCTCTGTAGGCCATGGCACCAGTTTCATGCTTGATTAAAATCCTGTTTTGCTTAAACTATTTTGATAACCTGAATAAAATGATGAATTCACTCACATTAATTAAACATTTTACCTAAATGATGTACTATAAATGCTGTTATATCTTTCCTGTTTAAAATTTCTGTGTTATAAAAGGCTTGCAGAACAAGAGATGTGTTGTGAAGGGGAAAGAATTAGAAAATACTTTGAAGATTTTAAATAAAACATTCCATATAGTTAATTTTTCCTTAAAGCAAAATTACAACACACTTCAGAGAAAGTGAAATGTCAATCAAAATCACAAAAACAATACTACTAGTGACCCCAGAAGTACTCACAAGCAGGCAGGTCAATCAAGTTTTTTTTCAATACACCCATCTGAACTTCAGCACAAAGTAATTACTTTCATGTTCCAGTACAGAAATGTATCAAATATAATCTTTGGATGTATGCCTTTTCATAATATACTAATTAGTCCTTTTTACGCTCTGACTTTGTTAAAATGCAGGGGGGTGGTAGAACAATGCTGACATTTAAAAGGTCTGGCCTTACATTCTCTCATAATCCACTGGATTTGTAAAAATTGTTTTTCTTAATCACCAGACAGAAGCAATATGTTTTTCAAGCTTCTTTGCTTTACTGATGTATAAATAAAACCTAGCTTATTTAACTGGCATATTTTTCATCTCTTAGTTGTTTGGGGACTTTTTTCCCTCTGGAGAATTACTATTCCATCCCCTCTGCTGAGGCTGGAGGGCTGTGCTGGCAGTGACTTTGTGTGCTAAAGAGGAGCTGCACATGTCCCAGGGCAAAGTCTTTTCTAAATTCAGCTTTTCTTCTGATGTCCACTTGCTCTCCTAACCTGCTTAACTGTTTGTGGTTTCAGTCCAATCCCAGAATTAGAATCTGCCATAATTTACACTTTGGTGACTTGGCCAACTCTCAGTCCGCCCCACAGTCACTGATTCCACCTGTTCAAGCACATCTCTGAAGTTTTCCATTGACATTTTCACTGAAAAAATGAGCAATTTAACATTTGAATGGAGAAATATCTATAAAAATGAAGGAAAGAGAATGTGCAATTTTCTTCTTTTAAGTGTCTCCACTCCTGAATGCTGAAGAATGTGCGTTAATTGTGGAAGCCTGTTTTGAGAGCACTTCAGCAAAATAGTAGGATCTAGACAACAGATTTGTTTTCCCATACAGTATTTCTATAGGCAGTGTTTCTATTTTTCATAAAATTTCTTGGAGATGCTGAGACTTGTGTGTCATGGTGTCAATGATTTCCTTTCTACTTGGAATTAAGGGTGTTTTCTGTAAAGGACAGGACTCTTGTAGAGTTTGGCTGCTAAGTTTTTATCCAAACAGGCCATGACAATTTATCTGTGTTAGAGCTTATGGTGCAGCTGGAGCTACATATGGTGGGCACATACAGAATATGGCTAAACATGTTATCACTACTAAAATAAAACACAGCTGAAAGAGCAGTCCATAAAGGATAGGAAATCTATGATGGCATTATGTGTATACAACTGCGTATTAGGTTTATTGTTGGAGTGTAAAGGTCACTTTAATTTTATGAAATGTCTATCCCTGCTGGATATATAGACATGGTTGTGAAATCCCTTATAAAACAGGTTTTGTTATGGCCTGGAGATGCAGCTTATCACAGGTAAGTAGAATATTGCATTGATCTCTGCTGTAGATAATGAGACTGCCTGGGAGCAGCACTCTTGTCACACGAAACAAATTGCTGACCACAGAGTAAAACACACTGGGGGAGTTTCAAGTTTATTTTGGACTCAACTGTAATAAAAAGGGCAAAACTCAGTGTTAGCAGTTATGGGGGCAGGAGAAATCTGCTGGGGGATGAGGGGGGCATCTGTAAATAGAAGTTTGGGCCCAAATGGACATCATGGTCAGATGAGGAGGGGATACACCTATTGCACTGATGGCTACCAAAGGTGCTGGCCTTTTGCCCATGGGAGAGGAGGTTTTTTTGCTCCTGCCTGCCACCCTCAGGGATCTGTCAGCTGAACGGGGAGGAGGGTGGGGGGCAGGTAGCACTTCCCTGTGTTCCTGGCAAAAGGTGCTTGTTGCTAGGAATGCTATTAGAGCAGTATCTAGGGACTCGGTGAGTACACTTGTCTCATTGTGTTAGGTGAAGGGCTGTTACCAAAAGTAAAGTACTCTGGCACATTGCAAAGTGGTAACACTTAATGACAAGCAGGATTTTGTTCTAGAGGGCACATTATAAGGTACAAGTGCATGCACGTGGTATGCCCAAGTGGCTTCGTTGTTATGCAGGAGGAAGATGGATGAGATGGAGTTACTGATACTGAAGGAAGCTGATTCCCAGCCCTTCTCTTTCCTGGGAGGTGCTGCAGCCTTCAGAGACACCCTGCTCCTGCCTGGCAGGATGGTTGGCTATTGACATCCCTGGCACCTGGTGCTGTATGCAGCTGGGTGGGGAAGCAGGCTGGGGGAGACAACCTTTATCTGGTGGTTTTTTACCTTCATCTGGGAGCAGACAGTGCTGGGACTGACAGTGTGGATAACTAGAAATGAGTTGGGGCATTCTTTTGTGCTTTTGTGTCATTGCTTTTGTGCTTAAACTCTGCAACCTCCATGACATGATGTGATACAGGATATGATTAATATAATATGGTTGAATATAATCTATCCATAAATCTTTCCTTTTGGTTATTCTCTGTCCATTATTTCTCTCAGTAAGCTGTTCCTTTCCTAGCACTTTCCTGCATATAATTAAGGTGTGAGTCTTATCCTATGCATCCTCCTTGGCTGGCTATATAGTACTCATCTCTCGGTGATTTACCTTCAAAGTACAACTAGATAAATGGTGTGTGTATGTGTATAGAATCTTATATTTATACATATATATATATATATAAAAGATCTTGGTCAACAGCAAAATGTAAAATTTGATTTTTCTTTTAAGTCTTCCAGCTCCTGAGTGTTCTCCACCCTGCTGTTACTGTATTTCCATCATCCACTGCATGTGAGCCAAAATACGGAGACTGTTATGCAAATGTTTGATGTTAAAGTGCATGGGTGACTTCTTCTGCTTATTTATATACACTTCTTTCACTAAATCCTGTCTATGGATTGTAAGCTTCAGGGCAAAAAGCCAGGCTCTGCTCCCACTGAGTTCATATTTGCAATAGCAATGTAAACCCAAATTATAGGGGTATTCTGCACCCAGGTTCTGCTCTAACAGAGCCGTCTATCGTACTGCCTCTGGTCAGAAAACCAAACGGGTGGGAGAGAGATCCAAAAAGCTTTATTTTGTTAAATTTCTGTGCTTTCTGTTAGGCAACTGAAGACTTTGGGCAAGAGAGAAATATAGCCTGACCAAATACAGCTGGTTTTGAGTGAGAGTGCAGCCTTATGGTTTTACATTACCAAACTATGCTTTGGAATTAAAAGGAGATGTGTGGAAATACAGCATTGACAACATGTCAGCCTAGCTGACACCTTTCAGCTGGCAATGAATACTGATTACCTTCTCCATAGCAGGCAATTCCTCTGTCTAACATCATTTCATTAAAACACATCTGAAAGGAAAGTCTGTCTGCTTCTAATTTTAAAGAATTTCTTGGGTAGATCAAGCTGCAAACGTATGTTTTCTTTGGGGGGGAGGGGAGGGCAAGTGTGGGAAAATAACAAAATTAAATATTTCACTTTGATATTAATATTTTTCAAAAACTAAAGCAGGCTTTGGTAAGAAATTCTTTCCTGGCTAAAAATGGCATCTGTAATGCCAGCTTTTTTGGTGGGCCAGACAACCCATATCAGGTGTTACCTGCCCTGTATGTCTTTTCCTTTTCTGCTATGTTGCTCCAAACATGCTGTCAGTTCAATGCCACAGTGGCTAGTACTAGAAATGACAGTTTCCTGACAGTTTAAATGTTAGAGACCTGAGTCTCCGTGCCAGCAGCTTTTGAATGGATCCATTTAAGTAAGAGTTTTCTTGTATTGGAAGGTTGAGCACTTCAAGCTGTTTGAACTGGAAACAAAACTGTTGTCCTTTTTTCAGTCTTTTCAATGATTAAGCAGAGTGGTCAGCTGCCCTGACCCCCAGGGGCCACCCCATTTTGCCCTCTGTCCTTGTAGGACACCAAGTTTCTGCCCACCTAGGTGGGTGGGAGCTGGAGGCCCTGGGTTGGATGCTCTCCTCCAGGCATGGTCTGTGCTCATGGGCTGTCCCCAGCATAGGCCTGGGAAGGTCAATTTTGCCAAAAATCATCAAGTGAGCTGCCAGGAAATTGGTAGGCTTCTGGTGGAAGTTCCCAATTCTTTGGCAGAAGATTTCTAAGCTGACCTATTTCTATAGATTTTTTGTTCTCGGTGGACTAGTGAACTTTTTTCTTTTGCCTCCCTGAAATTTTCTGCACCATCTCACTGAAATTTCTGTGTGTTTCTTCTACTGAGAGGGAAGAGAGTCTGATGTTTGTGACAGCTTCTTTAGACACCTAGTTATGTTATGTCTTAAATTAAGACATTTAAAACCATGTTTCATCTTTGGAGAAGGGAGTCTTTTTATCAATGTATTAAGTACATCCTTTAATTGTCCTTTTCTCTGGGAATTCTATCTAAATGAAGAGTGAGAGCTTGAGACTTTGTTCTTTCAAATGACTTAATAAAAGCCATCCAGTTGTTTATTGGCTTTCTTGTCAGAAAGGTGATGGAGGTGGCATGTCCCATGTTGCTCTCTCTAATCTGACACCTCATATATTGTACGTTATGGGAACAAAATATGAAAGAAAATACTTCAGAGATGTCTCAATGGGGACCTTCAGAATAAGATTTCAACAGTGCCAAGATTTTTATGACAACATAATTAGAGCTTCCACCAGATTGTAAAAACTTAATTTGATGAAAATTGTGTAAGCTGATTTAGGGTCAAATCCCAGACTTATTCAGGCTTTCCTCTGAATTTCTACTGATCTCACTGGCATTAGTATAGCTCTGCATTTCTAGCAAAGTCTCCCTGTGCTTCTTGTTGTTGCAATGAGCAATCTTTATTCTCACAAACTATTTCAGTGTATTTCAAAGACATATGTTAAAAAGATGTTACTGATGCATTTAACAGAGCAAATAGGATCTTCTGTGCTTTAACATTCACTTGATGCTACACAGATATGAAGGTTAGCTCCAACTTTGAGGATCTCTTCCAATGTACCCTTGTGTCAACAAAGTCACAGTTGTGACAATAGAGATAAGATGATAATTTTGAGGATATTTTGTGCTCTCCTTTTTCTCACGGTTCTGCTTTTGAAAGTTCAAATCTCTAGTAAATAGAACAGCAAATTTGAGCTTTCTTTATATTTTCCTTTCTGAAGTGGTGTCATGGGGTTGTTTCTCAGCAAGTCTTGATCAAATTGGCTGAATTTGCAAGTGCATAGATGTGGGGTTTTTACCTGCCAGTTTAGTCTAACTTCATGCCTGTATCTGAAAGACCAGCTGTATTCAATGGGATCTCCACCCCTGTGGAGACCCACCATAGGAGTCATGGCAAGGGGATCAGTTTAGCCAAGTAAATTACACTTTTGGGGAAGACTATTAGTGTACACACCAGGTAGAGGAGCAGGTTCTTATTCTGCAGTCTTGTTTCTAGGTCAAAAACCTGGGCAGGCAATGTTCCCTGCATTGTGATATCTCTGGAGTATTTCAAAGAGAAAGCAGCATTAAAACTTCCTTTTCAAAAATCCTGAATATTGGATAGGATTCTGAACTCAAATTCTCTTAAAATCATCTTGTTAATCTCAGTAATGTGTGGGGAGACACACTTCACATATTTATTACTATATTCCAGGAACCCTTGTGCTGTGTGCTGGAGCACATCAAATGTGGTTGAAGCAGTATTGCTACATGACAGAGTTTATAATCCTCATAG
Source organism: Phaethornis superciliosus (assembly GCA_023637945.1). NCBI lineage: Eukaryota > Metazoa > Chordata > Aves > Apodiformes > Trochilidae > Phaethornis > Phaethornis superciliosus. Next base: position 14,416,715 of record JAJQWJ010000015.1, read on the forward strand.
CATAAAGTAACCGAAGGAGAGAAGAAAGAACATATGGTCCTTTTCCCTCAGGAAGAGAACCTAGATGACAAAGCTGGAATGGAGTTAAGGTCATAGGGGTGACAGCAGAAGAACAAGAAATGAGCCATAATTTTCTTTACTGTCGTACAGAGGCCATGGAACACTCCAGTCCTCCTTCTAAAAACTATGGGACAAGTCCTAGGCTTAGTGTTATTCTGGCCCTTCTATGAAGGTATCACCCAGGAAGTTTTTCAGATTAGCAGGTCTAGAGCAAGCCACACATGGCACACAAGCAGCTTCAATGAAATTTTCCTGTGCTTCACATTGAGGAAGTTTTTCTAAGCTCATGTTGTCTTTTTAGGGCTTCAGGGTGGGCAGCAACCCTGCAGTGCTTTGATGGCAGTTCCCTTCACCTCAAAGGGAAAGGAGGCTCATGGGAGTCCTAACATCCCATTTTTTTCATAGCTCACATAATACAGAACTCCCATATTTTTGCAGGAGGCGAGGAGACCATGGTCACCACCTTCTAGAAGCATCTGCAAAGCCATAATTCTGTACCCAAGATACTATTCTTAGCACAAACTGAGTTGTTTCATTATCTGGGAGTTCACAGCTTTCCAGAACCTGACATTGTAGGGAACAGAGCACTGAGATGACAAATAGCTTGTAAGCTTTTAACAAGACAAGTAATCTTTTATATCAGAATTGCTGTAGTATCTACTCAGAATGTACCTTTCCAGTAAATCACTCTTATCACCCTTTTAAAATGGAACTGAATTCAGCCCTCTTTCTTCAGGGGAAATCAGCTCTAAATGCTGCAGCTTGTTTAAAGCATCAAGGTTTGATCCTGTAAGATGATGCTGGACCCTCTCAAATCCCAGTGTAAAGTCATTGTCAACAGGCAGTGCTCAGTGTGTCCCACAGCTTGGCACCTGTCACAGCACTGATCTCAAACTGCCTCCTGCACTTCCTGACATAAATGTGACCTCTTTGCTTTCCCCATCCTCCTCTGTTGTTCTTGTTTCTCCAAGTTCCCTTTCAATGAAATGCTGAGAAAGGGTCTAACACAGTGACACAAGCATGATGCTTGCAAGCCAAGGTCTGTTTTATGGCTGTGGTGTCCTCTGCCTCATCTCTGTGCTCTCCAAGGGACAGATGGCATCTCCTTGTGGGTTCCTGGGGGGTATCTGCCCTTGTGGGACTCCTTTCTCTGCTGACTCCCAGAAACTCCCAGATAAATCATTATAATACCAAAGGCCAATGCACATACAGATGACTACTGGTCGTAGGCAAGATGAACCTTTGGTTGCTATGATCATTTTCTACAGAGTTAGTAGGCAGGTTAGGGGCATATTTCTCTCTTTGTTCCTGAAGAACCATTCTATCTGGGAGCTGCCAAGTAAAAATTTCAAACCCAAGTTTTGTAGTCTGTTAGTTTTTAAATATTTTAGCTTTTTGTGTACAGCAGACTGTTAGCAGAAGAGAAAAGAAAGCCAGCTTGCGATATTTCTTGAGATTTTTTTGGTGCCTTTTTTTTAATATCTGTCTTTATTGTGGAAGTGTGAGATACAAGGAGAAATTCTCCAGCTCCATCTAAGTGATACAAGGTCACTTAGACCGCCATAAAAATACTTTCTCTCTTGCCACTGTGGGAAATGTAATCTATTCATTTTAATGTCCAGTGAGCAAGGGCCACCCTGGTATTTTTATCACTGCTGCTCTGCTCCAGCGTGTGCCCCGAGGCATGGGTCATGCTTCCAAACAGTGACAAAAATTGTCATGTTTTGGGCAAGACTAAATGATGAAAGCTTTAAGAACTGTAAACTTCAGTAATTGTTTGAAGGAAAATAGTCACCAATTCTTTCTTTGTGTGAACAGATGAGAATGACATTGTAAACTACATAACTGGGCTTCTGCAATCTTGATGTAATTCCCAACACGGCTGGAAGCTTTTCATATCATTTTAGGGCCTCTGGCTTTGCATGACCTGTGCCTCTGCTCCTACTTTGAAATGGGATAATGATATTCCCTTTCTCCACCCTTTGACCGCTGCAATTATAGGGTTGGAAGCCAGTGGCACATTAAATGTTTGTACAGCACTTAGCAGATCTTTGGTGATGCATAAAATATCAAGCTACTTCAAATCAGTATTTTACATAGAAAATGAGAGAGTAAACCATCGTACGTATTCTGAATATCTGATAGGAAATAGGTGAAATGAATTTGAAATATTTTTGTGGTTTTCTAAGTGCAGTTTCTTAGCTTCATTTCTCATGACAAATGAGATCTTTGTAGACAGGAGTTTCTGTGAAGTGAGTGTTTGTTCTGTAGGCAATTTTTAAAAAAATCTGTTTATGGTAATAGGTGTTATGTTTTAATCCATGTCACAGCCTCACCAAACACATCATCTGAAATTGCTCTATTAACTGAGTTTTTCTTTTCCGTTTACATTGCAACCTTTTTCTTTAAGAAAACACTTTACATCATGTTGTCATGACAACAGAATATGCTCCTGGGTTGAAATGCTGACATTTCTCCCAGTGTTCATAATGCACCCTCTGCTCACTCCTCCCTTCTTGGCCAGTCCTGAGTGTCTCTGCACAGAAATTTATATCTACAACAGAGAGATGGATTGGGGGGCAGAAAAGGCTGATTGCCATATTTTTCTTTTTCTGTGTTTGTGAGTCTGTAAGTGGGTAATCCTTTTGAACCTTGGGGATACTGCTGTACCAACAGCTTTAACATAATTCAAAGAAGCACAAATAGAAGGGAATTTTCTATATCACCAAAATACATCTAAATTTTCTCTCAACCAATTGTATGTGCTGGAACTCACGTTCAAGCAATCCTGGGTCTGTTCCAAATGATGTTAGAGAATAAAAAGAAAAGCTTATGATGAACTTGAAAATACATCTGACCTAGAACAGGCTATAAAATAAGTAAATTCTATTTTGTCTTGTACTCTAGAGATCTTCATAAAATGTAATATGGAGATTTGAGTCCTGCAGTCCTCAGCATAGTCAGATGAAACCCACATATTTCCTCCCACCCTAAAGAGAATAGGTGATGTTGAATTCTAATTATAGCAATTTGTAGATAATAATTTGATAACCACAGGCCATAGAATGTGGAACATGAAATCACTGCAAACAGTGTTATTTATTAAAATGTCTGTTTCATGCAGCTTCACTGATTGACCCAGAAGAGTAAGCCCTGAAGTTGACCTGTTAGGCCAAGATTACAGACATTACTTCCCTATAATAATTAAAACAATCATACTGATATGCCTCTACCTTGCTTTACCAAATATCATGGTGACTTCATTTTTGGGTCATTTCTTACCTTTGCTAGCAGTAAGTTTGTAGTTCAAAAGAACACTTTAAAGTTCCTTAAACCTGTTTTGATACCTGGATATTCTGAATATCTGAAAAGATGTTTGTGAGTAAAGTGGTTTCTGGAGATGGACAAGGGAAACAGATGGGAGAAAAGGGGAACAGCAGAAAGACTTCCCCACAGGATGCAACAGGAGAGGTTACATAACAATAAATGCTGTTGCTGGAAGTATGCCTCAGTTTTTCAAGCTCTGAGAATATTAGATAAACTTTGTGGACTGGATATAGTTCTGCATGTGAGACAGGTAGATTTTCTCACATCTGCTCCCTATAGGGTTTTTGATCATCTTCAGAAACATCTAGTACCAGCAACTGTTTGAATATTGGATAATATCATGCTGTGAATATGGTCCACTTTGGAAACTCCTTGTTTCTCTGCAGAATATTGTAAATGGAAGAGTCTGACAGTGACAGCACAAGCATAAAATAATTGTTGTGGCTTGGGGGAAGAAGCTGAAGTAGCAAAGTAGAAGAGTAAACAATAGGCTGACGTAATCCATGGACAATATTCTCTGTTTCAGCAGCTTGTGGAGTCATTAGTTGGTATTGATCACATTGTTAGTCAAACACGAATAGTTGGTTTTATATGCAGGACACAGACACAGTTAGAAGTTCCTTGCTGAACTCTATGGCCTACACAAACATTGAAGCATCACTTAAAATCTGTGATAAGAAGATAAGAGGATAATGGTAATAATACATTTTATCAACTCTCATTTAGTCTTTGATAAAAATATAACTATGGGAGAAAATGGAGGGACAAATCAGAATAAGACTTCATTTACATGAAAAAATTCAGAAATTTGAAATTTGTGCTTGGGTTCTGAATGAAATCCAGAGTGTCTAATGAAAATTGGTTCACTCAAGCAGCTCCATGATAAGCAACTTTGTGAATTCAAAGCTGTTCTAATGAAATGCAGCTTGTTCAGTACCTCCTCTGTTGCAGATGAGATTTGACCTCTAAGTTTGCTTTATGTTAGCTAGTGATTATTTTCTACTTTTCAGTAGAGAAAACTTCAGGTTAAAATTTTATTAAACAGGATGTAGGTCTCTGAAAACTTTCAGTCATAACTAATTGGCTTAGATCAAAAAATCCCCAGCCAGCTGCAGTTATAAGCCCTTTTATTTTATTACGTATGTGGGTCTTTCTGCCTCTGTGCCTAAAAATTTCAATGCCAAAGCTACATCATAATGAAGACTGGGTGGTGGGGGTGTGTGTTTAAAAGTGAAGATAGATTAGCTAAACTAATGAGTCTAGATGAGCCTAATTAAAATTAATAGTGAATTTAGAAATGAGAAAATAATTATGGCATTGAGTAAAACAGCAAAATGAAAAAAGCAACTGTAACAGATTACAAAGCTGCTGTGGGAAGCTGCCAGAAGACCACTTGCCTTTTATTTGCTAAATGGACTAATCAAAGCAACTACCTAACCCACCTCTGACATCAAGCATACAAGATTTGGCCACTTAAGAACTGATGTCAGTGACAGTGAATGAAATTGCAATGTACTGTAGTCTTCTCTAGCTTTTTGTTTAGCCAGAAGGTAATGTGATACGAGCACAAAGGCTTCTACCTAGCAGTGACTTCAGCTGACATTTTTATGTTAGGTCCAAATCTAATCCTCATGCTCCAGTCATAGTAGCCCCAACATAAAGTGTAAGCCAGTAAGTTTTCTCCTTGAAATACTTTCTACAATAAAACTAAAGGAATTTGTAGGGAGTCAGCTCAGGAAACATCCCCAGAGTCTTGTATACTGGTAGAAGGCTTTGGACTGCTGTCTTGGTGTACTCAGGTTCCCACTCCAGCTAAAACATTCAGACCTCCTGCATATTTTCAGTCTTTAGCAGTTAATATACCAACAGTCTTTCAGTAAAGAGCAGTTCTCTAAAAGTAAGTTTTAGCTTCCTTTCTCTCCAGTTCTGGTCATTAGTCTGGTTAAGACAGCTCATTCCTTTGAAGCATCGTGAGGAAGAAACATTTAGCTGAGGTGCTTCAGTCAAGATCCAAGCTGTTAAAAGTCACTGTCAATCACCAAAAGGTGAGTCTTGCCTCCTGTTTATCTCCCTTTACAACTGATTCTTTAAAACAGGATCATAATTCTATCCCCATAGTTTATTCCACCACATTTTTCTCAAAAAACGCAGTTTGTCAATGTGCCTGTGTGAAGCATTTTAAAACCTTCCACTAAGGTATTTGAAGAGATCAGGGAGATTTCAGATTCTCTGTGTTCTGGTTTTTGGTTCAGAGACTCTTTCTTGGTAATTTGCAAATGAAATCAAAACTCTCTGGAAAGCTGAAGCACACCAGGCTGGCTGGGCTGTGAAGAGCCCTCCTATCCTGCAGTGTGTGCGCAGCCTGGGAATCCCTAAACTCACCAAAAACATTTTTTTAGAATCATCCTCCTCTAAACTCTGAGAAGGCTGGGTTTTTCCTATCCATTGAATTTTTTTAACAACAGGGCTGTAGCGTTTCCTGACAGACAGAAGAATGAAAAGCTTTTAATTCTCTTACATGCATTGCAGATTTATTCAGCTGGATTTATGTGGGCTGTATCAGTGTCTCTGTATTTGTGAGAGCTGAGAGTAACCTTAATGGCATGGCTAGTGGGCAAACTTGCTCTCGTGTTCACCTTCTCTGTCAGTTAGCTCATTTATTTTAATTTCCATCTTTTTAACAAAACCAAAGTCTGAATTAGGTGATCCCATACATCTAACCAATGCCTTATTTGATTACAGTATACGGTGGCTCCAGATCTTTCTTTACAGAGTTATGTAGTAGCATGGTGGGGAGTGTGTCTGCCCCTTCCACAAGTCATATCTAGAGAGTTGGAACTGCTAATATGATATTGCACTAAAGCTGAAAATTAAGCTACAAAACCAAGCTACAAAAATTAAGCTACAAACCCTTTTGTGTAGAGCCAACTGCAATTGGTGGATGGGACCCATCCCATTTAAAATGCCCATCCCTGATAACATCTGACAGTGATGCTTCACCAGAGGTATCAAAAAATTAATTCATTTTATGCTTCTTATTTTATTTTTATACTTTATTTCATTTCCTAGTAGTTTAGAAGGCACTTTATTAGATTTTAGTTAGTGGATATCTGTGGGTACCTGGCTCAGTTTCAGCTTGTTAAAAGAGGCATTTGCAAGCATTTTAGGATCTTCATATACACAGGGCCACAAAACTGGACCTTTTTTCAGGACCTTTAAGGTTCTACAGTGGTGCTGATTTCCTGATTACCACATTTATTCCTCAATGAAAGATGGGAATCTCCTGCTGAGCCTACAGCATTCTTAATCAGGTAATGTGGGAGTCACTCTGTAGATTAAAAAATCATTTTCACATGTGTTACTATTATGGCCAAATGAATGGAATGAGGGAAGTGAAAAGAAAGCCCTCGGTCACTCCAACCTCATTTAGGGAAGTGTGTATCAAAGTCTGAAATCAGCAGCACAGTTTTCTGTAGTGTTCTGCTGTGGCCAGATATTGTCCTCTGTGCTAACGTGGGACTGGCTGGGCTTCAGGAATTTAGAAGGGGAACTGCTGGGAATCCTGTGGCTTCTGCAGACCTTCTCCAGACCAATGTGCAAGGGCATGGACACTGCAACAGATTTTGTTTCTGAAGTCATCAAGGGTTCAGAAAAAAATGGTCTAATGCAATGGAGAACATTACTTCCACAGCAGTGTTTGTCAGCATATGAATCAACTTCCAAAGCCAACTAAATCTCCAAAATCTTTGAAGTTTTACCATTAGACTTTTTAGTTGATTCCCTGCTACTCAGAAGGTAACACTGACTAACAGAAAATCACTGAAATTTAAATTGCTTGTACACCCACAGAAATGTAGTGGGTTTGGAGTATGACTGATGCACAAAAGGGAGGAATTCACAGCATTTTTTCATAAACATTTTGAATGCCTAAGCTAACTCATGGTTTGTGATAAGGAATGAATTTAATATTTTGTGACCCAGGAAAGATATGATAGGAAACTTTGCTTTTTGCTAAGAGGCACATAGATCTAAGGGAGATCATAAACAAGGACCTGGAGAATTTCAAGAAAGAAATTTTGCATCTGAATCACATCAGGATTCTACAAAAAAAAAAAAAAAAGTTACATTTTGTTGATCACAACATATTTGTAAAACTTGCTCTTAGTCTAAAAGAAAATGGAGGCCAATGTAGAAAGCACAAAAATATTTGTACTAGTCTGGCATACTGAAGATGCTAATTTTCTTTTCCCTTTGCTTTGCTTCTGATTGATCTTTTTTGTTTATTACAATCAAAATTTAAAAATACCAGAATTATTCTGATTTCAGTTCATTCCATGCATTTTAAAAAGCTGCGTTACTGTTTGTGGGTTTTGTTTGTGCACATGCTTTTAAAAAGAATTTATTTGACTAAAAAAGTAATTCTGCCTTTCCAGAAATTAAAATAGAATGAGATTAGAAAACCTGTGCCCATACCCCCCCTTCTTCAAGTCCTATTTGAGCCTTTTTGTAAACATAAATTTTCTTTGAAATAACAGATGTGTACAATGCATGGTGAGCAAAGCAGCAAAATAACATGATTGCTGTTTAATCAGAGCATAAGGGTTTGAAGCTGCTTGTTGGCAACTGGTGCTGTGTGTCTTGTAAAACTGAGGACAGCTGGAGCAAGTGGTAGAACTTTTGTGTGTGGCATCCAGCAATATCATTTCATGAAATGTGATTCTCTATTCCAGCTATTGAAAATAAATATTTATGACCAAGACTAGACAGGAACCCAAGTTATTTGTAGTTCATAATTTCAAGTGAATTTGCTGATGGAACTTGATTTGCCTTTGGAGCTTCGTGATCATTAATGTGCTTCTCCTAATGGTTTGAGCAGACTTCCAACAAGTATGTGTGGTTTCCCTGCTGAGTTTCCACTTATAAACCAAACCTTAACTTCTGCAATAATGCAATATCTTTCACAGACCCATGAGTGAAAATTTAGACATTCTTCCTAATGCTGTGGCATTCTAGTTGTGAAGTACCAGGGTACCACAGGCCATTTTAGGGGTCTTGCTTTGGTAGATATAACTCAGATATGTGGGCTGTCCATTCACAGCTTCTGTTTCAGTGCATCTTGGTCTCCCCATGAAGCTTCTGTTTGCAGTACAATTCTTGGAAAATTATTGATTTGATTGGGGTTATGCTGTCTCATGCAGCTTCTTCTTTCCTACATTTTTGTGATTTTGTTTGAACTGTTTTCTGTTATTACAAGAGTACTTCATGGCTATGGTACAGAACTCAGTGGTATTGCCTGAGAATATTCACATCATTATTAAGAACATCTGCTAAGTTAGATGTGTGAAGTTGAACTGGTGTTCTGCTTATATTTAGTGATGACTTTTTTTAAAAGCACATGGAGTCCCTTTCTGTGAATGTCTCTCGTGCAGCTTGTCAGGCTGTCTGATTTTTTCATCTGCACTTTCCTGTGCTAATAAGCTTTCATGCTGTCCTGTGCCACTTCCTCCTAGAAAAAAAAAATAAAAATACAGCTAGATCATGGATGTTTTCAACTGATTGACTAGCTGGCAAAACAAATTGTTGGTAATGTGCTCCATCTGCTTTGTGTTCTCCAGGATCCAGTAGCAGTTGGTAGTGAGACTACCAAGGCAGCAGTCCAGATTTGCATTGTGTCTAGTGTGTAGGCATAAAAGGAAAGAAACGGAGGTAGGAGTGTAAGATTTCCCTTCAGTCTCTGTACAAGCAAGTAGGGCACCTTAAAGGAATATTAGAAAGAATTTCACCAGTATGTTACTGAAAATATATCAGAGAGACTTTTTTCTAGGCAATTGTTCCGTTGATTGTATATCTCCAGTATTAAAAACTAAAATCTGGTAGAGATTAGCTCATTAACAAAATTAACCAAAGAGTGAATGAAAATTTCAGTCATTCCTACAGCACTGTGTCTGTCTTTTACAGAGACAGAATTGCATTTAAGTAACCTGAACTATGCTGGATGTGAGCCTGGCTTTCTACTAGAAAGCATCAATGAGGGGAATGGTAACTTGACCAAAATAATCTAGAAAAATTCCCAAATTTAAAAATATCTTAGATTCAGTTTCAGATCTTGTTTCTCTTCTGCAATTCATTAGCTTCATCCTTCCTCTGTTTTGCAAACATAGTGCATGCTTTTCTTTAATTTTTTCATTTGTTGGTCAGGAAGCATAGTTGCAAGGTCTGGAGACTGAAATCTTGATTCCTACAGGCGTTGCATTAGCAGCAGTGAAACAAACTTTCTCAAGTCCCAGCCTTGTTGGAAAAGCAGCAAGAAAATATTGCCTTCCCAATCAGATTTTCAGCATTGCTGCTAGGCCTTCTAACTCAGGCATTTGCATGGCAGAGCTATTTCCGACCTCGATACTAACTCTTAAAAATTAACTGAAATTCTGAAGTCACTTTACATGGATTGTAAATAGGATGATCTTTGATTTTTATTTTTTTTTTCTTTGTTTGGGTGGAATTGGAACTGATATCTCCTCCAAATGCAAAAGGCTCCATATCTTATTGCCACTCCTCTGATTCATCCAGGTATTAAAATACTAAAAAGCCAACTGTTTCCATAGTGACTGTTCTTATTTAATATTTTACTTTTTCTGCCCTTTATCTGCCTTTAGAGTTGCTATATCGTTTACTTTCTTTCAGCAATTGTAGCCTATGACTGATGGTTAAAATAGCAAACTCTAGAGACCATGGCTGCTTTAATGTTGATAGAAATCACATGTGTGGAGAAGCTTCATCAGTTTGTAATTTACCCCCTCCATGCTAGAAATCAGAACCTAGTTCATTACCATTATAAACATATCCTTCTGCTAACCTTAGCCCTGTCCAGTTCTTAGAGCTGATTGCCTCAAGGCAATCCTTTTTTCCAAAAAGGATTGCCTCAAGGCAATCCTTTTTTTCCAAAAAACGTTTTTCCTGGGGCTTGACTTTATTATTACAAAAAGAGACAACAAAAAAAGAGATTACAAAAAAGACAGCATAAAATTAAACCCAAACTTCTTGAGGCTGTTTGTGCAGTTGCTACCCTGAAAGTGCCCAGCTTGTACAGTCTGCTGACCCTGGGTCTTGGCATAAGGTCCTAGTGTTAACCAATCTTGATCAGTTTTGTAAAAGATTCTCCTCTGCCTACCAGGTGTATTCAGGAAGGGGCCAACACTTTGACACAATTAATAATGCAACTGGTTTCCAAAGCCTGTCTTTGATAATGGATTTGGTACAAAACTCAAAATACTGACACTAGAATAGACAAAAATCTGGACATTGCACTAAGCTGTTCAAAAGAGTATCTTTCTTTCTTTGTTTGGAATAAAAGACTCTTAAAAAGAGGCTTAGAACAAGACCCAGGAAAAGTTTGAGGCTGAGGAGAACACAGGACATCTTTCCCTCTCTCTATGATATCAATTGATCCTGAGCCCATCAGTCATCCTTGGGAAGCAGCTCCTTTGAGACTGCAGCCAAATGCTTGCTCAGAACTTTCCTTCCATTTAGTACTGAAAAGAATTGATTTGCTCAAATTAGGAACTGGAAGCCAAAGTTAATCATCAAACGAAACCAAACAAATGAGAAAAAAATCCCAGACCCTCTGAAATTAAGGGGTAGTCCTTGGAGGTTTAGTAAAAATAGTTTGCTATTCTTAGGCTGTGCAGGACTTGAATTCAGCTCAAATTTTGTAGGAGGAATGTGCCACTGTCAAGGTACAGCTCAGTCACAGTGAAATAAGAGATTAAAATCTGGTCATTTAAGCGCTGCAGAGGAAGAGGTGAGCACAGAAACCAGGTCTGCCACAGATTTAGATGTAGTTAGTTTTGTCTTAGTCAAATCCAACCTTCATAGACCAGATGAAGCCAAAGATTCTCCTGTCAGTATTATTTATGTCACATTCTTAGTAGTATGCCCAATGTGTTCTTTGTTAGTAAGTCCTGTGACTTTAATAGAGAGAAAGGAGGAGGAATGAAAATCCTAGACCAGGTAGGAATTTCAAAATGTAAATAACTTCAGCAAATAAAGATTTTGACTAAGGCATTCTATCCATAGCAGAGCAGTCCCAGAAACTCTCATTCTTCCCCCATGGCCTTTTGCTTCACAGCACATGTGTACTGCCCCTTGTGAATAAAGACTTCTCCTTCTCAGTCTGTTCTCTCAGCCCTCTCTACCCAAGCACCCACTTGTATGAGGCGTGAATTGATTTATTTTTACCTTTGCATCTGTGTGGGTGCACGTGGCTGGCAAACTGCCAGAGTCTGTTGTTTCTGAACTGTTGTCTTCAATCATTTTGGAAGTAAGGGAGATGCTAAGCTGGGATGAAAAAGGATTTCAGTTTACCTGCTATGTATGGCAGTAACTAATCACTTGAAAAGAAAATGTAGAGAGAAAGTCCAGTGCAGAATGGAAAACAGCAGAAAAATTCAATTTATTCTTCTAAATCTCAGTTGTGGAGCCCTACACATAGATGTTTATGTATTCAGAATCTAAAAACTACAGACAGATTTTCTACCATTTTTCATGGCACCCCTTTTCTCTGACTCCCTTTCCATCTCCTAGAAAGATTGTGGAAAGAAAGCAGCTCACCTGTCTGTGACAAATCATGGAGAGTGAGTCCTGTTCCAGTCATATTGTATTTTTTTGGTGTGGTTATTTAGACCATGCAGGGCAAATTATTAATTTATCCCCTAAACTTTCCCCTAAACTTTCTTCCTACCTAATACAGCAGTCTGTGCCCCTTTGTGAAGCAGGATTCTGGCATCCAGTGTGGGCACCAGTATTATTTACAGAATGTAGTGAGAGAACAGTCAGCTCACAAGTCACTGGAAGATGCATCCTCCTCCCAGGCAAGTTTGTTATCTAATGGAGATACAATATAAACCAAACAGAAAATCCAGAGAAAGCTGTTATGGTCTGATCTTTACCACGGAGACAAAGAGGGAAGTGTTCTCCTGTTGGTGAAGATATAATACTCTAATGTGAAGGGGATACTCAACACAAATATCTGCCTACAACCCCATCTTCCTACACAAACACTTTATCATAATAGTTGAACATACCCCTTCCAGTATATTTGCTGTAGGATCTGTGGCCTAGCTTAGAGACTACCAGAGCTTCCTCTGCTTATACATGTTCTGTTGAGCTTTTAGTGGTCAAGGCTAATGCAGTTGTGTAGAGAACAGGGATGGTGGAAGACACCTCAGGTGTTATTGAGGCTGTAAGTCAGGCTGAGTTGATTGTCTGCACTGGTATCTCTTTGTCCCCTCTCCTTCATGTGGAAAAACACTAATGTCTTGCTGTTTCATACAACACAGATCTTAAAGCACTAAAGAGATGAACATGAGGCCTTTCACCTGTTCAGCCATGCAGAACGTTCAGTAGACAAAGAATGATAATTTTTGTCATAGCTCAAAAATCACCACAGAGGTGTTGGAAGGGTTAATAGTGTCTGCACAATGTTCTGAAGCTACAATATGCTAATTTTTCACACCTTGTATAATTTCTTTGTATTATTTTACTACAGATGCTTAATTGTGTCCTATTCTGGTATAAAGCAGGTCTGGAACCTGTTTTGAATTATTTTATGGAGAGAAATTTTACAGCTCTTTTGTCTTCTTTTTCTCTTCTAGACTAAGCTTTCTATGCTGAGCATATTTCTATGCCATGCTTTAATGCTCTCCTTTATCTTCAGGGCATTAGTTGTATTTGTCATAAAACCAAAGAGCATTTGATAGAAGTAGAGTTTCTCCTCCTTTTTAAACCATGTAAAAGTGTGTTGACTGTAAGGTTCGATTTTGCAAATCTTATCTCTCTTCCATATGTTGCCTTCTGCAGTCAGGCCTCAGATTTGTTATGCTTATTTAAAAATCAAGGCCACTGTTTATCAGGATAAAGCTTTCCTTGCTTCTCATAATGGACACATTTTATTTAAAATCTCTTAGTCCAATGTTTTTTGCTGTCTAGCTCAGTATTGCTCCTCTGTGTGATACAAGTAATTGAACATTATCCACTTGGGGAGGCTATAAGGGTGCTTCTCTAAAACAGTAAAATTGGCCTTAATAGTTAGACTGGGAAAACCATAGTGATTTTATTTTGTTAATTTACTCTAATTGAATGCCCACACAGAAGCCAAAGGCTGTTCCTCAAGCTGAACTCCACATGTGGGCAGTGGACTGGCCCAGTAAGTCAGCTGAAATCATTTCATTGACTTTAGATTAGGCTCAATGTTATTTGTCTCTCTTGAGACTGCAAGATTTAGTGTAACACTGGGTTTTGTGCTGAATCATCAGTAGATAGTGTCCAATTTATTACACTGGGAATATGAAGTCTTTGAGCACAGATTATGTGTCCTCTCCCACCACTGCCTGAGCATCAATAAGGAGTCAGTTCTGTCTTCTAAAGTTGGAGAAGTTTAGGAAGGTGGAGAGGGTGGTAGGTAAGGCAGGTGAAGAGATGGGCTGCCTAATGATATGTTGAAATTGAAGCAAGACAAATGCAGAATTTTAAACTCTATCTAGTAAAAAAAAAATATTATTTCATGCAAATGGTCTTTTAATTAAGGTACATAGGAGGACAGTGCAGCAGAAAAAAGCGTCTTGAATTCTGAGGTGATGGAAGTGACCTGCACACCCACCACATTCACTCTGAGAAAAGTTTGTGTACATCACTGGGCACCCTGCTACATTAGAGGCTTTTCCCCTCTGTGTACTCTGTCCTGTCTGACATCCTGGTGTTCCCACACAAAACATTATTTGCTCTGAGGGCTGGTGGCTGTGAAAACTGTAATGCAGCACAGCTGACTATATGGGGGGGAAAATTAAAAAACCATGACCCTAGACAAGCTTCATTAAACTCATGGACCTTGAAAGGCAAATAAAACAGATTACTGTAGTACAAAACAACATGATAAAACATGAACATTGTTTCAGTTCATTGAAGTTTTATGTATTACTTGTTGAATTGGTTATTTGGGACCACACAAAATAGTAAAAGCAGAGAAAATAAAGGGTCAAAGGCAGAGGCACTCAGCTTTGTCCTTGCAAACTAGCAAGCAGCCAGTCCTGCTGCCATCTGTCACTTTTCACTTCAGAAGTCCATGCCAATATAGACATTTGAGGCATTTTTGTCTTTCATTTGAAGGATTGCATTTCCCCTTAAAGGGATGCGGAATTCCTGGTGGAAACCTAGATAGCAAATGGTCACGTTAAGTTTACCAGTGAGTTATTTCTTTCATTGACAGAGTCTAGTTTCAGGAATATTTAACAAAAAAACAAACAAATCAAAGATAAATCATAAAAAGTAACCCCCCAGTAATTTTTTCTACTTAGCCCAACTTAGACTAGTACAGAAGATCTTTTTTAATCATCTCATATTACACAGAAATGTGTTTAACCGTGCAAAATCTCCCAGAGATGAATCATTGAAATAATTGGTCTATTTAAGTTCTGCTTGAGACACATTTCAAGGGCATAAGTTATTTCTTATAAGTTATTTCATTAAAAAGACTTGGCACATTGCTACATTTAATTTTGGGGGTAATATTAAACTGGTATGAGATTTTTGGCTTCCCAACTCAGTTGTATATGGGTTTTCATAATGTATTGTTGAATTCTGTGAGGAGGCTGTAGCTGTAGCTGTTACCTGATCATCTGGAACTAAATCCTGAACCCCTGACTGTGAATGTACCTGAATGTGGGGAGATTATTTGGAACTGATTTTTTTTTGAGTGGATGGAAAGGAAATTAAAAGACCGTACAGAGTTACAAACCATATGGATTACAGAGTTTGTGGTTTACAAGTGAAAACACTCATTTTTTGTAGGAACAGAGGGATTGGCATACTTGGGGAGATGAGTAATTTTCATCTGTAAATCATTTCTGAGAGTGGTTAGCACCATAGCCTGCCTTGGAAGATACAACAATAACACCTACCAGGTTTCATGAGTAAATCTATGGGCACTTGTTGCAAAGATCAATATTTTTAGCTCTCCTTTAAAGTGGGAAAAATACAGGACAGTGAGTTAAAGCACATAACCCACAGCCAACAGGGTACTGGGCAGAGAACCCAGACCTTGGGAGACTTATGACAGTGCTGGTAGGACACTACACAAGGCTTTATGGTGCATACAATTATTTGCTCAAGCAGAATTTGTGTGAAGCTTTTTTTTTTTGCAGCAAGCAGAGGGACAGTGCTCTGTTGATTTAACCTATACCTGTGCAGGTGCATTTCTAAGCTGCTTTGGAACCTGGTATCTGTTAGCCAGGGAGCTGCATGTTACCACTGGGTCTCCCTCAGCATCTGTGTTCACCTTGGATGGAGATAAGAACTGGGGCACATTCATCTGATCTTTCTGTCAATATGAAGAGCTTGGTGTCAGTGACATTGCATTGCTGCCTTGATAGGCATAATTTTAAGTGATGTAGAAACAAGTATTTGTTAGCTTTACACTTTGTTGCACTTCACCTTCACTTGCTTAGTCCCTTATTCTTATTTTACTAAAAGGAAAATAGGAGCCCCACATTCATCTTATCATTTTCTTCTGTCATGTGCACTCTCCCTGAATTAAGTCCTGCACATTTTTATATTTCTCCTCTCTTACACAACAAAATATATTGAATCCTCGTACTGGGAAGAAAAGACCTTGATCTCATTAAACAGATGGCATTTGAAAGGGCCAAGACTGTGTTTCAACATTGTCAATCTGCAGCTGCAGAAATGCTCAAGTTCTGCCTTTCCAGGACCATACCTCCAAGGCAAAGACTGAGTGGGAAGCAGTTCTATCTGTAGAGAAAACAAATGACCCTTTGTCCTATCATTCACAGCCACTGAAATCTCTTTAGTCCAAACTGAGAACAGAATGCTATCCGGAGAGCAAGAAACCCAGTCAGACAGCCATTTCCAACTGCTTATAAACCAGCCACATATCTGCCCTTTCACAGCTGCAGTATTCAAATGATGTTTCCCCTTGCTAAGCTGGGCGTGTTGCTCTCCCTCCTGATTCCTTCACTGCAGAGATTACTGAGCTGTGGCTGTGCAAAGCAGTGGCTGGGGACCAGGATCTTTGCAAGCTGAATCCAACCCTGGCTGCACTTAGGGGAGAAGGTGGCCTTTGGGCAGCAGCTGCCAGTGATTTGCCTGAAGAGGAGACACAAAGCTCTGGGAGTGCTCAGGAAACTGAAGTGAAGAAAAGCTGCAGAGCTGGTGCTTGGAGCCAGGTATCAGGTATGCCCAACCTCTGGTCTTCATCTCCCTTGGCACTGGCATTTCCAGCATTTTCTTCACTGCTGCAGGAAAACCAACAACTCTTTTCACGTTCCAATGCACCCAAACTGTTGCAGTCCACATTTCTGCCTCTCTCTCCCTGCTGTCAGGATCAGAGTGGCATTTCTTCCACCCCCAATGATGCCTTCAGCTTTGCTGATCCAGGCCTTGCCACTTAGTCCCTCTCTCTCAGGAACAGTTGGTACTTATATTTTCTCAAAAGCATTCTGTATTCCCCTTGCAATGAGCATTTACACTTCTGATATATGATATCCCTTTATTTCTCTATTCAGCAAGGAACACTAAGTCAGCTGGTGAAAGGTTTCATGCTGCTGTGGCAGAAGCTGTATTGGTAACAACACATTGAAGTACCAAAGAGCTGTCCTGGATTCTCCTGAGGCAGATAACCTGCTAGAGAATCAGCTGTAATGCTCATAGGCACAACAAATGCATTATTGTAATTAACAGTGTCTCCTTAAAAAGTAATATATTCATCAGCACTATTAGACCTCATCCACATAGAACTGTGTCATCCTCCATGAAAATGCTTAGGTGAGGAATATCCAGGAATTGCATTTATTGCATTTAATATT
Organism: Phaethornis superciliosus; assembly: GCA_023637945.1. Classification (NCBI taxonomy): domain Eukaryota; kingdom Metazoa; phylum Chordata; class Aves; order Apodiformes; family Trochilidae; genus Phaethornis; species Phaethornis superciliosus. Next base: position 14,433,976 of record JAJQWJ010000015.1, read on the forward strand.
TAGGAATATTTAGAAATTCATCCTCTGTCACTAATAAATAAATTTCTTAGATCATGCCATAATTCAGATCAATGTTGTTGTTGTTAGGGTTTGGGGTTTTTTTTTCCCTGCAGAATTTCATAAACCTAGCATGTACAAAGTAATACACAGATGTATTTAATAAATTATCTGTAGTATCTCTCTCTAACAGGGAGATGTTGATCTTCAATCTCTTCCATGAGACCAAACCTGGGAGAAATTTTACAAAAAGGAGGAAATGAGGGTGGGGGATATTCAGACTGCAAAGACCATGTGGGACAGGTGCCTTTTGGCTGAGGCTGCCAGGTTCTGGAGTTTATGTGATTGCTGTTTAGAAGTGACACAGGATTGCACAATGCTTTGTCTTTCTGGGTACCCCAGAACTTCTGACTAATCTTCTAGATACTCCACAGCTCCCTTTCATTTGAAATAGCCCTTTTACAGGAACAGTGAGCTTCTGAAGAATAAAATAGTTTAGAAAATACATTTTCCATTTACTCTTAGCCTTTTTTCCCAATCTTTAATAGCTGTGTTATCTCAGAAAATGTTTCCTCTTCCTTCTAAAAAAACCAATTTTGACTATATTGTTATGGTTTTATAGATTACAATTATTTCATTGGTTATCTGTTCTGTACTTAAAAATCTTGGTGAGGCAGGGAATTTTAGAAAAAGAAATGGGATGCACCTTCTGGGACATGACAGCTTTGTGTCTACGCTTTTTCAGTAGTGAAGTATTCCTCACAGTCTTAAATCACAAGCTTTTGCATTTTGTGAAATAACAAATCCCTGAATCTACTTGTACTTCCTATGTTTCTCTGATCCCTCTTGTCTCTGCAGAGTCCTCTTGTCCTGCTGCAGGTATGAAAGACCTCCCTTCCCAGTCTAAGTACAAACTAATAGCAAGAAATACAGTTCATTTCCCATAGCCTCATTTCTGTTTGGATGAACAAACACATTTTTTCCTTTGTACTTGTGGGTCACCTTTGAAGAAAAACAAAAAAATATATGTTGGGTGCACAAAATGATAGGCTTGTCTAACATAAGACAGAGCAGCTGTCAAGATCAGCCTGAAGGCCTGGAGGATGTGGCCTGACATAAGGGTTTCCTGAAGCTGTGGCTGTACCTATTTCACTGAGCAGCAACAATAAATAAAATGCTGATGGGAAGAGTAAGCACTAATGCCTTGAGTTCTCAACCTCACCCCTTTATAGCTAAAACTTTACTTTCTATGTCCAGTAGGCAGTCATAATTCAATGAACCTTCAGAATGTTTTTGAGCTAAAAAAAGCCTTTACCATCTTTAAATGTAACATGGGGGGAAAAGATGGGATATAAAGTGTTCACCCATCTATGTGTGGCAAGATGTCTGAGCAAGGAGACTGGCAACATTTGAAAGGCAATGTTCAAAGCAGTCAGTCCTGGGGGGATTGGCTCCAGTGCATGTCCCCCTCCCACATCAGTAGAGGTCTGGGGGGATCTCTGCTTGCCTCTCATGGACCCAAGCAGTGCTGAGGTTAAAGTCCTGACTTCTGCTCTCAGTTGGAGAGAAATCAAATTATCCATTTCAACAGGACAACAATTTAATTCAAATGTCTTATTAATTTAGTCGTTGGTGTTTCTTTCTGAAGACCCTTGGTAGGAGACAGAGGTGTATCTGGTGCTTATGGCTGTATTTTGATGTGACCACCCACTGGTAACTTATAGTTAGCATCAGAGAATGACAAGAGGGGAACTTTTTAGCCATCACTGTTACTGACTCAGTGGTACCAAGAGCCAGGATGTGTGGAGAGGGTACAGGAAAAATGGACTGGCACTGGCTCCAATGGAAAGGGAATTTTATATTGGTCACAAGTAACATCTCACCCCTTCCCTCTTCCCTTTTTTCAGTTTCTCTGAGTGGTTTGATATTCTGGAGCTGGACATTTACTACTTTATTTTTAGAGAAGTAGTAATCACTGTGAAAGGGTTAAAAGAAACAAAGGGGATGCATTTTGTCTTGCATTCAATGAAATAGCTCTGGTTGTCAAGAAAAAAACTGTACTCATCCTGTCTGAGGAAAAAAAAAAGCAAACAAAAAAACCCCCATATTGTTTGCATATTCCAGGTTATCTTGAAGCCCTTCCTTTCTTGAAGAGGCAGAGGTGAAACTCCACAGAAGTGTTCATAGTGTCCCAAAAATCCAATTTAGTTCCTACCCTCCATGTTTTTTCTACCCTTCTCTAAACTTCCCCTCTGCTCTGCTCCTGTGTTTCTCTCCTGCTGCCTCCTTCCCATTTTGATTTTGAAGTAAATTTAGAGGGAGAGTAAAGACATCAGTAGGGACAAATGAGTGAGGACTCTGACTTAACTCATTTTAACACACAGGCTCAGCTCTCCATCATATTGAGTGATTTCTGAAGGACTGCAAAATCTGACAGTGCATATGCCCAGACAGGTCAATTTTAATGTTATATAAAAGAAAAAAATCTGCTTAATGCTCAAGTAGAAATTCACACTTAACTTGGAAAAAAAAAAAAATTCCTAATCAAAAATCCATCTTGATAACTCAATTCCATTCTATCCAGCCTGGATAGAAGCAATTGTATCCTTCCCTTGTTTACAATGCAGTGGAAGGAAACCAATCACCCACCGTGATGAGACATGCAATTAGCAGATCAATAAAAACTTCCCCTTGATAAAAACCTGAGGTCTGTGCTGGGCTGATATTTTATTCCTTTATTGCAATCAGCACGATGGATCTTTCTTTAATTGCTGTGTGTATGCCTTGCTAGGTACATCCTTCTCCAGGTTTGTACTTGTGGAGCAGCAGTGGGTGTGAGCAGAGCTCCGTAGGGCGCAGCCGAGGTTCCCCCAGCTCAGCTCCCAGCACACCCTCACCTCCTCACAACAGTTTGGGTCTTTCTGCACCAGTGTGTAATTACTCACCATGTTCCACTTCAGTGCCATATGTATATTCCTAATGACTTACCGTATGAATAAATAAGTAGGATGAATTTCCCATGACAGAAAATGCAAAACAGGCATTTTAATCTGTGCAGTATTTAGATATCTCCTTCCTGCATGTTTATAAGAAAGTTATTTATTTCTAATGACCGAGAGGTGCTCCAGCAGAACTAATTGTGATGGATTATTTTCTTGGCTCTAACAATTTATCTGATGAACTTAGACTACATTTTTTAATTTGTAAATTGTCCAAAGCACTTGGATGTCTCAAAACATGCATTTTATTTGTATTTGTTTGCCAGATTGCTTTACCAGTGGTTCTTGGGTTTTAGATCATTTGCAAGCTGTTTGCAGCTAGTATTTGCTCATGAATATGGGACCTGTGTGCATCTGGATTAGGCACATGGGTGTTTAACTGGATGGGCAGGATTCCTGATGTGATCTTTGGGCCTTGTGAATTCAAATTTTATTTCCTATGGCTACTTATTGATTCACTTGTGTCTCATGGCTCCTTCCTTTTCCTGACAATATAATAACATATATATATTTTATGGAAGGTGAACATAAAGTGGACATGAATACACAAAACTTGAGGTTCCTTTTTAGTGAAGAAAAAAAAAAAAGAGTAATTAAAAATAAATAACATACATATATATATTATGTATATATATTATATATATTTATATATATTATATATATATATAAAAATAAACAAATACTTATGCTTATGCTTCAAGAATCATTCAGTCCCACTGAAATACACACACTCTAGATAAGGGTTCCTCTCTAAATAAGAAGGCAATGTCCATAGTGGTCTTCCCTTCAGAATTCTCATTGACCTCAACTGTCTGGAAAATAGCTGAAGGTTAAGTGTATAGATAAAAGGTCACCAGTAGCCACAAAGTAAGTCATAACTATTACAATTTTTCATTTAAAAACTTGAGAAGCATTAAAATAATGAATTCTCTATTATCCTTTCCTAGTAAATGAATTCTCCATGTGATAAGAGCATCAAGCAATAGTCAAATGTATGAATACAACCTAGATAAGAAAATAGCTGACACCTGGGTACTAGAAAATGAAAAGCTAACTTTTCCTGTAATGCAATTAATTCTTGAAACAGTTAAGGTTTAATTGAATGGGAAAGCATCACAAGATAACTATTCTTGTCATTAGGTCATTTTTACCTTTGTATGAGAGGTGCCATGCTTGATAGAAACCAATTAGAATGGAATTTAATTTTGCAAATTAGTTCTCATTTATCAGTCTAGGAAATAAGGTAATTTAAATACATAGTGAACGTGAACCATGTGAAGTAAGTTGTAAGAACATCTGAAATTAGCTTGATAACTTTACATCTTCTTTGCCATCAGGAAGTGTCTCCAAAGACATTGTCAGTCATCATTATTTGCCATTTCAAAATCCTGTTTATTTGGAAGTTAATTGAAATATAAACTTAGGTCTTTATGCTGATTTTCAGACTTGTATGCCAGATATTTTCCTTGCTTTTACCAAACATGTGAATGGTGGTGTGGTCATGATGGTATGGGATGTAAGAGAGAAGTAATTATGGAATTCTGTCTGAATGCCAGCAGGGACCTACGAGGAGATTGGAATATTGTCAGGACACTGGTTTAATGTTGCAGGATCCTAATGCAGCAAAAATGCAGTTAACATTAGTGGGAGGTTGGGACAGTGTGTTTCAGGAGATTTCAAGGATCTCTTGAGACTGGGCAAATACACTTCCAAGGGGAGAGGCAGTGCTGCCCAAGTCTTAGGTGGGCCCTTGAATTGGTTCAGCAGAGAAGACAGAAATAATCAATGAACAGTCTAAAAATAATAGTAACCATTTTACAGAACTGTTGAACTTCCTCCATATTTTGTGGAGTTTTTCTGCATGTATTTTTTCCTTCCTTTTTTTTTTTAATGTTACTGTGTTGCTCCTGAGGGTAAATGAGTGTTCAGTCCTGCTGTGCTCTGGGTTGAAAGCACATGAATGCTCCCTCCTCTTGAGCTTTCACTGGGAACAGAACCCAGCAGAACTGCATGGCTGATGGGTTGAGGAGAAGTATTTTTAGCTATTTCAAGAGTACAGAAAAACCTCAGATGAGCTGGAGAGCTGGAGCATCCTATGTGTCTCCCAGCTGGGTGTAAGAGTTGTCCTGCTCCATGAAATGAGGTCCAAGAAAACAATGCCAGGCCTTCAGTAGGCTTATGCCTCCTTGAACATGGACCAGCATCTGAAACCTCTGCTTCAGAGGGTCTGTGACACAGCCCCTGGAGTAACTCTGTACAAGCTCTCAGGTTCCTGCCTGCTTAGAGTCCAGGGGGTGAAAGACAAAATGGCACCAAAAAAATGGCACAAAAGCCACATTGGGCAGGGCTGTTTTCTGGCCAGTGAACTCTGGATCAGTAGTTACTAAAGAACCTTCCCATTCCAGGAAATGTTGAGCATAATGTGTGATAATCCAGATGATTCCTTCTTTCCTAATAAACTGTATTAATGCTCAGGAATCCTCAGCTGATTTATGCCTGGCTATAGTGCCCTCTGGTCTTCACTCTGCAAGGTCCATCCTCTTTTGCCAGTGAGCAGCTCAAGCCCTCCTCTTTGCCTTTTCCTTGGTTAGAAAGAGCAGTGCTGTCTCCCCCATCTACCCAGTCTCTCCTCTGTAGCTCACAATTAAGTGTTTCTACCTTCCTCCTGATGGGTAAGGATGAAGCCAGTCTAGACAGGCAGGATTTTAATGGTCCATAGCCTTCGGGCACGTCATATTCCTTCTGATTTCCCTATTGCATTGCTGTGATAGGTTGATGTAGCAGTCATCTTACCTCTCAGTACTCACAGGAGGCCTCCAGGTTGGGGATTATCTTCTCTAATAGGAGCTGAGATCCCACATGAGCAGGGTTCCTACACTGCATGGGGAGGGACAGCAAGCACAAGATTGGAGTTGGTGCCTTTATTTGTGATCCTGCATTTTTCCACTCAGAAATACCCTCTAAGTAATACCTTGCTATTTCTAGGAAGTCCCAACTAGTGTTAATTTATAGCTCTGTTTAGATGGCAATGGCACCTCATGGTTACTGGAAGCAGAGTTTATGCACTTCTTAACGTATCATGACACCACCAATATATTACCAGAGTGGGGAGGTAATATATCAATAGCCAAATGTCCTTCTGAGCCAGGCAACAACAAAACTAGAATAGTTTTAGCATTGTGAAAAGCTGTGTTGGCTACAGCAAAGTAGCCCAAGTCCTTCATCTTCTCTGAATTTTGAAATAGAGCACAGTTGCTTTTGCATTGTGTTTAATTCTCATTGTGTTTTTTTAAATTTTGATTTTTTTTAATTTGGAATATCAGTATACGTTTTGTTTTCTGTAATACAAATCATGGAGTCATCAACTAAGAACACTCATCTTTCCTCTTATTTTTATTCAGCTCATATAATTTTATTCTGGAACAGTAAAAATAGGTTTGAGAGGTTCACGTATAATGTTCATAAGATCCTAATGAATGTGTGAAGTAGTTCCATCACAAATGTGTACTTATAAGTTCTACACAAGGTCAGTCTTTTTCAGGAACTTTCAGTGAAGAGAATTAAAATGCCAGAAGTTGTCCAGTTTATCATCAAGCTGCTGAACCATCCTCTCTTTGATATTTCCACAAAGAAGCCTCAGGCAATCACAGTAATTATTCAGAAAAGGAAATCTCAACTACTTTTAATTTCAAAATTTTCTGTCCTAGCCAAATGATTGTTAGCAAAGGATTACAGCAGTAGAAAAGATACTTTGCCCTTCCTTGTGCATGAATCAATCTTGTTTACATCTGGCCAAGCAGCAAAGACAAAAATTCAGTCAAGATTCTCAAGATCAGGCTTCTATGAACAGCAAATGATGTCAGTAAACATGAAATAAGTCTAGAATGTCCACTCATACCTATTTTTCATTTGAGGTCTGGATTTGAAGCATCTTATGAGATGAATCAATACACTCCAATATGACCAAAGAGTATTCTATGGTAACCTTCAAGTTACTGGTCTTTTTAATTAAAAAAAAAAAAAAAAAAAAAAAAAATTCTCACATTGAATAATCTAAAACCTGGTAGGAGATGTTTTTTTCTTTTGAACTCAAAGGCAGAGACTTGAACACATAAGGAAGCAAGAGAGGTAAATATGGGCCTCTCACTTCTTCAACAGTTAATTGAAGCAAATCTTCTTCCACACTGTCAGAGAACCTGAGATATAAATAATTAAAAATAGGAATGAAGTCCCTGGCAGCAGAGGAGTTCTGGGGGGCCAGGTTCAACAGCAAGCAACATTCAACACCTCTTAATCGTGCCAATTTTACAAGGAGGCCTTACCTGTCTGTCTTCAAAGAAGGACTTTGGACGTGGATCTGTCCAAAGCACAGATTTCAGTCATGTAGCATGTCCCCAGCTCAGCCTGGATTCCCTTTTGTCTCCATTAGGTGATTCTTCCAGGCTCTTCTAGGTTGTGTTCTACCTAAAACAAGGTCTGGGCTCTGGGCACAGTGCTCTGCCCGGGGAAGTTGGGCACCTGAGTCCTCTGCACCAAGGACAGCCTGCTGTGCAGTTTTCTTCTTGCAATGAGGCCAGATCTTCTACCTGATAGCACTCTACATCACTCAAGTGACTAGTTCATTTGGATTTAAATGGCCTTCTGCCTGAAGAGAAGTGTTGGCTGCTGTCTTCATCTGTCATGGCCATCTGCTATACTCCTTTTCTCTTCTCAGCGTAACTGAACTTACATAGGAGAACAGATTGCAGGTCACACATTAACCTCTTTAGAGACCATAAATGATCCCCAAGGAGTAGAGAGTTTTCTCTTTATCTCCAATTCCTCTTTCCTTGTAAGCACATGTGCTATCTTATGCCACTATCACCACATCTGAGTGTTTCAGGCATCTCAAAATAAGTCTGTCTGATGTCCTCTTTGGGGCACCTTCTGCCTTTAGTTGTTACAGACTTCCCATTTGACATCATATGTGCAAATATTAAGGGCAAAATATGGCCCAGAGCCAATACTTCCTTTTTTCTCATGTCTCTTCTCCCATTGTGGAAAATCATCTTGAATCAAATGTGTCATTTAAATGAAGTAATGTCTTATGACTTTTTGAGCTCCACCATTGCACTCATGAAATGAATTCAGGCATAGACAAGACAGTAATCTCATCTACCTACAAAATGCACCCTTCCTTTAACCATGAGGCTGATCACAGTGTTAATTGAATAGGCCTTCAGTCTTCAGCAGTAATTCCTAAAAGTAAGTTTTGTATAGAAAGATACAAATGGAAATGTTACTCCATTTAGTACTCTTGAAAAAATACACATACATTTCTGTATTGATTTACTTCATATATCTGGATCATGAGACTGTCATGCCAGAAGGATGTTACTTTGTAACAATCCTCTCTTTTTGAGGATCTTATTATATTAGTAACACTTAACTTTGAAATATGTCAATTATTAGGTAACAGCCATACATTAATGCCACATATTTCCAATGCTTAAATCTTACCACACCTTATATGTCTATAACATCCAGATGACAAAGTATTTTTGTCCAGTTATTAAAAAACTTCTACATGGATCATTTGACAGTTTTGACTTCCAACACATCTACATTTAAAGTAGACCAAAGCTTAGAAGACTTTTGATTTTCAGAGTATATTTCTTTAACCAAGCAAACCCAAAACCACAGAAAGATCACTCTGGTACTGATAAGAAAGTGGTGCTTACTAGAATGCAAATCATCAGAATCATCTCCTTTTCTATTAAGGTCTAAAATCTTCCCTTATGTTTTCTGAAACATCAAAATATACCCAAATCTGTAGAGAAAGGTGGTGACTTTGTGTTTAGTCATGTTAATTTGGCTAAATAGTACAAAATAAAGTAAAGTATGGTAAGGTAACCCTAACTGAAGCAATCTGTGTCACCAACAGAGATACGTGTTGGGGAAAAAAAAAAAAAATCAGTTTATATTTGGATTTGGAGCTGCAAGAATTTGTCACTGACTGAGTGTGCTGGTTTATTTTGACTAAAGCACTCATGCTTTTTGTGTTGTGGCATCCCCAGCTGAATGATGAGATGAACATCCTCATTTGGTGTGGCTGAATGGAACCTTGACCACAGCTCATAGAGTACCCACAGCCCTTGAGTGCAGGAGCTCAAGTGCCCAGGCTGGTGAGCTTTCAGCTTGTGTTTAGAGCAGCTAGGGTTTGTAAAGAGTTTAGAAACCTTGTGATTAAATAGCTTGCTGCTTCCCTCTCCCTCCCACAAGCTCAGAGCCTTTGCAGCCAGTAAAGGCAGCACCAATGCCTTCAGATTTACAGATTAAACCTCTATTTGGAGAGATTTGTCTTCTGTTCTTGCCCTTCCATGTGACATTCCCCCACAACCTACATGACTTGTGGATGCTATTTCCATTACTCCACAAGTGGCTGTAGACCTCATTTTGTTCCAGGCTGGAATACTTTAAATATTACTGGTGAAACAAAACATTCTGCATGATACAGATGAAAAAGCACACGGTGGTGAAATCAAAGATCAATAAAAACTGACTTTCCTGGCTTCAGTTCTGCAGCCCAGACTGCAAGGGTACCTAGTCCTGGTAGCCACAAGGAAGAAAGAAATAATGAGGAATTTAAGCTACTAAAAGCTTATTTTTTTCACCGAGTTCAGAGGATGCAAGAAGAGGCAGCCTGGCCTTGGGCCAAGCTAACCTGGCAGCTAACACCATGATAAATTGTGAATCTTCTCCAGGAGTGTGAGAAGAAACTTCTGTATTCCAGCCAGTCTCAGCTGCATTGTTTCCCTCTACTGCACAGCAAGCAGGCGTTACTAGGATATTATTTTATGGTCCAAGCATCAGAGATAGGAGGAAAGTTTATATGTCTAAGGTTCAGGTGAAGGTACCCCTCAGGTTTCTAGCCTGGCATCAAAGTGAAGAGAGCTTCAGGCGGAAATGTCTTGCAAACTTTATAGTACACATGGGATAATATACCCTTATGAAGATCTCATCTTGGTCTCTGCTGTTTGAAAATCAGTTTAATCCCTAAAGAATGAGATTTTTACATTCCTTGCAAAGTTTGCTTACATTAGCTCTTCTAATGCCAGATATTCTTGGCACCCCCAGGTTGTGATTCAGCCCTGGATTCTGATAAACTTGTAAAAGTAAATTTACCTTCATCCCTACTCCATCTGCCAGCCTGAGCTCTTCTCTTAGCAGTGGCCAAGGCTGTAGAGTTTGCACTGAAAGCTGTGCTGACCCAGCAGCATCCCTCACTGAGTGGATTCTGACTGTAGCTGCAGTTTCTACTCTCAGTTATTTGTGTTCTTTTTTTTTTTTAAAGGCTGTTTTCAGCCTTGTAAATAATGTAAGAGGTTTTAGATGAAAACACTTTTTCCATAAGCTGTACTTGATTAAATTAACACATTTGTTTATATGCTTTTAAATACTTTTTCCATCCCAGTAATTTATGAATCAATACCTCTGACATGCAATTTTGTTGAACAACATAGGCCAACACTTCATTAATGCTTCATAATCACATAAAAATCCTGTTAACACAGTAACATAATAAGAGTTCTGGATGTTTTGTTCCTCTAATCCTGGCCTGATGAAAAGGGAGCCACAATAAACATATTTTTAAATTACTATACAAATGTAAAAGGATTGAGCTTGGAACTTCTCTCTCAGATCCAGCATGTGTGGAAACAATAAATGATAGTTATGTAAGTTTTCTAGGCCATCAAAATACACTCCTCCCTAAGGATGTACTAGAGTATGGATGTACAAGGTCAGGATTAAAATGTCCTTACTGAACCTCACTTTAGCTCTGTTCTGTGCAGCTGTGTCTTGAAAACACTTTGAGCCAGATACTGTACTTTTCCATTTGGTTTTGGAGCTCCTGTAGAAACACTGCAAGCTAAACAACTACTCCTGCTCATAGAAGAATCTTGTGGGACTTTCCTATCATCTCGTGACTGTGTTGTTACCCTATCTGTTTACTGACTTGGGAGGATTTCCCTTTTTGAAATGGCTGACAGAGAACCCAAGCCAAATTTTAAACAGCTACATTATACAAAGTGCACTATAGGAGCTCCTAAAACTATCGCGTTTTCCATGAACATGTAGTGCAGAGGAGCTGACAAAAAGCAGTCTGGTATGTGTTGCTTACAGTGACATGTAGCTAAGAGATCATGTCATGCACAAACACCAAATAATTTTTTTTAAAATTCAGGATCAAGCCCATTCTTATCATATTTACTGAAGAAATCCTGGAAATAAGCAGAACAAGTCTAAAGGGAAATGTATACTCTTATTGCCTTGGAGAACATTTCTTTTTCACTTTGATATTCAGTCTCATTGCCATAGATGATGCAGAACCATCAGGTTACCCCCAGTCTCAGTACTGTACCCTATATTCCTCCTCTATAGGAGGTCAGGTTTCCTGGAAACTCATCAGCCTGTAGCATGAGGAAGATAATTTGCAGAGACAGAAGGGGTGTAGCCTGCAACTATGTGGGGGTTGCACATCTGGGCCAAACATCTGGGTTTGGCTGCAGGGAGGTCAGGTCTGTCTGCACATGGGCTGGAGGTGCCTCCGAGCATCTTTTCCCTCAATCTCTGGGTCTTCTTTCAGTTCTGTTGCAGTTCTGAAGCATCCTGACTCTGCTGTGGCAGAACTAATAGTCATACTTCACAGACCTATCTCTTAGAAAAACTGGTTAACAAATAATTTAGTGTGAACTACCAATATCTTAAAGTTTGTAAAACAAGGTTTAAATCTGCTTATTTACGTGACACCACAGCCTGCATGTAAGTCTCCTCTATTTAGATGAATTTAGGGGAAAGATTAAGTAGCAGTTCCATTAAGCCACATACATATTCATACAAGATTTGTTATTTGTGTACTCATTATTTTTTTCTGCCATAAGAATTTAAAAAGCAACAGCTTTTGTATGCAAATTTCTGCTTAATAATACTTGCCAGCCTTCAAATTAATGAATTGCAAGCATAGTTTTGCTCACGACTTTGAATCACAAAATGAATTAAGGCTTAGTCATAAAGATGCCATTTATCTTCAGTTTTGCAGTAGATTATTCTTAGTGCCCTGTGTGTCAGCATGTAAATATTCAGGCTGGAGATGCACAGCTTTGTACAAACAAATTAGTGAAAACTTAACCTACAGATTACACTTATTTTCTTGTGTTCTTACATGCTTTCAGGAAGTGCCAAGCACAGAGTATTTTCAACAGATGAGTGTGTCTATGTATATTGCATTGACCAAGTATTCTGTCAACACAACCAAAAATAATGTAAAATTTCTCCTGCTCACAATTAGGTAAGGGTTTACCTATAAAAATACCTTCCAATCATAGCAAAATATAAATCTTACACTTTCTACTATGATAAGCAAAATACAGAATTTCATAGCAAAATTCACAGTAACTGTGGAAGGTTTTTTCTCAAATGATGCTTTCCTCCATCATCCCCTTGAGCCTAGCTGGCAGGTTAGTTCCACGGAATTATGGAGAACCTGTTTCTTGTTGTCTAATTGCCAGTTAATGCATCCATGAAGTAACCTTGGGGCTTGATGATAATATAATTGAAGTCAGAGAGTAAGGGAGAGGCTGGGCAAAGAATCCTTGATGCTGTAAGAGCAATGTCTTTGTGCATGCCAGTCAGGTGTAGCAGCTCAGTGTTTTGGTTGAATGAGTGATTCCTCAACCAGGAGAAATGATGTTTAAAAAATGTAATAAAGGAGATGCATATTACTGAAAGTTACACATTCATAAATGACACAATGCTGGAATTGAGGGTAGTTTATTTCATACTTGAGGACAGGTTTCAGGCAGGTCATTATTTCAGTTTCAACAGCTTTAGTTACTGTTTGATTGGTAAAGAGGAACAAAATTAATCAAGCTGTACTACAATTAATCTACTATATGATATGGCATGAGCAGTTATTACTCATAGTGAAAAGCAATTTACTAATTCATCCCAAAATAGGGTAGGAAAAATCTCAGCTGTAAAAATTATCATCTTATGCCTTATTTCCATTTATGCATTAGCTCACAACATTCCCAGAGTTAAGAAGTAGCTGTAATGCATTTCCCCAACGTGCATATCTCAGTAGAGTTCTCTCCCATTTGTGTTTCCAATTGTTCTAATGGCATTTCTGAGGAAATGGTTCTTTCGTGTGTGCCATTGTGTTTTCTTGCTTTTTGAAAGTTAAGCATCTGCTTCACAAACCTTTCTGAAGTAATTCATATCCTTAGAAAATACTTCAGGTTTTGGTCTGCATCTTTTTTCAGAATATTTGGGTTTTCAGGAAAGGTGCTTAGATCAGAACCATGGAGGCAAAGGTGTCAGAATTTTTTTCCTGAACCCACAGGAGATTTAAGGGTTGGATCCCATCCTCATTTCTCAGAGCTACTTGCTGGGTGTGGGCAGTAGCTTGTGATACGTTGCTGCAAATAAGGGCTTTTATTGCACTACTGTAGGGTTTGGGTTTGGGTTTTTTTCCTGCCAGAGTACTAAGCTCCAGTAACCTTTTCTCTCAACTGTTATTTAAAAAGTCAGTAGCAGCACCGAGTGTCCCCTGCAGCAGACCAATGCCAAGTGGTTGAAGCTGACACTAAACCTGTACTTAGGGCACATTTGTGAGCAGCTTCTTCTCCATTGCAGCTGTGAATATGAAGAATCATAGAATCATAGAATCAGCCGGGTTGGAAGGGACATCAGAGATCAAGTCCAACCCTTGATCCACTGCCACTGTGGTTCCCAGCCCATGGCACTGAGTGCCACATCCAGGCTCTTTTTAAATATCTCCAGGGATGGAGAATCCACTACTTCCCTGGGCAGCCCATTCCAATGTCTGATCACCCTCTCCGTGAAGAAATTCTTCCTAATATCTAACCTAAACCTCCCTGGCAGAGCTTAAGCCCATGCCCTCTTGTCTTACTGAGAGCTGCCTGGGAAAAGAGCCCAACCCCCCCCTGGCTCCAGCCTCCTTTCAGGGAGTTGTAGAGAGTGATGAGGTCTCCCCTGAGCCTCCTCTTCTCCAGGCTGAACACCCCCAGCTCCCTCAGCCTCTCCTCACAGGACTTGTGCTGGATCCCTTCACCAGCCTGGTTGCCCTCCTTTGGACCTGCTCCAGGACCTCAATCTCCTTCCTGAACTGAGGGGCCCAGAACTGGACCCAGGACTCGAGCTGTGGCCTCACCAGGGCTGAGTACAGGGGCAGAATCCCTTCCCTGGACCTGCTGGCCACGCTGTTCCTGATCCAGGCCAGGATGCCATTGGCCTTCTTGGCCACCTGGGCACACTGCTGGCTCATGTTCAGCTTCCTGTCAATCCAGACTTCCAGGTCCAGAGAGTTTATCAGAAAAACCCTTGCACTGTTTGTGAGCCTGCTTGCTGTTATTCTGGGCACATGACTGTCACATGCATGGTCTGATTTCCACTTGGTTAGGAGGGTGTTTGGTGTCGACTAAACTGGTTTGCTGTTCAGCCTTGTTCCAGAGCATCCTGTAGAACACTTGAGATATGGAAAGATGGTCAAGGCCTGTGTGTTTCCTGGCACAGACAAGATCTACACAGCCCTTGTGTCTCTAGTTGTTTGCCTTTTTTCTTATTTACGCTAAGGTCAAAAAGATCTATTTAAGGTTAATGAGCCAATTGTTGCTGTAAAAGACACCAGTCACAATGAATGTTTTCCTGCTTCTTATTATGTACATAAATTGATTCTGGAGATGGAGCAGTATTGTGGTGTTGCAGTGTTGTTCTGTATACAAGCAGACAAAAATTGCTTGCTGGAGATAATTACCCACTCATGTACAATTCAGAAAAACAAATGGCTCTTTCATTAAGTTTGTGATTCAATACACGCATTTTCTTGCATTTGGCTTTTAAGCATAACACATAGGATATATATCTTTAAGATTGGCATCAAATGTAGAGTAAATTGCAGTGATGTGAATTATGTTAAGTTGCCCAGGACTCGCTGATCTTTCCACTTAGTCATATACAGGTGAAAATGAGTCTTTTAATGTAGCATTACATGCTGAGGCACAGAAAGAAAATATAAGTTGTGCTAGGAAATTACCCTTTTAGATGATGTAGTTGTATAGTGAAATACTGGTTTTCTTCAGTCTTTTTTCTTGCTTGTAATCAGTAAATCTGCAATCATTTTTTTACTAAAGTTTCCAAATTACAATTTTATTGTTGCCTAGACTACAGAGGTGAAAGCTCTTCTGATAACATTCTCTACTTTATTTGATAAGTCTCCCATCCACAGCTTAGGAGAGTATTTTCAGTGGAGTGCCCATCTTGACACCTCTGCTTTCATGTTTAACCCCTACTGCCCTACTTTGGGTTGCCTACAAACAGTGTCTACAGTACACAAAGTCGTTTAAGTTTTTTATTTTTTTTTTTCCTTCTCAACTATTCCCTTTAGTGGACAACAGAACTATTCTGGGTTGATCTTTGGACTGTCTTTTGTGTGATTCTGCACATCACTTTGGTTAAGTGACTGTTTTCAGTGATGTAACAGTGTTGTTACTTCTCTTTAAGTATTTTTTTATTCATTTTGGCTTTACTTCATAAGTTACACCATCTGTGCTACCCGTCCCCAACCTCTTATCTATAACATGAATCAGTGAATGCACTTAAACTGATCACAGTCAAAGAAGCTGATTTATGATGAGCTCCCTCATCAAGCAGCAACTGATAGAATCCTTATGGGCTTATTTGAGTTACTGCAGTCAACTACCTTCTGGCTGCAAACAAGCTGAGAAAGGAGCATTATATATAAATAAGTTGGTGGAGAAGATGGTAATGGTGTTGCTATTGTGCCTGCTACCTGAGCTCACCTTCTTTTGAAGTTGAAATATTCATTGCAGGGAGAAAGGAACCCCACTGAACCAGAGACAATCATAGATATCTGCTCAGATAAGTTTGTCATTGTCAAAGGTTGACAAACCTTTGTTTGTCATTTCCCTGGTCTCACATTTAGGTTTTGAAGTCCAAAATGTTAATTTTTCAGCATACCTTCTGAGCCTCTTCATTCATTCTCCAACATTTACCTTTTTCTGATCACCTGATAAAGTTTTCTCTAGCATAGATGCAACTCTATCAATCATTGTTTAATATCCTTGAAGCTTTAGTCTTCTGTTTTGACACCTGCAATAATAGTTAGCTAAGTACAAAGCAGCTTTTACTTACTTGTAATAAAATTATTTAATTGTGATAAAAATAAGGAAAATTACGCTGGGGGGGGGTATAGAATTGAAAAAGCTGGGATTGCCAGTTGTGATTGATACAAATGGAGTTTAACACCACACAATTCCTTCTTCAATCACCATGCCAAATATTACACTAAAATGTTAATGATACAGTCAGCAAGTCATATACAGTTGCTGATTTATTGAGTTAGCAGAGAAAATGCAGGTAATTCAAAAAGAAGACAATTTTGGAAAGTAAATTAATCACTGCCTGTTGAGGAAAAAAAAAACAAGGAAACTACTCAGAGATGTGGAAATAATTTTGTAATAGCTACAGATGTTCATTGCAATTGATATAATGAGAATTCTGTTTGAACTCTTTTAGTATCACATCTAAAAGGTTGTTATGAGAATGTTACAAGAATTATTCTGTTTTTTGTTCTCTTTTAATCTTTGTAGCAGTTATGATTCATCACAGAATTTCAGTCTTTAGTTTACTGCCAGATTCACAGTCATGACAAAATGCATTAAAAAAAAAAAAAAAAAAAAAAAAAAGAAAAGTAAAAGAGAAACTGTGCAAGTTGAATCCTTTTTTTGTGTGTGTGAAAATTTTGAACTGAATAACTGATCTGCTGCTGATAAATTGTGTTTCCAGGGCTCTTCCTGATGAAACATTTTCTAATAATAGCTGTAAGATAGGTTGTCACAGAATCCCAGACAGAAGATGTGTGAAATATCATTAAGACTTTATAATGTGTATAATAAGTCATATCATCCATTAAATGTATGCTTGTTAAAGTATCATGGTGGATAAATCACCACGTTATTCGTGGTAACCAAACCCACACGTACAGCTTCAATAATAGTATTGATTCTGCTTCTGACCCCTAGGGGACCAAACTGCACAAATAATCAACAGTACACACACTTCTGTTGGGCACAGGAGTCCTGGGGATGTCTGAAGAGTCCATATAAACCCCAGGTCAACCATCATGGAGGCATCAAACCCATTCATTGCAAACAACTGGGCCAATCTTATTTCAGCTTGCCAAATTAATTCCTGATCTAGATTGACTGAAGTGTATGTGCTTGCATGTGAGATGAATTTGGCCCCAACAGGGGAAATCACATCTGCTCACTGATACAATCATGCAGTTGGCAAGACAAGGGGTCCATTTCCCTACCAAAGCAATGCTGGTTTATTTTTATTCTTGCTAAATTGCATCGACCTCAAAATGGTGACATTCAAAATGTGTAATTGTATTTGTCACTTGAAGGATGGGCTAATGGAAAAGATTCCTATGATAAATATGTTCAGTCCAATTTGCCATTGTCAGATGATGTGGTGACTGTCACCTTTGCAAAGGAAGTGTAAAATGATGCCCACTCAGAGCATCGTGTGAATTCAATTTCCACAGTCTTGGGTGGTAGCTCAAGATGCAAGCAATGTGAATTAGGTTCAAGTATTCTAGGGATCTGCACCTTAGTTTTTGCTGTTGCTTCTCTTGTTTTATGTTTTGCATAGCATAAAATCTGTTATTTAACTTTGAAAATCATAAGATCACTCTTTGTGAGTTTCTCAGTTCTAAAATGAGCTTTTTTTGTCCTTAGTCTTCATCCCTGATTTAAAATTGCAGCAGGTTCTTAGAAGTGTTTTGGCATCAACTTTCTTTTGTTTTATATCTGCCCTAAGTGAGTCTTAGTCATTCTTATTTGAGTATGCCCTGAACTTGGGCACCACAAAAAATCATTTTTCTTGGATAGTTTCTGCAAGCCACAGATGCAAAAGTGAGAGATGGTGTGGAGACTGGCTTGGGAAGCACAGTAGCATCTGGATCTGAACTTCTCTAACACTAATTTTTCTTGATGCTTGCAATCAGGAGCAGATCTGAAATTTTCCTTTGATATTCTCTTCTTCTTTTTTGATATTCTTCTTCTCTTGAGACTAGGAAGCTGTGGCCCAGGAATTTTAGCAACTTTAGCCCTACTCAAATACCAGCTCGTTCTGTACCATCTACAAAAACTTGCTTGATAAAAAACCAAAAACTTGATAAAAAGATAAAAACTGCAGCTGACGATCCCTGGTTTTGCCAGTGGCAGTTGTCTTAATGTCAGTAGTTTTAAGAGGCTGGTTCAATCCACATGGAAGGTTCTCTTCCTCAGTCATTACACTTTGTGCTGTTTTGTCCTTGAGAACCTTCCCTATTCCCCATTGGTGACACTTGCCCACCTTGTATCATGACATACTGAGGTCTTCAGGTGGAGTAGTGAATTTTCTATGATATTTTATTAAATTTCTTTCTATTATGGAAACTATTTGTGATTTTTTTTTTCCATGTTAGAAGATTAAAAAAAAAACCAACATATCAGGAATTGCAGGACAGCAATCCACAGGATTTTTTCACAGTTGCATTTACTCTGCTTATTAGTTTCATCACATGAACACTATCATACTAAATGATTAAAGCATAAATATAAAGGCAAAAATCCACATTCCATTACTACTAATAAGAACTGCCATCATTTTCTGTCTGTCCCCAAAAACTCATCTGAAGATGGAAGACTGATGTAACCAGGCTTAGTACAGATACACAGGCAGTCACAGACCTTCCCCCATCATGCAGGTTACTCATACTGAAAAATCAAGAAATTACCTGCAGAGGAGAGTACTTTACAGCACAAATGATATTGTAAGAGGATCCTCTCTTCTGTCCTTTAAAAGTTTAAAAAAGGACATGCCAAGGAATCTACTGTAGCATACAATGAAGGCTGATTATTTCAGGGTAGTGTATGCTAATACATGAAGAGAACTGCAGCTTTGATATTGTTACTTTAAGTGTTAATGGCTACTTTTAACTTCCTTGATGATAGAAAGAAATCCAATCTCATAAAAAATATAAGGCAAAATTTACTACCCATATTAACATGAATTTAAGGGCATTTCTAACAGCTACTGTGAAGTATGTAAAGAAAAGAGAAAATGTTTTATTCAGTGCTGGCACAGCTTATCAACAGCATGTGTCTGCACCAGCAAGGGCAGCCTGCTGTACTCCAGTAAAGGCTGGGACAGGCTGGAAAAACATTCAAAGAACTGGGAGAAGCAGCAGACCCTGTTCCAGCTAGGAGAGCCAGGATGGCCCAGTCCCTGCTGTCAGAAGGAACAATAACTACGAGTGATTAAAGAGGTGGATTGGGAAGTGATGGAGAAAGAGTAACAGAGCAGCTTTGAGACAGTAATTTAGCAATTGTTTAACTGTTTGGCATAGCCTGGTGCCAACAGAGCTGGATACAGCCTTGAGTAGCCTTTCTTGAAGATTGCTGTTGTTCATTTGGATGAGAAGGGGATAGACAAATGGTACTTGGAAGCTAAACCTGTGTAAAAATGGACACATAGAAGACACCTCATGCAGGACTCTGGTAGGTCCAAGAACTGTGAGTTGTTTCTGGATAGCCCTCTTGTCACATGAGCCAGGGATTTTACATAGGTCAGCTGGGAGCTGGCAGATAAAGGTGACCTTCAGGTACTCTCAATTTGGTTTGTCCCTGTGGTCTGGAACTGAACAGCCTCATATTGTGCTGCCAGTTCTCTGACTCACACAGCTCTCTGTTGGCCTTTTTTTGTTTGCAAGACCTTGTGCTTTGATTCTGGAAAATCTCTGCAGTGGCATCTGGGCTAAAAAAAAAAAAAAAAAAAAAACACACACACAAAAACCCCATCTTCAAGCCTAATTTATGTTTTTAGATATAAGCATTCAGCAAAGTTCAGAAGGGGAGTTGCCAGCTCCCAACCAGCAATGAAGCCTCCAAGGAACAATTGAATCTTGACCAGTAGGCAGTGATGCTGAGAAAGAAATGTAGCCACTGGATGTCACCTCACAGGTCCCCCCAAAGGTTCACCCTCCCAGGGTGCTCAGATCTTCTATTTAAAGTTCCCCTTCTTAACAGAATTATGCCTGCCTAGAAGAACAGGGAGCAAAGAGCAGCTGCGTGGTGAAAAATCCCTTTCCCAGATGTGTTGGGATTTCTTCCTTCCTGAACTTGCCAAGAATGGCATCCATAAAATAAATATTTCTCTCACTGTATGGACAAAGCAAGAAGTCCTGTCACTCAACACCCAGCTCCAGGGTACTCAGGCTGACTTCCATGGCCTCCTGCAAAATGCTATGGACCTTGGAGTCTCACTCCCAAAGGATCTCTGTTCCCAAGTGTCAGCAGTTTTTCCCAGAATCACTTCTGTTTTGCCAGGTGCCATTTCAGTTCCTTTAATTTCCTCCCCTTGTCTTCACAGCATTTTTATGGCTACCTACAGATACACTGATCCAAGCATTACCTTTTCAGTATAGCAGTCTATCAGCCTCATTAGGAATACATTAATATATTTGGCCTCCCACAGTTGTACTGAATTCCCTATCAAATCCCATACTCTTTTAGAAGAAAGCATAGTTGCACTATGTCCCTTTTTTGATTTTCCAAAGCTGTGTGGGATTTACCAAAATAAAAGTAGAGCATCAAAGGAAGTTAAACCTATTTGTCAGTTTTTAGCTAGCAAAAGAGAAGCACCAGCCCACCTTATCAGTGTGGGTGGTTTTGGTCTGTTCCAGCAAGGTGCATGCTTTAAGATCAGCACAATAAAATTTGGGTCTCATGCAGCTGAAATCACCAGCCAACTGCATACAGTTGACAGATTAAAAAAATGGAAAATTTCAGGCTGACATTTAGAATGGAGTGAAATAGTTTTAACTACATTTAACAGTAACTTTTCCATAGCCCTCATCTCTTCATCTTCCTAGCATGAAGCCAGGGGGCAATTCACTTGGCAGTCTGCAGTGTGTCTGCCTGAGATGGTGCCAGTCTGAATCAATACACACTGCAAGGATGTGATGGTGATTCAGTGGGCTCTGTTGAGACACCTGATAGAAACTTTGCAGTGTTGAGGCTTGTTCAGCCTTTTAAAACTGAATATGAAAAGTATTTTTCAGTATCCTGTGCTCACTGCTGGCAAACCAGCTGAGGAGCCTGCCTGGCTGAGCACCGTGCTAACCCCTGCTTGTGTTAACTCCTGGCTGTATTAACCCCTGGCTTTGTTAGGCCCTGGTTTAACACAATGGTTCTGTGCTAAAAACCTGCACAGTTGTGCTGTGCTTAGTGTAGTTTGGCTAAGGCTCAGGAAGAAAAGATTTAGTCATGACTAGAGCTGCAAATCATCTCCTTAGGCTTTCAGAGTAGATGTATTAAACAAGTTGTTTGTTTTGGAACAGGATTGCAAAGCAGCCATCAATGTTAAGGACTTGTTTTCCATGGTTGCACAGTTCTGGCTGCAGTAGCTGCAACCTGCCAGGTCTAACTAAATTTTATTTCTTTCCCTGTGTTATGCTTATGTCCAAGCTTTATTGTTTCAGTGACCTATGCCACATGGAAAGTGGTAATATAAGGTTCTTTTTCTCATCCTGGCAGTAGGTTTCATCCCTATCTTCAACTGTAGCTTCTATGGTTGGAAGGTACTTGCATAATTTCCTGATGCAGGGGTGCTTTTTTTTTTTTTTTTTTGCTTGTGTTGATAACTTGTACTGTGGTTTGATTAAGGCACTTACTTTGCAAAAGCATATGGTTCATTGTGAAACGTCTTCCTAGACCACAGAACCCATGAAAACAAAGCTGGAAGGGACCTCTGGAGATTTTTTATTCCAACTTTCTATTACTGTGTCATATTCAGACACACTTCAGTGGATTTTGGTGTTTAACCATATGTCACTTGTAACTTCTGTTCCCCTCATGAGCAATATTGACTTGATTCTACTAAATGGAATGAAGTGAAATCTCAGCTATTAATTGTAATGAGCTGGAGTTTATTTTTAGGAGCTTACAGTATTTAGTGTAGGAGAGCTCTGTTGTTCTAGCAACTGCCTGTGTACCTATCCTCAACAGTAAATCATTGTATTCAAACCTCTACAAGTATTAATAATTAATTTTATTTCCCGCTATCATAATATGCATAAAATTGTACTTATCTGCTTTTGGAAATATAACTCTATAAGCCTTCATTCACTCTTTGTTCTTAGTATGCAGAACTTCAGTGAATATCCATAACTACAGGCATTTTGCAGCTCAGAGAAAATGTCAGGGCATAAATAAGGGCATAGCTCACACTCCACTAAAACTGGGGGAAGACTCCTATTGACATCAGTATGAATTATACAAGGGTTTAAATGTTTCATCCTCTTTTCCACCATTTTTCCTTTCACTGTTATCTGTAATCTCTATTAAATACAGTTCACTTCATATATGTTAATGATAAGGAATCCCCAACTATGGGTAAGAAGAATCTAATAATAGATAGAAACTAGTTGATGACAGAAGCCTGTTATAGTTTTATAGGATTATGGTGGCATAAAAATCAGTAGATAGTCCCCAGAAAGGAGAATTTTGCAAGGAGATTTTCTTCCCTTTCAAGCCAGAATACTGTATTCCTTAAAGATAGGAGAAACATTAGGAAACCTCCAGGGCATTGCTTCTTTTGGGGACTTTATCAGGAACAAGCTAAGTGAATTTGTTTCTTGAAAAACTTACTGGGCTTCTCTCTCTTTTTTTTCTTTTTTTAATTGTTTTTTTAATTATTGTTTTTTTAAAATTGAACTAGGAAATAGAGTATCTTTGTAGCCTTAGTTCACATGAGATATAAGAAAGCATCCCACTAGGTATGAGCTGGAATGTGTGCCTATAAAATATATAATATTCACTTGAAAGCATAGTTCAATTTTGAGACATTTTCAGATAGATAACAGCTGCCTCTTTCCTGTCAGACTGTGCACAGCAGAAGTGAAAAATCTTCAACATGGCTTAACTTTAGAAATGGGAATCTAGTGCTTTTTGTCTGATTATCTCTGTCTTCTCTTATTTTATTTTTCTCTCTAGCCATTTGCAGCCCCCCCTGAGATCTTTGCCTTCCAAACCCTGGTAAATTTGCATTTGATACAAAACTGAGGACCAAAGTTGCAGTGCTTGCTCTTTGCTATGTTTTCTCTGGCAACAAAGCCACATTTAATAATTTTCATTATTATAGGTTTATCCCAGGCTGCAGTCAATACCACTGGGTTTACCCCCCACCCTGCAGTGCTTAGTGCCAAGTCCTGGATAAGGACACAGGCACCTTATCCTGGGGTAACCTGTGTGCTATAAATCAAAAGTTTTGCTGTTCCATTCATCTGCCACACCCCAAGTTCTGTTTAAATCAGTACAAAACCTGATAAGGAACCAGGCTTTCTTTTTTTTTTTTTTTTTTTTTTTTTTTTTTAACTGAAATTATTTTTGTCTTTTAAATTAAGTTTTTCTGTGTCGTATTTAAAATCCCCCACATGCTTTCCCCAGCTCTCCATACAGTACAGATTTATCTGCTCCACACATTCTCTAGTGATTGGAAATGCTGTGCTTTTCACTCCCAGTGCAGCCAAGTCAAGCTGATAAACGTGCCTCCCTTTCTCCTGCATGTCAGTTTGCAGCATCCTGAACTTACATTTTCATTAACCTGACTTTAACAAAATTTTTTACCATCCTCCAGGGACTATTGCTCCCTGGTGTAACTGCTCAGAGCTCCTCTGAAGTCAGACAACTTAGGACAATTTCTACCAGCTGAGGTCTGGCCTGGAAACATTGTGTCTGACACCTGAATTCCTCATGAAACTCCATGTATTCTAAACTGCTGTCCTTTTGGTGAGCAGCTCCCTGCCTGAGCAGGGTTGCCTTTTCACCAAGCATACATGGCTGAGAGTGTTTCCCAGCAGAAGTTTCTGCAGCTCTGTCTGCAGACAACTTTTTTTCAAATTGGTTTTCATTGAGAGGGGGGAGGGAAAGACGACCTCATTGGTTTTGAAATGTAATTTTCTTGCTGAATTATTTATTGCCCTTTCTGCTTCGGTTGCCTCAGGTGTTCTTTCAGGTGACATGCCCTTAAAGCTGATCACATCAATGCCTCTCTGTCTCTTTCCTCTCACTTTTCTGTAGTACTACATTTCCTTTTGTCTTGCATCTGTTAAGAGAGTTAGGGCATATCAACTGCAGGGATACCATGCCAGACAGCTTTGAGTTTCAGAAATGAGTCAAAGGTCTTTGCCTTCATTTTTGTCCTTTCACAGCAGAGAATACTCACAAGGATGCTGTGGTCATTTTTCCTTTTAGTTACATCACATGATTCTGATTAGCAGATCAATTTATAATCTCATTACATCCCCCAGCCCTATCTCTTTCAATTTGGTGAATGTTATGCTGTTTGACCCATGACTTATCAGCCTGCTTGCATATTATATTTAAAAGTCAAGCTCAGAAACCACCACCATACTTTATACTAAATATTTAACTCATGTACTTGTCAGGAAGACAAAACCCTAACCATAGATTTAGAAATGGCCTTCAGATTCAGAAACCATTGTCTACAAAAAAGGTTTAGTCTCAATCCAGCCATCTATAATTACTGTAAAGTATCCAGCACCTGTCTATCTTACTTATATTGCCCAGATGAATTATAACCATGGTTTTATTCTCATTATTTTTATATGAAGGACTAGCATAATCCACATTCTTTGCAAAAATAATCACCCTCAGCCATTGAAAAGTATTACCTTGTCATTTTCACTGAGGCTTGAAAATCTCTCTCCATATTATATTTATTGACATTTCTCAAATAAAAGTATTTTTTAGGTATAATTATCTATTGTTCTTACTTTGTAAATGTAGCAGAAAGAGCAGCGCTACTTCATTACTATGAGTAGCATTAACACTAGATTTATATACTGAAAAAGAAGGTGACAAAGCTCCTGGTAACAAGAATCTTTGCCAGGGTCCTACTGAACAGTCAGGGTTGTAGTGCTTAGCACGGCCAGTAACTAAAAGCTTATTCTCTGCATTCTGACTCAGACTTTAGAACTAAGCATATATTCCTCATATAAATAATTCCATTGCCATCAGTGGGATAAATTAAATAAAGAAAATTGCCTGGTAGATCTTTGTCTTTAGGCTTTTACTGTGTAATATATACTGTGTAAGTGTTACTGCAAAAAGGAGAGGAAGTTGTAGTTTCTGATAATAGACTAAAGTCTGTGACTTCTTCCAAAATCTCCAGTTCCACCCTTACTATTTTGAACTGGTTTGATACAAGTCTTAAATCCATTTCCTTATGTCTTCAATTTCTGAGACTCAACCTTGCCCCACTCTATGCCCTGAGTCTAAGTAGCAGCAAACTGAAGCTGCCACTTTGACATCACCTTTTTTTTTTTTTTTTCAGTGTTGTGACACAAAAACTGCCTAAACTGTCCTGACCTGCCTTTCCCCCCCCAAAAAAAATATCTTTTGCAAGTACTGAGAACTTAGGTGAGCACAGATTTCATAGATTTTGTCATTTTAAATGACTTTGCTGAGAGTGGTTGGGGTCATGGTGAGCTCTTTCAGAATTAGAGATGTTTTTCCACTCTGGGTGTATAGAAAGACATAACACTCCCTGCCAGCATCAAAAAGAAATACCAGCAGTTAGTACTTCTCATAAGATGGGGGTTTAACTTTTCCCTCAGTGTTATCAGATCCTTTTGGGGGGATATTGAAAACCAAATCATATCCATAGCTTCTGAGTGCAACAGCAACAGAGGGACTGGTGGCAGAAGCTTAGTGACTGCTGGTATTGGGATTCTCCACAGGAAATCCAGCCAAGGTGTTCCAATAGCCTTTATTTTAAATAGAAGCAGTTTCAGTTAATTATCTCCTTGTGCAAACTGTCCCTTTGTGGCAGGATGACATTAAATGTATACTTCAGATGACATTAAATGTATAATATACACAAAGAAACTAAATTGCAGAGTTGCACATAGATCTACTTATAGGAAAAGGCATTTGGGGGTTCTTTGAGTTATTTATTTTTGGTGTTTTTTGCTTTTGGTAACTGAGAGAAACAACATCCATCACTCAGAATTCAAAGAAATAATTGAAAAATACAGGTTTAGAACCAGAATTAGTTTTTCTTTTAAATCCTGGACTTGAAAAACATTATTTTAAAAGTAAGTCAATTAGGTTGTTTCTGCTCCTCTTCTGACATTTATGGGAATTGTTCTAGCATAGAGTAGCTAATTTTAGAGAGGAAAAGAGGAAACTGGATATACAAAATTCAAGCTAAAATGCTTGAGAAATTGTTGACGGTGAGGTTGCTTATTCTCTGCAGTTACAGCAGTCGCAGTACTGGAGACAACTAAAAGTAGCAGAATTTTACTGTAATTTTATTGAGGGACAGTCCTTTTAACTATTATGAAAAACGAGATGATTTAAAGTTAAGAAAAGTTTTAAAATATCAATATTACAAATTGAAACAGTGAAGACCTAAAGGTCAAATTCTTTGCTGATACATTCAGGCCTCTCAGATCTGGGAGGGGGAGAGAGGTTGTTTAGCTGCTCATTTTCTTTGGTTAATTTTAGATTTTCACTCTTTTCAAGGACCGGGAGAGAGCAGATGGTATTGATATTTTGCCCACTTCTATCATCACTAACAGTTCAGTTTGGAAAGTATTTTTGTAGCTCATTGTCATGGAAATGCTCAGACAGGAAACTTTAAATCAGCTCTGCCATGTATGGGCTTCTGCAAACCTCTGTTTTCTTCATTTGGGTATGAAATGTGCCTGTTTGGGTTTTTTAGTGAGAATACATATTTTTTATACCTGTCATTTTCAGAAAATATGGGCTCTAGGCACTGACTACATAAAATAATCTGTGTAGTACAAAATTAAACTTACTAATACTGGGACATCAAGGCTACAGTACTGCAATTACACATGGTAGCAAAGGCCATGAAGTGGTCTCAGAAACTTCTCTTAGACCATAAAACATCTGCAAAGGTGTTTTTGACTGTTCATAAGAGCCATTAAATATTTATGCCTTCACTAAACTGATCAAAGTAAGTGAGATCAATAATGCCCTTTCCTCCAATCCAAAGCCCTTATCACATTGCAGGAAATTCCTAGAGATTTAAACTGAAGGAGACAAGGTCTGCAAGGGAGATAAAGAAGGCAAACAGCAGAACATAAATTTAGAGAATGTGTTATTCAGAGTGCCCGGGGCAGCTGTGTCTGGGGAGGTTTATGTTTTAATTTGTGCTTTTCCTGCACATGGTGTATGTGGCAGCTCAGGCACTTCTTGGGCATGAACAGAGGAGGTTCCTTGACAAGGAAACTCCGAGGTAAGCAAGAGGTTAGGGAATGACTTGGGTCCTGCACCTACACTGCTTTTGAAAAGACACATGTAAAATTTTGTCTGAAGAATTGTTACTTTGTTCAGGACAATTATTCTGAACTTGTTGGAGACACGAGGGGTCTGTTTTAATGTTTAATTTTTATGGTTTTGAATCTCTGTCTAAGTTCTGTCTCCCCAGTGATATTTGTGGCTCATCAATCTAAAAAATGCAGAAGAAAAATTAATTCATAATAAAGAGTTTAGGCAGCAGTGAGGAACTGGATGGTACCAATGCTGGGAAAGCCCTGCTGAAGAGGGCAGGCAGCAAATTAGATTTGTGTTTGTAATTGATGTGGATGTGGCAGCATGAAAGACAAATGCAGTTTGGGACAGGATTTGGAAAGACATCATGGGACAGAGCAAGATAAAATGTAATATTGTATTCAACTCTGGGCACCAAATAAACAGAAAGGTCAGCTAGGAGTTAATTAGTATGCAGTGTACTGCTTCTTAGAACCACATTCCCCTGGGGATTCTCCTAACTTTAAATGCATTTAGCAGCAAAAATATTTTCTATTTCCTCAATTTTCTGGTCACCCCACAGATTTTGCTTTGTTGTACTCTTTTTCACAACTGAAATGCCTGGCATGATTCTGGTTCTGGACTTCTTCCTGAATTGGTGGTTGGTGACCAACCCTCACTATCCTTCCAGGAGATTTGACTTCTTTTTCTCTGGGGGCAAAAGATGCATATTCTGAAGCTCTCTGAAGTTTTCCAGTTCTTTTTATAAGTGCTTCCTGTGTTACTTGAACTGATGTTTGAATCACAGCAGTAAAGGAAAAGGTGACCCAGAAGGGTCAGTAGCTTAAAAATGACAGTACTGGTTTTGTAGAGTCTGTTATCACAATGGCAAAGCCACAGTCAGAATAGCCCTAAACCTCAATTTTAGTTGAAATTGTATTTTTTAAAGTTAGAATACTTGAAAAAAGCCTGCTTATATTAACTGACAAACCTTTGTGCTTCCATACCAGATGGTAACTGTCACCTTGAAATTAGCAAGGAGATAGATAATTTGATGGTCCAGATTGGGTGATTTATGGGCTTCCCCTTTTCATTTCA